>JALPQD010000108.1:2419361-3019361 GCA_023101885.1 Typhlomys cinereus
GAAGGGTAGACTAAGGAGACCAGAGGGAAGGGTCAGCCCACTCACCTGGCCAGAGATGAATGCTCAATGGTAGAAGAAGATGGCTGCTACCAGCCATGTACCTATCCCCATCTTTAGCCCCTGCCTAGAATAACCCGGCACTGACCGAAGAGCACAGTCTTCCTCTGTGACATCCTCCACATCTGCCCAGGCATCATCCGCTCCCCCTGCCAGAGAAACCATTCAGAAAACATTCTGTTAGCAATGGGGATCCATCCAGAGGTGTTCTTAACAGTATCTTCCCCACATGGCCAAACTCAGGGTGAGTCACTAGCCCCCACCCTAGGGTCAGTCTTCAAGTCTCCATCACCACCATATTTCTTGGTCACTAAAGAAAGAAACGCCCTGCTTCCTACTCAGCCTGCTCATACCTTCTACTCATATCATGATGGCTATGGTAGAGCTAGTTCCAGAAAATCCTGTTCAATACTCACCTGAGAAGAAATAGTTGTATCCAGAGCGTCCATACAGCTCCCCCCATCCAGCCAGTGTGGCTGACCTGCAAATGTGCTGGGAGACAAACAGCAGATTCGGAATCAGATGATTTCACAGCGTGCATGCCTCAGCCACCGCTGGTGTTCCAGGTGCTCTCATCTAACCTGCATGAAGCCAGTCTAAAGAATGTTTAAAACTACCTCTCCCAAAGTAGTCTCACAGCCTCTCTCTTTCTAACTTGAGATACCACAGTGTTACTCATAGTGACAAGAAAGACTTGATGGCTGTATATGTGTACAATATGCTGAAGAAAGACTTGATGGCTGTATATGTGTACAATATGCTGAACACAGTACTGACAAAGCAACACCACCTTCTCACTGAACTCTCACAAGGCCACAAGGAAGGCAAGGTAGCCAGGATCACAGTATGGATCCAGAAAAAGAAAACTGGCCCAAAGAGATTCAGGGATAAATAGTTATATATTATACGGTAAGCATGGAATTGATCCTAACCACCAACCTCCAAAGCCTGTGTATACTGGACTTTTAACATAGAGAAGAACAACTTTTATAGTAGGGGTGACAATTTAAGGAGAAATATTTGGAGTTTAATTTGAAACCACCACTAATTAAATAGTGTTTGCTGTGATGCTGTGATCCAGAAATGATGGGAATGGAGGAGATGCCTAGTGCAGGGAAGCAACTCAACTTAGTTTGATAAAGACTGAAAGAACTATCCCCATTATACTTGACAGGAGGCGGTTGTTGAAGCAACAAAGCAGATGAAGTTCACTTCTGAATGGGTCACACGACCTGACAAGATTACAAAAATACTGTCTGAAGGGTGCTCCTTATCTTTCAATAGGGTAATGGGAGGAAATAGTTCTTGCTTCAGCAAAGTGTAGTTAGGAACCACTAGGTTTTCTTCTGACTCTCCTAGGGGTGAGAAAGCAAGCTTGTTTTTATAAGCAGCCTGTTTGTACATCTGCCCTGCCCTCTGCTTGAACTCCAAGCAACCCCTTATTTATCTGTGTCATGGTTTGAAATGTGTCTTCCACAGCCTCATATATTTGGAAATGTCATGGCACCTTTAGGAGGTGGAGCTTTGCTGGAGGAAAGCTGTCACAAGGGGTGTATCTTATATTCTTTTTTTTTTATTATTTTTATTCAATTGTGCGTGTGTATGCGTGTGTGTATGCGTGTGTGTGTGTGTGTGTGTGTGTGTGTGTGTGTGTGTGTGTGTAGAACCACTGGTGAATTCGAGTACCACCATGGACCGCCTCCACGACCTCCTCGTTTACTCCGCCCCGGGATTCACAGGCTTTGCCCTACCAGGACCAGAAAACGCAGGACGCCCCCGCTTCTGCCCAGCATCTATTCTTGGGGTCTAGGATCAGAACCTGGGACCGTCCTTCTGCAAGGCACAGGCTTAACCCCTGAGCTACCTCTCCAGCCCCAGGTGGTGGGTCTTAAGGTGGATTAGTCCCGCCCTACTTCTGGGAGTGGCAGTTTAACAGCTCTCAGCCTTCTGATTGGGTATGACTTAATCTGTTTCCAGCTGTCTTAACCTATCTGTCACCAGCCATGCAGTTTCTGCAGTGAAAGATTGTATCTCCCACCTCTGGAACCAGAACCTTAAATTGCTTGACTTTGGGTACTGTTTTACAGCAACAAAACAGTAACTAGTACAATCTGTTTCTGAGATTCTGGCCTGGGGACCACTTCTAGCACAGCATCTTCCCATGGAGCATGCACAGACTATCCCAGAAGCCCATGGAGAAAGGTGATGGCTGTGGTACCTGTTGGCCTAGGCAGGGTGGATACCAATAGGGATCACCTAACCTTTTCTGGGTCTAACAGTGTGAAAACCTATTGAAAACTCAATTGTTAAGTGTGGTGCAGCCCTGTAATCATCTGTAATCTTACAACTTGGGAGATAAATGCACAAGAATTGAGATTGTAGCCCAGGCTATAAATAAGATACTGTCTCAAAATAAAATAAAAGCCAATCAGTTGGTAAAGTGTTTGCCACACATAAACACTTAGTGTGGATTCCAGTATCCACATAAATATCAGATGTGGGGCTGAGGTCATGGACCAGTTGTAGAGTTCTTGCCTATCATGTAGGTGGCCCTAAATCCAATTCCCAGCACCATAAATAATAATAAAATCTGGGTGTGGCAAGGACTTGTGTCTATAATCCCAGTGTTCGGAGATAGACCCTAACGCTTACTGGCTGGCCAATCTAGCCCACTCAGCTGAGTTCCAGATACAGTGAGAGATCCTGTCTTTAGAAAAAAATAAGGCAGAGAGTGATTGAGAAACACCACCAACATTGACTTCTGGTCTCCATCCCCATGTATACAACACACACACACAAATGCACACAGGCAGAAATACATACATATGAATAAGTAAATAAGAGAGGTCAGAAATGGTGGCTATGCCTGTAAGGGAGGCTGAGGTAAGAGTACTGCCTTGGGCTATAGAGACCCTATTTCACACCAAACCAAAACAGAAACTAAAAAGGGTCAGTGACATAACAGTGTGATACCCCATTCAGGCTCTAGCACCATGGTAAAAGCACAGTATAGCAAAATGAAAACTCCAAGAAAAAGAGAATACACACATTACAGTTTACTTCTACAGGGGTTTCTAGACCAACTGAAATTGATCAGGAGTGTGGCCCTGTTAAGAGACCTTAGAGTCTAGAAAAGAGAAACATAGAAGTCAAATCCTGAGCTAAGAACCCCAAATCTCAATGATAAAAGGAGGCGTGATTTTCAAGTACAAGGCAACAGGAGTACATGCAGACATTTGCCTGATGCATGTACTATGTGCACCCACCCATTCATTTCAGCATCTGGCTTTCTTTCCATTGCATTTATGTGTGGATGGGCATATATGTGCACTTGTGTCTGTAGAAGAACACCAGCGTCATTCCTCAAATATTATCCACATTTTTTTTTTGGAGACTGGACTGCTCACTGGCCCAAATTGTCAAGTAGGCTAGGTTGGCTGGGTAGCAATCTAACCTGTCTCAGTCTTCCGAAGCAACTTCACTAGGCTGCTTTGTTGTTTGTTTGTTTTTCAGCCCAGGCTGAGATGAACTCTTTAGGTAACTCAGACCAGCCTCAAACTTATGGCAATCCTTCTCTATCACAGACTGTGGAATGCTAGAATTACAGGTATGAAACACTGTATCTGGCTATATCTGTTTTTTGGGTTCTGGGAATAGAACTTGGCCCTTTAGTGATAGAGCTATCTGAGAGACCCAGGCTCTTCCTTGTACTTCAATATTACATCTATTCGGGATAGAACATATTCTCTTTTTGGCTACTGACCTGTCAGACCCTCTTCCTTTTATTGTCTTTGTCATTTTGTAAATCAAGTTAGTCAGACCTGGGTCCAAAGGGACTCATTCCCTAGTAGACGACCAAGAGTTTGACATGGCCAAGTTTTCAAGTGGGGTATTCAACTCTTTAGGAAGGTCCCAAGACAGTACCTGGTAGAACAGCTCAATCCGTGGTGGAATCTAACTCTCAGCATCTGCTCTCCTGCCTCATCATGGCTTAGTCACATTTCACATTGCATCTTTTTTTTAACATTTTTTATTATTATTTCTGCTCATACAAACTTAATAGGTACACCGATTTCCTCCCTCCCTCCTCCTCCCCCTGAACCCCCTATTCCCCCTCCCCTCCCCCCTCCCTCCCCAGCCCCAATTCACATTGCATCTTAACCAGACATACATTGAACGATCTCTAGTTTCCTAATTAGAAACGGCCTCTAATTCCAAATGTGGAAGAATACTCAGTAATATCTGCCAGTCTAGTAACCAACCTTGACCCAAGAGTAAGTGACTGGACTGGGGGATACAACTTACTGCAGAGCACATGCTCAGCATGTACAGGGCTCCAACTTCAATCCCCAGCACCTTACAAAAATAAGAAAGAGAAGCAAACAAACTTGGCTTCCTTTCTGTGTGTGCATATGTACACATGTACATGGAGGTCAGGGGCTAAGAATGTCCTCCTCATTTGCTTTTTTTTTAAGACAATGACTTGAAGTTCACTTATTGGCTGGTCAGTAAGACCCAGGGCTCCTCCTGTCTCTGCCTTTCCAATTGTGGGCTTACAGGCACAGCCATCCATACCATAGCTATTTATGTGGATACTAGAGATCCAAACTCAGATCCCCATGTTTATGTGGCAAGTACTTAATTGATTGAGTCATCTCCTCATCATCCTACTTCCACATCCCAAATCTTGGACTACAAGCATGCACTAGCTGAGATTATAGGTGTGAACTTGCACTGTGCAGTAGCATGTCTAGCTCAAATTCTAGCTCACTAACTGTATAAACTTGGACAAGTTATTTAACTATTCAAAAACTCCATTTCATTCAGCGTTGAGGCAAAATGAGATCCTATTAAGAACCCAACTTAACAGTATTCCTGAGTGCATTAAATTCTACAAGGGTAAAGATTGTTTTCTACTTTATATGCTAATATATCTCAAGGTCTGAAACAATGCTGGACATATAGTACACATTCAATAAGCACTTGGCTAATTATGTGATTGAAAGTAGAAACCAACAACAGTGTATTGCCTGATCTAATCTACTCTGGAAACTGTTCATGTAGGTATGATTACTGTTCTCATTTATAGAATAAACTCAGGCATATAAGCAGGAACTGAAACTAGGTAGTCCAGCTCTAGAACACAGGATAGAAAAACTGTGGCATTACATCCCTTCCCTACCTAAATCAGGCTTGAATCAGCACTATTTATTTCCTTACTTGTACCCCAACATTACCCATGTTATTCTTGGCTGGTAGAGAACTTCCCATGAGATCCCAGGAGGCTGCTGATTGGATCTTACCTTGCCTTTGAACAGGATCACTGGGCAGACAAACCGTCCTCTGCACCTGGCCATCTTGCTGCGATTGATGAGGTCTTGCAACTTGCTCACCTGCACAGTGCTCTGAAAGCTAACACAAACAGGAGAAGCGAGTCAAAGATCCCAAATGAGGTCTGCATATATATGTAAGAATAATCATTAGAATGTCTTTTGCTTTGTTCTTTTTTTAGTATTTATTTATGAAAGAAGGAGTGAGAAAGGTAGACATGGTACATGGCCAAAGGACAACTTTCCTTCCACTATGTGGGCTTCTAGGAATTAAACTCAGTTCACCAGGTTTGCAAGAATTAGCCCTACTCAATGAGCAATCTCTATCTCTCTGTCCTTATTCTCTGTTTTTTGATTCAAGTTCTCACTTATAGCCTAGGCTGGCCTTAAACTTACTGTGCTGTCTAAGTTGGCCTTGAACTTGTAGCAATCCTTCTACTTCAGCTTTGATTGCAGGCATATTCCACAGGGACCAAGTCCATTCACTGAAGATTTAGCAAATAATACTAATTTTTTTTCTTAAGTGAGAAAGAGATTTATTCAGCTTTCACTTTCAGAGGGTACTATTACTAAATTTTAGATTACCGATATGTTAAGTTTTGGGAGGAAAGAAAAAAGAACAAATGGGCAAGAGAGATGGCACAGAGGTTAAGACTGTCTCACAAGCAGAAAGTCCTGAGTTCGGATCCCAGATCCCACGTAAAAATGATGCAAAGCAGAAATGGCAGCAACTTGCATTTCTGGCCCTGGCAGGCAGAGTCTGGGAAATCCCAGGCAAAGCACGAAGAAGGTAGAAGCAATCCAGGATGATTCCTGAATTCACCCTTGATTCTCCACAGGTACACATAGTGGCCTCTGATACATACACACACATACACACACACACACACACACATAAAAATAAAGAAAAAAGAACAAATTATAGGTATTAAAATCTAAGTCATCCTAATTTCAGAACGTTTACAATTTGGAAAACAATGAAAAAAATTAGCTAGATATTGTGGTGTACGTTTTTAATCCCAGCACTCAAAAAAGCTGATGGAGGAGGATTGCTTCTAAGTTCAAGATTATCTTGGGCTACATAATAAGTTCAAGACTAGCCTGATCTACACACATAACCCTGATTCCACCAGAGACAGAGAGAGAGAGAGAGTAAAAGGCAGTATATATCCTAAAGGCATGATTTATAAAGACAGAAATGAACATACATAATAGGAAAACACATACTAAATCTAGAAATATCACATCCAGGATAAGACCTGGTGCCCTAGGACCCTCTAGAAACCTAATGGGGTCATTTCTATAGCTATGATCTTTCATAGATACAGGGTAAGATGAACATTGGTCACATGACTATAAAACAGCCCAATCATCTTTAATAGTTCGACAGTCAACAGGGCAGAGAATGCTGGGAGCACGGAGGTGAGAGAGAAACATGACTCTGAGTTTAAAAGGGAAACTTCTAGACTGAAAGAGACTGTTAAGAAATGAGCTCAAGCCAGGCTTAGAATAAATATCTGTTCATCCCTACTCTCAAAAAGACAGAGGAAGATTTCTACAAATTAAGACTAGCTGGGACAACTTAGCAAGTTTTCAGACAGCAAAGTTTACATAATGAGACTCTGTCTCAAAAAACCAAATTAGGGCTGGAGAGATGGTTCAGAGGTTAAGACTCTGACTCCCAAGTAGAAAGCCCTGAGTTTAGACCATGGGTCCCATATAAAAATGCCAGACAGGGGCTGGAGAGGTGGCTCAGGAGTTAAGCCTCTGCCTTGCAGGCAGAAGGTCCTAAGTTCGGATCCCAGATCCCACGTATAGACGCCAGGCAGAAGCGGGGGAGGCCTGCGTTTCTGGCCTGGTAGGGCGGAGCCTGTGAATCCCAGGGCAGAGTAAACAAGGAGGTGGAGGCGTCCGTGGTGGTTCCCGAATTCGCCTGTGGTTCTACACACGCACGCACGCACGCACGCACGCACGCACGCACGCACGCACGCACGCACACGCGCACATGCACGTGCACAAATGAATAAAATAAAATTAAAAAAATGTCAGACGGAAATGGTAGCAGCCTGCAATTCCAGCTCTGCAAGGTGAAGCCTGGAAAATTCCAGAGTAATGCAAAAAAGGAGGTAGAAGGACTTGAGGATGATTTCTGAAGTCACCCTTGGACCTCTACAGGCACACACTGTACCCTATGATGCACACAGACACATAGACACACACACACACACACACAATTAAAAAAAAAAACAAACTAATCTCACAAATAAAAACTTTAGAAAAAGGAAGTAAATTCCAACATGCCATACCCACACCAAATCTCACTTCCCTAAAATAAGGATTACATATACCCATAGACTCATGCAACCAATCAAAAGGTAGGAAATGAGAAATGAGCAAGTTAACATTTAGAAGGAAGGCAACAAACATGTGGTTCTACCTTGAAGAAACTGAGCTTTGGGACCCTTAGAGGTTTAGTCCCTTCCACATCCTCATATTCTGGTAGTAATCTGCCATTGCATAGCTGCTCACAGATACACACACTTGAATACTGAGAGGAAGCCAGCTACTCCTACACACCTGTGGTTCCTTTAGTAGTGAATCTCGATGTTGTCACAATTAAAATGAGCATGACGGCGCATGCCTGGAATTCCAGCACTTGGAAGGCAAAAGCAGACATTCATAGTAGTCACTCTTGCTATGTCCAGTTGAGGCCAGCCTGTGCTAAATCAGATCCTGCCTCAAAAAACTAAATCCAGACCAACACATACTTAAAAAAAAAAAAAAAAAAAACCTGCATGTGATTTTGCATTTAGCAGACTCTCCTAAAGAACAAAGTAGAAGCTGGGTTCTGTGGCTCATGCCCGAAATTCCATCTTTCAGGAGGCTGAGGTAAGAGGATTGCTTCCAGGTCAGGGGTTACAAAGTGTGACAAAACAAAACAAAACAACTCACCAACATGGAGAAGACACCAGCATCAGTATTTTCCTTTAAACCTGGGGTTCTGCACTCATTTCTTCTTCTTTTTATCTTGTGTGTGCACACATATAAAGTCAGTCAACCTACAACCCAGTATGTGCGCTCTGGGGATCAAACTCAGGTTCTCAGACTTGGTAGCAAGCCATCTTAATGGCCTCTTTGTAGTTTTTAAGATAGGGTCTCACTAAATACTACCTAGGCTACACTTAGACTCCCAAATAGCAGGATTTTGTTTGGCTTCTGAGCTATCTTTCAGTGTGAATTCACTTCTTTTCTTGGGAAGTTGGGTGTTTGTCTGGTTCTCTTATTCAAAGAACCAATTAAGTTTGCTTTCCCACTAGTTCTGTTCTTATTTTCACACGTCCTATCTTGGGAATCTTTTCATTATATTGCTAAGCAGTGAACTGTGTCTGGCATTTGTCATAGCGAATGAAGATATGGAAGCTTATGCATTTATGTCAGTAATAATACCCACTGACATTTCTGCCAAACATTACTAAATGGTGAGATTTCCTTTGGTTGGTATTTATGACTCAATTCATGTCTTGTTAAGTACTCTACCAGAACTATTTTCAAAGCCCAGTGTGGTAATAAATGACTACTGACTACAATCCAAGTACTATTGAGATCGAAGCAGGAAGATGGAGAGGTGGGACAGGGCAAGGAGGAGATGGACAAAATAAAACAACCAACCCAGCTTGGGAAATGTGGTACTGGTTTAGGAGCACTTCCATTTAAAATTTATATGACAATGATAAATTTTCTTATTTGAAAATAGCTGTTTTGTTTTGTTTTTTAATTCAATTGTGCGTGTGTGCGTATGTGCATGTGTGTGTGTGAGTATGTGTGTGTTTGTAGAACCACGGGCGAATTCGGGAATCACCATGGACCACCTCCACCTTGTTTACTCTGCCCTGGGAATCACAGGCTCTGCCTTATCAGGACCAGAAGCGCAGGCCGCCCCCGCTTCCGCCTGGCATCTACACGTGGGATTTGGGATCCGAACTCAGGACCTTCTGCCTGCAAGGCAGAGGCTTAACCCCTGAGCCACCTCTCCAGCCCTGAGAATGCTGAATCTTGACTCCAACTATGAGGCACTGAATCAGATTCTCCAGTACAAAATTCCCCTGGCAACTCACTCACAAAATCAAAGTAGAGAGCTAGGAATCACAGAATGATATCAAGAGAGAAGTTAAAGTGCCAGCCAGAGTTGACAAGACTGGAAAAGTAGGGAAGGGAAAGCAGAAAGACAAAGGGATGAAAAAGAAGCTCTTTGAAATCTAGCTTGTACAACACATGTCATGCACACCTGTAACTCAGGCCCTACTTATATTATATAAAGGGTAGTAGGAAAAAGAGAAGGAAAGGAGAGAAGAAGGTTGTAGGGACAGAGGAGCTGAAGCTTAACAGATTATAGGGCAACCCATTTTCTGGTCCCTGCCTAGGGTACCGGGCACAGCTCCTCTACCAATCAATAAACTTTGCTTACAGCATGATGGCTCAGTGTGTAAAGGCATACACACTTCTCAAAAGCACACACCAGGCAGGATTAACAACTCTCTCAAGTTTGCACTTCTCAACCATTAGTATACTTCTGAAGTACTTAAGCATTTTGGTATGCTGTGACTGTGGCCACTGCCTCCAGAGTCTAAGAGATTTGTGCATCTACTAAAGTCTTGGATGTACTAATGGTCTTGATTGTATAGCACAGGCCTATTGCACTACGCAGCAGACTCTACTGCTGCATTAATCACCTTTCATCTATATGGCCAAGCATAGCAGCTGCTGGATCACCTTTAAGGTGAACACCAAGGAGGAAGAAACTTTGAGAACGAGCCTGGAGCTCAGCATTGTAAATCACTTGTGTCCACTGACTACATGTGAACTACTTCCTGTAACAGTTGATTACAGTGCTCTGATATGAACTGTTATCCCACATAAAGCATTGGGACCCAGGTAAGATATCAGTAAGTGGTAGGTCTAATTTCTAGTTCTTACGACAAACACATTAAGCTTGTATTAGCACCATTTATCATCAGACTGTACTAACCATTTTTCTAGAATTTTAATTAGTCCTTGTAAGCATTAATTTTGATGAGGCAGGGAACTGCCAACGAAAAAAACTAAAGACAAAGAGTTAGTTAGGGTCTGAAGAAAATGGGACAGTTGGGATATCAACTCAAGAATTATTACTCTAGGCCTTAAGTTAAGGGATACATGATAAATACTCTTAACAGGCCTGTAATCCCAGCACTTAGCAAGTGGAGGCAGGAGGTTCAGAACTTCAGGTCATCCTTTAACTGTAAGGCCAAGTCTGAGGTTAGTGTGGGCTACATGAGAATCTACCTCAAAAATCAAAAGTCTATTTTGACAGGTCATACCTTCCAACCACACACTTTAAGGGGGAAAAAAATCACACACTTTGGGCGGGTTGTTCAGAGGGGTAAGGTGTGATGTTAGCAGTCTGAGGACAATAAACTCTCAAGCAGGAATAAAAGACAAATACAGGGCTGAGGCTCTCTATCTCACATTGCCACACGCCACTCAACTCATCAAACCTGAAAGAAATAAAAATGCCAGTAATTCAGCACAACTTGGGGAAAGTGAGTCTGCCCTGCAACAGGTGCAGACTTTCTGACCCTGGACAAACTTCTAGGGCCTACCCAGATATGCACATCCCAGTCACATGATACTCACGTGTCTTTCTCCTTCTCAGAACTCTCGTACTCCAGGAACACGATGTGCCGGGGGTAGTGGCCACAGATATCCCCATTCACATTTGGAATCACGCTGAAACAGTAGTCACGGCCAAACAGCTCCAGACATCTCTTCTCAATGCGCTCGACCTGCACAGAAGGGGGATGAAGATCCATGGATTCTGAGGAGAGAATTAAGTAGCCCTTGACCTGTAGAGACCACTGATAGTGACATGTGCCTTTGTGATTATGATCATTCAAAGTTGGGAAGAGACATGGTTTTAAGTTACAGGTTATTAATGTTTACTAACTTCCATGTGGCATGCTTCAGTACCTGAACCTCTACAACACTGCATGTGAGACTGTGTGTGGTTAGTATTTGAGAGAGAGGACTATGGCTTTCATTAGCTTCAAATGAACTTAGAACCCTTAAAATAAAAGACAATTTCTGAATGTGGTGGTAGACGCCTGTAACCACAGCATTTAGGAGGCTGAGGCAGGAGAATAGAGAGTTGAGAGCAAGGATGGACTATATAATGTGATACTGTCTTCCAAAACAAAGCAACAAAAAGAACTCTCGCTTTCTGTCTAAACTAGCACTGATCCATCAAGTTCCTCACATCAGAATCTCCCCTTTTCTTGGGAGCCAGCCAAGCATAATGGTACACACCTGTGATCCTAGCACACGGGAGGTTTGAGGCAGGAGGATGCTGAACGTGAGGCGATACTGGTTTATATAACAAGATCCTGCTTACCAACCCCAGCTAACATAAGCACCAATCAGCATACTCCTTTCACACCATCTGCTTATAAAAGTACTGTCTCCCCTAAAATTGTTCTTTTGTTCACATCTCAAAGAAAAGTTCACTAGAAAAAAAAAAAATCTATAACATATCAAGAACTTTTCAAGAAATGAGTAGGCCCACTATTAAGATTGGCTGCGGTGGAAATTAAGGTTTACCATGGCAAGCCGAATCTTTTAGAGATGGTGTCATAGTTAAGCACAGGTGTCAACTTGATTGTTGAGGGTTTGAGCTCTGGGCACAGTTGTAGAGAGTTGATGGTTGAGTTAAGCCCAGAGCAAATCTGAAGAAGATTGTCCAGCTGGTGGGGAAGACCCAGCCCATGGTGGGTGGGATTAGGCTCTGGATAAATCACAGAGAGCTGGTTGAGAAAGTCGGCATCCTTCTATTCATTTGGCCAGTAAGAATTGTCCATCTCTCAGCCGTTATGCAGTGATGGTGTGGCCATTTCCCTTGGTCCTGGTATTGGTGCATACTGTCCCGTCAAGCTGGACAGAACTGTAACCGGACTGTTGTAAGAAAGTAAACTACTTGTTCTCTTAAGTTGTGTGATGGTCATTTATCAGCAACCATACAAGTGGACTGCAAGAGATGGCTAAGAAGAAACAAGGGAAGGGAGGTCCATAAAAATACCAATGACCTCTTAAAGTCACTCAAAAAGATCCTTTCTGAAGCTGAGCAATGGTGGTTCACATTTATTCATAACACTTGGTAGACAGGCAGGAAGATTATTATTATAAACCAGCCTTTGTAACAAGGTGAATTTTAAGACTAGCCTAGGCTACATAGCAAGATCATGTCTCAAAAGTGGGTGGGATGTAGCTCAGTTGGTAGTTGCTTGAAGCTCTGGGTTTTATCCTGCCTGTAATCCTAGCCCATAAGAGGTGCAGACAGGGATCAAGAGTTCAAGGCCAGCTTTGTCTTGGCTATACAGTGAGTTTGAGGTCAGTCTAAGCTGTAGGACACTGTCTTTAAAAAAAAAAAAAAAAACTGCAAATTTCAGATTCTGCCCTCAGAAATTCTGACTTACCCTAAATGTAGGATCAAGGAATCTTTTTTAAAAATTTTAAGAGAAAGGGTGAGGGAGAGAGGGCACAAGCCAGGATGTGCACGCCACGATACATGGCTGGAGGTTGGAGAACAACTTTCAGAAGTCAGTTCTCTCTTACCACCACTTGGGCTTCTGGGAATGGAACTCAAGCTGCCAGATTTTGCAAGCAAGTGCCTTACCAGCTCAGCCATCTTGCTAGTCACATGGATCATGGAAGTTTTATGTTTAACAAGAACCCTAAATTATGCCACCTGTATTCTGAAATGTACTTGGTCATCTGGAGAGTGAGGAAGCACCGTTATTTGGTCTCTTCAGGATTACCCCAGAGATGAACTCAAGAGATTGTACCTCTAGCACGTCCTAACCAAGGTAGACTCTAGAACCCACGCCGGTTTTGTGACCAGGCTGCAGGAGAACTCCATAGGAAAACCTGCTGCCAACACTGCCAGGCTCACAGGGGAGTGACAGAGAAGGGCTGGCCAGTGTTGTGCCCCCGGCAGCCCAGACGTTTCTCTGGTCCAGTGACGAGACCAGAGGGAAATCCCAAGGGGGATGTGGCCCACGGGACGCCTTCTGATAAAGAGGAACAGAAAGGGCGCGCAGGGAGTCCATCTGCTCCCCAGGGGACCGGGACGGGCCTGTCTCGCCCACACCTTATAAGGAGGCAACACACAGAAGCGCTTCTCGCTGCGGCCGGTCGCGCTGACCTCTCCCTCAGGAGGAACCCCCTTTCTGCTTTGACTTACGTTTGGGGGGATGGGAGCCCGAGGGTGTTTTAGACCAGCAGCAACTCGTGCAAGGCCCCTTAGTTCCTCCTCTCTAACCTTCGCACCTGCCTCGCGGCTGCACCGTGACCCCCAAACCCCTCGTCTCCAACCACAGAGCCCTCGTCCCCCGGCTCCTAGTGCCTCTCCAGCTCGACCCTTGCCCTCCGGGGCCGGGGCCGGGGCCGGGGCCGGAGCCGGGACCGGTGCCCGCGCTCCGGCTCCTCCTCCCGCCGCTGCCGACCGCAGCCGTCCGGGCACCTGTCCAGCCGCCCCGCTCCCGCTCCCGCGCCGCGGGCTCACCTTAGAGCCGCTCGTCCCGCTGCCGTCCTTGGCCCGGTACTGCGTCCGGGAGAATTCCTCCAACAGCTCCCCGAGCCCCGGCTCCCGAGGCGGCGGGTTGCCCGAAGAGGCGGAGGACCCCGCCGAGGCGGCGGCGGCAGCGGCCCGAGCGCCGGCCATGCCCAGCCCCGCGGCTCCTCAGAGCGTCTCCACCCGGCCCATGGCACTGGCGGCGTGGATCCGGCGCTCGAACCTCCCGAACCGCCTCAGCCGCCGCCTTCCTCGGCCACTTCCGGCCCCGCCCCACCGTTCCGGATGTTTACTCCAGCCTTGGCCAATCAGAGCCCGGAACTCGCGCCCTGCCCACAATTCCCGGACCACCCCTAACGCGGAGCGCTCCAAGTGGTCTCGCGGAGGGGCCGCCGCGCTCCGCCCAAGGGGTTTCCCCTGAAGAAGACGGACGGAACCATTGCGGCCCGGCGGGGGGCGCCAGGCGAAAGAACCGGCGCGGGAGGGCAGCGGGGGAAGAATTGGCGAGTAAAAGCACGTTCTTCCGCTGCCTCTCGCTATGTCCCTTGGAAAAGAGTGTATTCTGTTATCAGCCCAGTTGGTTTAGGAAAATATTTGGAAAATGGCTGTTTTCTTTAAAAGGAAATTGTCAGGTGGTCATTGTGGGGTTCGCTGGTAGAAAAATGCTGACGAGGATGAAGCAGAACAATCACGAGTTGAAGCCACCCTAGATTACACCTGTTTTTTGTTTTTTGTTTTTTTTTTTAAAGAGGACTATCAGATATTGGCCAAAATGCACATAAAACTGTAGTGCTGCCTGGTGTGTATCTGGCTATTTTCAGAAGTAATATATCCCAATATCTCTTGTGAAATCCATACTTTCTTGTCCAGTGAATTATTCTGAAGCAAATGGTAGTCACCATTATTCACCATCTGTGAACACTTAAATATTTGTTTCTAACGGATTGTTTCATTTCTAAAGAGACACATAGTCACAAGTCTATTTAAATCCCTAACAACATATTCCCTTCAATTAGATCCCACTCTTCCATTTCCATTGCCTGCCAATAGTCCGTGAAATGAAGAACCTGTCGTCTGATTGGTCCACTGAGGTGGGAATCCTCATGATCCAATCACTTCTCAGAAGTGCCGCCTCTGAACATGCTGCACTAGGACTACCTTGATCATTTGAGCCTTTGGGATGATTCATACCAAAACCTGACAACAGAAGATCTACTTTGATGACTATCTGTATAGAGACGTATTTCAGATGGCAATCTGAAAGTCCCAGAGCTCATAATCTCAGAAGGTATGTTCTCCCTACTTCCAGATAATCAATTTTTGGAGGGAAGCCAGGAAAACAACTATTGTATACAAAGCAGAATTGTCCATTTGATCATCAGACAGCAAATTGTAAGCCAGCCATTTAACTAAATTATAACGCATTTACAAGAAAAGCTCACAATGGAATTAGTGTTGTAAAAACACAGTAACACTGATCATAATTAAAATACTCATTTTCTTAGAGTCATATTACAACCTCTACCAATTACGTCACCCTCTGAAAGTAAGTGATCTCTATTCTTCAATTACATGATTAATATTGCTTTTCTTTTAATGTTAGTCAAATGGAATCTATGTACTTTTTGTGTTTGGTCACTTGTCTTCCAATGTGTTTTTAAGATTGCAGCCATTGATGAGGGTACACATCAGTAATCTCAGAATTCAGGAAGCTGAGACAGAAGGATGGACATAAATTGCAGACTAGCCAGTGATACATTGTGAGATTTGTTTGAAAACAAACCAGTGTGCAGATGGATATGTAGTTAAACTTGTTGTATAACCCAGGTTAGCCTTGATCTTGAAATTCTCTTGCCCCAAGTTATTTTTGGTTTTATTATTTATTTCTGTTAATTGCTGTTAGATACTGATACTGTTTAAAGGTTTGGCTGTTAAAAATAGTGCTGTTACAGCTGGACATGGTGAGTCATGCTGGTAATCCTAGCCCTGGGAAAGGATAGGCAGAAGGATTGTGAGTTTGACACCACCCTGAATGAAAACCTATCTCAAAAAAAAGTCTCTTATAAATAAATTATTTTGTAGATATTTTTTATGAGAATATATGTTTCTATTTGGTGTGTTGGAACTGACAAGTTGTATGGTCTATTTACAATTTTCAGGTGTCTTCTCATAGGCTACAACTCATGGGAATTCTGGCTGCTCTGTAGCCTTCACCACATATGAGTTTTACTCTTAGTTGTTTTGGTGAGAGTGTAGTGGTGCTTTTTTTTTGACTGATTGTTTGTTTTAGTGTTCATCTGTGTGTATGTGTGTGTGTGCACTTGTGTCACAGTACAAATGTAAAGGTCAAAGGACAACCTATTAAACTTACCTGGCAGGGGAAATACCATGATTATAAAGGTAGTTTTTCCAGGGTGAGGCTCATCCATTCCTGCAATTTCCCCAATGTGGGAAACTAGACTGCATAATATGTGGTAGTGGGGGAACAGTGTTCTTACTCTCCTGGAAAAAAAATAAAAGACAATTTTCAGGACTGGTTTGTACTTTACATCTTGTTTTTTTTATTTTTATTTTTTAATTCAATTGTGCGTGTGTGCATGTGTGTGTGTGTGTGTGTGTGTGTGTAGAACCATGGGCGAATTCGGGAACCACCATGGACCACCTCCACCTCCTCCTTGTTTACTCTGCCCCGGGATTCACAGGCTCTGTCCTACCAGGACCAGAAACCCAGGACGCCCCCGCTTCTGCCCGGCATCAAACGTGGGGTCTAGGATCTGAACTCAGGATGTATCTGAACTCAGGACCTTCTGCCTGCAAGGCAGAGGCTTAACACCTGAGCCACCTCTCCAGCCCCACTTTCCATTTTGTTGAGACAGGATCTCTCTTGTTTTACTGCAATATATTTAGTCTAGTTGACCCTTTCTTCCCCTCCCTCCCTCCTTTCCTCTTTCTCTTTCTCCCTCCCTCCCTCCCTCTCTCCATTTTTCCCTTCCTCCCTCCCTTCCTCCCTTCCTTCTTTCCTTCCTTCTGATAGGGTCTACAACCAAGGCTGGCTTTGATCCTCCTACATAACTGAGGATGACCTTGAATTTTTAAAAATGCTTATTTATTTAAACACTTGTCCACAATGTGTGTATGTGTGGGGGATCCAGAGGAAAACTTTTAGAAGTCACTTTTCTTCTACCATGTGGCCTCCAGGAATCAATCTGAGGCCACCAGGTCTTTTACCTGCTGAATCATTCCATCAGTCCTGACTTTGAATTTCTGATCCTTCTTCCTAGGTCTTCTGAGTCTGGGATTAAGACATGTGCCATTAAGCCCAGTTTATGTGGTGCTGATAACCGGGCTTCTTGCTTGAGCAAGCTTTCTACCAATTGAGCTATATCCCCTGTTCCTTTTTACTTGTGATTTTATAGTTCTCAAACTGGCACCAGACTCCTAGAATCTAGTGATCCTCCCACCTCAGCATCTTGTAGATGGAATTAGAGGTTCTCACTACTACACCAGGCTCAAAATCAAATCTACCCATTTTTATTGTACTCATTCATGTGTGCTGATAACACAAAAGCACCACCATCATCAAGATATTGAACATTCCTGTCACTGCAAAAAGCTCCCTCAAGTCCCCTCAAAGACGCACTCACCTTTACCCTCA
Source organism: Typhlomys cinereus (assembly GCA_023101885.1). Classification (NCBI taxonomy): domain Eukaryota; kingdom Metazoa; phylum Chordata; class Mammalia; order Rodentia; family Platacanthomyidae; genus Typhlomys; species Typhlomys cinereus. The sequence continues at coordinate 2,437,006 of JALPQD010000108.1, forward strand.
GACAACTACTGATTCACTCTGTCATTAGGAATTCCTATACACAAACCCAGACAATGTACACTTTTCGGCACCTGCCTTCTTCAGCAGAACTGCTTTTGGTTTTAATTTGCATAACCCTGATTAATGAAGCTCATCACCTTCTCCACATTTATCGATGATTTGAATATACCCTCTTGGACAATGTTTGCAAACGTCTTTTTTCTTTTCTTCTTTTTTGGGGGGATAGACATGGGGGGAGCAAGGTCTCTACAGCACTGACAGGTCTAGAAATTTATATATCTATATTTTATCTATCTATCTATCATCTATCTATCTGTCTGTCTGTCTATCTATATCAGCTGGTCTTGAATTTTAAAAATGTTTTCACATTTATTTATTTCATCATGTGTGTGTTATGTGTGTAGGCACATGTGTGTGCCAAAATATGCGTGTGCAGGTCAGAGGATAATTTCTGAGCGTTGGTTTCCTTCTTCTACCATGTGGGTTCCTAGGACTGAACTCAGGTCATCAGGTTTGATGGCAAGTGCCTTGATGTTTTTGGTGCCAAGATTCCAGGCATGATTTTCCACATTCAGTTCTGCATTTGTCTTATTAATTTATATGGGACATTTGAATATTGCAGGTATGAGTTATGTGATGAAAGCTGTGTGCTACAAGGAGCTTCTCACTGTGTAGCTAAGAATATCCTTCCACTCCTGTGCTTGCTGGTCCACCTCCCAAATGCTAGACTTATGGGCGTATATACCACACTCAGCTCCTTTTCACTTTTTTAACCTTTAAAAATATTTTGTTCTGGGCTAGAGAGATGGCTCAGATGTTAAGACTTTGCCTCACAAACAGAAGAAGCTGAGTTTGGATCCTGGATCCCATGTAAAAACGCCAGGCTAAAATGGCAGCAACCTTTATTTCCAGCTCTGGAAAGTAGAGCCTGGGAAACCCCAGAGCAAAGCAAGAAGGAGGTAGAATGAGAATTCTGAAATCATCCTTGGGCCTCCACAGGCACACACAGTGCACATAGACACATATACATACACACACACAGGCAAACATATACATGTATATTGTTTATTGTTTTTTGGGGGGGACAAAGGAAGGGAGTTTATGTGTCACAGTATATGTGTGGAGGTCAAGATTCAACTTTCAGAGAAGCTGGCTCTCCCCTGCCACCACAAAGATTCTGGGGATAGAACTCAAGTCACTAGGCTTGCAAGTAGGCATCTTTATCTGGTGAGCCTCATGGACTCGTCTTTTCACTTCTTTTTTTTTTTTAATTTATTTTTCTGCTCATACAAACGTTAATAGGTACCCCTGTTAATAGGTACCTCCCTCCCTCTACCCCTCGCCAGATCTCCCCACTTCCTCCCCCCTTTTCCTCTTCCTTTCCCCCCTCCCTCCCTTTCTCCCAGTGCCCCCTCCCCACATCTCTGAAGCATCCTTTAATGTGTGTATCACCCTTTCCTCCGGTCCTCCTTAATGGGTAAAAGGTAATTATCTTCTTCTCTGGCTTTTTTGTTTTGAGACAGGATCTCATTGTGATGACTTGGCTGACATGTAATTTGCAGCAATCCCCCTGCCTCTGCTTCCCTAACGCTGGAATTCCGGACCTATGCCATGACGCTGGCTAAGGTGATTTGCTTTGATAAATTGGGATGAGCTTAATTTAATGCAAGGGACAGAGGGTGGAAAGGCAGGCAGATGAGGGAGAATGATAAATGAAGGATTACAGGACAGAAACAACAAAGAGACCAATTGCTTAGTATTCCCAGATGAATCAAAAACCCTAGGCAGCAGACTTTGGGCATTGCCTTGTGCTGCTGAAAACAAATCAATCCAGAAGCCGAGCTAAGGTCCTGACAGACTGTACTGCTCTTGTGAACCTCTGTTTTGTGTAAGTCCTTTTTTTTTCTTTTTACAAACTCTTGCTACATAGCCAAGCTGCCTTCAACTCAAGATCTTCTGCCTCAGCCTGCTGAGTGTTGGGATTATAGCCTTACCTATGGCCAAAGTAGATAAACAAGTTATGTCTACAGAGGGTGACACATATCTGTAATCCCAATTACTTGAAGTCTGAGGAAAACATATCAGCCTTTCAAGACCCTGTCTTCAAGAATATCAAAGGTTTGGGTTGGAAAGACAGCTTCCCTCCCTCAAAAGGGGTGAAACCACTACCTCAAAAGCAGAAAACTTGAATTTAGCTCCCAGGTCCCATGTAAAAATACTAGGCAGAAATGGTAGTGACCTGTACTTCTGGCTAGGGTGGGTAGAGCCTGGGAAATACTAGAGCAAAGCAAAAAGAAAGTTGAAGCAATCCAGGATGATTCCCAAAGTCACCCTTTTACACACATACACACACACACACACACACACACACACACACACACACACACACAGTCGTGCTCAATAGATAAAGATAAAAAGTAAACAAAAAAAAATAAAGGGTTGGAGCTCTTCCCTGGCATAGGCCCTGGGTTTCTGAAAACCACCACCTGGAACAAACTCCACAACTATTCATATCTTCCTGCTAAATGTGGTGACTCAATACTCGCAATCCCAGTGCTTTGAAGACTTAGACAGGAGGATTATAGTGAGTTCAAGGCTAGCTGAGGATACATAGTGAGTTCTGCTATGCTCTGTGGCAAGACTCTTTCTCAAAATAAAAGAAAAAATTATACCTGGGTGAGTTAGCTGGCTTAGTAGTTAAGGCCACAACCCACCTACAAGCCTGGCAACCTCAAGTATCGCATAGTGGGAGGAACAAACAAACATCTGAAGGTGGCCGTCTCTGTTCACGTGCATGTATGTCTGCCTCTCTTCCTCCCTCTCTTTCTCCCGTTTTCCCCCTCTCTTAATAAATAAATGTTTTCTTTTTAAATTTATACCTTTCCTCCCAGGTTTTTGTTGCTAAAAAATGTTCTTTGTTGGCGGTCCAGAAGACATTTTCTCCCACCCCTTTTCGACATCATTTCTAGCCCAGTCTGGCTTTGTACTCACTACAACCAAGAATGACCTTGAGTGACTGAGGGAGGCTCAATAGGAAGAGGCATTTGTGGATTAAGTCTAACGACTTAAGTTCAAACCCCAGAGCCTACATAAAATTGGAGAGAAAGAACTGACTCTTTGTGGTTGTCTTCTTTTTTTTTATTTATTCAATTGTGCATGTGTGTGTGTGTGTGTGTGTGTGTGTGTGTGTGTGTGTAGAACCATGGGCGAATTTGGGAACCACCATGGACCACCTCCACCTCCTTCTTGTTTACTCTGCCCCAGGATTCACAGGCTCCGCCCTACCAAGACCAGAAACGCAGGCCGCCCCCCGCTTCCGCCCGGCTGTATGTGGGGTCTAGGATCCGAACTCAGAACTTTCCACCTGCAAGGCAGAGGCTTAACCCCTGAGCCACCTCTCCAGCCCCATTGTTGTCTTCTTATCTCCACTACAGTACTGTGGTGTATGTGTGCACATACACATACATACATCATCATTATAATAAATAATTTTTTTAAAGAATGACCTTGAGAGGGCTGGAGAGATGGCTCAAGGGTTAAGACTCTGCCTTGCAGGCAGAAGTTTGGATCCCACTACCCACATTTTTAAAAAACAGCAGCCTGCATGGCTGCCTTGGTGGGAATAGTCTGGAAATCCCAGAGGGGGGGAAAAAAAGAATGATCTTGAACTTCTGTCCTGGGGCTGGAGAGATGACTCAGAGATTAAGACTCTGCCTGCCAGAGTTCAGATCCTGTATCCTACATGCCATGTAAAAATACCAGGCAGAAATGGCAGTAGCCTGCACTTCTGACTTCTGGAAGGTGGAGCCCGGGAAATCCTAGAACCTCTGGTATATATAGACAGATAGACAGACAGACAAGCACACACACACACACACACACACACACACACACACAAACAAAAGCCTCTGTCCCAGGGCAGGTCCTTTTGTAGTTAGCACCTGTAACTTCTCCCCAAGTCCTTTTTGCGGCAGAGATGCTTCCGTCTCAAGAGTTCCCATTTAACATTTTTCATGAGGTATCCAACAGACTGAAAGAAATTTATTTAAACACTGTTACCTTTGTCATAAATCAAAGATCACATGTGGTCACCATGATTTATGTGTATATAAATGATATAAATGTCATTTTACACAAGACTTCTCTTTCAATCAAGATTTAAACAAAGAACAGGGTATGGTGTCTCACACCTACAATCTTAACTCTTTTCTTTTTTTGAGTGAGTGTGTGTGTGTGTGTGTGTGTGTGTGTGTGTGACAGAGAGAGGGGGGAGAAAGAGAGAGAGAGAGGACAGAGAGAGAGAGAGAGAGAGAGAGAGAGAGAGAGAGACTATCAGAGGTTCTGTATGTGCCTGTGAAGGCTCAAGGATGACTTCATAAATCATCCTGGATTTCCCTACTTCTTTTTTGCTTTATTCTAGGATTTCCCAGGCTCCACCTTCCAGGGGAGAAAGAGTGTTTTTTACATGGGCTCTAAAGTCCAAACTCAGGTCCTTCTGCTTTCGAGGCAGAGGCTTTAACCTATGAGCCATCTCTTCAACCCTTGCAAACCCCTCTAGAGAGTCTGAGGACTGCTGTGAGTTTGAATCCAGCCTCTGCTTACAGAATAAGTTCTAGTACAGCTTGGATTTTCTCTCAGAAAAACAAAACAAAGGGTCTAGGGAGATGACTGGTAGATAAAAGCGCTTGCTGCATGAACATGAGGGCCTAGCTTCAAATCCCCAGCAACCATGTAAAAAAGCTACAATACCATGTTTACCTGTAACCACAGTGTGGTGGGAGATAGACACAGACTTTGCACCTTGTGGCTGTCGCCATTGATGCCCAGCAAAAACCAGACTGACATTCGTGAGGCCACAGAGAAGAATGTTGATCTTCCAGCCATGTGGTCTCTGGTCTTCCAAGTCTTCAGGTTTTGGGAAGGAGCAGGTTGCCTAAAAATATTTGTAGTTGCACCTCCCAGTGCTAGTGGCCAGCATCTTCGTGATTATCTCCATCTTCCTCCATATTGAATTTGTCATCCTGTCCTAAGACATTCCAGCAGTGACAAGCCTAGCCAGAGTCTACAAGGTTCACAAGCAAAGAGGTTATACTCATCTATGGGCTAATAAGGAAACCTAGCCCGAGGTCAGATTGGCAACTGAATTGCAGTTCAGAGATGCATTTAGGAGCTAGAGAGATGGCTCAGGGGGTTAAACCTCTGCCTCGAAAGCCTAAGTTCAGAGCCTAGATCCCACATAAAAACAATGGGCATAAATGACAATGGGTTTCTGGCCCTGCAAAGTGGAGGCTGGGAAACCTCAGAACAAAGCAAAAAGAAGGTAAGGCAATCTGGCATGATTCCTGAAGTCACCCTTGGGTCTCCACAGACATATACAATGCCTTGTTCTGGACTGGAGAGGTGGCTCAGGGGTTAAGCCTCCGCCTTGCAGGCGGAAGGTCCCGAGTTTGGATCCCAGATCCCACGTATATGACGCCAGGCGGAAGCGGGAGCAGCCTGCGCTTCTGGTCCTGGTAGGGCGGAGCCTGTGAATCCCGGGGCAGGAGGAGGTGGAGGCGTCCATAGTGGTTCCCGAATTTGTCCGTGGTTCTACACATGCGCACACACACACACACACACACAGACACACGCGCGCGCTCGTGCCGCACATACATATGCACATGCGCACAGTTGAATAAATAATAAAAATTAAAAACAACAACAACAACAACAAAAAAAAAAACAACAAAATCCGGAAGAGATATTCAAAATAATAGATGATCAAATCATGACACAGAAACATAAGCATGAAAAAGTAAGGCAATGTAACTCTTCCAAAAGATCTCAAAGACATTGAAGAAGGTACAATGCCAGATAAAAACTTTGCAAGTTTTCTGGTTAAAAAATTGATGACTCAGGGCTGGAAAGGTGGCTCAGGGGTTAAGCCTCTGCCTTGCAGGCGGAAGGTCCTGAGTTCGGATCCTAGACCTCCGTATAGACACCAGGCCGAAGCAGGGGCGGCCTGCATTTCTGGTCTGGTAGGGTGGAGCCTGTGAATCCCGGGGCAGAGTAAACAAGGAGGAGGTGGAGGCGTCCATGGTGGTTCCTGAATTCGTCTGTGGTTCTACACACACATACACACACAATCGAATAAATAATAATAAAAAAATTTTAAAAAAAATTGATGACTCACTTGCGGAGATTATAGGCCATAGAGAAAAAAGAAAATCAGTAATGCAGAGAGAAAAAGTTAGCAAATTGAATGAGAAAGTCAGTGCATGGAAGAAAATTTAGCAAGGAAAACCAGAAAATGTTGGAAATGAAAAACTCAATGAGTCCAAGTAAAAATAGTGGGAAACATCACCAGTGGACTTGACCAGAGATGGAGGATAAGGGGAATGAAATACTATTTTCAAACATCTGAAAGAAAAAAAAAGCCAACCAATCAAAAATGTGTATAACCACAGTGTCAGAGAATTCTGGGATATGATCAAGAGACCAAATCTAAGAATCTGCAGGATAGGGGCTGGAGAGATGATGGCTCAAGGGTTGAGACTCTGTCTCAAAAGCCTGAAGGACCTGAATATGGATCCCAGATCGCAAGTAAAAACTCTAGACAGAAATGACTGCAGCCTGTACTTCTGACTCTGGAATGTAGAGCCTGGGAAATTCCAGAGCAAAACAAAAAGAGAAGTAATCTAGAATGATTCCTGAAGTTACCCTTGGGCTTCCACAGGCACATATAGAGCCCTCTGATACTTACTCACTTACTCACATACAAAGGACTAAAGAATTTGAAGGATAGCAAAAAGAGCTAAGCGAAAAAGGAAGGCATGAAATGAAATCCACATTTAGAGAAAGAAATATTCAAACACAGGACTCACTTAGAACTTCTATTAGGAAGGAGCAGAGAAGAACATCTATAAGAAATATCCCAGTGAAGATGTTGAAAAAAGCAAAGCAAAGAAACAATATCAAAAGTTACAAGGGAAAAGTGACAACTTACCTATAAAGGCAGAAACATCAGGATAACATATGATCTCTTGTCAGTAATCCTCAAAGCCAGAAAAGCATGGGTTGATATATTTCAAGGTCTGGAAGTAAGTGCCAACTAAGATTGCTACATCCAGCAAAGCTATCTTTTAAAATTGATGGATGGGCCTGGGAGAAGGCTCCTGAACAAACCGGATGACCTGAGTTCAATCTTTTGAGTCCACATGGAGAAAAGAGTAACCTGACTTCTGAAACTTGTCCTCTGACCTGCACACACACACACTATGACACACACACATGCTGTCACACATACATGTTCTCTTTTAATAATAAAATATTTTAGAAATTGATAGGGAAATCGAGGTATTTCAAGACAAGAGCAAAGTAATATAAGGTAGTTCATGACCTCAAAGCCAGCCATGCAGAAGTGCTTAAAGTAATACGTCATACTGAAGAGGAAGAGAGATAAATGACCTCAATCACAAGAGCACAAAAAAGAATGAATTCATGAGTGGATTAATAAACAAAGAAGAGCTGGAAAGGGAATGTATCATGTCCACCACAGAAAATCGGCAATCTCTTCATATTGATTGGTTAGAGTATTAAGAGCGAACAATAATCCAACAACTAGAAAAACAACTGACAAAATCAAAGGAATCAGTGAATATCTCTCAGTTACTTAATGTAAATGGCCTCGAATCATCAACAAAGAGATACAGACTGACTGACAAATTTAGACCCACTGTTAACTAGTAAAGATGTCTACAGGATAAGCCAAAAGATGGAAAGTGATCTATCAACCTAATGAAAGTTGAAAACAAACTTGTCTAGCTACTCTGATATCTCACAAAGTAAACTTCAAACCAAAATTATTCAAAAGAGATAAGGAAGGCTAATAGATGGTAACATCATATAGATGATACAACAGGGGCTGGGAAGATAGATCAGTTGGTAGATTGCTTGCTATGTAAGCACAAGGACCGGAGTTTGATCCTTGATACCTATGTAAAAACCAGGCATGCTGGTAGCTAAGGAGACAGATCCCCAGAAGCTTGTTGGCCAACCTCTGAAGTGGTAAGCTCTGGGTTCAGTGAGAGATTCTTACAAAAGTACTCTGAAGAATGATTGAGGAAGATACCCAAGATCACACTGTAATCTCTACATGCATATGCATATACAAGCATTTACACACACACACACACACACACACACACACACACACACACACTCGAGCACCTACATACACCTACATACAGTAATTTAACATTTTCATATGGTAGTAATGAACAATATCAAAATGTAAAGTGCTGTACCATTTTGCAATCTTACTAACAAAATATGAAATGGATGAAACTGTAACAGAGACTTGTTCCCTGAAAATCACAAAACACTGATCAAAGAAATCAAAGAAAGTGAATAGCAAGATACATCATGCTCAAGGATTAGTAAACTCAATATTGCAAAGATGTGAGTTCTCCCTAAACTGACCTAAAGATCAAGTACAATCCATTTGAAATTACACTTGGAATTTTAGTAAAAACCAACAAGCTCATTTCTAACAATGATGTGGAAAAATAAAGAACCAAGAGCAGTTGAAACAAGTTTTAAAAGGACAAATCTGGGAAACTCTGCTACTTGCTATCAAGTCTTAGGACAAAGTTACCATTAGTTATCACGATAAATAGTTTCGGTAAAATAATAAGCAAGTAGATCATTGGAGGTCAGGCACAGTGGCGCACTTGTGAGTCAGAGGGAGGGAGATTACCCCAAGTTTGAGGTCAGTTTCACATTGCACTGAAGTCAGGCAGGGCTACGTAGGGAGATCTTGACCACCAACAGATAAGCAAGCAAAGCTGACCAATGGAACAGAATAACTAGATGAGAGAACCAAGAACAAGCACTTTTCCCAGGCGCACTTCTAACAGAAGACTACAGCAAGAGCCACTCTTGCCTCTACACTCATCCGCTCTGTGAAGGACCACACTTCCTAAAACTATGAGCCAAAGTAAACTCTATCTTCCTGGAGGTGCTTTTGCCAGGTATTTTTTTGTCATAGCCACAGAAAAAGGTGATTAATGGGGGGAGAAATAGCTGCACAACACAGGACAACCTAAGTCAAGGGTGAAGACCTGTCTCAAAACTGAGCTGACAACTCACATGACTTCCATGGTATGGTCATACTGTGGACACTCCGTTAACAGTAGCACAGAGATTTTGCTTTTGTGGGTGCTCAGTTTCTAAAGGCAAAAAGCAACTGGAGAGGAACATGGTATGAAATATCCTTTTAAAAAAATTCACTGGCATGGACTAGAGAACTGGTTCAGGACTTAAAGCCTTTGCCTTGTAAGCAAAAAGACCTGAATTCAGATCCCCAGATCCCCATGTAAAAGTGCTGGGCAGAAATGACAGCAGCCTCTACTTCTGGTCCCAGAGAGTGGAGGCTAGGAAACTCCGGAGCAAAGCAATAATGAAGCATAACAATACAAGATGATCCTTGATGTCATCCTTCAGTCTCCAAAGGTACACACGCTGTTGTATACACACACACACACACACACACACACACACACACACACACACAAATAAAAAGTAAAAAACAATAAAAATTCCTGCTATGCACAATGGTGCATAGCAGTAATCCCAGCACTTGGGAGGTCTAGGCAAGAAGACTGCTGTGTGTTTGACGTCAGTCTAGCTGCAGTGCCAGAATCAAATAGATCGTGTGGATGAAACAGAAATTGATTTGCTTGCAGTGCTGGAGGCTAAAGGTCCAAGACCATGTGAAGTAGATTTGGTTTTTCCTGAGGTCTCATCCTTGGCTTATAATGGCTGCCTGTCCATCTAAGTATTGTCTCTATCCTAATCTCTTCTTGTAAGGACCCCAGTCATGCTGGATTAGGGCCCATCCATGGGAACTCATTTTACCTTAATTGTCTCTTCAAAGCACTATCTCCAAATGTACTCATATCGCTAATGTAGGAACTTTGTGGCAGACACAATTCAACTCATCATCTTATCCCAAAGGGTTACTGTGAGGATTCAATGAGACAGTCTTTGCACAGTGATGATTGGGGCAAGGCTACAGTGTAGCAAGAGTTAGCAACCACTAGACATAACTATACAAGCACCAGCAATTACAATGTCTCTTCACTAGGATATTGACAGGGTGTGCTGGGAAACCTCTCATTCAAGTCTTCCATCAGCATCATTCCTGCTTTAAGATCTATGGTTCCTTTTTTTCTTTATCCTGCTTCAGTTTTTTTTATATAGTTTCATGTAGCCTAGGCTAGATTCAAACTAGCTATATAGTGGAAGATGACCTTGAATTCTTTATTCTCCATTCCCAAGTGCTGGGATTACAGACAGATATCACAATGTTTATCTCTCTCTTTCTCTCTCTCTCTTGCCTTCCTGCCTCTTTTCTCCTTTCTCTGTCTTTTTTAGTGCCAGGGTAGAACCCAAAGGCTCATGTACACCAGGCAAGTCTTTTATCTCTAAACTATGACCCCAGCCTTGTGAACAGTGAGGCAAGTTCTTGCCAAGTTGCTCAAAGTTGCTCGGGCTGCCTTCGACCTTGCCATTCTTCTGTCTCAGCTCTCTGAGCTCTGGAACCACAGGTATGTACCGTCATGTTCTGCCTTGTGGCCCCCAGCCTGATCCTGAGCCTCTTCCATTCTTGCATGGGCCATTCCTGAACCTCTTCCTGTGGACAGGCCTTTCATTTTCTGCAACTGCTCCAAGTTCAGTCTTTAGAGAGAGGACACATCCTGTCCCAATTCCTTATAGCTAAGCAAATGTATTTCCAAGACTGCTGTTATTTCTCTTCTTTGAATAAGTCATGTATTATTAAAATTTAATGATAATCATTTATATTTATAGTCATTTTTCTGTTTACGAAGCTCTTTCCTTTCCATTATCTCTTTTAATCCTTGCAGCATTTGTGAGAAGGAAAAGTGTTTTCCTCTACTTAACAAATGAGGAAAATCAGACTCTGAAGAGTAACATTGGAAGGAGAATGGGGTACTTTGCACCTGGGATCCTAGAACTTAGGGGACTGAGGAAGGAGGATTGCCACAAGTTGGAAGCTCTCCGTGGTTACAGAGTGAGACCCTGTTTCAAAACAAGAACAACCATAATAACTTCATATGGGAATTAAAAAGAAACAGAGGCAGGGCATAGTGATACATGTCTGTAATCCCAACACTGGGAGGTTGAGGCAAGAGAATCAGGAGTTTAAGACCAGCCATTATCTATATAGTGAGTTTAAAGCCAGCCTGGGCTATGTGAGATTCCGTCTCTCTCCACCTGAAAAAAAAAGCATAAACATTAGTGTTGGAACACAGAGATCATATGTGGCAGAAGCAGCAGGCCTCAAATTCTGTTCTTTGGTTCTATTGGGTCAGGAGTAGCTATATATTCAGACAGTCATCTATTAAAAAACAAACAAACAAAAACTCAAACAAAAAACAGGAGCCAGACAGGGTGGTGCACACTTGCAGTCCTTTCAAGGAAGAGGCCAAAGCACCCAAAGTTCAAGGTCATCCTGGGCTGTACACTGAGTTCAAGGCCAGCCTTGGTTACATGAGACCCTGTCATAAAAAAAAAAAAAAAAAAAAAAGCTCAGCATATAAAATCCTGCTGCCTCTTTTGGAAGAAAGTGCATAAATTATTTAGGACTAGTAAGGTTGGAAATAAAAACCTAACAGAAATTGGACTTAAACAAAAAACTGGATTTATTGGCTCACTCTGACAAATCAACCTAAAGTCTGAGTGAGGAGGAAAAAAGGGGGTCCATTAGGCAAAAGCACTATTGTAGGAAGAAGTGTTGGCAGAACTGCAAAGGTTGCCTTTGCTGCAGAGAAGCCAGAGATCCATCTCACCAAGAGCTCTCAGTGGACCTTTACATGTACCTTTGTTCTAGGATTGCCTAGTTTGGCTCAATAAATTAAGCGAGTTAATTTATGAGAGTAGGGAGCAGAGTAAGGGATCTATTCCAGTGCCCCAAACAGGTGTGTCTACAGTAGGAGAGCTGGGGATCTCTTTGAGGGTGACCTCTCCTGCTCCTTCTTCCTGCATCTTCCATTGCCCTGTGAATCTGTGGCTCTACTTTACATGCCTGCTTTTCCCTGGCTTTCAGCATAACGCCTGTGCTAGACACTGCAGGACCTCCCCTTGTTTCTTGGATGGATGAATCTAATTAGTCTGTCTGGTTGGCTGGATAGTTCCCTCCATGGTTAAGTTACTTCTCTTCCTTGACTCCTGTCTCCAGCGAAGTGGGAACAGGTGTGGAAGGAAACTTCCTGTCCAGCACCTCCAATTCATGTGCAGAGTGAGTGCTTGCTACAATTAGTCTGGGTTCCAACCCAATCACCCTTATAGATGCTAATCTGCGGGCTATGTCTCAGAAGCAAAAGAAAACTGCTTCCTCTAGAGTGTCTTGGGATGTTCTTTGCCCTGACCATTATCCTTGACTTTGAGGCTTTACCATCAGATCATGGTGATGTACCCACTTCATGCCAGACCCTGGACTGGGTGCTGGGAAGGATGTAGATAGGGAAATCAACTTCTCAGTCCCTTTCTTTTCCTGCCTTGGTACTCACCCTGGGCCCTGTTACCTGTGCCCATCTCCTTGCGCTGGCGGCCAAGGAATCCCCACCGCAGGCATGGGGAGCTAACAGTTCAGAAGGTTCCTTTTCTCGAGGGGGTGTGGACAATTTCCTAGGAGACCCTGGAAATCTTCAACGCCTCCAAGACCCGAAGGACTAGAAGCTGAATGTGCAACTTGGGTTGTAGGTGGTGATTTGGAATCAAAAGATTCAGTTCAACGCCTATCAAATAATAACTCGCTCAGTTCCTCCCCCATGGAACGGGTTTGGTGGGGGACCCGAAACCCCATAACTCAGGCGGTACAAAGGGGTTCCAGGTGCTGGAGGGCGCGTGCTGTGAAGGGGGGCTGGCTGATCCGGTTCGGAGATCTGGGGGCCGCGCCTAACCTTGCCTGGAGCTGCTAGGACGCGGAGCGCCCCTCCCCCGTTCCGCCCCGCGGGTTCCTCACGCCCGCGGAAGCGCGCCCGGGCCGCGCCGCGCCGCGCCGGTGAACGGGAGCGCGCTCGGCGCGGGAGCGCGCCCCGGGGGAGAACCCGAGCAAGATGGAGGCCGCGCGGAGGCCGCCGCCTGGGCCGAGGCAGCCGCTGCCTGGAGCGCTGAGCCCTTGAACCGTGCCAATACCGGACCTGCTGCCGGGACCAGGCCCAGGTTAGTCCCCCCGTACCGCTCCTGCGGCTCAGCCTCCGCGCGCGTCCGGCCTAGGCGCGGGGCAGCCACCCCCCCACCCCCAAATCCCGGCCCTACCCGGGCCCAGCCGCTCCCCAGCGCGGGAGGACAACCCCGACCCCCGCCTGCCCTTCGAGGCCCGGGCTGCGGCGGCCCCGATCTCCCTGTTCCTTGGTCTGAAAGCCCTTCTAACCCTGCCCGCCAATCCTAGGTTCTCCCAGCCTCCACCTACCGTCGTCCCTGAGCCCCTTCCAGGAGTCCGGACCTTGCATTTAGCCCCCTACTCCACGTTAGCATCACCCCGATTCCACCGCTTTGCCCAGGTACCAGCTGCTGACCCTGCCGGCCCTACTATAATCTTCCTAACCCCCTAGAACCAGCCCCTGACAGTCTTACCCCCTTCCTCGCAGAGGCAAGCGCCTGCCCGCTTCCAAATCCCGTCCATACACTTAGTGCTAGATCTCCTATCCCTAATACCAGCTCCAAAATTCCTTCTGAGCTCCCTGTATTCTGCGCCTACTAGCGCTGCAATATTGATCTCCATGCTCCATTCCATCTCCTCGCGTGGCCCCTGTCACCCCAATATCAATCACTAAGCCCCCTTTCCAACTCCCCCAGAACACTTTCCAGCCTCCCCCTGCCTCCACTTCATGGCTCCCTGCCTCCTCAACTTTCACATGCTCCTTCCCGGGCCTCCCATTAGGACATCTTTGCTAGTCCTCTGAGACGCCGCCCCAACACTTTCATGACCCTCTCCTAGCTCCCCCATATCAACCCCCCAGGTCCCCGAGCTCCGCCCCTGGCCCCGCCCTCGCGAGTTCCTTGACTCAGGGCCGCTTCTCGCATGCGTCCCCAGCTCCCGCCCCGGCAACCCGGCGGTGGGTCCCGGGCCGGCGGCCCCCCGGCCAGCCGCCACCGCCGCCGGCCCCGCCCCCGGGCACCATGCTGCCCTCGCAGGAAGCCTCCAAGCTCTACCACGAGCACTACATGCGGAACTCGCGGGCGATCGGCGTGCTGTGGGCCATCTTCACCATCTGCTTCGCCATCATCAACGTGGTGGTCTTCATCCAGCCTTACTGGGTAGGCGACAGCGTGAGCACCCCCAAGCCTGGCTACTTCGGCCTCTTCCACTACTGCGTGGGCAGCGGGTTAGCGGGCCGCGAGCTCACCTGCCGGGGCTCGTTCACCGACTTCAGCACCATCCCGTCTGGCGCCTTCAAGGCGGCCGCCTTCTTCGTGCTGCTCTCCATGGTGCTGATCCTCGGCTGCATCACCTGCTTTGCGCTTTTCTTCTTCTGCAACACCGCTACGGTCTACAAGATCTGCGCCTGGATGCAGCTCTTGGCAGGTAGGGGACCGGCGGCCCGGGACACTCAGAAAAAGGTGCTAGAGATGGGGACTCCTTTCTGGAGGAGGTAAACATAGATGCTTCTACTCTGGGCTAAGACAATCACCTCTTGGCCCACCCCATCAGCAGCTATTGGGAAATGGATTCAACGACACGTGAGACTCCTTAGGAGGGGGGGGTTGGGAGGGAGGGGAAGGGGGGTCTGGGAAGAACCCTGGGACTAAGGATTTGGATCTGTTCACATGGACGTGTCTGTGTTTATCAGCGGGTTAGCACTGTGCAAAGGTCTCTGTTGGCTGTCTTTGTGAAACTATTTTTCTAAATGCGGAGTTCCTCTAAGTGTGATCAGTTCAATGATGTTGAAAAAAGCATGGATTAGGAAATCAGAACTAGGATGGACCTTTAAATCAGTGATATTATCAACTTGTATAGTTAGATTTACTCCTCCGAAGGTTGTTTTCCCTTCTGTGTAACAAGAGAGGCAATCCCAAGAGGAGAAATGAAAAGTGCCTGATGAACTTGAAAGTCCTCTTATAAGGAATCTGTCTTTGAGGTTCATTCAATATTGGAGTTGTGGATACCTGGCAAAAGGAGTCTCTGGGAAGAAGGTCTCCATTTTTTTCAAACCTTGCCCCCAGTATAGGAAGGGCTTTTTGTGCCCCACCCAATGATAATTAATCCTTTGAACCTTCTGAAATGTTTGGCGGAGACAGTCATCTTTCCCTAAGAATCAGAGAAGGGCCTTTTGGGAATGAGAAATGCTGAGAGAGTTTTCCCCATCCATTAGAGTCCTGTATCCCCGCCCACTTTTGCATCAATGACATATTATGAAGACTCAGCAACTGGGCATTTGCCTAATTGCAGATAAAGGAGAGAGTTGGTAAGGAGAAAGTGGAGCCTGGGGATGGCAGGATGGAGAAGAGGTTGGGTACAAAAAATGTGGAGCCCTCCAGAGATGAAAAAGAGAAGAGAAACGGGATACCATGTATCAGAGATGGGGCTTCACAATAAACACCTTGAAATATTCAACAAGTGTTCAGCACCCCAAAAGAAATCCTGTACAGGAGGAGTGATAGCACTTTCTGATGATTCCACTTCTTAGAGCATCATAGAAAATCGAATCTGCAGCATGTGTGTGTTCTCTTGAGCATCTCCATTGAAGGGAAATTTCCACCTCTTGAAGGAGAAGTGTGACTTTTGGAAATGGCCTGAAGTCGCTCAAGGTCAAGTGTTGAGAATCCAATAGTCATCAAGTTGAGAACTGTCATTGGGATGAAAGCCAAGGTGTGAGGATATGGTCGTGAGGCTGCTTTGCTTCCCCAAGAGGACTTTCACAGGCATGAAGAATTATGACCCCGGGCTGGAGAGGTGGCTCAGGGGTTAAGCCTCCGCCTTGCAGGCGGAAGGTCCTGAGTTCGGATCCCAGATCCCACGTATAGACGCCAGGGGGAAGCGGGGGCGGCCTGCGTTTCTGGTCCTGGTAGGGCGGAGCCTGTGAATCCCGGGGCAGAAGGTGGTGGAGGCATCCATGGTGGTTCCCGAATTTGCCCGTGGTTCTACACACACACATACACACACACACACAGACACACACGCGCGCGCTCGCGCACATACATACGCACATGCGCATAGTTGAATAAAAAAAAAAGAATTATGACCCCATTGGAAACTGTCTGAAGTCCTAAGAGAGCTATTTGGAAGAAGGCATTGAGTAGATATTGTGTCTTGCTGCACTCAACCTAGCTGTGGGGTCTTCAAGAATCGTTGAAGAGAACAAAGAAGGAGAACTATAGGAAGTGGGGGCTACTGCTCCATGTTTTTCAGTAGACTCCAGAAAGGTGACAGTGTGTGTTTCTATTCTGTGTCGCCAAAAAGCAAGCTGGGAAAGATCTAGTCTCTGCTGAACTCCCCCCCCCAACTCATCAGCTACACTTGATGTCTGCTGACCTCTGAGTCTTTAAATTGTCTTTGATCTTCATGGGTCTAATCTTGGAATTTGACAAACTATCCAACAGCTGTCAAGCAACTGCTGAAATTCAGCAGTATTAGAGATCAGTTGCTTCGAATTCCACTCCTTCCCTCTGTTTCAGAGAGAAGCAACTGAGCATAGAAAGTGAAGGGCAATGTCTCTCACCAGAAAGGGAGTAAATCAGGTCTAATGATCTGGTTTTCTGCCTGTTGGTCCTGACACTTTCCCTTGCTTACTGCCTCACCCAAGGGCTCTGGGGGCAGTTGGTAGAGTTGAGAAGTTGACTGCGTTTTTCTCAGAGATTTCTGAGTTCTCTGATTAAGTGACTGATTTGCTTTTTTTTTAATTTTATTTTTAATTATTTATTCAATTGTGTGTGCATGTGTGTGTGTGTAGAACCACGGGCGAATTTGGGAACCACCATGGACGCCTCCACCTCCGTCCTTGTTTACTCTGCCTCGGGATTCATAGGCTCCGCCCTACCAGGACCAGAAACGCAGGCCACCCCCGCTACTGCCCGGTGTCTATATGTGGGGTCTAGGATCTGAACTCAGGACCTTCCGCCTGCAAGGCAGAGGCTTAACCCCTGAGCCACCTCTCTAGCCCCCCATTCGCGTTTTTTTAATGAAGGGGCACTTGAAGACAGGCCAGCACGCTAGACTTCAAGTCATGGGTTAGACGTTCTCGGCTGACTCTGCCAGTGTCTTACCTTACAATCTTAAGTCTGTTTAGTTTCCGTCTCAGTTTCTCATCTGGGGACTGAGGGCCAGTAAGATTAATTGATTTGAAGTGTATCTTTCGCCCAGTGGGGCTCCTAGAACAACTCTTTCACTGAGATCACATGTTTCCAGGAGTGAGTGATCAGACATCCCCAGAAGAACCATGCAGAAGCAGAGCCTTGTTCATATCATGTAGGAGTGAGAATGCCTGTCATCTGATTTTTATTCCTGTAAACTTTTCCTCCTGAGCATTTTAAAGAGCACCGTTTCACCTGGGAGATAGGGAAAGATATTTAGATTTTTTTGTTTATTTCTTACTTGGTCTTTGAGATCATCTTCATACTAGATGCTGCAGTGCTGAGGCACACCCCCCCACACAAGGATCTTAAGCATGTGAAAGGCAATGGCTGCCCTCATGAAACTTACTGTCTAGTTGGGTCAGTATCTTGCAGTGACAGATGACAAAAACTCAACTCATGCTATCTTAAATAAAATAGGTTAGGGTGTTGAGTTTATTGCTTCAATAATAATTTGAAAGTCAAGAGTTTCTGGCTTCAGATGTGGGTTCAGATGCCATGGTGATCTCTCTCTCTCTCTCTTTCTCTCTCTCTCTCTCCATTATGGTTTCAATGTATTGGTTCATTTTAGGTCCACTTATCTTAAAGGTGAGAAATTAGGCTTTTACCTATCTGCAGCTTAGCAATGTCTATAGCAAGAGTGACACTGATGTAAGCTCCAGGACTGGCTCCTATGGGCCCATCTTTTGTCAAGTATCCACCTCTTAATGAATCATGGTGCCTTTGTCTAAGGCCTGGAGCATGTACCATTCCTGAAGCAGCAAATGGGCTGATGAAGGAAATGGGCAATTCTCAAAGAGGCATCACACGTGATGCCTGCGGAGAAATTTCATGGGTGAGACAGCTGCAGATAGATCCTCCCCAATGTCTAGGTAGACTGAACCCTAATGAGTGCTGGGCAGAAGAGTGGAAATCCAGAGTTGCACATAGGGCTGGCTGAGCTGGGAGCTGAGCCTGGAGCTGGGTACACTGCAGGCAGGCGTGAACTCACACAGCAGTCTGAGTGAGAGGAAGAGGCGCAGAGGGAAGGGAGCCTCACCAGGCTTGAGTGTGGCATCTACACATGCAAGTGGTGCGAGATTCAGGGTGTCAAGCCAGGGAGTTTGGACTTTAATCAGCAGGCAGTAGGAAGCTACGGCAACTGTTACAACTACTCAGGAAACATCGCTAGCTGGGAGTGATAGCACTTGCCTGTGATCCCAGAACTTGGGTGGTGGAGTCAGGCGCTCAGGAGATCAAAGTTAGCCTCATGTGTATAGTGAGAGGCAGCGCAGGCTTCATGGAGTTGTCTCAAAAATATAAATAAAGGACTGGCAAGATAGCTCTCAGTGGGTAAGGTGCCTGCTCATAAACCTGGCAACCTGCATTCAATGCCTGGAAGCCCACATGATAGAAGGAGAGAAAAGTCACCCTTGGCCCTCCACAGGGGCACATAGTGAGTGTCTTCTGATACACACACACACACACACACACACACACACACACACACACTAAATTAATTAAAGAAAATAAGAAAAATGTTAACATATTCTGAGACTTTACCAAATGCTATACCACGTACTAAAATTTTTCAGTGTGTAGTATTTTGTCCTCAATTTTTATTTCTTTTGTCTTTCTTTTCTTTCTCACTTTCTTTTTTCCCCTTCTCCTGGGGCCTTGTGCTTGCTAGGCAAAAAGTCAACCACTGAGATAAATCCACAGCCCCTATTTATTGGTTTATTTTAAGGTAAAAGGACTTACTTTTAGATGTTTTAGATAGTCCAGTCCAACATGGCTGCCAGGGCACCATCTGTAGATAGCTCAGCTTGTTTGTTATGCATAGTCTATGGACGAGGAAACTGTCTCAAAGAAGAAAAAGTCCTTTTTGCCAGGTCGTAGAGGTGGTTAAGTTGGGCAGCCAGAGTTGTGCCTCAGTCTTCCTGCCTCCACGCCATGCTTTGACTAGGCTAGGAAGACCAATGGCGAGGCCAGTGGTGGGATGTGCCAGGGTGCTGTGCAGAGTTGGAGGAAAAGTCAGGTGGAGTCAGGACCTTGAATTTCAGAGCTTCTCAGGACTTGTATGAGCTGCTTTACCTGGCTATTCCTGTTCATTAGAACACACAGTGTGCCAGTTTCTGGGCTTGTATAATCTTCATCTGCTAAAATGACTTGCTCTAAGTTCACACCACAGTGGAGAGGAGGAGCTGACACCACAAAAGTCCATGTGGATCTGGAAGCTGTACCTTGCTGATCTGGAACAAAGGATGTGAATACTACGCAGGGAACAGATTAGAACTGTGCACTCCATGCAAAAGGATCAGGGCTGGCCTGGGTGATGATAACCAAGGGCAGTTCCCAGCCAGAGAGGCTGGTGGTGGGAAGATGCAGTGGGTGCAGGGTAGGAGCTCAAGAACAACACAATTCCAGTAGGCTGAGGTAGGAAGATAGTGAGCTGCAGGCCAGAGTCCCTGTGGTTGGGAGGGGAAAGACTAGCTCAGTGATACATGCCTGTCTACCATATACAAGGCCCTGGGTTCAATCCTTAATGCTGTAAACAAGAGAAAACCAAACAGCATGGCTGCTTTTCTTAGCTGTGTGGACTTGAGCAAGCAGGTTTGCCTCTTTGAATCTGTTTCCTCACTTGTAATAATAATCACTGCTCAGACTTTCCAGGGTAGTGATGTAAATGGAATCATGGGCTTTGGCGAGGTTGCAGGAGGAGGCAGGCACTAGGTAAAGGTCCGAGGGCAGCACTGTTTGTGAGGCATCTCTGATACTGAGTTTGGACTTGCTGGAACCACCAAGTCAGCCAGAGAAGAGCTTGGCTGTTGGCTTACCCAGTGCCCTTATTTTACAGATGGAGACAGAGTGTCAGAGTGCCTGGCCACAGGGGTGGGAACCACTAGGCCCCTCTTCTGTCTCTCCCTTCTCCTGTTTCTTCCCTTTACCCTTCCCTTCCCTTTTGTCCTTCCTTCCCTCCCTCCCTTTCTTTTTTCCTCCCTTTTTCCCTCCTTCCCTCCCTCCCTTTCCTCTTCCTTGCCTTTCCTCTTTCTGCTTCCTTACCTTCCTTCATTTTTGTCTCTTTCCCTCTCTCCTGCCCCTTCCATTCCTCCACTGGTGGTTACTGAAGGCCTCGCATCAAACACTCTCCCAGCCTCTGGGACTCCTGAGTAATTCTTGCTCCCAGGGACTCCCAGTAGAATGGGAGAAGCAAGAAAGGAAGGAGGTGAGGAGAGTGTAGCACAGCACATGAAGTGACTGAATCACACAGCATGTTCTAAGGGCCACATGAAGAGGACTTTCAGCTTTGTGAGGGACAGCCAGGGAAGTCTTCCAGAAAGAGTGACAGCATTGGAGCTGGTAAGAAAGAGAAATACAAACTGGTGCAGTATCCATGCCTCAAGGACACGGAATGGGGAGCAGTCTGGTGTTTGAGGCGCAAAGAGAAGTAAGGTTTGAGGTCAGGAGGATGGGCAGGTCTTGGGTGGTGGGATCCTTGGAGTTACAGAAGGACTTAGGCTTTACCAAGAGCAGCAGTTGGTGGAGGTGCTTTTCTGAGACAAGGTCTTGCTTTGAAGCCCAAGCTAGGCTTCAGTGGAAAGTAGGAAGTGAGTCTTTCACAGCCTCAAACTTGTGAGCCTCCTGCCTCAGTTTCCTGAGTGCTGGGGTGACAGGTGTGTGCCCAGTGTTATTTGCTTTCTCTCTCTCTCTCTCTCTGTCTTTCTTTGAGCAGGTGTGTGTGTGTGTGTGTGTGTGTGTGTGTGTAAGAGAGAGAGAGAGAGAGAGAGAGAAAGAGAGAGAGAGAGAGAGAGAAAGAGGGAGAGAGACTGACTTTCGCCATGGTTCATAGGTGGAGGCCAAAGGACAACTTTTAGATATCAGTGTTCTCCTTCCACTATGTGGGTTTCTGGGGTTGAATGCAAGTCAACAAGTTTGCCAACCTGAACCAGTGAGCTATTTGTTTGGCCTTGGAGGTTTAAGGAATTCTTTTAATTTTTTTTCATATTTTCATGGACTTTTGGGGAAACTTAGCACATAAACATGATAGAAAATCTGAAAGGTAAAAAAAGGGCACGCAGTCAGACACACCATCCTTCCATAGGCATCTTGTCATTTCTCCTAGAAGCGGCTACCATAACTCATTTCTTCAGTGTCCTTTCTAGAGGATTCCATAAATACACAAGCAAAGGCAAGCAACTTTTTTACATTTTGAAAAATCTTTGGACTTTTGAAAAATTATACTGTGAAAAATTTTATCATTATTATTATTTTTGTGTGTGTGTGTGATATGGTAGGGTGTGCATGTGCTGTGTGCATATGGAGGTCAGAGGATAATTCTGTGGAGTCCTTTCTCTTCTTCCACTTTATGTGGCTTCCAGGGGTTGAACTCAGGTCACCAAGCTTTTCTGGCAAGCACCTTTACCTGTGTGTGTTTTGTATGTGTGTGGTTGTGTGTGTTGTGTGCATGTGCGTGAGACAGACAGAAAGAGAGGGAGACAGAGAGACTCTCACATTGCCCAGACTGGCCTCAAACTTACAAAATAGCTGAGGACGACGTTGAATCCCTGACCTTCCTGCCTCCACCAACTGCTAGGACTACAGGTGTGTGATACTATACCAAACAACCTTCCCATTTTTAGTCACAGTGACATTCATTAAGATATAACTTATAGAACATACAATTTACATAAGTAAACTGAACAACTCTATGTGGGAAGTTTTTTGTCTTATTTTGTTTGAGTGAATCTAGGGATCAAATCCAGGGTCCCCCACATGGAGAGGCAAAGTGCTTTGCTCCTGAACCCTTAGCTCTTTATTGCCTTTTAATGTATTTGCAAATTTGCAAATTACCACTATCAATTGTAGGTGTTCCATCATCTTGAGAAGAAACCATCACCTGCAGGTATCAACTCTAATTCTCACCTCCTCTTCTTCCTTCTGCTAGACAACCACTGACTTACTTTCTGTGTCATGTACTGCCTGCTCTGGACATTGGGTCTAAGGGGGATCACATAATGAGGGGGCTTTGTGACCGACTTCTCTTGGCACAGTGCTTTCAAGGCACGGTCATGCTGCAGTGCATATCAAATCAAAATTTCATTCCTTTTCATTGCAAATACTGTTCTGTTGTGTAGCTAGGTGACATTTTGTTTGTCCCTTTATTGACGGGTGGACATTCGGATTGTTTCCACTCTTTGAGTTACAAATAACATATGAACTTGTACATTTGTGGAAACAGGCTTTCATTTCTCTTCAGCGGATACTATCAAGTGGCTTTGTTGGGTCAAATGCCAGTTCCATACATAATGTTCTGAGGCAGTCAGCTGCTTTCCCTGGGTGACTGTCTCAGCCACTATTCCCAGCAGTAATGTGAAGGTTTCGCTGTCCACATACCTCCTCAACACTTGTTGGTCTCATTTTTCTGCTGTCAGTTGCTGGGGATGGAGCCAGGGGCCTCTGCATGCTAAGTGGGACCTCTGCCATTGAGCTACCTTGGTGCTTTGTGCTGCGGGGTGTGAAGTTGTGACTCCCGGGGGTGGCGATTTGCACTTATCTAATGATTACTAGAGTGAAGATTCTATTCCCATGCTCTTTGGCTATTTGTGGGTCTTCTTTGAAGAAACATTCTGATCTTTTGCCTCTGTGTGTGTGTGTGTGTGTGTGTGTGTGTGTGTATGTGATGTTATTTATCTGTTTGTTTGATTCTAATTTTCTGAAACAGCTTTCTGTGTAGCGCAGGCTGGCCTTAAATTCATCATCTTTCACCCTCAGCCTTCTGAGGTGGTGTTAATAATAATTCATAATATAATAAAGGTATAATTATTAATAGCATAAAATAAAATTATGTACTATAGTAAATAATCATCATCATACCTGCTGATTATTTGTGTGTATGTGTGTGTGTGTGTATGTGTGTGTGTAAGAGAGAGTTGGAGAGAGGAAGAGGGAAAACAGAGAAAGAGAGCGAGGGAGGGAGAGGGAAAGATAGTCTTTGGTTTTAGCTCTTACATTTGGGGCATTGATTCATTTTGAGTTAAAATTTTAGTGTGGGGGGCTGGAGAGGTGGCTCAGGGGTTAAGCCTCTGCTTTGCAGGCGGAAGGTCCTGAGTTCGGATCCTAGACCCCATGTATAGACCCCGGGCAGAAGCGGGGGCGGCCTGCGTTTCCGGTCCTGGTAGGGTGGAGCCTGTGAATCCCCAGGCAGAGTAAACAAGGAGGAGATGGAGGCGTCCATGGTGGTTCCCGAATTCGTCCGTGGTTCTACACATACATACCTACATACATACACACACGCGCACACATGCATACACGCACAATTGAATAAATAAAAAATTAAAAAAAAAATTTTAGTGTGGGGCTGGGGAGATGGCTCAGTGCTTAAAGTTTTTGTCTTGCAAGCTAAAGGACCTGAATTTGGATCCTCAGATCCCACACAAAAATCCTAAAATATGGGCAGATATAGTGGTTGCTTGTAGCTTTAGTCCTGGAAGGTGAAATCTGAGACCCCCAAAGCAAAGAATTTGTTTGAAATAAGGTTTCATGTAGTCCAGCTGGCTTCAAGTTTGCGTGTAGCCAAGGAAGGTCTTGAACTCTTGATCCTCTGGCCTCAGCTTCCCAAATCCTGGGATCACACATGGTAACATACCAAACACTGGTCCCGATGTCTTGATCTTTACCTCTAGCAGGACAACCTGGACCGTGTTCTGTGTCAGTGTACGAAGAATACGACTCTTTCTTTCTTAACAGCTGACAAGGAACTTTTGCACAGATATATAGAATTTAATTAATGTTTTTATACAATATTTTGCACAATATAACAATGCTCTAGTGAATAATATACATAAATAATTTGCTACTCTATAAGTATAAGGCTGAAATAAAGCAAACAGGGGAATTGTAGTTTAAATGGTACTTATATTTGGGCTGGAGAGGTGGCTCAGGGGTTAAGCCTCCGCCTTGCAGGCGGAAAGTCCTGAGTTCGGATTCCAGATCCCACGTATAGACGCCAGGCGGAAGCGGGGGTGGCCTGCACTTCTGGTCCTGGTAGGGCGGAGCTTGTGAATCCCGGGGCAGAAGGAGGTGGAGGCGTCCATGGTGGTTCGTGCGCGCGCACATACACACGCATATGCACACTGTTGAATAAATAATAATAATAATAATAATAATAATAAATTTTAAAAAAGAAACCATTAAAAATGGTACTTATATTTGCAATATTTTTAATAAATTTATTAAATTTACATTTTTATATACATGCTTCTTGCCTCCCTTATTCCCTCTCTCCTTTCCCTCCCATTCCCATCCCATCCCTATGTAGAACCAGTGTACTCTCTCCTAGTCTCCTGTCCTTTGGTTCTATGGTTCCTGGGGTTCCCTCTGTATCATCTGTTCTCATGGGGGTTCAGACCTCTGTGGCAGACAGAGAGGCCCTTGGGTGACTCATTGATATGGGTACTCCCTTACCTTTGTCCCACCCCTTGCCCCTAAGGATCTTACTTTCTGAAACTATTTCTCCTGAGATCCGTGCCAGTCCATGGGGTCATGCACTTGTGCAGGTCTGATGAGATCAAGTCCCATTGTGTGAGTTCCTGGCTGTGGGTGCCTATCTTGAGTGTGTGTATATGTATTGTATGTTCACATGTGTGGAAGCACACATGTGTAGAAGTGCATATGCGTGTGGAGGTCTGAAGTAGATGTTCTTTGATCGTTAAGGCAGGATCTCTCAATTGAATCCAGAGCTCACCAATTGGCTTACTAATCAGTTTGCCCTGGGAATTCCTGGTCTTTGCTTCCAGAATGTTGGTCTTACAGAGGAAGAGGGAAAAGAGAGAGAAAGAGAGCGAGGGAGGGAGAGGGAAAGATA
Source organism: Typhlomys cinereus (assembly GCA_023101885.1). Taxonomy (NCBI): domain Eukaryota; kingdom Metazoa; phylum Chordata; class Mammalia; order Rodentia; family Platacanthomyidae; genus Typhlomys; species Typhlomys cinereus. Next base: position 2,462,207 of record JALPQD010000108.1, read on the forward strand.
GTCTTTGGTTTTAGCTCTTACATTTGGGGCATTGATTCATTCTGAGTTAAAATGCATAACCCCATGCATCTCTCCATGTTGGGATTACGCCTGCCTGGGTTGAGTTCTGGGGTTCTAAACTACAGTCCTCATGCTTGGGGGGCAAGCCCCTATCCGCTGAGCCATCTCCCCATCCCTTAATTTTTTTGTTAGACAGGCTCTCCCTACGCAGCTTAAGAGGTCTCCAACTTACAGTCCTTCTGCCTCAGTTTCCCAGCACTGGGGTGCAGACAAGTGCCACCACATCTGCCTGTAAAGTGACAGATCTGCATACCATTGAGGGTTTGCTTGTCTCTGCGTGTCTTGTCAGCGGAGTGCGTCATTGGGTATTTCATTTTTTTTTTTTTTTGGGTATTTCATTTTTTACAACCTAATAGGTTAAAAAAAAGAAAGAAATCCAATTCTCTTACAGCCATTTGCCTTTCATTCTTATAAGGTTGAACAACATTTATATAGATTTTCCTGAACACTGTCATTTCTAAAGCTCTTTTTAGCAAGCTAATGGTAAATTTTTTCTTCTGTATATTTTAAGGAAGTTATCCCTTTTTTAAAATTTTTTTATTATTTATTTATTCAATTTTGTGTGTGTGTGTGTGTGTAGAACCACGGGCGAATTCAGGAACCACGATGGACCACCTCCACTTCCTCCTTGTTTACTCTACCTCGGTGTTCACAGACTCCGCCCTACCAGGACCAGAAATGCAGGCTGCCCCTGCTTCCACCCGGCATAGGATCTGAACTCAGGACCTTCTGCCTGCAAGGCAGAGGCTTAACCCCTGAGCCACCTATCCAGCCCAGGAAGTTATTCCTTTGTAACAAGAGTTACAGACTTTGTTTCCCAATTTACCTTTTGATTTAATCTATGGATTCCCCCTTTCCCACTCTGTGGTGATTTTTCTTTTAATGTAACATAAACAAATTATCAATTCCTTCCTTTTCAACTTTTGGGCTTAGTATGCTTTTTTATATTTATTTATTTAGGTAGGGCATGTACACGTGTGTGTATCACGAGGCACTCTGTGCCCTTCTAGAGGGCCAAGGATGGCTTCAGGAATCATCCTGGATTGCTTCTAGTTCCTTTTTGCTTTGCTCTGGGATTTCCCAGGCTCTGCCCATCAGGACTGGACATGCAGGCCACCACCATTTCCACCTGGTGTTTTCTTATTTTTTATTTATTCAATTGTGCGTGTGTGTGTGTGTGTGTGTGTGTGTGTGTGTGTGTGTGTGTAGAACCATGGGCGAATTCGGGAACCGCCATGGACACCTCCACCTCCTCGTTTACTCTGCCCCGGGATTCTCACGCTCCGCCCTACCAGGACTAGAAGTGCAGGCCGCCCCCGCTTCTGCCTGGCATCTATACATGGGATCTAGGATCCAAACTCGGGACCTTCTGCCTGCAAGGCAGAGGCTTAACCCCTGAGCCACTTCTCCAGCCCCTCCACCTGGTGTTTTTTTGTGGGACCTGGGATCTGAACTCAGGACCTTCTGCTTGTGAGGCAGAGTTTTAATCCCTGAGCCATCTCTCCAGCCCCTTAGTATGCTTCTTATAGAGGGGCTGAAGTATTTCTCTGGGATTAAAGTAAAGTTGATGTTTTTGAATAACATGAAATGAGAAGTAAAAGATTAAAATGGGATGCTTTCAGAACAAGAACAGTCTAGCCTGTCTTCTCTGTGGTCTGATGCGTTTCTCCCATACTTAATGTCACTGGAATTTCATAAAAGCCTCTTTTCTTTTATTTTTTGTTAGTTTTTAAAAATTTTATTTTAAATTTGTGTGTGTGTGTGTGTGTGTGTATGTGTTCATATCAGAGGGCACTGTGTGCTCCTGTGGAGGCCCAAGAGTGACTTTGGGAATCATCTTGGCATGTTTCTATCTCCTTTTGGCTTTTGCTCTGGGATTTCCCAGGCTCCACCTTTCAGAGCTGGAAGTGTAAGCCAGCACCATTTCTGCCTGGCGTTTTTTTGTGGGATGTGGAATCTGAACTCAAGTCCTTCTGCATGGGGGAGAGTCTTAACCCTTGAAGCATCCCAGTCCCAGTGTCTTTTTTTGAGACAGGGGCTTGTTTTGTGATCCTGGTCGACTTGCTACTTGTCATGTAGCTCAACCTGGCCTCAAACTTGTGATAATCCTCCTGCTTGAGACATGTGCTGTGATTGCAGGCATGAGCTGCCAAGCCAGCATATGTGTGTACTAAATGAATGAATGGAAGAAGGAAGGAAGGACAGAAGGAGGAAAGAATGATGATAATGACTAAATCCTAACCACTCATTCCTTTGAAGGAACTATAATTCAGATATCTGATTTTGAATTCCAATTGTAATATTAACAAGTAAGAGTCTTTAGGAACTTTACATGGTTTCTGAGGTTCCTATTGTATCAAGTAAAGAGAATAATAGTGTGCTTATCTGCTTTGCACTTCTATAATAGGTTGAGTAATTCATACTGAACAGAAATCTTATTTATTTATATATTTATTTTAAGATAGAGTCTTACTGGAAGAGATTGCTCAAGGGTTAGAATCTTTAACTTTCAAACAGAAGGACTTGAGTTCAGAACTCCCATGTAAAAATTCCAGGCAGATGTGGCAGTCTGTCTCTAATTCCAGCCCTGAAAGGTAGAACCTAGGAATCCCCAAAGTAAGCTGGCTAGCCAGAGTAGCCCTAATGTCATGTCATGACCCAGGCTCACATCAATAAGATGGATCAGTGACTTGAGATAATTTCTGATATTGTCCTTGGACCTCTACAGGCACATACACGCAAATGCACTGGTGTATATACATCTCTACACAAACACACACACACACACACACACACACACACACACACACACACAGAGGCAGCCCATACACAAATACATAATACATGAAAGAAAAAGGAAGTCGATGTATAGCGTAGGTAGCAGTATTGTAAACATGCATCATTATGCCAGTTCTGTTCATTTAAACTGACTTGTTTTCTTGTTTTGAGACAAGGTTCTTGGGTAGCCAGGATGTCCTCAAACTCCTTATGTTAGGATCTGAGGATGACTTGCACTCCTGACCCTCCTGCTCCTGCATGTAGTCCTAACAAGAATGTTCCCTTTTCTAAAAAATAGAGATCACTGGACAAACTCATGAGAGTTAAAAAAAATAATAATATCTGCTGTTTATTCTTTGACAATTTCTCAAATGTATACAGTGTGTCTGGGTTCTTGATCATGTCCATCGCCCCATTCTTTCTCCTGCCTCCCTTGAGGTTTTTATTGCTTTTCTTTTTGGATTGGGTTTTGAACCTAGGACCTCATGCATGACAGAGAAGCTTGTTAGCACTGTCATTTCCCCATGTGGTCATGGTTCTGGGAAATACAAGGTTGAATGGCTGTCATTTGCTTGCTGCACCTTAAGATGACCGAAGGCTAAGGAGATGGTTCAGAAGTTAAAGCCTTTGCTTCACAAGCACAAGGACCTGAGTTCAGATCTCTAGGTCTTGAGTAAACATGCTGGGTGGAAATGGAAGTGGCCTGTACTTCTGGCCCTAGAAGATGGAGCCCAGGAAACCCCATAGCAAAGCAATAAGGAGGTAAAGAAATCCAGGATGATTTCGGAAGTCACCATTGTGCCACCACAGGAACACACAGTGCTTTCTTCTGCACGTACACATGTATACACCCACACATGCATGCACACACAAACACACACACACACAAATCTGGTAGGATCAATGTGCAAGGAAGAGTAAGATACTTGTCCTTAAAAAAAAAAGACAGAAGGCATCACATGGTGGCAAGAGCAGAAGGAACTGAGCTCTTTCTTCTATGGGAACTTAGTCTCATCATAAGGGCAGGAATCCATCCCTGCAGGATCTAAACACCCCTTACAGATTCCCACCTATGAACATGTCCACTGTGGAGATCAAGTTTCCAACCTACAAAACTTCGGGGGACATATTCAAAACCAAAGGAAATGAGTACCTACCCTGCAAGAGTATTGGGAGGGTCGATTGACTTGATAGATGTCCATGATTCTTATTATGTGTTGTGTGACCAGAATCAAGTCGTTTTGACTCCAGCATTCCATAATCTGCTAGAACAAGGCAGGAAAGAATGAAAAGTGTGAGGAGTTGGAGGATTTGGGAAACTACTTAGGCCTTGAGAGCCAGGTCTTGGTTTGGCCCATCACCTTTGAAGGCACAGGAGTCATCAGGGTCATTCAGGGTCATTTTGAGGGTTTAGGAAGATGGCTCAGGAAACAGCTGTGAGAATGAATTATGAAGAGGCTCCACCAGAGGCAAGGAGCCATGGAGGAAGGTTGTGGGCTGTGCATGTGACTCCGAGAGAGGCGCGAGGCCATGGAAAGGAGAGGGGCAGAAAGATCAGATACCCGGTTGGGAGGCATTGGTGTTGAGGGGGAGGGTAAGGCGGGAGTTGTGGGGAACTCAGAGATGGTTGGGTCTCTGATGTGGCATTCACAAAAGCCACAGGAAGGGGTCCGCATCCGTGGTGAAAGAATGTAAGGCTTTTTGGGAGAAACGTTGTGTTCCAAAGAGAGAGATCAGCTAGAGCAGGAGAACTGAGGCATCATTAGGCAAATCAGCGTGGATGAAATTGCGCAAGGAGAACTTATGGAAGGAGAAGAGAAAAAGTCCCAGGACACCAGCCTTCACAGGGGGCAGCAGAGGAGGAGGCCTAGAGAGAAGGGTTGGGACACGAGGGACTCACACGGAGCGTGGGGACACTGGCAGAGGCGTTTCATTTCATTCACATGCCTGTGAAATGAAGAAGACACGTATGTAGGCATGGTGGCATGCACCCGGCTACTCCGAGGCTGAAGCAGGATGATAGTAGTTTGAAGCCACCAAGGCAACACGCTTTGTAAAAGAGAAGGAGGGGGCAGCTTTGCCTTGAGGAGCCCTCAAGCTCCACATGCCCGTCCTTTGAGTACTTCCCTTTCTCCGAACCCTGTGCTTAATTGAAGCTCAAACTAACACAGTTATATTAAACCCAAAAAACTCTGCTTCAGAGAAAGAGAGAGAGAGAGAGAGAGAGAGAGAGAGAGAGAGAGAGAGAGAGAGAGAGAGAGAGAGAGAGAGAGAGAGGGAGAGAGAGAGAGAGGGGGGGAGAGATGGCTCAGGGGTTAAGACTCTGTGTTTCACAAGCAGAAGGTCCTGAGTTCAAATCCCAGGTCCCATGTGGAAATTATGGCAGTTTGCACTTCCGGTCCTGGTTGTCAGAGCCTGGGAAATCCCAGAGTGAAGCAAAAAGAGGTAGAAGCAATCCAGGATGATACCCAAAAATCATCCTTAGTCCTCCACAGGCACACACAGTAACCTTTGATACACAGACACACACACACACACACACACACACACACACACACACACACAATAAATAAAGTTAAAAAAGATGAAAAATAAAATAAAATTGAGGGTTTTTTGCCATGTGTGTATGCACATGCATGTATGTATGTTTATACATGCAGGTATACACACATGTTTATATATGTGGGTATGCATGTGGAGGTCAGAGGTCAAGCTTCTGGTATTATTTTGCCTTGTTTCATTTTCTGGGATTTCCTAGGCTCTGCCCACCAGGATCAGAAGTATAGGCCGCCACCATTCCACATGGCACCTGGGATCCAAACTCAGTACCTTCTGCTTGTAAGACAGAGTCTTTTTTTTTTTTTAAACCAGAACATCACATAAGTTTATTTCAGATTTTGTTCAAACTGACAAGTTTAATTCTCAACTGCATCAAGTAAACTTAGTCATTTAAGTGTTTTTAAAATTATTTCCTCCCAAAACTGAGGGAGTTTCTTTTCTCCCACCACACCCCACAGTTTCCCAATACTTGTCTTTTTGGAGGACTTTCAATTTGGAAGACTTCTTTCTGAAGTGATAACTAATCCTGACAAATTTTATATTGCATAGAGTTGTCTATAGATTTTCTTTAGAATCTAAGCATAAATACGATATAGAATAATTTTAACCTTTGTCCTATCTGTTCTGAAACATATGACATATATAATCTGTGATCTTCCAGTTAAAAGAACTATTTTACTTCAAAGATTGTTTTTAACATTTATCAAAAACATAACAAAAAACCCATAAAAAATAATTCAACATGGGACATTAGTTCTACTGACTGACAGGCATGTGGAGTAGTGCCCCACTTCTACTTTCTTCTTTGTAAATGGACATGTGGAATAGTGCCCCATTCCTTCCTCCTCCTTTGTAAATGGATGGGAGTATTTAATATACACTTTAGGTCAGTGACTAGTACAGAAACAAACTATAATAGGGAGCCTACTTGCTCACTTCAAACTTTATTAATTTTTCCTCCTATTTAAATAACATGTATTCAATTGTTAGGAGGCAGCTACTTGGTTTTCAATCACCACATTTAGGGACATGTTCATAGGACTTCTTAGCAGTTTAGGTGAAATGCTTAGAGAGAGACAATGTCATCTCAAGAAAACTCACTTACGTATCAAAGTCTACTTGGTACACAACAGCTGGCTTCTTCAACTATTATGAACTCTGTAACTTAAATGCTTTTCTCTTGCAAGAGCAAGCTTATTTATGAAAATAAGGTGCATGGTCTTTCTACTACTAGCAAGCTAAAGTCTTAACCCCTGAGCCATCTCCCCAGCCTTGCCTTACTTTCTGAAACAGGGTCTGTTGCTAGGGCCTAGGGTCATGATTAGACTAGAGAGACTAGCCATTGAGCCCCAGGCACCTGTCTCTGCCTCCCTGTTACTGGAATTACAAATGTATGCTGCCACCCAACTTTTTATATGGGTGCTGGGGATTGAACTCAGGTCCTTATGCTTGTGCAACAAGCCCTTTACTGACTGAGCCATATCCTCAGTCTCATAAAGAATTCCGTACAGAAAAGGAAGTTGATACAAGTCAGAAATTCAGCAGTTCGGAAGGACGTTGGAGAAGAAAAGAATGAAGATAAGCCATAAAATTAGTGTTTCCTATATGTAATTGACCAAGTAAATAATAATTTGTTGAAAATAATGGCAGCAGTGTGTTAAATCTCTCTCTCTCTCTCTCTCTCTCTCTCTCTCTCTCTCTCTCTCTCTCTCACACACACACACACACACACACACACCAAAACAAAACAAAACAAAACCCAGAGAGAAGAGAGCTCAGTTGGTAGGTACTTGCCTAGCATGTACAAGGTTCTTGGTTGGATCCCCAATATATAGAAGAAAGAGGAAGGGGAAGAGGAAGAAGGAAAGGAGGTAGAAGAAATGAAGAAAAAGGGGAGGAGGAGGAAGAAAAAGAGGAGAAAGAGGAGTCAAAGGAGAAGAAAAAGAAAAGAGAAAAGTAAGGGAGGAGGAGGAGAATAAGGATGAGGAGGAAGAGAAGTAGAGGAAGAAGAGAGGTGGAAAAGGAAAAGAAGGAGGTGTTGGAGGAGGAAGAGGAGGAGGAGAATTCACCCAACAGCACATCAGTCAGAATATAACTGACAGCAGTTTCGGCCGTAGTCCAGTTCATTGAACAAGGGCAGTGAACATATTTTCCTGAAATTCAAATGGAATGTTCAGCAAGACAAATGGACCTTCTGGACCAAAACACCTAAAAGTACAATACAGTACCTACTGTCAGAACAAAACCAAGTTCAAGATGGAAGTAACAGAAAAGTACTTGATATCCAAGCACACTTTTGTCTGTTTGTTTGAGGCAGGATCTCATTAGCTAGCCCTCCCTTGGAACTTGTTATGTAGACCAGATCAGCCCTCAACTCACAGAGATCCACCTACCTGTGGATGAGAAAAGATATCACAGAAATGTTAAAATATTTTGACTGAAATGAAAATACAACTTGTCAAGATTTGTGGGACACAGCAAAAGCAATGCTAACAGGGAAATGTCTAGCCACAAAGAAATACAAAGATTGATCAATTTCTTTATCATTTCATTTCTGAAGTTTGAGCCAAGGGCCTTGTGCTTGCTTGATAAGCACTGTGTCCCTGAGCTGTGTCCCCAACCTGGAGAAAAAAAAAGATTTAAAATCAGTCCTTTAAGCTTGTATCTTAAGAAACTAGAAAAAGGAGAACAAATGAAATTACTCAAATACTTTACTGGATGGGTACACCATGGCTTATATAACCCTGGTTGATGCTATAGTAAACCCTTCACCTACATCTTTTTTTTTCAATTTAGTGTGTGTGTGTGTGTGTGTGTGTGTGTGAGAGAGAGAGAGAGAGAGAGAGAGAGAGAGAGAGAACACTGTGTGTTACTGTTGAGGACGAAGGGTGACTTTGAGAATCATCCCGGATTGTTTCCACCTCCTTTTTGCTTTGCTCTGGGATTTCCCAGGCTCTGTTTCTCAGGGCCAGAAGTGCAGGCTGCCACTATTTCTGCCTGGTATTTTTTTTTTTCTTATTTTTTTTTAAACTTGGGACTTGGGATCTAAATTCAGGATCTTCTGCTTATGAGGCAGAGCCTTAACCTCTGACCCATCTCTCCATCCAGTCACCTACATCGTTTGTGTATGAGTACAAGTATACCTAAAGGAGAGAGTTAAGTTTAGGGGAAGCACATTTACAAGCACATTACTCCATGAGGAGTCCTGGCATCACAGTTGATCATGGGTCACTCAAGTCTAATTTATGGCCTTGAGAAGTTAGTTTCACCTTCCTAATTACAAAACAGATTCAGAGAGGCAAATGGAATTCCCAGTGACACAGAGTTAAAAGATTGCCCCTCAATAAACATACATGATTCAAGATTCAGGGCTGTGAGGTGGCTCAGTGGTTAAAGCCTTTGCCTGCCAAGCAAAAGGATCTGGGTTTGGATCCCCAGAGTCCATGTAAAAATGCCAAGTGGATGTGGTGGCTTGCCTATAATTCTAGCCCTGGAAGGTGGAGCCTGGGAATTCACAGAGCACACTGGATACCAGACTAACCCTAATGGCATGCTCTGGGTTTAATTAGAGACCTAGGCTCACGACAGCAAAGACGAGTCTTGATATCACTCTTGGGCCTCCACAGGCACACATGCTCAAGTGCATTTGTGAACATACACCATCTATGTTGCTCACCTACATGAAAACACACTTGCACATATTCGCATACAAGAAAAGAAAGAAATACAGGATACAAAATTCAAAAGGAGTAGAGCGTTAGTATATCATTTAGAACTAGGTTTGTTTGTGTGTGATAGGCAGACCTCAAATAATTGTAGCCTCTTGACTCAAAGTTCTGATCTCTTAATGTAAAGCAAGTATGCAAATGTGAGACAGTCCAGAACTGGACAGTCGTTCCAGAAGTCATTAGCAACATTCAACTCTCTTGCCCACACTCCTGGGCGTGACCCTTCTTACTGCTGTCTTCTATGCAGCAGAACAGAGGAAGGGCTGCAGAGAAAGGATTAAAAGCGGCCTAACATTCACATGCATCCATGTATATAACTGTTTCCTTGAGTCCATGTAGCACATTTGTGTTCCTTTCTTCTTGTCACAGTGGTCAGGTGCAAGGGAAGTTGGAAATTTTATTCTCTCTCTCTCTCTCTTCTCTTTCTCTCTCTGTCATCCCAGGCTGGCCTTCAACTCACAGGCTCCTCTTGTCTCAGCCTCCTGATTGCTGGGATTATAGGTGTGCACCCCCAAACCTGGCTTGGAAATTTTATTTTCTGTCTTCAAAGATCTTGGCTAAAACAACAACAAGCTCACCTTTTCTTGGCAGCCACCTTAGCATTTCTTGTGTGAAAAAAAAAGCCTTTTCTCTTTAATTAAAGATTTCCCCACTCTGTCTGGTTTCCCTGTGCCGCTGTTGGCCCATCCTTGCCTGCCTCATCGCTCTGAGTCTGTCCTGTGATTCTTTTTTTTTTTTAAGGTAGAGTTTATTAGAGGAAAGAAAGAATGGAACTCATGGAGTCCCATGAGGGTCAGACGCCTGTCCTGTGATTCTTAAAGCAAAATGATCTGGGCAGATGGCATGACCCTTGCAAGTGAAAAAAAAAAAAAAAAAAAACAGGCTCACAGAGGTCAAGTGACTTTGCTCAAAACCTTGTGGTAAATAAAGGACACACCAGATACACCACAGCCTCCCATGGAGACAGAACCAAATGGAGTACATTTCCCAAATGTGAAATGTTGCAGTTTTCCTTTGGCTGTGAGACAACACTCATACAAACTTAAGGGAGAAAGGGGAGAGAGGTTATTTGGCTTACTGAGAGGATATAGTCCATTATGATAGGAATCTTATAACAGAAGACAGAAGCAGAAGGCTGATTCAGGTCACCGCAACCAGCAGGAAGGCAGAGAGCACAAGAGTAAACACAGAGGAAGCGGTCCTGGGCTACCAAAACCTCAAGCCCCACCCCTTTGATGTGCCTTCCTCCAGCAAGACTCCATCTCCTACAGGTGCCACAACCTTCCCAAACACTAACACCAGTTAAAGATTTAAGCACATGAGCCTAGGGGGGGACAACGCGTGTTCAGCCAATTGCATGGAACTTGGGCAGTTGGCACTGATTTGTGGGGTAGGCACATTGATCTATCCCCATCTTTTTTCCTAGCTCCAGGGAGAAAGCATGAGCTGGGGCTCATGTGCCTGTCACTGCGCTCGACCAAAGTCATCTTTTCAATGAAGCAGTCAGCTCTCAGGCTCAGAGCATTTGGCCTGCAGAGGTGTCAAGCTGGAATCAGCAACATAGGGAGAAAGGGGAGAGAGGTTATTTGACTTACTGTGTTATTATACTTATATTTGCATTGACTTTCTGCTTACGGCACCTGATTCTGCTTGATTTTTTTAAAAAAATATCTTATTTATTTATTATTCTTTTAAATTTTTATTATTATTATTTATTCAACTGTGTGCATATGCGTGTGTATGTGTGCGCGCGCGTGTGTCTGTGTGTGTGTCTGTGTATATGTGTGTGTATGTATGTGTGTGTAGAACCACGGACGAATTCGCGAACCACCATGGACGCCTCCACCTCCTTCTGCCCGGGGATTCACAGGCTCCGCCCTACCAGGACCAGAAGCGCAGGCCGCCCCCGCTTCCGCCTGGCGTCTATACGTGGGATCTGGGATCCGAACTCAGGACCTTCCGCCTGCAAGGCGGAGGCTTAACCCCTGAGCCACCTCTCCAGCCCTATTTATTATTCTTTTATTCATTTATTTACTCTCTCTGTGTGGTATGTATCAGAGGGCACTGTGTGTCCTTGTGGGTAACTTAGGGAATCATCCTGAATTGCTTCTATCTCTTGCTTTGCTCTGGGATTTCCCAGGCTCTGCCCACCAGAGCTGGATGTGCAGACCGCTGCCTTTTCCGCTTGGGATTTTTACATGGGACCTGGAATCCAAACTCAGGACCTTCTGCTTGCGAGACAGTCTTAACACTTGAGCCATCTCTTCAGCTCCCTGCTTAATTTTTTAATTGAAAGTTTCTTTGTATGTGGAGTGTGGGGGTGTGAGGGTGTCAGAGGACACTGTGTACGGCTGTGGAGGCCCAAGGGTGACTTCAGGAATCATTCTGGATTGCTTCTACCTCTTTATTTTGCTCTGGGATTTCCCAGGCTCTGCCTTCCAGAACCAGAAGTGCAGGCTGCTGGCATTTCTGCCTGAAGTTTCTACATGGGATTTGAACTCAGGTTCTTCCACTTCGAAGACTCTGTGAGGCAGTCTTAATCCCTGAGACATCTTACCAGCCTGAAAAGATGTTTAAAGTAGCTGCATCTAAGGGTAGAGGATGTAGCTGAGGAGAATGCTTGCCCGGCATGCAGACAGCAGTGACTTCCATCTTCCACACCCCACATAAGTGTGGTGGTACACACCTGCAATCTCAGCGCCAGTGTGTGCGCGTGTGCGTGCGCGTGTACGTGTATGTGCAGAAGGATTAGGAATTCAGGGTCATTCTTTGCAGCCTGAGCTACATGAGGCCTTTTCAAAACAAATAAACAAACAGAGTAGATATTTCTAAGTTTAAAAAACGAGTCTGTTCAGGGCTGGAGAGGTGGCTCAGGGGTTAAGCCGCTGCCTTGCAGGCAGAAGGTCCCAAGTTCAGATCCTAGACCCCACGTATAGATGCTGCTGGGCGGAAGCAGGGGCGGCCTCCGTTTCTGGTCCTGGTAGGGCGGAGCCTGTGAATCCCAGGGCAGAGTAAACAAGGAGGAGGTGGAGGCGTCCATGGTGGTTCCCGAATTCGCCCAGTGGTTCTACACACATACATATACACACACGTACACATACGCAAATTGAACAAATAAATTAAAAAAAAAGCGAGTCTGTTCAAAGAAAAACATTAATAGGCTATAATATAGACCTTACCATCTACTAGTCCACTGCTACTGGACTAGTCCACTACTACACTGGATAAGATATTGCATAAATTCTTTCCAGCCTCGGTTTTCTTGTTTGCAAATGAGGGTGGTATTTTTGTCAGCCTCATGGATTTCTGTTTGTAGGATTAGACAAGATGATGAACATGTCAGGAACTCAGCACCCTGGCACACAGTTAAAGCTTTGATGCTATTTATTTATTATTTATTTTTGGCTATAACACTGCTCTGTAGCCTAGGCTTGCTTTGTACTCATGATCTGCCTGCCCTGGCCTCCTGGTCGATGGAATGACAGGTGTGCACCATGCACATCTTCAATGATATTTTAAAAATGCATCATGTTCTCATCACTACTAGTGCAGTACTGGTATTCAAAGCAGGGTCTTATCCATGACAAGCAAGCACTGCACTAAGCTACTCTCAAGCCCACTGTTAATGTTTTCTGTATGTATACGTGAATGTGCACATGAGAATGTGTGTACACATGTCACATCAGCTTTTGGAGGCCAGAGGTCCCCATCGTAGGGGACTTTTCATCTTATTTTATTATTATTATTATTTATTCAATTGTGTGTGTATGCGTGTTTGTGTGTGTGTATGTGTCTGTGTATGTAGAACCATGGACGAATTCGGGAACCACCGGATGCCTCCACCTCCTCCTTGTTTACTCTGCCCTGGGATTCACAGGCTCCGCCCTACCAGGACCAGAAGCACAGGCTGCCCCGCTTCCGCCCAGCGTCTATACGTGGGGTCTAGGATCCGAACTCAGGACCTTCCGCCTGCAAGGTGGAGGCTTAACCACTGAGCCACCTCTCCAGCCCCTCATCTTATTTTTTGAGGCAGGGTCTCTCTAAACCCAAAGCTTAATGATTTTCCAGGCTGACTGGCCAGCATGCTCCAGTGACCCTCTATCTCTGCCTCCCCAGGATTAGAGGCACACGCCTGGCTTCTTACATGGATGCCAGTGATTGAACTCAGGTATGATACTTGTGTGGCAAGAACATAGACAAAACCATCTCCCCAGACAAATAGTAACACTATCAATCTTAATTTGTTTATAATGTCTCCTGGCTGCTTGTAGCACAGGGTGCCAGTGAACTGTGGACTTACTGAGTCACTGGAGGGATGCTCCCACCCCAGTCCTGCCCCTTTCCATATACTAGCGGTGCGCAAACCAACAATCTTCAACCTCAAGAGACATTTGCCAGTGTTTGAAGACATTTTAAGATGATGGTTGTACCCTGAGCACTGGTGAGTAGAGACCAAGCATCCAAGATGGACACAGGCCTAAATGTTCAAACACCAGGGTGAAAAACCTTTGCTGCTTGCTACAACCTGCACTTGGTCATTATTCTCAGTGTCAGCTGACTCTGTATCCAGCTCTTAACTTGTCAAAAAGACTTGACTTTGGAATCTGTAGATTTCAGTCACAGTGTCCTTATCCAGTAGGAGGGACTTCAGAAGGCTCGTGTGTCCATGAAATTCCAGCTCCTGATGACTAAGCCTCCTGGCCAGTCTGTCTTTCTGGTCACTTCTCTTCTTCCAGACCCAGCAAAACCCATAGTGTCTGTTTGATTCTTCTGTGTGTCTCCTGTCCCAGAGTGGCATCCGGGGTCCCGAGCTACCATCTGAAACACTGCAGAGCAAAGGGCCTTCTTGGGGCTTCTCATGCTCCGACCTCTGCTCCTACTCTTTGAGGAGTTCCTTCATGTGAAACAGCTATTTGTTTTCTAAAAATGTTTCATTTATGAGAGAGAGAGAGAGAACACATGCATGCCACGGTGCATGGGTGATGGGAGTCAGAGGACAACTTCCCGTCCATCATAAGGGCTCCAGGGATGGAACTCAGATAGAGCAGATCTTTGCAAACAGACACCTTCCTTACCTGCTGAGCTGTCTCCTCTGACTCTCGATGACTATTTGTATGATGACTTGATTTTATTTCTCCCCTTTCTGGAGACATGCACTGTCTCTGCCTGTGTTTGTAGCACATGGCACAGTGCAGGGCACATAATAGGAAAGCAGATGTTTGTGAAATGTACCAGGGGAGAGGCAGGGACAGAGGACAGGGAGAGGGATATAGAGAAGGAGGAAAGAAGGAAAGGAAGAGAAGGAGGAGGAAGAGTTAAAATGAAGGTTAAATGTTAAGAGATCTAAACCAAAAAGAGAAAAGGGGGAGGGGGTTGGAGCTCAGATTTGAGCACAATGAGGAAGGGATGATGGATGGACGAGGGAGAGGGGAAAAGAGAGGCAAGAGAGAAAAGGAGAGTGAAGGGAGAGAAAGGGAAGAAAGAAGGGGGAGAGAGAGAAAGAGAGAGAGAGAACACTCAGGAAGGGGGCAGGGGAGAGGAAGAAGAAGAGGGGATGGGGGGAGAGCTTGGAGCACTGGGGAGAATATTTCACCGAGGTCTGGTGCCCCCGCTGGAGAGGTGGAGGAAGCTGAAAGCTCTGGAATACGGAAGCGGTTTCCATGGCGACGGAGATGCACCCGAAGCAAGCGAAAACATTCTACAGCTGGGCCCCTCCTTTCTGGTCCCCAGGGAGAGGAGGCCGGAGAGGAGCTGGAAGGGGCTGTGTGTTCGCCCCCTACCCAGCTTCTTTCCCACTCCTCTTTCTCACTGGAGATTCTGAGCCAGAGGATAAGCAGTGTGTGTGAAGATCCACAGTCAAGCCTGCTCCGCAGCCGCCTCCTTCTGTGCCTTCTGGTCACTTATGCTGGCTCTGCGGTTTCCACAATTTCTGGTCTCAGGAATTTAAACGTCCACAGGTGCCAGTAACGTCCAGACTCACGCTTCCAACTGTGGTTGATCCCTGGGGGTCTGCACTGGTCTCTCCGTCTGCAGGATATGTGTGTGTGTGTGTGTGTGTGTGTGTGTGTGTGTGTGTGTGCGCGCGTGCTCGTGCGCGCACGCCCACGCGCCCGCGCTCTGCAGAGCAGATCATGTGCATTTCGCATTCCCTCTGCCCTCCTACAGGGGCAACGAGCTGTAGAGCGGGGGAAATTGTCTTGGGGAGGGAAAGCAGTCTTACCGGACATGCGGGTCATCACAGTGCTGGTGGGGGTCCTGTGCCAGGCTTGAGGGGTGGGAGACCGCATGGAGTCAAGGCTGTCTCGCACTGGGAGGAGCACAGCCTTGCACTGGGGAGGAGGAAAGTTATGGCACAGCCAAGGGTCCCTCTCTTGCCATGGGGTCTAGATGGGCCACAGTGGATAGAACTGACCTCACCACATTTGTCAACCCTGTCCTCTTAAGTCCAGGCTCCTATGGGCCTCGAGTGGGGTCAGGGTCACACAGTTTTGACCACAACCAACTCTGTACAGGTCTGGGGTCTCAGACACTGGTGGGAACAACAGTCAGTCAGAGGAGGAACATCAAGCCTACAGTCATAGCTGCCCAATGGACTCCAGGGTAGCCAGCTGAATCCAGGTGCCTCCAATTGGCCCTGAACAGTTGGCTTAGACTTGCTGCCCCCTCCCTACCCCTAGGTGGCTGATGTTGGGAGAGGTTGATGGCTTAATTTAAAGGGTGGATTCCTATGAGGGAGTTATTTAATAGGCCTTCCAGACCCATCCCTTCTGCCTTTGAAAGTCTGCCTGCCTCTACCTGAAACCAACTCCCTGTCTCATTATTTCCTGATTTGTGTAATTATCATTTTCATTGTTGAGACTAAGGTTTTTGTTTTGTTACTTTTTTTTCTACTCAGGGTCTCTTGATGACCAGGCTGGCCTGAACTGGTTATGTAACTAAAGACGATCTTTGAACTGTGGATCCTGATGAGGAAACTGAGGCAGTGTGTGTGTGTGTGTGTGTGTGTGTGTGTGTCTGTGTGTGTGTGTGTGCGTGTGTGTGTGTGTGTATGTGTATGTGCGCACACTTGCATGTGCGCATGCGCGCATTTCTTCAGGACCATGAGAACCACAGCCAGCTGGGAAGGTTGAAATGATGCTTGTGAGATATTTACCTTTGTATCAAAACTGGTCACAACAGGCATCACATATGGTGTGCTTCGCAGCAACAGTTAGCATTTATCTGGTGGGTGGGTTTCCAGGCAAAGCACTTTGCTTGCCCCTGTCACCATCATAATCTCCCAATGAAACCACTCTCATTTTACAAATGAGGAAGCTGAGGCACAAAGGTGAAGGAATTCTGGCTCACACAGAGCAGAGACCAGCATTTGAGCCTGGCTCCTTACCCTGTATTGCAGTCTACCTCTTCCCCCATGCAAACTCCCTCTAGTGCTGAGCACTAGTAGGTCTTCAATAAAGCAGGAGTGTTGACGCCGTGCTAAACTTCTCAGAAGCATCATGCCAACCTGCCCAGCTGGCTGAGGTGCTCATGGTCCTGAAGAAAGAGGCTCTCAGTCTCAAGGTCACACGGGCAGGTCTGTTCACCTTTTGCAGTCTTTGTACTTCTCAGTTTCCGGAATAGGAGCAGAAGGGAAATGGTTCCCAATGGATGAATGACAGACAAGCCCTAATCCAAGCCAGGGCCAAACAAACACCACAAAAACTAAAGCCGGGAGGATGGATAAGGGGTGGCGGTAGAGAGCAGTCAGGACATTAAAGGCCACAAAAGGAGCAGGATTTCCATATTTTCTCATTTCCTGGGAGATTTCATGGAGGAGAAGTTGACTGGAGAGGAGTGGGGGAGCAGGGGTTGACTGGGAAGAGGGGAGGAGGAGGAATTAATTGAGGAGGATAGAGGGAAGATTATCCAGAGTTCCAGTTTTTGCTCTCCAGACAGGAGGCTCATCCCAGATCTTGAGTTAATGTCCATCTGTCTATGCATCCACACAAAGTTATCAAGTGTTCAGGCTGCTGGGTAGTGCAGGGGCTGCAGATGCTGGACCCCCTGGACTCTAGAGAGTAACGATGATGCTGTCTTTCTCTTCCTTCCTGTCCCTGGCTGTGGGCATGGCTGATCCTGCCCAGCTCTGTGCCTCGTCCTGGGCTGCATGATCTTCCCCGACGGCTGGGACGCCGAGACCATCCGGGACATGTGTGGGGCCAAGACAGGGAAGTACTCCCTGGGGGACTGTTCCGTGCGCTGGGCGTACATCCTGGCTATTATCGGGATCCTCAACGCGCTCATCCTGGCCTTCCTTGCCTTCGTGCTGGGCAACCGGCAAACAGACCTGCTGCGGGAAGAACTCAAGCAGGAGAACAAAGGTGAGTGTCTGCTGGAGCTCCTCAGGGAAGCCTGGGCATGGTGGGGATTCTGGCCAATTTTAGTTAAAAGCAATAAAAACAAGGCAAAAGTTACATATAGTACAGCTGCCCTGGAAACAATTGGACCGTATTCCCTCAGATGTGACAGTTTATCACATGCCAGGACCCGGCAAACTAACTCAGAATATTGTTACAGGATAGTCCCATCTGAGATGCCAAATGATACGGGAACAGTCTTCCCTCTGTTCAAATGTCCCTTCTGGGTTACCAAATCTTATAGAATCCCTGTTTAGGGGCCAGGTGTTGCAGGAACAACTGTCCCAATGATGCAGGTTTCTTGTGTCCTGGAGTCGAAGATTGAAACCAGAACAGGTGTAGAGAATTAAGGTAGAGTTTATTAGGGAAGAGAAAGGCTGGACCTCATGGACTCCAGGTGTGGAGTGCCATGAAGGGCAGGTGCCCTGAAGAACTCATGAGAAGCGGGCAGCCAGAAAGAACTCATGGAAGCCAGGAGAAACAGGTAAACAACAGAACTCATGGCACTTGGAGTGCTATGAGGGGCTAGGCTAGGGAGCCAAAGATGGCTGCCAGGGTCAGGCATATATCTGTACACCTAGGCAAGCCCAGGAAACTGGCTTTTTCTCATTGGTTAACTTCCATTGGGGCCCAACCCAGTTGCTCCTGGGCCCATGTGGGCTAGAGATCAAGTTGTTTGTTTGATAATGGAGAGCTCATCTCCATAATCCTTTGATAGGGAAGTTGGCCATCTTTTGTGAGAGGATCGGAGTCAGTTCCCAGCAGGAGTGTTCCTTCAGGGAGATTCCAGCAGTGGGGGATGGCCTTCAGGAATTCCAAAGATCTTCAAAGACCTTGAGAGACCCATCCCAACATAGCTGCTCTAACCCTGCCCCAATAGCTGTACACCCATGAGAAATATTCAGGAGTGTTCTGTCATGGATTCCCCCAGGTGGATGATAGCTTATAGTCACCTCTGTGGAGGTGGACAAAGGCTGGGAGAGATCAGAGGTGGTGGTCTCCCCGGACGTGGCCCAGCTGTGATAGTGAATGCAGTTCAGCTACATGTGAGGGGGTAGACACAGCTCAGAAACAACATTGGGAGTATTCTCTAGAAGAACAGACAGCCACATAGCAAGTTTAGGTCAGCTAGGAATATATGAGCCTCTGTGTGTGTGTGTGTGTGTGTATGTGTGTGTGTGTGTGTGTGTGTGTGCAGGAGTGCATGTGCCATGGCATGTGTGTGGAGGTCAAAGGGTGACTTGTGAGAGTTAGTTCTCTTCTTCCACCCTGTGAGCTCCAGGGTCTGAATTTACATCACCAGGTTTGCACAACACTGAGCCCATCTCACTGACCTCAAGATTCTGTCTTAAAAACAAAACAAAACAAACAAGAAACAACGATATGGGAGAGCCCTGGTCTGCTTCCTCCAGTGTTAGGGGAGCTCTGTCTCTCATTGGGGGTGCAAGATTAGTGATTCCTAAAGTTCAATTTTTAGTTAGAGTAAAAACTGAAATGAGCCGTGGCCATTTCTGGCATTTGCAGTGTGCCAAGTCCTTGTGGCAGCATCTCTTGAGGCTTCAGCATGATCCCATGAAGAAGAGGATCACCCCCACTTTCAGAAGAGGCTCATGGGTTGAATGGCATGCTTGAGGACAGCCTGTCAGTTGGAAGTTTGGCTGAGGGAGCTTGCCGTCTTGGTGATCTCTGACATTGTCTATTCTCTTTCTCTCTCTCTCAGATTTTGTGGGCGCTACAGTCAGTTCTGTGTTGCGGCCAGGAGGTGATGTCTCTGGATGGGGAGTCCTGCCCTGCCCCGTGGCTCACACACAGGGACCCTGAAGACCAGGATCACAGCCCAGGAATTGGCCTGACCTCAGTGGATCCTGTCCGCAGCCCACTCATCCCTGCATTCTGGCTCAAGGGAAGGCCCTGATCTCAGACTGACTGCACATGGACTACCAGGCTTTGAAGAGAGGATGAGGCCGGGCTACAGCCAGGCAGAGGCCCACGGCCCTAGAGACCCTGGGCAAACTTGATTCTGGTCCTGCCTTCATTTGACCTAAGGGAGCCCAGGTTCCCCCTAACCAATCGGTCCTCTGAGCGCCTCCTTTCCTGTGTAGACTAGCTGGAGGCTCCTGAGGATCCCAGGGAAGAAAGCAGTGCAGGGCCAGCTCCCTAGGCCCTTGGGTCTGGAGGCCTGTGGCCTGCTGCCTCTGCCTCCCCAGTCCCTGTCTTCTCAGAAACACACTCAAGACGCTGCCCCAGGTGGGCCAGACTCTTTCCTACTTTATTTTTATTTGCTGATGATGGTTTTGCCACATCCGCCACAGAGCTCCAGGTGCCACCAGCCCCCCGGCCCCAGGGGGGCCCTCTCTGACTCCCCTGTTCTAGCCCACTCCCAGCTCTCCCAAAGGAATCTGAGCTGCATTGAGGGAGAGAGCATGGGGTATTCTTGCCACCTACTGTCAGCCCCAATCAGCTCAGAGTCTGAGGAAAGACAGGTTCTGGAAGCCTGGGGACGAGGCAGCTGACCTTGTTGGCAGCCCAAGCTTTCCAGCTGCCCAGCCTGGGGACGGCCTGGCCTCTGCTGGTATATCTCACCAGTGACTGACCCTTGACCCTGGCCTGTTTTGTACAGCACAGAGTTCTTGGCCCTGTTGTTGGGGTTGGGGGCTGTGGAGAGGGGACCCAAAGCGCGCAAGTTAGGGGATGCCTCTCCCCTCTTCACACTTCCCATACCTGGGGTGTTGGCCAAGGGCAGAGACTGTCTTGCATCTTTGATGCTTTTCTGCATAACTTGAACTTGCAGGTCACCTCTGAACAGGGTACCCCCTGTCCCCGCCCCACCCCCAGGCCTTGTTACCCTGTTCCCTTTAGCCTCTTCCTCCTTGCCCACCTCTCGCCTTGCAATTTGCCTGAGGTGAACAGCCTAACGGGCAGTGCTTGGAGCCGAGGCATGAGTATGTGTGTGTGTTGGTGTTTGAGTGTGAATGAGTGTGTGCGTGTGTGCACATGTGTGAGAGTGTGTGCAACTGAGTTGGGAGGGGCAGGTGAGAAGTCCTCTTGTTCCCTCCCATTGCCCTGGCGGAGAACAAATGAGAGAAACTCCAGGTGGTTTTTAGGTTCCCCCTGGTAAGCTGGTGGGTCTGGTAGCAGGAGTCTCCCATTCTGGGCCCTGGACAAGTCCTTCAGTCCCCATTGGATGGGTGGCAGCCTAGCTGCATCTAGGGTACTGTCTCCTGAAGTGTAGGCTGATGCTAGGTCTGTGTGTTTGAGGAGACCCCGCCCCCTGCTGGCTCTACAGGGAGGCCTCAGCCAGAATGGGAAGTGGTTAGTCCATGTATTTGCCATCCTTGTGTTCATTTCCATAGAACTTAGAGCTGAGAGTTAGGATTCCCAAGGAAAACCTATGACCTGCTGCTGCCCGTTGGAATCCATGCAGGGTCCTGGTGGGGTTCCTAACACCTGGAAATTACCAAATCTTCCACTCACTCCTTTAGGGAAAACACCTATCCTGCAAAGCTCTGGCCACTGCCACGTGCTCTCTTCACCCTCCCCACCCAACCCCTCCTGAAGCCACAGTGTAGGAGTCTTCCCTGCAGGGGGCCAGGACGTGAGGATGGGGGCGTGGAGTGGGAGAGCTTTGTGGGAAGAAGTCGGGTCCTCAGAGTCAAACTAGAGAGCAGCAGGGACAGATAGTGACGGAGCTGGGAGCAGGTGACAATGTGGACTTGATGGAGGCGGGAAGGGAAGTGCAAAGAGAAGGAAAGAGAGGGGGAGAAGAGGAAGAGGAGAGAGAGAGAGAGAGAGAGAGAGAGAGAGAACCAGGGGCCCAGAGGATGGGAAAGACGCAGCGCTGAGAGCTGGAGAGACCAGTGCAGCGATGAAGTAGAGTCAGAGTGTGGGCGGAGAACCAAGGGTTGAGAGGCAGACGGACAGGTCACTGTAGGGAAAGGATGAGGGTGGAGGAAAGATGCTGGAAGTGTGAAGGGCATCTGCCGCGTGCATGCTGAGTGAAGGGAGGACACCTGCTGCCTAGGAGGGCACCAGACCCTGTGTTCTGGAAAGTCTAGCACTGACCCCTTGGAGGCCAAACAGCTTGAGGCCTAGAGCCCGGCAACTCTGTCTCTTTGTGGACTGTATGTGGCGGGGGCCACCCCAGGGGACAGGCGTCGGGCAGAGGAGGCTAATTCCCTTTTGAGGTAGTCTGACAGTGTTCCCATCTACCTTCCACACAGCTGCTGTCAGTGCTGCCAGAGGCAGCCTTGAAGTTCACCGTGAGTCTGAGGCTAGTTGCATTGAAGTCTAGGGGAGCCCCAGGCTACCATAAGGAAGGGCTGCAGGGTACAGATGCTGCAGCCAAAGGCTCAGTGGAGACTTGGATGGCTCCCCACCCCCACCTCCACCCAGGGCCAGCAGATGACAGGGCATGGTTATGGAGGGTGAGCCGGTATTAGCCTTTGGGGACTTTATTTAGGTCCCTGAAAGTCCTCCACCGCCTGTGACTAAGTAGTAGTCGCCTCCTGTCTCTGGCTGGGAACTCAAGAGAGGGGCAAGCAGTCACAAGCTCCAGGTGGTTAAGTCTCTGATCCTTAGGGCTCTGGACGTGGCACATTCTCCTCTGAGGACCGGTGCTGCGGGGGAAGCTTCTCAGGTGTGTGAGATAAGGGGGAATCAGCCCCTTCCGAAGCCCAAAGAGCCAAGGTGAGGGTTCAAAGTCACAGCTGTGGGGGATGGAATCCTTGGCCTTTTGAGGCTCTTGCTTGGATATTGGGGGCACCTACCCTTCTCCGGCTTCCAGTGTGAACTAAGAAAGGAGAACTTTCTGGAGAAGCTGGTTATTGCCAGCACAGGAGACCTCTGCGTGGCTCAGGGCTACCTCTCGGGTGGGGTGGGCTTTCCTGAGGAGGGATCAGGAGCCTGTCAGTCTTTCTCCAGGCATCTGCGCTGTGTGGTTAGGGTAGCTTGGTGTTGTCCATGCCCCACTAGTAAGTTATGTCTGAACATGTCCTTCATTGTTCCTTGTCCGATTTGGTAACATTTCTTTTGGTCCCGATCCCCTTCTTCTGCTGCTGCTTCAGTGCAGGTGGAATGACATTCAAATAAAGAAACACTTTCTATCACCGTGCGGACTGCTTTTCCTCAGTCGTGCCCCAAGGCCTTGAGTAAGAGAGAGCTCAACACCTCTATCAGATTTGGCTGCATATTAACGGGATCCAGCTCCTGTGCTAAATGAGACAGTTTCCTTTACCATAGCACTACCAAGAAAAAGTTGGACCTAGTAGCACACATCCTTCAATTTAAGCATTTGGGGGGGCTAAGGCAGGAGGACAGCAAGTTCAAGGGCTATCCTAGGCTACACAGAGAGATCTCATATCAAAGAAAGAAAATAAAAATCTCTATGTTGGGCTGGAGGGATAGCTCAGGGGTTAAGACTCTGCCTTGAAAGCAAAAGGACCAGAGTTCGGATCTTGGATCCCACATAAAAAC
Source organism: Typhlomys cinereus (assembly GCA_023101885.1). NCBI lineage: Eukaryota > Metazoa > Chordata > Mammalia > Rodentia > Platacanthomyidae > Typhlomys > Typhlomys cinereus. The sequence goes on from JALPQD010000108.1 coordinate 2,485,200, forward strand.
ACTGGGCAGAAATGGCAGCAGTCTGTATTTCTGACTCTAGAAGGTGAAGCCTGAGAAACTCCAGAGCAAAGTAAAAAGAAGGTAGAAGCAATCCAGGATAATTTCTGAAGTCACCCTTGGGCCTCCACAGGTTTGCAGAGTGCTCTCTGTCTCTGTCTCATCTCTGTCTCTGTCTCTGTCTCCCTCTCTCACACACATACACACATACACAATTGTCTGGATGTTACTAGAGCGTGATTGGCCCAGCATCTATCTTTTTACTGCCTCGTGATTCCTCAAGAATACCTCATAGCTTGAGGTGGCTACTAGTGCACCAGTCACCTGATCTATGTATATCAAAGACTTCTGAAGACATTACTGCAGGTGTGACTGAAAAAAGGCTGCAAATGATAAACCAATTGAAACTGGGCTTCTGTTGCAAAGGGAAGGGAGGCACATGCACAGTAGCAGTAGGCATGTAAGACTCTGACTAGAGCAAGCAAGACTCCACGTTTTCGCACATGGGCACTTAGGTCATATCATCAATTTCTAGATCCACCCTGAGAGCATGCAGCTAATGGCAGAGACTGCCTAGGGGATCCTGGCGGATGTATGGACAGTATTAAGCAAAGTGCATGTCTGCAGTATGCATGTTGTGTGTGGAAATGAACATATCAAAATAAGGTCAAATTTGCCAAATGTGTGTGCTCTGGGAGAGACACCTTACAGGGTGTTTGGTGGGGTAGGAAGACTAAGGAAGGTTGTGATGAGAGAAAAGGCAGCTAGAGAGACAGGCAAGAGGCAGGACTATAAGTATGAACAGACACAATGAATATTGAGATGTGGTGGGGACAAAGATTAGGCTGGACAGGTGAGGAGCAGAAAAGAACCACGAATGGAATTAATTGGTCTCTTGAGATAGGTTCTTGCTATTGTAGTCCAGAATGACCCCTGCAGCCTCAGCCTCTCCAGTACTACGATCACAGGCATGTGTCACCGTGCGTGAGTCCGAGGATTTTAAATAGGAGAAAGACAATGGAGACCCTTGTTACTAACCCCAAAGACTCAAGTGAATTTGATCCTTGGAATCACTGTGTCAAGACAGAACTGACTCCCCCCAAATTATCCTCTGACTTCCACATCGAGTGTACCTGCACATATACAACAAATGATTATTAGGGGTGGCTGTAGCTGTGATGCTGGAGGGACAGGTCAGAGGGAGGCCTTTGAATGAAAGGGAATTAGAAGCCTGGTCCAAAGTAGTTCAATATTCAGGAAGAACAGAGCTGATTGTGGTGATAAGTAATACAGCAACATAAAGGAAGGCTGCTAACTTAATTTTAAAAAGAATGAAACGTTTAGCTTAATTTAAAAAGTGACATTTTTATTAAAATTTTCTTTTTTAATGTTATTTCATTTATGAGAAAGGGGGAGGGAGGGAGAAAGGAAAGGAGAGAGACAGCACGCAGATCATGGTTGGAGGTCAAAGGATGATATTAGGAGTCACTTCTCTCCTTCCACCAAGTGGGTTTCCAGGTGGCCAGGTTTGAAAGCAGGCACCTTACCTGGTGAGCTATCTCTTCTCCTCCTCCTCCTCATCTTTTTGCTTTCGGCTCTAGATTTGCTAAGGTGACAGAGAGTAATATTGTGTTTGGATGTGTGATGCCCTTGTGGAGCTGCTCATAAATATCTAGATCATGAATATTAGTATACCTGTGTTGGCTGCAATTAGGTGTGTCGAAAGCAGGGGAGGTGGGAAGCCGAAGTTACCTGGTACAAAAGATGTTCACAGAGCCAGGACTACCAAGAGAACAAGTGTGGCGTTAAAGAAACCAAGGACTTGTGTTCAAAGGAAGGTCCAATGGTTATATGGAATAAGGGGTTAAAAAATGTATCTACTGGATTTGGAAACAAGGAGACTTATCTACCAGTGAACTTGGTGGTAAAGGCATGTTAGGAAAGGCTGGAGACAGAAGTCTGTTCTGGGTAAGAACAGTTGGTGACTGATTGATGATTATATACATCTTGCAGAAGGAGAAAAAGTAAGGGTTTAGAAATCCCCAAGAGCCATTTAGCAGACTCATGAACCAGCAGTGGGTGAGAAACAGTGTGTTACCTAAGACTCAATACATTTCCTTTAACTATGGAGTATTCCATACTCGTGTGGCCATGATTAAGAAGAAGACATGGAAGAGAATATGACAAAGGAGCAAGTGCTGTGTGTGTGTGTGTGTGTGTGTGTGCTTGTGCAAGTGCACACATGTTACAACACATATGGAAGTCAGGTGACAATCTTCACTAGTTGGTTTTTGCCTTTGGCCATGTGAGTTGATTGAACCTGTTACTACATCTGCATAACAAGCACCTTCGTCTACTGAGCCATCTTCATGGCACCCAAGGAACAGGCTATAATAGGGAGTGAGGACTGATCAGTTCACAGAGATTGGTCTTGGACAGATGTCAAGCTCCATAACCCAGAGAAGCAGGCAAGTAAGATCGAAGACTATGTCATTTTTGAATAGGGTTGGTGCTCTGGCCTGACGGTACCCTTTTTTTTTTTTTCCCAACAAACCAAGAAGCTGACTGAATTCAAGGACTGATAGATGTGGAGGACAGGCAGAGAAGGTAGACTGAGACATAGGTACAAGGGAAGCTTCCCTGAGATCTGGATGTTGAAAAAGGAGAACTTAGAATGGAGCCCATGGGTGGGGAAAATGGAAAACTAAGGTACCTGAAGCTCTTGGAAAGCGCTGGAAGGACAGGAAATTGTGTATAGAAAACCGGGGACCTGAATACTACTGAATACCACAACCTGACTGAATATCACCAGGAAGACATTAAAAGGCACCCTGGATACACTGGCTATCCAAATTCTGGGGAAAACAGCATTAACACAAACCTCCACACTAATAAGAACTAAGTGGTAATGTAAGGGGTCTAGAGATCACAGTGAAAAGATGAGCTCATGATAGGGTTAGTCTGGCTAGCCAACTTGCTCTGGGGGTTCCAGACTTTACCTTCTGTGATAGAAGGGGGACACCAAGGCCACCTATATCCCAACTGAGTTCTTTTGTTTGTGCAGCAAGTGCTTTATCCACTAAGCCATCACTGCAACCCGATGTGAGTAATTTAAACCTAACCCTAATTATCTTCAACAAATTCTTGGATGGTTGGTACAAGATGTTCCCAGCTAACCATGCATATTTCTTTCCTTGAACTTGAAATAAGCTTTTCTTTAAAACGTCAACCAAAAATCATCTCTATACTGTTCCAGTTGAGTCCAGACAGACACTCTAAACAGATTAAGAAACCCATCCTAGAGATACAATAACCCCATTAACAGAGACACATGGCTCCAGCTCCATCTCTTCTATGTTAACATTTTTATCTCCTTTTCTCAACTACTTGATTCTCAAGGATGCTTCATGACTGAGCTATCTCTCATACTCCTACCGCCACCAGTATAATTATTGAAAACATTTTTACTTCTGATTTTTTTTTACTTACCATACAGTTGTTCTCTAAGACAAAAAGCTATTATGCTCTGTTATATATCCCCCACCTAGCTTGGTCTACATAAACTATACAAGCCATGTAAGCTTTGTGCAGCAGCAGTCACGTGGCCAAGGGAACTTAAATAACAGTATCTATGACTTGGATGTCTTTCAAGACAGTCGGACAGCTAAAGCTCAGCTAGAATCCCAAGAAACTGCTCATGAAAGTAAACTTTCCTGTTTTTCCTCTCCCTTTGGCTTTCCTGAGACAAAGTTTCCTTTGGTGGCCCAGGATGACCAGCAACCCTAAATGCTGCCATGACAGGCATGACCCACCTGGTCTGTTTTTGTTTTTTTTTTTAAAAACACAATTCCTGGGACTGGAGAGGTGGCTCAGGAGAGGTGGCTCGGGGTTAAGCCTCTCTGCCTTGCAGGCAGAAAGTCCTGGTAGGATGGAGCCTGTGAATCCCGGGGCCGAGTAAGCAAGGAGGAGGTGGAGGTGGTCCATGGTGGTTCCTGAATTTGCCTGTGGTTCTACACACACACACACACACATATACACACATGGGCACACACGCACACAATTGAATAAATAATAATAAAAAAACCCACAATTCCTTATTTTTATTTTATTATTTGTGTGTGTGTGTGTGTGTGAGAGAGAGAGAGAGAGAAAGAGAAAGAGAGAGCGAGCGAGCACTGTGTGTACCTATAGAGGACCAAGAGTACCTCTGGGAATCATCCTGGATTGGTTCTACCTCCTTTTTTGCTTCACATTTTGTCCACCAGGGTCATTTTCGCCTGATGTTTTTATGTGGGACCTGGGATCTGAACTTGGGACCTTCTATTTGTGGGCAGAGTCTTAACCCCTGAGCTATTTTTCTATCCCTTTTCTTCTATACAGGTTCTCCTGTAATTGGATGGCTTCAATTCTCCTGCCTCAGGTTCCTAAGAGCTGGGATTATAAGCATTGCCCACTGGAGTCAAAAGAATGACTTACCTGAAGGCTGCAAACACAATTCAGTGGTGGAGAACTTGCTCACCACATACATTACAGCCCTGGATTTGATCCCTGAAATGGCAAGAAAACAAAAAACAAAGATTTCGCCCTCCCAAAACAAATAAACAAACCAAAGTTAGTATGATCTTTCATTTCACTATAAATAAGGGACAAAATATATTTATATATATGGCCATATATGTCCTGAAAATTTTTCCTTTTCTTTAAAATACTAAAATTTCATCAGGGTTTCTTTTTGATTTTTGAGACCATATGTTTCCCAAGCTTCGCCAATTCAGTGATCTTTGTGCTTTGGTCAGTACAAAAAACCAGCAGAGGTGCTGGGTTACAGCTATTTACTATTCTAGTTCAGGATGCTTTGATACTGGTCATTTTCAGTTATATTTTTTAGATATACTTTTTTTCAATTTAGAATTTAAAATGCCTTAGGAAAGTTTAAAAAATGAAAGCTTTTGGCATTTGGTATTTGTTCTGTTCCTTCCTTCTACTGAAACTGCTACTGCACACGTGGGGTATCTTCTTTAGCTGCACTCAGTATTTGTCACTTGAGAACAGTTTAAAAATCTTGGCTAAACAAGAAAGGACTCTCTGGGAATTGGGGCGGGAGGCACTGGGGGATGGGGAGGAATGAGGGAGGGGAGGGGGGGCAGGGGGTTCGGGAGGAGGAGGGAGGGAGGGAACTGGTGTACCTATTAAGTTTGTATGAGCTGAAATAATAAATTAAAAAAAAAGAAAAGATTTGGAAACAGATGATAAAAAAAAAATCTTGGCTAAGTGAGTGGAAAGTAATCTTCACATCGCCCCTTGTAGCCTCCCACTAAGGAACACCAAATCCCCTCCATGTAGTCATCCCCACTGAGGAGCACCCACATGACCCATGAAGTCACCCCACTAAGGAGCACCCACATGAGAGTAGCTCTTTTGCTATAATTGATGAACTCAGGTTGACACTGTGCTACATCAAGTTCACTGTGTACATTTAGGGTTCAGCCTTGATGTTGAGCATTACATGAATTTTGACAAAGATATGATACACATTCACCAGTGCACTAGCATACTGAATAGTTTCATTGCTCTAAGAATTCTGCTTTTCCTCACTGCCCCTTAGCTTGTACAGCAATCCTTCCCCAGGATACATATTGAAATTGTACTAAGTGTAGTTTTTCAGATTGATTTCCTTCACATAGCAAAATGCACTTAAGGCTTCCATCTTTTCATTTTTATATTCTGCCTTTTTCTTTTTAGTTCCTGTGTGCATGTGTGCACATGTGCAGGCATGTGTGCACATGTGTGTGTGCCCAAGGCTGACTTTGGGAATCATTATTTTTGCTCTGTCTTCTGTTCTTGTCTGATTTAGCAGATTTTATCTACTCAAAGCATACAATGTTTTACATATCTATCATCTCCCATGATTATTGTTTTTATGTGTGTGGTTGAGAACATATCAACTCTACCTCCAAATCAAATTTTAATCATACAAAACATTAACTACAGTCCTTATACAACATACCAGAACTTCCATGAACTTTTTGGCTGACAGATCCTCACTCTTCCTCTTCACTGACCTCTGACAGGAACCCTTCTGAGTGGCTTCTTTAGGGAAGGCCAGGCACTATTTGGGTGCTGAAATTATAGGCTTGGGCTATTTCTAAGATGACTTTGGATCTTTTTGTTTTACTGAATGCATTAATTTTTATAACTTGTGTGTGTGTGTGTGTGTGTGTGTGTGTGTGTGTGTGTGTGTGTGTGTGTGTATCAGAGCTATGGAGATCCAAAGATGACTTTGGGAATTGTCATGTTTGTCAACTTGGTGGTTGGGGTTTGAGCTCTGGGCACATTTGTAGAGAATTAATAGTTAAGCCCAAAGCAAACTCGAAGGAAATTGTTTAGTTGATGCGGTAGACCCAGCTCATGGTGAGTGGGACTAGGCCCTGAACAGGTGAATAAAATATCAAGAGCTGGTTGAGGAAGTTGGCATCCTTTTGTACACTTGGCCAGGCATGCTGGTCTGGCAAGTAAGGATTGTCCCTTTCTCAGCCTTTATGTGGTGATGGTATGGCCATTTTCCTCAGCCTTGGGGTTGGCGTGAGCTCTCCTGTCAAACTGGACTAAGAACTGTAACCAGGAATCGTAAGAGAGAATAAACCTCTTGTTCCCTTAAGCCCTTTGATGGTCATTTATCAGCAACCATGCAGGCGAACTGCAACAGAATTCATCCTGGCTTGTTTTGCTCCTTTTTTGCTTTGCTTTGGGATTTCCCATACTCCTCCCTCCAGAGTTGCAAGTGCAGGCCACTGCCATTTCCACCTGGTGTTTTTACTTGGGATCCGGGATCGAAATTTAAGTCCTTCTGCTTGTGAGGCAGAGTCTTAACCCTGAACTGTCTCTCCAGTCCCTGTGTGTATTAATCTTGACAGGATTTTGTTGTAGTCATTTTCTGTATACACCTCCCTTCAGTACCTTGCCATGTAGTGCAGGCCCGACTTCAACTCTGTGCTGGGATTATGGTTATGATTATGAATTCTGTCATGTCATTTGGATATTATGTGCTTTTTGTCCTTCATGTAGTGTTACATTTTTAAGTATATGTATGTGTATGACATGTGCAAGAATATATGTGCCATGGCATGCATATGGTTAGAGAACAGCTTTAAAAATATTTTATTTGAGAGAGGAGTGGGAGAAAAGGTGTGCATATGGAACTCACAGGACAGAAGTGTGTCTGTTTTCTCCTTCCAGCAAGCAGGTTCCAAAGATAAAACTTGCCGGTCTCTTGCTGGTCCAGGACACCTTTTGAGAATTGGTCCTGCTTTCTTACCTTACTGAGGCAGGTTTCTGTTCCTGCTAATGACTCCAGACTAGGTGGCCCATGAGCTTTTGTCTGTGCATCCCATGTAGTGATAAGAATGCCAGGACTACGGATGTGTGTGTATCTGACTTTTTACCTGGATTTGGGATCAAACTCAGGTCTGACTGGCATGGCAAGCATTTTATCTATTGAATCATCTCCCCAGTTCTGTTAACTTATTGATATGCATATATCGACCATGCACTCCAGAGATAAATTCAACTTTAAGGCCTATATGGCCCCTTTAATATACTGACTAGAGCTTACTATTTTGTTTGACATGGCAAGAAGACCATACTGTTTTGTAAGAAACTACCAGATCAGGCTGGTGAGCTAGCTCAGCAGATAAGGCGCCTGTGCACAAGGAGGGAAGAACTGACTTTCAAAAACTGTGCCCCAATTGTCACCTGTGTACGTACCATGGCATGCATGCGCATGCTTCTCTCTCAGACAGACAAACTGCAAAATTATTACAAAACGGTAGGACATCTTGCATTCTAGCTTGTTATACATCCTCAATGGAGCTTCTTTTCAGTTTTGGGTTGTTGTACAGGTATATAATGGAATATATATAATAGAAGAGTATAATGTATATATACCATTTTAACTTGAAATTATGATATACTGACCATCTTTCTCATATACTTGACATTTTTTTGGGTCTCACATGTTTTTTGTGTATTTTGGACCAATAGCCCTTTACCTGACGCTTCCTGCAATTACACTTTCCCACTCTGTTGTTTGAAAGTGTCTTGCAGAGCATGGTTTTAATTTTATTAAACTCCAGCTTAACAATTATTTTTCTACATTGTCATTGTCAACCAAGGTTATTGAGATTCAGTTCTGTAGTATCTTCCAGCAGTCAAATGAGTCGTCACAACACATTCATTTTGGGTTGATTTTTTTTTTTTTTCACTGCAATAGCATGAGGTTTTATTTAATGATGCGCAGGGCAGCTCCAGCAACCTCTCACGCAGGAGAGACTGAGGCGGCCCCGAGCAACTTGGGCAAAGGGTTTTTAAGGGGTCTTGGGGTGGGGATGGGGGGTCGCTTGGCTGAGGAATTTTCATTGGTTGGCAAGAGCTTAGATGGAGTTGGCTCTTAGTGATTGTTCCAGTCCACCTGCTTAACCGCAGGCTGTTCATTCTGGGTGACAATTATTGATGGAATTCCCCTTTGTGCAAACTTGCTTTTCCAGAACTGAAGGGCTTGAGGTCCTAAGTGTTGCAGGGAAAACGGTCTCAACCGTCCCAATGTTGTAGGGTTCTTGTGTTTCGGAGTCGAAGATTGAAACCAGGACACTTGTAGAGAATTAAGGTAGAGTTTATTAGAAAAGAGAAAGGTTGGAACTCACGGACTCCAGACGTGGAGTGCCATGAGGAGCTAGGGCGCCTCCATGAGAAGCAGCAATAAAACAGAGCTCATGGCACTAGAGTGCCATGAGGGGCTAGGGAGCCCATGAGAACTCACAGTGCCTAGGCATGGAATTCATGAGGAGCAAAGAACAACAGACTCATGGCACTGGAGTGCCATGAGGGACGAGATTGCCTCTAAGAGAAGTAGGTAGCTGGAAAGGGACTCATGGCACTAGAGGGCCATGAGGGGCTAGATCGCCTTGGGTTGATCTTAATGAAAGATTAAAGTGTATGCCTAGATTTCTGTTTTTGGGCGTTGGGAATTGAACCCAGGGCCTTGTTACTGCCCAAACATTCTCTACTAATGAACCTCCCAGTCCTGCTAATATACTGCAGACCTTGTGGCTCATTACACTTTTTTTTTTTCTTTCTGTTTTTATACCTTGTCTGAAGATCAGTTAACTATTTTTCAGTCTACTTAACTGTTTTAAATGTCACTATCATGATTACCGTAGTTGTATAGAAAGTGTTGAAATGAGGTTGTGGATATTTAAAAACACCTTGCTGAGATGGCACTGACTCTACAGATGACAAAAATCAGTATGTTCTCAACTTCAAGTCATTTCCTAGCAAACGCTGAACATGTCACTGGCTCACTTTCTACCCATGTTTAAGTTACACACTAGGCATGGAAAAAAGAGAAATTTAAAGTTTATACTAAATAACCTATGTGGTTTCAAGAGTCAAAACAAATACTATTATTTTTATAACAGTCCAAGGCAAATGAAACTTGTACAATGTAAAACTAAAACTAAAAAGGGGCTAGTATATTTTTATTCTGATCAAGTTGAGGACAAGTCATTTCCTTAAGACATCTGTCTTATCTGCATGGCTTCTTATTAGATATATAGATGTAATTCTGTTGTAATGATTTTTATTATAAAATGTAAGATCTGACTTAGATCTTTTGTTACTCATTTATAGCACAAGTTAAACACATGTGTACTTGTATTTTTTTAAAATTTATTTGCCTTTTGTGTGTGTATATATAACAAGAGATCACTGTGTGTCTCTGTGGAGGACCAAAGTGACTTTGGGAATCATCCTGAATTGCTTCTACCTCTTCGTTGCTTCACTCCAAGATTTCCTGGGCTCTGCCCACCAGGGCTGGAAGTGCAGGTCACTACTACTTGTGCTGGCATTTTTTACATGGGACCTAGGATCTGAACTCAGGACCTTCTGTTTGTGAGGCTAAGTCTTAACCCTTGAGCCATCTCTCCAGCCCAGTATGTGCACTTTTAGAAAGGAGGCATGATATTGACAGTTTTCCTAATTTCATGTCTGTAGAATATTCCTTTTGGATATGTGCATAAAATATGAACATATGGATTGTGTTCAGTTTAGATTTATACCACATGGAAAGTAAATTATCTAGCAACACAGTTGGTACTCGTAAACAGCAGAAAATACATTGTACTATCATACCTCTCTATTTCCATATAGCCTAGTGCATAGGAGATGAGCTGTAATGGCTATGAAAATAACCTTCCAAACCCAAGAGGCAGCAGAGTTTTATTCACGGCCAGAAGCCATGCATATACTATCACACTCTATTGTCTCATTTCTCATCTTTAACTTCTAAGATCTAGCTTGATTGCCTCACAGAAATGAGACAAATCTGGCAATGAGTTCAAAACTTTTATTTAAAAAAGATCATGCACTCTACTTACCTCCTACCTGGTGAACAATTAGGTGGTGAATGGTGGGAACCTATGTAACTATTCTAGGGGTCCACTTCAAAATTTAATAGCTTTCCAAGTGTTCTCTTAACACTTGACTATACAAAATATATTATAGTACTCAGGAAATATTTATCATATAAATTTCTTTTCTTTTTTATTTCCGCTTATACAAACTTAATAGGTATCCCGGTCCCCTCCCTCCCTCCACCCCTTCCTGGTCTCCCTTGCCCCCTCCCCCCTTTTTTCCTTATCATACAAATTTAGAACAAAATGCTTCCAGTGTAATCCACTGGCAAGTCTGTGTAAATGAAAAAGATATTATGCTCTTATCCCTATTACTGCCATTGTAACAGCATCTACCACTGTCATTACTACTTGCCTGAACTCTTACACCCCCCAAACTAGAATCCCAGCTATTTCTCTCAACAGGAACAAAATCTGCATTTAATTGAAATTTTAAGGAATAACCAAACCACACAACAGACCATGTCCCCTTTCTGCTTAAAACCCTGGAGAGTCTTTCACACTGCTTGACTGAAGATTTTTTTAAACAAACCTTCACATTAAGGACCAGCACTGGGGCTGGAGAGGTGGCTCAAGGGTTAAGCCTCTGCCTTGCAGGCAGAAGCCGAGTTCGGATCCTTGACCCCACGTATAGACGCTGGGCGGAAGCGGGGGCGGCCTGCTTTTCCGGTCCTGGTAGGGCGGAGCCTGTGAATCCCCAGGCAGAGTAAACAAGGAGGAGACAGTCCATCGTGGTTCCCGAATTCCTCCGTGGGTGGTTCCTGAATTCCTCCGTGGTTCTACACACACATACACGCGCACAGTTGAATAAATAATAATTAAAAAAAAATTTAAGGACCAGCACTACACAACCTACAGGCCAAATCTAACTTGTTACCTACTTGTTTCTGTAAGTGTAGTTTGACTGTTGCTTTTGCAATGGAAGAATTGAAGTTTTAAGAGATTGTACTTGCCACATTTATATATTTACTCTGGCCTCTCATAGAATTTGCTGACTCCATCTTTTTGTTTTAAATTTTTATTTATTTATTTAATTGTGCATGTGTGCGCGCTTGCGCTTGTGTGTGTAGAACTACAGACGAATTCGGGAACCACCATGGACCGCCTCCACCTCCCTCCTTGTTTACTCTGCCGGGGGATTCACAGGTTCTGCCTACCAGGACCAGAAACGCAGGCTGCCCCTGCTTCCGCCCTGCGTCTGTATGTGGGGTCTAGGATCCGAACTCAGGGCTTCGCCTGCAAGGCAGAGGCTTAACCCCTGAGCCACCTCTCCAGCCTCTGCTGACCCCATCTTATCCATTCTGTTACTGGATCCTTAACCTCCCTTCCCAACCACATCTTGGCCATGTTTTTTTCTAACGGATCAGCACTTCCTGAGGCAATGTCCGTCTAATGACTGCCAGTTTAGTATGGAGGTCTCAAATTCAATGTCACTTCCCGATGTTTCCTGACCAAGCATCTAAAGTGACCCTCATGCTCTGTTATGTGGTAGGAAAGTATGTATTTAAAAATATCCAGGTAGAGTTAGATGTCCAACCTCTAGGCATTACTAATGGCATGTGGGCTACGGATATGCTGGCCACATTCACAGCATTCCTGGGACACATGCAGCCCGTGGGCTATTTGGACACACCTGGGATTTATGGTCCCAGTTTTGCTAGCATCATCCAAAGCACTGTAACCAGGAGCTAGTTGAACATGTGCCTTCTTCCATCAGGCCACATCAAGGTCTTGACCTCACACGAAAAGTCACAGGGGTTCTTCACAGCTAGTCGACAAGTGTTTGCTGGTCTGGTTGGTCACAGAAGGGCAGGTGGCCACCATTTTCTTCACAGCAGACTCAGGTTCTGGGAAAACGTGATGTAGAGCTCACAGCAGACTCAGGTTCTGGGAAAACGTGATGCAGAGCGGTCAAGCTTGTTTTCTTCTGGAGCAAAAACCATTCCAAGGGTTATCTGAGGTACCTTTGGAGTCAAAATGTCTTGGCTGATTGCAGGATGCAGACATGAAGGTTCTTTCCTGGCTCGGACACTCTGTGATCCTATCTTCTTGGCCCTTGAAACTTTTGCTTTGGATTCAAGAAGTTGAGGAGCTTCCTTTCTTTCGGCACCATCTTGTTGAACTGAGTCCAGGAACATGGCACTGAATAGGGACATTATGTACTAATTTTCTCCTTTACAACACAAGCACAGGAAAGACTTTGTTTTGTTCACTCCAAATTAAAATCAGCAAAATTAATTAAAGACCAAAAATAGTGACTAGTACTATTTTCAACAGATAATAGCTGCTAAATTAATGTCTACATCAGGAATACCATTCTAGCTCACATCAGTTTTTGCAGATCAGTTTCAATATTGCAGACTTGCATTAATTGGTGGCTTGATGCCAACCAATCATAGAAGGCAGGAGAGATTGGTCGGCCCTTCTGGCCCCATTACAGGCAAAATAATTTCACCAAGACCACATTCTAATGAATGTCTGTGCAACTTGCCCTTGGGTCAAGCAAGGAAAAGTAGGATTAAGAGAACAAGCAAAATAAGGTTTCAGAAATGAACAAATTCTCAACTTTTATGATTATTACGGTTAAGAATTTTATTATCAAAATTATTACATCTCTTGTGAAAGTTCAAATGTTACAGCAAGGTGTAAACACTCCACTTGAGAAAGAAGTGATACTTCTTCCCTTCCAAGAGTTCCCCCCACCCCCCGCCCCCACCCCCCCAGAGGTCTGGTCTTGACAGCACCCTGCCCACACAGAGTGGCTGGGGTCTCTGCATGTGTCAGGCAGGGTGAGGGCCGCCTGCCCGCTGGCCTCTCCCCTTGGTGTTAACCAAGGGGAGAGTGCAAACCCCAGCTCAAATGGAGAGACATTTACATACGTTTTATATAATGTACAAAGAAACCAGCATCCCAGGCAACATGATTTCCACTCCCAACGCTCTCCCAGACTGATGGGTTTGTGGGGAAACAATGAAAGAAAAGTACTCTGCTGAGGGTTCAGCATTAAAAAACAAAACAAAACAAAAAAAATCAAATCTCCCCTCATTTGAGCAAACACCTGATTTCAATTTTGAAAAGTGAAATTTTGTAACAGTCACACAGAGAGAGAAGACTGTGCATACGATAGTTGGTAGGACAAAGTAGAAAAGGGGTGGAAGAGGCTAGGGAGAAAAAGGAAAAAACAAATTAGAGGGAAGAAGGGAGACTCACAGTATTATCTTGTCCAAAAGAAAAGAAGGTCCACTGCAGCACCAGGGATTACACCTGTCGTATACTTACTACTACCATGGTTACAGCTGAATACAAAATTAGATAAATAAAAACACGCCGGGTATTACAGTAAACAAGTGAAAGAAAGAAGCTGGCAACCGTATGGAATTTAAAAAGATTGTGTACCCCACCTGGACTGGCTCCAGGGCTCCTCCAGGGGTGTACAACAGGCACGACGCACTGATGGGGAGAAGCCAGTCTGCTCTTGTCTCTTATGCAGAACAGTGTTAGGGGTTATTACCGGCCCATTCTCACATAAGCATTCCCCCAAACAAATGTGGGGCAGGCCCACACACAATCACAGTCCTGTCGGTGCCACTTTGCAAACCTATCTTCCCACTCTTACCCTGCAGTCATGAGTGCATGCTCCCCAATTATGGAGGTGGTCCTGCTCTTAGAATCAACAACCCTTGATTAACAGAGTAGAAAAAACAAAATTCAAGGAATTCCCAGATCACTCTGGCTCCTTCCCAAACTGGCCCATCTCACTTGTCTGCTTACTTCACAGGTTACTATGCTGTGCAGTCTGGGAAGGGTTGTGATGGGAACGGCTGGGGCTAAATCCACTTACTCATCTGCCCCAAATAATCAAGCGTTGACCACAAGATTTTCGTTGAGTCAGAAACCCTCTGTCAGAGCAAGTTCCAGGCATTACTATCCCTATTTTCTGGTGATTTTAGGACAAAGGTAGGGAGTACTCTGGTGGACTCATCTTGGCTTTTGGAATGGTTGTCTTACAGTGAAAATTTACATACCTACCTTTTTTTCCTTAAGTGCATAAAACCCTAACACTACTCAGATGGCTTGGGGCTTTGAGATTGGCTCTTTCCACTTTTTTCTTGGAAAAGATTTTTTTTTTTTAAAAATTTAAAAAGATGTCCTCACTGCACAAGTGACTACAGGCTACAGGAAAGGATGGGAAACAGAGGCTTCAACACAAGTCATTGCACTTAGAACCGTTACTAACTGAAACACCATTTGCTTGTCGACAATGTACCCTTAACAGCAGGGAGAAACTTCTTTACAGTCTCTGCTTCAGACAAGATTTACAACTTTCTCCAAGGTCAGAGGCCAGTCATGACCATAAGTCTTGTTTCTTGTTGACCAGACCCAATCCTCTGGCACCTTGTATCCCTCTTCCCCAGCAATATGCTTGGCCTAGGTTCCAGAGGCAGCTGGAAGGAAGCAGCTATGGGCTTGTTAAGTTCAGTTTGCCCATATCCAGAAGCCCTAGGAAAGTCCTGTCTGAGTCTTGACTCCTGACCCTTGCAGTGGCTGGAGTCGGTACTGGTGCACACCCCCACTCCCGCGGTGTGGGTAGTGCTGTGAATTGGAAACCGCAGATACCCTGGAGGCCTGGTAAGCAGATGACTGCCCAGCACTGGGCAGACTGATAGTCCGTAAGTCTGATGGCAATGATGACCTGGAGTTCTGAGGAAAGGAACTCAGAGTTCCTGTGCTGGACTGAGAAACTGAGTCTGAGGTTGGTGAGTCTGAGGGGCCCTGTGGGGTAGGGCTAGCAGCACTAGAATGACAGCTCCTCCTTGGAAGATTGCTGCCAGTGCTGTTTCCAGAATGTGGCTGGCTGCTGTAATACCCTGGTGTCCCCGTAAATGGGGCCAACGAGTCTGTGGACACAGGGTGGGCAGGGCTGGGATAGGACGTGGAAGAGAGGGATGATTCTGAAGAACCATGAGAGGGGGGGTTTCCAGGTCTCAGTGCAGCAGTTCGATAACTGTATCCTGGAGATTGGGTAGGATGTCCTCTAAAGGGGGAGGAACTTTGTTGAAGGAGGCCTTGTGATTCTGTCCGTGGGCTATCACACTGCAGGAGCTAAGGAGTTGGGAGGAAAACATAAGGAAACGAACAGTCACTTTAAAAGCTTTAAAAAAACAAAACAGCTCCCTCTCCGCAAAAAATAATTAAAAAAAAAATTCTTCCTTTCTCTTTATACTACAATTTTAAAAAGCATTATTGAAGGCAGTAAAATGGCGGCCACTGACTACCTCATTTACTTTGCTGGTATCTCCCAGGGTCAGCATAAGTGACTGACAGCTGCTGCAACTATTATCAGTGCCAGCATCTGAAATGTACATGATGATGGACACGAGAAGACACTCGCTTGGGACCAGAAGTCAGAAATCTCTCAACTCACCTGGTAGCTGTATCTGGAAGGGCTGTAAACAGTTGCTCCTTTAGAGAGGGCTGAGCTGAGCGTCTCTGAGGCTTCTCCATCTGCAGGGTCTGGAAAGCGTTACAAAATCAAACTGGCTTTTCAGAATAAATAAGAAAGAGCCACCATTCCGTTAACTCAGATTGCTATCACAAACATATGCTGTTCTCTGTATGACAAAATGAGTAAAGCACAACTGACAAAATGAGTGATTAATTGTATTGTAAATGCCTCATCATACTCTTGTCTCCTCTTTTCTTTTATCCTTCATGGAGGTATAGCTCCAGGATTTTGAAGAGATGAATTACAGAAAGGAATCCTTTAGGAAAAAAGAGCCGACAGCAAACGATCTAACCCTTAAGACTTGCCCATGTGGGAACTAGCAGATCCTAAGTGACAAAGAAATCCACTCACTTCATCCCAGCATTTGGTGTGAACCATGCAGACCTTGGCTCACCTGACTCTTTCTCTGTGGTGCTACTCTCCCAGGTGGGAGAGTGTTCTCCTTTCTGGGCAACTCTTACACTGCTCCGAAGAACTTTAGGGATGCTTCCTCCTTCTCGGAGTCGTTCAACTGATGTAGGAACCATCCTGAAAAGATACCAGGGTATAATGTTAAGCCACACGATGTAAGACCCAAGAGTCTGAAACAAATGAAGTCCTGAGAAAGGTTATACATTTTTGAACATTATTTTTTTCAGGATCTACTGAAAACAAGATATTCATTTCTTCCATCTCAGATCATGTCACATGTAAAAAAGAAAAACCAAGAATATGTGCATTAAAGATGTTAACTTATTGTTTTCATCTTGAAACGGCAAATTTTTCTCCTCTGTAAAATCAGTTGCCTAGCACAAAAGTAATATTTAATGCAGAATTCTTAGATTAATGAATACTATAGTGAGTTATGTCTATTTCTAGCTCATTCCTTTAGGTCGAGATTCATGTACTCGAAGATCCCTAGAATTTGCTGGTCAGTCAGTCTAGCTGAACTGGTGAGCTCCAGTTCAGTTTAAGACCCTGCCACAATAAAGTAAGGTGGAAAGGCTGGTAAGATAGCTCAATGAATAAAAGTGTTCACTTAGCAAGCCTGACAACATTTGAATTCAATCCAAGTGAAGGTAGATGAAAGAATCGACTCTCACAAAACTGTCCTTTGACCTCCACGTGCATGCAAACACAGACACCTGCCATGAACACAGACAAAAACCATAACAAAACACTACCAAAATCATGTACTCATACTCAAGGACATTAGTACATGCTTATAAATCTCAGCATTTTGAAAGTGAACGCAAGATTAACAAATTCATGACCAGCTTAGGCTACATAGTGACTTCTAGACCACCTTGAGTTACAGATAGTCCTTGCTTCAAAAAACTACAAGAGGAACGGGGAAGATGGCTCAATGGTTATACTGTTTGCAGTACTAGCAAAAAAGATTGAGTTTGGATTCATAGATCTGATCTGTGTGGGTGTGGTAGGTAGCCAGTCGTTAATTCCAACTATGAAGGTAGAGAATGGGAATTCCCAGAACAGGCTGATATTGAGCCTAGCCTTATTCACAAAGGGCGTGATTAGAGACGCTGTCCTAAAAGAATAAGGTGGAAAGTGACAGAGAGTGTTAACTCACACTGAGATATATACACACTCATTTCTTCCACCCTACACCATATGTGAAAACAGAAACAAAAACTGTAGAGGAAAAAAAAAATCCTTGTATTCTTATATTTTCTTCAATACTCAGAACATTACTAGTCTATTTATTGTTATCTTCTTAACTAGGCAAGTCTCTTCAAAATATTACATTGCACTATATATGCTTGCCATATGGAAAACAGCTATGTGTTAATTCAAGATGAAATTGGCTGGGACTCTCCCGGTCGCCTGGGACATGACCGGTTCTCCATCCCAGGGGGTGACATCTAATACCCATCAGGATGGAGCCAAGGGCGGTACAGGAGCAGCAAAACTGAAAAAAAAAATCAACAAACCATAATTCGGAAAATCAGAGACTCTACATCACCACCTGGAACCAGGCTAGCCTAATCTCTCTTCATCCTAAAGCTCAGGGAAATTTGCAGAAGAGGGGGCGGTAAGATTGTAAGAGCCTAAAGATGGGGAGGAGCAACGATATGCAAGATACTTCATACAAGTTAGGGCCAAAGTAATCATAATAGGACTTTGCATGACCTCGCAATGACAAACATATCATTGAACCCCTGAAATCTAACATGGATCACAAGCACCACAATCTTTAGAGGCAAGGGATTAACAGCCATAATAGTGTTCCTATACTAAAGGGGAACACACACACACACACACACACACACACACACACACACACACACAAAAAGAGCTCTAGGCAATGCCACTGAGTCCTTACACCTCATCAGAGAGGAGGACCCAGAGGGAAGTTTGACATGCACACTACAGGATGCTCCAGGAATGGGTGGTGGTGGGTGGTGGGAGAGAGCACTTGGAGAGAGGGAGGGAGGGGGCAAAGGAAAGGGAAAAAGTGGGGAGGGAGCAAGGAGATCCAGGGAGGGAAGGGAATGGGGTACTTATCAACTTTGTTTTTTTTTTTTTTTTAATTATTATTATTTATTCAACTGTGTGTATGTGTGCGCGCATGTCTGTGTGTGTGTCTGTGTATGTGTAGAACCACGGACGAATTCGTGAACCACCTGGGACGCCTCCACCTCCTTCTGCCCTGGGATTCACAGGCTCCGCCCTACCAGGACCAGAAGCGCAGGCCGCCCCCGCTTCTGTCTGGCGTCTATACGTGGGATCTGGGATTCGAACTCGGGACCTTCCGCCTGCAAGGCGGAGGCTTAACCCCTGAGCCACCTCTCCAGCCCACTTATCAACTTTGTTATGAGTGCAAGAAATAAAAAAGAAGAAGAAATTGGCTGGGCTCTTCACTTAACTTTACTATGGGAAAGCCCATCGAATAAAACAGCATGAGTATCCACAACTATATGTTGTCCAGTGTTGCTCTCTCGACCTGCTGTAATTCTTTGCTTTCACAAGGCTGACGATGTGGTTGATGCTATTAGATCAGCTCAGTACAGATTTTTAATTTTAGGCAAAACTTGTAATGATCCTATCAATACTTTTTACCTGAATTTAACTACAATTTATCAAACAGAAACTTACCACCTACTGCTGATGTTTTCTTGAGGTCTGCAGTGGGAGGAAGAAGAGCCTCTGGAATCTGAGGGGCTCACTGCCTCCAAGTGTGACAAGGAGGAATGAGAAGGAGAAAATTTTTTGTGAGGGGATGATGGGGTTCGGGCTGAGGATCCCTGCACACCAGGGGCACCAGTGTCAGAAACAGAGTTACTGTTGCCCTGCCCAGCTCCTGAAGACTTGCTTTTGCTCTGTGAGGAATCACCTCCCCCACCAGAATTCTCCTTGGCTTCTTGTTTCCGTTTTCGGTACTCCAGTAGCGATACCTAGAAGGAAAAAGAAAGCAATCAAGTATATTTAGTGGCTCTCTATCAAATGGGGAAGAAAAGGTTGGAATCCAAGCAAACTACTACTAAAGACAAGCAGATGAAACACGAACCATAATGGTAGGCAGAAATGATGATGGTATGCACATTTGGCCCTGGTGGGTGGAGCCTGGGAAAACCCTGAGTGAAGCAAATAGGAGGTAGAAGCAATCCAGTATGATTCCACCCTTGGGCCTCCACAGGGACACACAGTGCCCTCTGACACACATTGAGACACAGACACTGAGACACACACACACACACAAAAAATAAAAGTTAAAAACAAAAATAAAAACAAAACTCATGAATGAACTATGTTGACCTTTTTCAGGTTTAAGAGATAGGACTACAGCTTCAGATTTAAGACATTCAGAAACTGGTAAGGGGAAGAGAATATCCTAGATCCATTTTTTGAAAAATGGTGTTCATGTAGACTCATTCAGAAAATCCTATGAGATTACCACTGCTCCAATTACAGTTACCCGCAACACTAGGAGTACTGAAACAAAGTTGAGTGAGATCCTTTGCAGTCTGCAAGACCTGAGTGACCTGGTGACTGTTTCTTACTCCCTAAGAACCACTGCAATGCAACAATGAAATACCAAGAGGAAAGGCCAGTGCCTCAGGGTTCTTCAACATGTCTGACATTTTCAAGATAAAATGATTTTACCAAGTGAGTATTTAGGCTTTTTTTTTATTGGTGTATGTGTGTGCACCTGTATATGTATGTGTGTGTTGTATTCGTGTGTGACATTGTAAGCACACATGTGGAGGTAGAGGACAATCTGTGCTTTTGGTGCCTTTCCTCTGCCTTTCCATCTTGTTTGAGATAGGGTCTCTTTGCAGTTATATCTGCCAGGATAGCTGCCTGTGAGCTTCCAGGACCTTTCATGTTGCCACTTCCACTTCGAGTAGGTGCATGATCATTTTCTGGGAATTTAAAGTGCTTTTATGGGACTGGAGAGATGTTTCAGGGGTTAAGACCCTGCCTTGCAAGCAGAAGGACCTGAGTTTGGATCCCAGATCCCAAGTAAAAACACCAGGCAGAAATGGCAGCAACCTATACTTCCAGCTCTGGTGGCAAAGCTGAAAAATCCCAGAGCAAAGCAAGAGGAAGGTAGAAGCAATCCAGGGATAATTCCATAAGTCACTCTTGGGTTTCCACAGAGACACATAATACTTTTGATATATACATAAATAAAAAATTTTAAAGTGCTTTTATTCACTGAGCCATTTCTCCAGATGGATGTAGTACTTAACACATAAGGGAATGAATTTAGTATAATGGGAAGATAAATTATTTCTAGTTTATATACTTCAGCAAGTTACTTATAAAAAGCTTATACATAACTTGTAAACTTTCTTTCAATACCCAAGTCACCTGCCTAATCTTGACTCATTTTCCTGCCTGTCACAACAGATTCTTTTTACTACCTAGTAGCCTTTCTATTACAGCACACTTATGTTTACACTGCATGAAGAACCCATTCCAGTATCTTGTTTGTTCCCTGACTAAAAAGTTATATAAAGGTGATGATCAAGTTCATTTGGTTTTTCACTTTTATTTATTGTTTGAGACAGAGTCTTAATCTCTGAGTCATCTCTATACAGCCTTTTCATTTTTTGAGGTATTTTATGCAGCTCTGGGTGGCCTTCAAACCTATCTTCCTTTCTGTTTCTACCTCCTTTTTTTAAAATATAATACATTTTTTATTATTATTTCAGCTCATACAAACTTAATAGGTACACCAGTTCCCTCCCTCCCTCGTCCTCCCCCGTTTCTACCTCCTAAGTGCTGGGATTAGAGGTCATTATACCCAGTTACATTAGGCTCTTTTTTTTTTTTTGAGACAATGTCTTTCTATGTAGCCTAGGCTGATCTTGAACCATTGATACTCTTGCCTCAGTCTGTTCAATGAGATGTGTTTTGTGTCATATTTAAGAGTGTAACTGACCTTGAAACACTCAAAGGTAAATCTATGTAATACGCTAATTGCAAGGATTATGAACAGGAGGGATGGGGTTGGAGGGCCACACCAGAAACAAGGAGAGACGGGACATGTTACAGCAGAGAAAATAGGCCTCCATCAAGGAATGCAAGTAAGTAATGTGACACCTGGTTAAGTTCACAGACGTTCGTTCCTGATCATTTACAACTAAGGGAGTATGATCTCACCAGAAGGGGAGGGCATATAGTGTGGCAGATAAGAAGTAATCATTCTGCAAATGGATGATTGACCTCTCCCTCACTGAGAAACTTGTATTACATCTACCCTTGAATGTGCTATTATAATAAGACTCCAGTTTAACAGCTTTTTGTCTCTGGCCAGGGGGTGACATACAGTGCCCAGCAGGATGGAGTGAAGGGCATTGCAGGAGCAGCAAAACTGCAAAAAAAAATCAACAAACCACAATCCAGAACTTCAGAGACTCTATATCAACCACCTAGAACTAGGCCAGACTAATCTCTTCCCATCCTGAAGCTCAGGGACATTTGCGGAAGAGGGGGCGGTAAGAGTGTAAGAGCAAAAGGATGGGAGGAACAATGATTTGCAAGATTCTCCACACTAGTTCGGGCTGAAGCAATCATAATTGGACTTTGCATGCCTTGCACAATGTCCAACACACTATTGACCTCACAAAGTCTAGCATCTGCTAAAGGCACCAAGATCCTTGGAGGCAAGAGATTGACAGCCACAGTAGTGTTCCTATGCTTAAAGGGGAACACGGGAAAGGGTTCAGGGAAATGCCACTGGGTCCTTGCACCTCATCGGAGAGAAGGACCAGAGGAGAGTCAGGCATGCACAATAAAGGACTCTCTGGGAATTGGGGGGGAGGCACTGCAGGATGGGGAGGGAGGGGTGGGGGGAGGGGGAGCAGAGGGTTACGGGGGAGGAGGAGGGAGGGAGGGAACTGGTGTACCTAATAAGTTTGTATGAGTGGAAATAATAAAGAATGTATATAATAAAAGAGTGTAACTGGACCTTGATCTTCAAAATTCAATAACAATTTGGTATATTGCAAGTGCCCAATACATTTCAGAATGGGTCAAAAATCTTGAATTCCAATTACCTGTCCATATAACAAATGAAATTAGAAATCTGAAGATTGTTTTTGTTTTGTATTCTGATAATCAATACTGTTTCACTCAAGTCTTAAAAAACCCCACTATAATCTTAGTGATAATTTCTGATAATGTAATTTATCATTATAAAAGCAATGAAATCATACTACATTTATTTTATTATTTTTGCGTGCATGCGTGCGTGCGCGCTGTGTCTGTCTGTAGAAGCAGATACTATGTGTGCCTGTGAGGATCAAGGGTAACTTCAGGAGTCATCCTACATTTCCCTACCTATTTATGCTTTGCTCTGGGGTTTCTCAGGCTTTTTCCTCTAGGCCGCTACCATTTCTGCCTGGTTTTTTTATATGGTATCTAAGCTCAGGTCCTACTTGTTTTTGAGACAGATGCTTAATCTGAGTCATTTTTGAGCCCTTTACTTACTTGGCATGCAGGTGTCTCCTGTGTGCACCAGAGGGCACTCACTGTGTGTGCCTATGGAGGCCCAAGGGTGACTGTGGGAATCATCCTAGATGGCTTTACTTTTCTTTTTGTATTATTATTATTATCTTTTTTTTATTATTTATTCAATTGTGCGTGTATGCGTGTGTGTGTGTGCAGAACCACGGACGAATTTGGGAACCACCATGGACGCCTCCACCTCCTCCTTGTTTACTCTGCCCCGGGATTCACAGGCTCCGCCCTACCAGGACCAGAAGCGCAGGCCGCCCCTGCTTCCGCCCGGCGTCTATACATGGGGTCTAGGATTCCAACTCAGGACCTTCTGCCTGCAAGGCAGAGGCTTAACCCCTGAGCCACCTCTCCAGCCCCTGCTTTACTTTTCTTATTGCTGTGCTCTGCGATTTCCCAGACTCCCCTTTCCAGAGCATTTTTACATGGGATCTGGTACCCAAGTCCTTTTGGCCTGTAAGGCAAAGGCTTTTATTCTTGAACTATATCTCCCCAGCTCCTGATACACTATAGTTCAATGAAGCTATATTTATTTTTATTATTTTTTTATCTTATTATGTGAGACTGAACATAGGATATTTAACACCATTAACCCTGAATGTAAATACAATGGTATCAACTCAAAATATTTCTATGTTTTCAAATGCACCTAGCTGAAAATCATTTTTTTTTCATGTATGAGAGAGTGTTTAAGAGAGCACTTGATGTATGCTGAAGGGTAGCATTAGGAATCATCTTCGATTCTCTTCCGCCTTATTGCTTTGCTCTGGTGTTTCCCAGGCTTGACCATATCTGCCAGATATTTTTTTTCACGTAGATCTGGGGGATCAGAATTCAATTTCTTTGCTTGTGAGACAAAGGTTTTAATTATTGTGCCATCTCCCCAGAACGAAAACCAATGATTAAAATAGTAATAAAAGGGGCAGGAGAGATGGCTCAAGGTTTCTCTGCCTCACAAGCAGAAAGTCCCAAGTTCAGATCTCAGATCTCCTGTAAAAAATGTCAGGTAAAAATAGCAGTGGCTTGTACTTCTGACCCTGGAAGGAGGAGCCTGGGAAACTTCAGAGCAAAGCAAAGGGGAGGTAGAACAATCCAGGGTGATGCCCAAAGTCATCTTGGTTCTCTACAGGTATACACAGTGCCCTCTGATACACACACACACACACATTAGGTGCACCACTTAAAGTATCAATCTATCAAGCAAGCTTTCTGAAGGCACGGCTTTGCCCATCTTCCTCTACCCTTTCCTCCTGGTTTTCCTGTGTGTTTGCTGTACCATAACCACATTCAACTCTTTGAATTCTAGTTTTACACTGAACCCTCATCTGTTGCCTAATGGCTAACCCAGCAGTCTGACATCTATTAGTTCCTAAAAATAGGATAAAGACTTGTTTGTTCTCAAAGTACACTCCACATATTGGATTCCTTTTGCTAAGATCTCTTACCCTATGAGATTAATTTCTTTGGAACATTTATCATCACCACAATTTATGAATTACTGATATGATTTTCTGATAAAACTCCATTAGGGCAGAACCTAGGAGGCATCTAGCATGGTAGAAAAGACCTTACAATTTGGAGTTAGACAATGATGTGCCCTGTTGTGACCAAAGATTAAATCACTTCACTAGATTTTAGTTTCCTACAAAGTAAGAACAAAACAAATTAGTAAAACACAGTCTCTTACTAATAGCTCAGATTAGTCTTTTGAACTCTGTTCCTACTGCTTCAGTCTTCCAAATGTTGGGATTAGAAATGTATATACTATCATACCTGACTGAGAAAAACACTTGAAAATATTAAAAGTGTCCAAAATGTGCATTGTGCCAAGTACCACATTTTCATTATTCTTTTTCACTGTGTAGCCTTTCAATTGCAGATTAAGATTGAAATTGCAGGTATTTAGATCTGTTGATTAAATGTTTTATTTTTATTTTTTGAGATAGACTCTTGTTATGAGCCCAGACTGGCCCAACTCAGCCTTTCAATCTTGCTTCAACCTCCAGATGCTTGGATTACAGGTGCATACCACTATGCTTGGTTGGACATTTACTGTATTAAAACAATCTTCACTCGTCACAGGAAAGATTAGGCGCTTACTCAGTAAGCATAGTGCTACATATAGCTGGAGCTTGGAAAGTAGTAACCAAATTATTTGGTTAATATTCTTCAACTGGGTCATATATAACATGAATACTTACCTTTTTTCTCTGTGGTGGGTTCTGGGGGACAGACTGGACTCCTTCACAGGCCCGTTCACCAACAGGTGACATGGATCCACGAGAGGGGTCTTTCATAAAACCATGTTCATATCTGCTGGGAAACCCTTCGGCAGGGGAACAATATCCCCCATCCAAATGCAAAGGCTTCCTATCCCCCACCAAGGGGGATCCTCTATATAATCCATCTGCTCGTGGCATAGCGTTCAAAGGGGAATAGGCATACATCAAGTTAAACTCTGTCCGAAATGCCTGGTCTGAGTTTCTCAGTAAGGTCTGAGGTCCATCTCCACTCCTGCTTGGGAAGCCAGCCTCCGAGGTAGTACCAATGGAGGGATGAGAAGCCAGGTCAGAATGATTGGAGTTGAGCAGGGAAGGTCCATCAGCATAGCTGCTAGTGTTGGAGTCAAGGTGTCCCACTTTCGTCAAATCCAGGTCTTTTCGGTGACAGAGCTGAAAGAATGGAAATCAATGGAGACATGGGGTAGGAAAGGAAGCAAAACAAACAAACAAACAAAAAAATCAAAAGGGCAGAAAGGGAGGTAGAAGGGAGCACAGGTGAACAAGGAAGACAGGAGGGATGGAAGTAGGAGAAAGCCATTAACATCTGTCCAAGTCCTATGGAACAATAGTGTTGTTTATAGGCCAGATTACTAAAGAAATTTCAGTCTTCTCCAAAACACTTTAATATCTTTCTGGAGTACACTGGGAAAGTCGCCTCAGGCAACTGGCAAATGTGACTATTTTGCCTTGTTAACCTTTTATTAACTTTGCTGAGTCATCGTATACTGCATGTAGGGACTGGTAGTATAATTAGGGAGCCCCATGCATGATACAGAGAGGTAGGTCTTAACTGGTTTCTGGTGTTATAGGTTACTAAATTAATACTGATGGACATGAGAGAGGAAGTGGAGAAAGCAGAAGGTAGATGAAAAGTTTAAGTATCTATATTACTAGCTCAGTAAAGAAGAATGGCATTGAATGGTTCTTCATTCACTTTTCCTGTTAAGTACATTTCTCACACAACTTTATGGCCATTCGATTCTTCTTGATCTTCTAATGTGTGCCAACATATCACAAAATCACTAATGCCGACAACTCAAGAGCATTTGAAATGATAAAATGTACCAATTATAATCACCACACACCTACTATTTTGTTATCACTACAGTACTGCTTAACTCAAAGATTTTCCAACTCAAGGGCAACTTATAAAACATGGTACCAGAAATCCAGATACCATAGCATATCAGTATCCAAATCAAGCTACCTTAGAATCTTTAACAGAAAAGAGCAAGCTATATTTTCCTAATAAGATAGAAACACCAAGGAAATCTACAGTAAACTAGTGAAATATAATCTTTTCAGTTTCATAAGCATGTATAAAATCCTACTGGTTTAGAGTTTAACTTTAAAGAAGTAAAAAGTAAAAAAAGGCCCACTGTAGATATATAGAGTTTATAATTGCTACATCTGTCCAAAGCTTATAATACAAGTTGTCACTAAAACCTGAATATTTAGGATTTTTACAGTATCAAGGTTTCAGAGAAAAGCACTCATCTGATATCTGCTTGTACAACAACTACATTCCAACCACTGCAGAATGGAGGAAGATCTGTAACACAGACTCAGTTTCCTTATATATGATACCTAATATAGAGCTCCAGAGAAAATGTAGGAAAGCTGTGAGGGCAAAATAGCTTTCTCAAAGAAGCTGCTCAATCTACCAACCAAAGTTCAAACATCGGTTTATGCAAAGTTGTCAAATCAACCCCGGAATAAGACAGTGCCTAACCCTTCTAATATAATCTGCTCAACATAATATTAAAAGACAGCTCCTTATCAGCTATTAACCCTGCTTTCCTTGTTTGTTAACAAACACACTTTATTTATTATGCTCTCATTCTAAGGCTCCTATAACATATTCAGCATTCTTCAACTTGAATATATAGTCTATTCTTTAACAGAATTCTTCTGCTATACCTCCCCAAACAGCAACAACCACCACCACCAACCCCGCTGTATACACACAGCTACATCACTTCTCTTGGTCTATAGCCATAGTCCTGCATAGTCAGTCACACAGCTTCCTCTATTTCCTGTGACTAACCGCCCTCCAGCCCATCTCCCCATTCACTCTCCCCAACCCTCCCCACACATTCAGAACCACATTCATGCACACTCACTCTCAGCCTCCAAGTGTGATTGAGATGGTGTGATAACTACCTCGGGTGACAGGGACTCGGGCCTATGCGCAGGGGAACTCTCAGGGGAGGATATGTTCTAGAGGAGGGAAAAGCATCTTGTTATTAATCTCCAAGTCAAGAAGCAAAACAAAAAATTAAAAAGCAAGCATAGATGTTAGCCACAACTTTTTTGGGGGACTGGTAAGAGTGTACAGAGAAAATGTTTAACAGCAAAATTCATCTCAATGGACAGAATGACGTATTAAAATGCTTTCTTTTTGGGGCTGGAGAGGTGGCTCAGGGGTTAAGCCTCTGCCTTGCAAGCAGAGGGTCCTGAGTTTGGATCCTAAATCCCATGGTACAAACACTGGGCAGAAGTGGGGGTGGCCTGCACTTCTGGTCTTGGTGGGCAGAGCCTGTGAATCCCGGGGCTGAGCAAAAAAGAGGTAGAAGCAGTCTACGAAGATTCCTGAATTCACCCTTGGTTACACACACACACATACACACACACACTCTCTCTCTCTCTCTCTTGAATAAATAAATAAATAAATTTAAAATGCTTCTTTTTATCTTGGGAAACATTTAAGGATAAACTGGTTATAATGTTCCATGGTATAAGCAAACATCTCAAGCACAATTCAGGAAAGAGGTGATATTTTAGTGTTATATTTCAATGTATTTTGGATAACAGTTTAGAAACTTGTAGTATTTGTTTTTAAGGGGCGTCCTACCCCTTATTCTTCCTTAGAGGAACCCTTTTCCTTTACCACTTCTGCCTGTCACATTTCTTCATTCTGCTACCAGCCTCAAGCCTAGCAGTTATCCAGATCAATACCCAGGGACTGACACGAGGGAGGGATATGGTCAGTATTTTTCAAATGATAGTCACAGAAAATGTCATCAACAGAATCTCTGTATCAGGCTGGATGTGGTTTGTAGTATAATCTAATTGTTGAGCACGTCTATCAGAGTTCATTTGGTTAGCATTTGCTGTTCTTTTGGGATCACCACCATCACCACAATAAAAACAAAAAACAAAACAACCCAGTGTGTGTGTGTGTGTGTGTGTGTGTGTGTGTGTGTGTGTATAAACTTGGAGCGCTCTGTCCTATCTAGGATAGATTTTTAGTTAAAGTAGTACTTCCTTTCTGGGACTAGGAAGTGAGCTCCTGACGGAGGATTCAATGCAAATGGGAAGAGATGAGGGCAGCTATGATGAGGACTTCAGGTGGCAGGGTTGAAATATGGGGAGGGCTCTCAATCTGAAAACTCTAGGTAACAACAGCCCTTGTTATAGTTGTATTAAGACAGGCTATGCTAACAGATCAGGGTTTGGGTTGTGAATGTTACTCAGAAGGGAAGGTGCCTGGCACAGAAGTGCAGGGCTGGCTCTGTGCGAGACAGTATGAAGGTGGACAAGAGCAGCCAGAAAGGAAAGAGCATTCTGTGGAGAGCAAAGTCCAACTTGCCCTCTCAAAGATGGCTTTCACTCTTTCTCAGATGCTTTCCCCTACTCAAGATCCTTTTCTTACTATGTACTTCATTCCCTTTGCACTAGATAGGCCTGATCTTTTTCCTGAATATTTTCTTCCTTTATTCGAAATGTCCCCATATTTAACTGATCTTTTACTTTAAATGCTTTTCTACACACACACACACAGTCTTGCTAATGTAGTCCATTCTAGACTTGAACTTATGACAATCTTGCTTTTACCTCACAAATGTTGGTATTAAAGGTTTGGCCCTATGCTCAGTTCTCTATGTAAAAGCTTTTGAAGGAGGGGGCTTGCAACCTGCTTCTTTGTACTAGGACACAGTGAAGACCACACTTATTAGAATAGAGACAAATATTGGTCAGGATGGTGCTACTTTTGCAATGATGAGAATGGCTAAATTTTATTAATTAAACCACAAATTTATAATATCACACACTGGAGTTTGCCATTTAATGTATTTTCTTTCTACAGCTTTGGATATACTTTACTAAACACTATTTTTTCTTTCCTTAAATCAAATATCTATGCTTTTTAATAGTTTCATAGTTACTAAAAATATTACAAGGGATAGGATCCGTTCGGAAGATTTCCAGTGTCTGTAACTTCTTATTAATAATGAACTAGCCATGACAAAGTACAACTCTATTCCTAGAACTTACTACACTTCAGGGAGAATTTCCTTTTATGATCTTACCAGAAAACCCTAATTGGTAATTGAAAACTTAACTGAAAGTAGACAAAGTTAGAAAGGTATGAATTAGCTGCTTTAATATGTGGCTAAAAAGAATGACAATACAGTAATTCCATAAAAATGAAACATAACCAAGAGTCCTTTCATTTTCCTAGCCAGAAACTAGTTTCTCTGAAGAAAGAAATAAGGCCTAGAATTAGGTAGAGAACACACAACTCTGCTTTCAGCGTTGCTAGCACCTTTCCGAGTTAAGTTATAAAATAGTAAGTGATTTAAGTCCTTATACACTCACAAAAGCCTACTAAGGAGTGGGATTGGCTAGAATATTCAACTTTTATCAAGACAATATCTGGAAATGTGGAATTAGGGGCAGAATGGAGAGTTTTTAGTGTCTAAATTTTTCTGTGAAGTGTCCAATTAATTAAAGCAACATGCAAAAGATGAATTTTTATTTGCACAAAGATTATACTCATGCCTGTCACCTGAACCTGAAGATTAAAGGGTTTCAGAATAATTTATGCGTATCTAATATAATCCAATCAATGCACGTAGACTTTTCCTCATAGTAATGTATATTGCTAGGCTCTTGTCTATCCTCATTCCCAACACACTACAACAAGGAAAGTAACCTGGAATGGGAAAAACAAAATAGCAACAACAACCAAAAACAAAAAACAAAAAAAGCCACACTCGCCTTAAGTCATACCCCAGTGTTTCTAAATCTCTCTTCCCTAAGGCTACAGAGAAACTCCAACAACTTGGAAAAGACAGTTTGTACAAAGGCCTAGACACAGAGACACGAGCCCTCAGAATAATCTGAGCTGGTGTTACTAATAGATGGTAACAGAGACACTAGAAGCCTCTTGATGAACATATACGGTAAAGCTTAGGATCAGCATGCTCACTACCTAGAGTTAAAGACACTGAAGAACCGCATGCCAAGATAGATGGACTAACTCTGCTCCTATCTGGCAAATGTAGAGGTTGCCAAGATAAGTTGGGCAACAGCTGCACTGATCCTGAGATTTCCCACTCTCTTGGTCAGATGGGGAAAGAAGACAGTAAAGAAATATCTGAAATGGTATTAAACTTGAAACGAAGAGGTTCAAATGATAGTCATTATCACGCATTCCCAACAACCAAATCCAAATTACCTCAAACTGCAGGGGAGTGTTGCAGCGACTAGCAGTAGTAAGAGATGCAATTGGAGAGAACATAAGGCTGTATCCATTCCGACACTCCTCTTCTCCTGGGTGAGTCTGTCCAGATGTGGTCAGCTGGGGACTCTTTAAGCCTGAAGTCGTAGGGGGTGGTGTAACTGGAGACAGAGGCTGAAGTAACTTGGTGATATTCTGCTCCATCATATATCGAGACTTCCATTTCTTTAACGGGCTTATTAAGTCTGTAAAATACAAAGCTTGGATGAAAGTTGAACTACAGATGAATGGGAGGCTAGGCAGCAAAGCTAACAGTGAGTCCTCACTCTTCTTCACTGCAGTAAATTACCACCTTAAATCAACCAAAAGTCTCCCCATCTTAATTACTACAATGAAAATGAGAAACTCTAAATGAGTTTTGGTAATTCTAATGATTAAAATCAGGGGCCGATTTACTTTCATTCAGAGTTAATTTAAGTCTCTCTGAATTGTTACAGAGAATCTTAAACCTGAGTTACTTTGTCATCGTCTACCTAATTTCCATACCACCTACTAGGCTACAAGCTACTAGGATGCCAAATCCTCACTGCTTGAATCTTCTACTTATTTGTGCACTCCTAGTACTTTTTTCTGTAACACTGTGTCTTAGGAAACATAAATTAATCCCTCATGCTTATCCAGCTCTTAATTAGCATTGAGTGCTAAAAAGTATAAAATGATTACTATAAAAATTTCTCCCAACTATTGAAAGGACCTAGACTCTTTCTAATGAGATTAACCCTACTTTCTGTATCTTATAAACCCATTTGAAAAATGAGTATTTTACACAGTACATAAATTTGCCTGTCAAGTGAAACTTCAAAATAAAGCACATCTCTCATTTAGTCTTCATTCATTTACATGTTAAAAGGACAAGTATTTATTTGATTGCTATGTACAAGATATTTGAAGAGTGGAATGGCTACCATGTATTTTATTTTCAGTTTACAAATTCTGAGAGAAAACATAAAATGTTTAATATAAGCTTAGTATGCAATATAATCCCAGTGCTTGGGAGGCTGAGGCAGACCACTAAGTTTGAAGTCAGTGTAGTTTATATATATTAATCTTTGGTGAGCCAGGGCTACACAGCAAGATTCTGTCTCAAAAATCCAATTTTGATATGACTATATAGTTAAATGAAAAACCTCAAAAGTAGTAAAAATTAGGTACAGTGGTAAAAGACTATAATTCCAGTTATTCAGATGACTGAAGCAGGAAGATTACTTTAATTCTAGAATTCAAGCATAGAATTAACAACACTGAATTCATCTTAAAAATGAAATCCAAAATGGAGCTCTATTTTAAAGTGTTTATAGTTTACAAAGCATTTATTACATGTATCACGTGCACTACTTGATTTAATAAATTAAGTGCTATTGTGTTAAAAAGGATGACTCTGAAGTGCAGAGAGAAAAGACTAGGTAATGAAGTTCCTGTCTACATTGCACTCTACTACGTGCTGGTGTAAGCAGGCATATTTGCCAACCAAGTTCACATTTCCAGCGTTCTTGTTTACATTCTTATTCACCAGGTTAAACTAACCCTATGGCAAGGTGGAAGCAATGACATTTATCTTAGTTTGGCTTAGCAGACAATGATTGGAGATGTGCTTCAGAAAGACTGTTCTAGTGATTATGATTAGGATGAAAGTGGTAACCAGGAAACTATTCAGAGCAATAGCCAATAAGGAGAAGTATGAGGTATACTGATCAGGAGAACATGTTCAAATGGAGAGGCCAGAACAAAAGCTGGAGTTGTTTTTTGACTTTTCAGGTATTTCAGGATTTCTGTTTTTATATTCCTAGCTTAAAAAGAATGTATTTTGTTTTTGTTCTAGAGATTTATGTTTTATCACTTTTTTTTATTATTTATTCAATTGTGCATGTGTGCGTATGTATGTGCACGCGCGCACGTGTGTGTGTCTGTGTGTGTAGAACCACGGACGAATTCGGGAACCACCATGGACACCTCCACCTCCTTGTTTACTCTGCCCCGGGATTCACAGACTCCGCCCTACCAGGACCAGAAGCGCAGGCCGCCCCCGCTTCTGCCTGGCGTCTATACGTGGGATCTGGGATCCGAACTCAGGACCTTCCGCCTGCAAGGCGGAGGCTTAACCCCTGAGCCACCTCTCCAGCCCTGTTTTATCATTCTTAAGTCAATGTATGTAAGAGTTAAAAATATGTAATTTAAGGCTTTTATGCAGTTACTTTTGAATATTTTCAAAGACTTAACATATCAAATCTTTTTTATGTATGTATGTGCACACAGGCCTACCCCAGGGCGATGTCACATGTTTTCTTAGATTGCTGTCCATGTTAATGAGGCAGTGTGCCCTCTCAAGTGAATTCAGAGCCTGCTGACCAGCAGCTACTTTAGCTAGTCAGCTTTCTTGGGGGAATCCTCTATCTCTGCCATTACACTTGCCTGACTTCTTGTGGGTTTTCAGTTACACAGCAAGCACTTTATCCACTGAACCATTTCCTCAAGTCCCAAAATATTAAAAGGACTGTGTTGTTGTATTAAACAGAATAATGACTAAAGTTAATTATCAATGAAAATCACAGTAAAGAAGTTAGAAAATGTGGGTGAAAACTGCTAACAGCAAATCAATATAAATGATTTCTACTTAATACTGAGGACATACTATGATATTCTATTCAACAAAACATACTTGACAACTGCCATTAAGGTTATAGACTGGTTGATGTTGCCAAATTTTTTATATTTATGTACTTTTTTAATATAGTTGTCAAACTTTATGTGATCCAATTCATCCATACTTCAGTTCTTTTCAAGAAAACATTTAAGTGGACTGGGAGACAGCTCCATGGATAATGGAGCTTGTAGCCAAGCCTCATGACCTGAATTTTATTCCTGGAATCCACTTTGCATGAGAGAAACAACTCTCACAAGTTGGCTGTCCCCCGATCTCCACATGCATGCTATGACACATGTCTGCCCAAACATAAGGACAAATGATACAAATACAAGTATAAAATTAAAAAGAAAACCTTTACAAGTATTTTCCATGATTACATTAACAAAAATTAACATATTTAAACATGCAGATGTAATTCAAAATAACACCCACAAATAAACACACAGCTAATACCTAGGCATATTTTTATATATTTCTTCCTTCATGTTCAAGAATTATTTTCAGTTAGAATAATAAAAAAAAATTTCTTTGACAATGAATGCAAATTTTTAGTCACTTTTTTTTTTTTCTGGGGATAGGGAAAGGTAGGAATTCATTTATGAAACAGGGTATTCTATGGTGGCCTGTGTTGGTACAGAGTAGCCAGGTAATCTAGGTTATCTGTGAACTAGCAATCCCACTGCCTTACTCTTTCAGGGTCTGGTATTATAGCCATATACTACTGTGGCTGGCTTATACTTCACTTTTTTTTTAAGTTTTATTATTATTATTTATTCAAATTGTGCGTGTGTGTATGTGTGTGTGTGTGTGTAGAACCACGGGCGAATTCGGGAACCACCGTGGACGCCTCCATCTCCTCCTTGTTTACTCTGCCCCGGGATTCACAGGCTCCGCCCTACCAGGACCAGATACGCAGGCCACCCCAGCTTCCGCCTGGCGTCTATACGTGGGGTCTAGGATCCGAACTCAGGACCTTCTGCCTGCAAGGCAGAGGCTTAACCCCTGAGCCACCTCTCCAGCCCCTTATACTTCACTTTTAAAAAGTAAAAGCTACGTGGCACTTATATTGGCCAATTTTAACATTTCCTTTTATTTTATTGCTACTACTACTACTACATTCCAACGACAACAAAGTTGTCCCTATATATTTCTGAACTTGTTTTACTGTTAGGACATACATAGGATTATGTTTAAAAATAATGTTTATATATGCTTATGTATAATTTTGTATTTGTTCTTGTGTGAACAGTCCACATTCAGCTTTCACTCTATTAGTATGTTGTTTTTTTTTTAATTTGTAAAGATTCTCTAAATAAAGATGTTTACTGAGTCACAAAGTGTTACACATATTTTCCTCAAATTTCAGTCTTTAAAGTTAATTTGGGTAGCAAGATGGTTCAATCAGACCTAAAATTTCTTATCTGTGTTTGTCACATTTTTATTCAGTCAAGTGTATCTATTATTTCCTTTGTCACATTTTTATTCAGTCAAGTGTATCTATTATTTCCTTTATGTTTGTCAATGATAATTATATTTTTGCTTAGAAGCAAACAGCCTGCATCGGTCACCGAAGGACTGGGATTACAGGCATGTGCTACTATGGGTGATTTTCACTTCACTTTTAAGTTAGGCAGGTACAAGTGCTCATGAAATTTTTTCAATCAATTATTTTACTTTTCTAGATATGTGACTGTATCACTTGTATATGATAACACACACACTATATCTTTACCAGTATTTATATCTTTTTTCTGGTAGGGTAGGGAGGATAAGATTTGAGCTGAAAATTCTAGAATATGTATTAAATATGGCCTAATAATGGGATAACTGGATAACTCATCATAAAATTTATTTTTTTACATGAAGGTAATGTTTTTAGGTAAAGTTTAAAAAAATTCACAAACATGCTACTTCATTTTAAATATTTAAGTCACTGAGCTACTACTTTCTCCATTTAAAATATTAAGAAACATATAAAGTTCCAAATATTAAGCCCTATTGTATACTCCTAGCAGAAGTGATTATATTGAATATTTCTGCAGATTTAAATGCCAAGTAAATTTAATTTCATAAAAGATACTATGCTGTTGTAGTATGTGTATGTCTCAGATCAACCTGGTAAAAAACAACCAGGAACAAAATTAAAAATTTTGTGATGTCAAGAGATCAAACAAGGACTTTGCTAGGTATGTGCTACCATTGAGCTATATACAACTTCAAACCAAGATTAAAAATTTCAGTGATAATGTAAATTATTCACAAAGAGCATGCACACATATAATAAATCACAAATACTACCACTTTTATTAGTTTGAATTCATTTAAAAAATACTGCATATATACTTTGCAACTGTTAATTATGAGTATCTCTACACGAAATTCTGGTTTGTACATCTCTGTATAATATCTGGTAAAACAATGACGATTACGATTACAAATATTTTTTAAGACACACAATGGATCTTAACAGATCATTAGTAGGGATGTTATACTCCTGTCAGCATTACTGTAAATCATTTCCCCAATATATTAACTCTGAGACAATCTGGCCAAAGAAAGATGGTTAATATCATTCGCTTTAGGAAAAAAAATATAGTTGACTACTGGGGTGTATGTTTGTAATCTCAGCTCTCAAAAGACTGGTGTAGGAGGTTAGCAAGATTGAGGCTCATTAGGGTTACACGGAAACTCCTAATCAAAAAAAAAAAAAAAAAAAAAAAAAAAGTAGAGAAAAATATTTGAATGTACCTAGAATCTGTTTTGGCAAAGGAACAAATTTGAGTAAGAGAAAACTCCAAAACAATTTAATCAATACTTTGTACTATGGTTATTTTTAGCTATTTTACTCCACAAATATTTTCAGCCTTGTTACCATACCATAATAATTTAATGACTAGATTCACATTACAAGTTAATTTTTATTCCTCCAAATACCCTTTCAATTTTTTCTTATTTTAAATGTTCCAGATAAACCTTAGAGTGATATTTAAAAAAGCTTGGTGGAAACTACAGGGGAGAGGGATGGAAGAAGGAAAAGGGAAATAAAATGGATACATAGCATTTATCTTTTCATTAATGAAGCTGGAATTTACATATACTGAAAAAAATTCTCAATAACTGCTTCACACTTCCGACTAATGGTCATTTCCAGTTGTTAAGTATGAGAATGAAAAATTGTCTTCATTCATTTATTCAGTATGTAGGTGGGCTTTAGTTTTATATAAGTTGTATCTAATGATTTTATTTAGCTATTAGCTCTGAATTCTTTTTTTGATTATTTAGGTATCCCTAAGGTTATTATCCACTTCATTTATGAAAAACAATCTTATGCCTCTTCCCTACCTCAATGACAACTTTAATTTATCATATCTTTTAGTATCCTTAAT
Organism: Typhlomys cinereus; assembly: GCA_023101885.1. NCBI lineage: Eukaryota > Metazoa > Chordata > Mammalia > Rodentia > Platacanthomyidae > Typhlomys > Typhlomys cinereus. Next base: position 2,521,974 of record JALPQD010000108.1, read on the forward strand.
CTTCAAGAGACAGTCTTACCATGTTCCCCAAGCTAGCCTCAAACACACATTAATCCAGTCTGCTATGAATTTATAATCTTTAATGTAGGTAGTACACATACTTGACAAAAATAGTATTCTGTGTAAAATAACTAAAACAATGACTTCTATTACAGGTCTGATACTGTATTCATCACTTTACATCATTCAATCTCTTATTAGCTCTGTTATTAGTACTCTGACTTCACAGATGAAGTTCAGAGACATTCAGTAACATCCCAGTTAATGGGTACAGGGAGCTGATACTCCCATGAAGGTCTGTTTGACTTTACTTCATTGATGTCTTCCTTTTTTTTTTCCACTGACTTTCTTCAGTATTTTTTTTAAAAAAATTTTTTTAAATTATTATTATTTATTCAACTGTGTGCATATGCGTGTGTGTATGTGCGTGCATGCGTGTGTGTGTGTGTCTGAGTATGTGTAGAACCACGGACGAATTCGCGAACCACCATGGGCGCCTCCACCTCCTTCTGCCCCGGGATTCACAGGCTCCGCCCTACCAGGACCAGAAGCGCAGGCCGCCCCCGTTTCCGCCTGGCGTCTATACGTGGGATCTGGGATCCGAACTCAGGACCTTCCGCCTGCAAGGCAGGAGGCTTAACCCCTGAGCCACCTCTCCAGCCCCTCTTCAGTATTTTTTTTAACTTCATTCATTTGGTGTGTGTATGTGTGTGTGTGGGGAGGGCGGGCGAGTGGTGTGGTGCATGTGTCCCTGTGGAGGATCAAGGATGATTTGGGGAATCATTCTGGATTGCTTCTACCTCTTTGCTTGACTCTGGGATTTCCCAGGGTCCGCCCACCAGGGCTGGAAGTGCAAGCTGCTGTTTCTGCCTAGTGTTTTTTACATAGGACCTGGGATGTGAACTCAGGACTTTCTGTTTGCTAGGCAGAGTCTTAACCCCTGAGCTATCTCTCCAGTCCCCTTCTTCGGTATTCTTTTTTTTTTTTTTAATTTTTTAATTATTTTATTCAATTGTGCGTGTATGCGTGTGTGCACGTGTGTATAACTACGGACGAATTCAGGAATCACCATGGACCGCCTCCACCTCCTTGTTTACTTTCCCCCGGGATTCTCAGGCTCCGCTCTACCAAGACCAGAAACGCAGGCCGCCCCTGCTTCCGCCCAGCAACTATACGTAGGGTCTAGGATCCGAACTCAGGACCTTCTGCCTATAAGGCAGAAGCTTAACCCCTGAGCCACCTCTCCAGTCCCCTTCTTCGGTATTCTTAAAAACAAATCTCTTTGAAACCCAAAAAGGCAAAAGGAATTTCTCAGTATCTACACTACTTTAGTAAGTCATTCGTTCACCACTGATTGTTCTGCTAAATGTCTGGGTTAGTCCTTAAGGTAAAAGTATGTTCTGTAAATGCTTCTCACTGTCTGTTACATACTTTATTAACGGTCTGAATTCCATTCCATTGAGGGAATGTGGTAACGGGCAATTTCTCCCCATGTCTTTGGTAGTAAGAACATGAATTTCTTAAAGCTTAACTATACCCACAAAACAAACACCTTTAGAGAGACATACACTATAGCTCAATTGAGCTAAGCTAGTCTTTACATACTCGAAAAGTGACAATATAATATCAATGAAAATTTGTCATAAAGATTGTTTCACTCATCTTGATTAATCTCCCCCATTTGATAAATAGGTTAAAATACTTGATTGATACCCTGGGGTTGCATATGTATTAACTTGTAAGGTATAGTTTAATCCAGAGATAGAGCATAAACTAAGTTAATAATTTTAAAAAAATCTTTTCCCTAATAAAAATTTTAAAGAGAACAGAAAATGTAAACAAAAGTGGAATTTTCCCACAAATCAGACTGTTACTTGTAAAACTTAAATAAATTCAAGTTTATAACAATTATTTGGTAAGTCAATATATACAATGAAATGGTTTCTGAGAAACTGAACTATTATATTAAATGTACTCTTAGATGAGCTTTAGTATCTAATTTATTTTGGCAATTTTACTGAGAGAGGGCCTTACTATGTAGCCTAGACTGGCCTTGAACTTGGGGCAATCCTCTTGCCTCACTTAGCCTCTGAAGTGCTAGGACTTTTAAGTGTGTAACTACCAAATCTGGTTTTAATTACATACTATTCAGAAAACTGATTTAGAAATGAGCTTATGGAAGCCAAAGAGGACTTCTTTCCACTCTCACTCTGTTTACTTCTCACTTTTTTTTTGGAGGTAGAGACTGAAGCAAGGAAGGGTACAATGAAGGCTAAAAGCATGTGCTCTATTAGTCAATTACACCCTCAATCTAAGAATTCTCCCATTAAACTGATAACGGCAGCAGAAACTATTAAAAAAGCTTGTTCCCTCCAAAGTAAGAGAGCTTATTTACAAGAGTGATGGCGCCCACCATTATCTAGTTCTGGGCAGGATAAGATAGCAGGATTGATTTGAGATCAACCCAAATGAAATAATGAAACTAACTAGATAAAAAAACAAAGCACAAGTTAATGAATCAATGCTTTCCATTAGAACCCTAAAACACCATTCAAAAAAAGGTCATTTTGAAAGCCAAGAGTTCATTTTTTTTATGACCATCTAGTTGAAAAAAAAAAAAACAACCCACAAGGATTTTAAACTAGTGTATCTTCTCAAAAAAAAAAAAAAAAAAAAATCCCTTACAACAGCTGGACAAGTTCCTTTTAAAACAACAAAAAAATAAGCAATTCTTGATTTAAATCTTTTTATGCCCCCTTAACCAAATCCCATCCACCAAACAACTTAGAATTTTCAAATTTTCCTGAATATAAGAGTTCTACCATTTTCTTGTCTCCCACTTATAAAATGAATACAGATTTCCTAAACTTACTACTTTAAACATATCTAACCTTTTTTACAACCATTTCTGCTGTTATCTGTACACTGTCTAGTTCCTTCTTTGTCGTCCTGGGAAAACTGATCCCTGACTTGAGATCTTTCTCTTCCTCTGTAAAGACAGATGTAAAGTGACTATTTAGAGAACATGCTGCTACTTTTTTATACTAGAGTACCAATACTGAAAGTTTTAAAACCTCAAAAGATGATTGCTCATGTAATTCAGAAAGGTTTTAGATAAATACCTGCATTGTCTTTACAGATACTAGAAGAATTACTATTCTCATTACTTTGGTATAGGTGCTGAGTTCTAGTTTCTTGGGGTACAGATGATGTCTGAGTCATTCCTTCCTCCAAGGCTTGCTTTATCCAGCGCTATAATGGGGGAAAAAAGGAAAACAAGCCCCAGAGAATTATCGATAACCATTTGAAACTACTTAGTATACCTATTTAAAATGCACTAACCAGATCATTACATATTGGTCATTACATATCAACTGGTCAGAAATGCAATCCAAATACATTCACTCATTTCCATACTCAAGTCTTGTATTTCGGCAAATTAGAACAAAGCTCCCATCGGTTCCTGCTATAGGCAAAATTGGAAGTCTGAATTACACATAATGGGATTTCCTTAAAAGAAAAAAAAAAAACAACAAAAACAACAAAAAACATAAACAAAACCACAAAACAACGAACTACTACTCAATTTTCCACACTCCTTAGGATCGAGTAAATTGGAAAAGATAATAAAGAAGAAAATTTAACACTTATTTAAGAGAGACACTGGCTATATATAGCAAACCTAGTATATAAATATGTGATTATGAGGAAAAATCTCTGAAGACTTGTTTAATATGTGCTGGGGACAGAGGAAAGATGAAGACACACAGAAGACTTAGAGGAAAATAGTAGCTTTGCACTGTAGGCCCCAAAAGACTTTGAGATGGCTGCTCGTCAGTGGGATAACTTATGTACCTACCAAGTAGTTTGAGTAAATTATGCCTGAGTACTGAAAATCACCAGAAGAAATGATCTTCTAGAGACACTGAAAAGGAAAAAAAAAAATACAACCTCTCCCATCACTCATGTTTTACTGGGAGTTAATATTGGAATCTGAATTGATGAAAAAATGAATTTAGGTCACAAGGAAATCTGCAAAAATTATAATAATAAGATTACATATCCTGTGGAAGAGAAAATTTCTTACCTGTAATTGTGTTCTCTTAAGATATACAGTTGTAGGTTGCTCAACATTCTGTGGCTCTCCCGGCCTGACATAAGACAGATCGAATTTTGATAAACAACAATTTGAATCAGATTCTCCCCAAATGGGAAGAGCAAAGGTGAATTATTATAATTTTACACCTTTAGAGAACATGTATCACAGGCAAGTAAATAATCTCTTCAATAAAGAGTAATTCTTATAGATTTAGGCACTGAGCCCTTAGAAACTTACAAGGCATACAGAGGAATTGTACCAAAAAGAATCTGATCACAAGTATACATCTTTGCAGTATACAAATTTGGGGGGAAAAAAAGTAAATATGAAGATAAAAGTGAAAAAAAAATGATATCCAGGATCACATTAATATTCTAGGATATGACAAAGTTTCTGAATAGCCCAAGACTAAGAAAAGAATGTGTTTTCTTACATACAGAATACATACGTATACATACACATATGTGTGCGTGTGTATGCACGTGCTGGAACTGTTAGAAGTACAGATCTGAGAATTTAGAAGAGACTTTTGAAGCAACCTTGTTCTAAAGCCCTCTTTTTTTTTTAAATAGACAGGGAAAATTCAGCCTGGGAAGATAAAATAAATGAAATATACTTTGTTGCAGATACTTTCATATAATAGTATTTTTTACTTTTCCCTTCAGAGCAGATGAAAATCCCTTGGGGTTTTTAAACTTTCCTCCAACAAGATATTCAGAATTTGCATTCTGGATCTGCAGACTATAAAAAAAGGGAACACAGAATTAGATCAAGGGAATAGGTACAAGATGCTAGCATTGCTAGCTAGAAGGTTAAATAACAGATTCTATTATCAAAATTCCTTCTTTGTGTAGATTTTTACTAATATTTTAGAACTTACAAATTTTTTGAGGATTAAGGTAGAGTTTATTAAAGGAGAGAAAGAATGGACTCTGGACGTGGAGTGCCACGAGGGGCAGGTATCAGAATTTATAGTTTTAAATTTTTCATCCTGATTACTTTCTGAAATTCTATTTAAAGTTACCAAAGTCATTAAGACCATTTCTCTTTTTTATGAAACAGTATAAAGGGAAAACAGTTTTATTTATTTTAGAGGACCCCCAAAGATGGTGAAAGAAGTATCTGAAAAAGTACCATGGTTATGGAGAGAAAGCAAGGATGTAACACAGATCTTGGAGTTTTAAAAGACTTAGGACAAAACTTGCCACTTATTTAGAAGCTTTACTTCTGGGCAACTTTTAGAATTTTCTAAGCTTCTGAGTTATAAACTGAGTTTATAATCCAAATTCCATGGTGGTGTTGTGATGGCAAAATGAGAAAAAATATGCAAAGAAATCTTGTAGTGAAGCACAGGAAACTTTCACCAAGTCTTTTTGAAACTAAATTTCAATGTTTAAAGAAACAACATTTCAGTGTGCACAACAGTAATAAGGCAAAACACATGTTTAAGAAATCAAGACCAAATGTCCTATACGTATCATGTCCAATAGACCATTTTACACAAAGAAAGGAAGCGTGTAAGTGAAAGGCTTAGTGGTCATATATAAATACAGATGGGAAACTTTAAGAACTACAATTCAAATGAATTTACACATGCAAGGGCACCAATAAATGTTTAAAAAAATTAATGTACCAAGTCCAAATGTTAATTGTCTTGATCCTTAAAAAATTTATTTTTTATTATTTATTGTGTATTCAATTGTGCGTGTATGTGTGTGTGCGCGTGTGTGTAATGTGTGTGTGTAGAACCACGGGTGAATTCGGGAACCACCATGGACTGCCTCCATCTCCTGTTTACTCTGCCCCAGGATTCACAGGCTCCACCCTACCAGAACCAGAAACACAGGCCGCCCCCGCTTCCGCCCAGCGTCTATACGTGGGGTCTAGGATCCAAACTCAGGACCTTCCGTCTGCAAGGCAGAGGCTTAACCCCTGAGCCACCTCTCCAGCCCGTCTTTATCCTTTTTTTAAAATAAGGCCTAACTCCCTTAAATGAAGCAGTAGGCCTAATTGTAACTAATCCAAAAGAAGTGGGTTTCTATTAGTTCAATATGCTGCTTTGAGGACTTTTATTACAATTTTGTTTAATCAGGGAAATATTTTTGAATACTGAAAAACATGAGTCCTTTTTCCCTTCCTTTTTTTTTCATGTGTAGGTGCATGTGAGTGTATAATACGGCACCGACCTAACAGCGACTTCAGGAATCATCCTGGTTTTGCTCTAGCTCCTTATTGCTCTGTTCTGGGCTTTCCCAAGCTCTACCTTTGAGGGTTACATGTATAGGCTACCACCATTTCCATCTGGTGTTTTGGTCCTTTTGCTTTCAAGGCACAGACTTAACTCCTGAGACACCTCTTTAGCTTCAGCATTTCATTCTTCCCAATAGAATCTATGTCTCGTGTGTGTGTGTGTGTGTGTGTGTGTGTGTGTGTGTGTGTGTGTAGAGAGAGAGAGAGAGAGAGAGAGAGAGAGAGAGAGACACCAAATTTTACTAAGGCCTACATCACTTAAGAAAATGTCATTCCTTCCATCAACCATTAACTGCATATGTATTCATTGGAGGTAGGAGAATTCCTTTCTAATTTTCAATATTCCTCACGAATGTAGTTAAGATTCTGCTGTTACTCTCAATGAAGAACTGAGCTATAAAGCACAGCAGGGTTTTCAGTTTTGCTCTCCTATTATTGCAAGTTAGTCATGTTTTATTTTTTGAGACAGTCTTGCTATAGCCCAGGCTGGCAATACAATCCTTTTGCTTCAAACTTTTGATGTCAGAGTCACAGGCATGCACTGATATGCCCGATAATCATGTTTTTCATGCAACAAACCATTTATCTTCTTGGATAATCTCTAAGAACTAGGATAGTCTACTCAGGGATTGGGTGTAATGTCCTTCATTACCGAGGTAAATATCCTATAGAAAAATCATTTTTCAGAAATTTTGTTTTCTTTTACATTTACTTATTTTTATTTATTGTATATTATATGCTCCCAAACCACATGCACCATAGAGTGAAAATATGGGAAGTCAGAGAACAACACTGTTCTCCCTTTTGTCATAGTTTCTAGGGACTGAACTCAGGCCACTAGGCTTGACAGCAAGGTCCATGTTGCTACTGTTTTCTTTTTTTCCTCCTTGTGTGTGTAGAAGAGGGCAATGTGTGTGTGACTGGAGGCCCAAGGATGACTTTGGGAAATTATCCTGGATTGTTCTATCTCCTTTTGCTTTGCTCTAATGTTTCCCAGGCTCTGCTTTCCAGGGCTGGGATTGCAGGCTGCTGCCAATTCCGCCTTGTGTTTTCACATGGGATCTGAACTCAGGTCCTTCGCTTGTGAGACAGAGGTTTAACTCGAGTTATTTCTCCAGTGCTACTATTTTTATTTTAAGAGAGCATTTATTATTATTATTTCTAACACACAAAAAATAGTCATATTACTGAATTATCTACAAGCAAAGATTTGGTGGTCAATTTTCTTATTAGGATGTCTTCTACTTAGAAGTTTCTTCACACAAATCAAGCACTCAAGTAGTTAAGTAAGATGTGTAATCAAGAATAGATTTCCTGTAGTGTGTACTGCTGATATAGTAGCAGTATCCCTCTTTCTTGAAGATTTATGTTGTCCTCCTCTCCTTCATATTCTATCTGCTTTGGCTCACCTTTCATGCTCCCAAACCACAAGAAATAATTTCTGTTTTGTGGGGAAAGAGAAAAGCTTAAAGTATGGAGGAGTCAGGGAAGACCTGCCTGGAGCTGGAGACTTCATCACATCAAATAAGCTACATGCAGCATCCTCATGTACGTGATGCCAGTGGAGGAGGGCAATGGCAGACACTGAGGAAGGCAGCCTGAATCCAGATCTGAGGATAAGAGAAAAGGGTGTTCCAGGGAAAAGAACTCTACCTAAAAGAAGACCAAATGAAAGTGTGTCCTACATGACAGAAAACACTAAAGGGACTTAGGTTGAGGGAGGCGTCAATTCCTAAGAGATGGAAAAATACGTAGGACTTCTGAGAAGAAAGTACATTCCAAAACCAATTACCAAAACACCATTAATACTGGATTCAAACACAGGAACTACACAAAGAGAAAGGCAGAGTCTTTTACAGCATGTTCCGAGTTCTCCAGGGCTTAAGAAGTCCAGCCTGATGCTATTTCATCAAGGAATAGGAACCATGTCAGTTACAAGAGGATATTTTCCTCTTATCTTCTTCAAGTGAAAATAGTGACTGATTAAAATTTAATTCACAATAATCAACTTTTATGCATACAACAGCGCACTAGAATAAATGGGGCCCAAATTTCACGCAATAATAAGAAATAGCCATGCTAACCAGCACAATAAAAACATTCACAACATCCTTCCTACCTAGTCATCAACATCTTGTGCCTCATTTAATAGTCACAAAGGCTTTCAGGTAAGACAATATTGAACACTCATAAATTTGAGAACCAAAAATGCAGTGTACATTCAACCTTGGTCACAGTGGCTTCTGATGTTATCAATGGTTAGTTGTTCATGTTGAACAACTAATTGTAAACACATATGAATATCTATATATAAAATACATTAGATATGCACATCCTATATTACAAGACACATGCATGCACACATGCAAACATAGACATACCTTTTTACAGGAGCTGAATGTGCCATCAGGCAGAAGTGGCCTTCGACGCCTTTCAGGCATAAAGGGTGAGCCAAAGCGAATGTAGTGTTTGGGGGTAGTACAAATTAATGGGGAATGAATAAGACCCGGTAACATGTTCAAAGTTGTTGCCAATACAGTTGGATCCGTGGTGATACGCAAAGGGCATTCAACTGGGCACTCTTGTTTCTCTGCCTTGTCATTCAACCATTCTGTAACTAGATACTAAAGTTAAAAAAAAAAATCATTAATCAATAGTGAATATGGAACAACATCAAGAGCCTGTGTGTGTGTGTGCAGGCCACAAAAACAAACCTTATCTAGAAACTATAACAAATGCAGCAGCTGCAGTGTGGACAAATTGGGGAACAAATGCAGCAGCTGCAGTGCAGATGAATTGGGCATTCATAGAGCAAGGAAATCTTTATGTTTTCCATATCTACCAAGACACAAATAGTTTAGAATTTCACTGATTTTAGTTCTGTTTAAAATAAGGGAACAAAACAGATTGGTCTTTTTCCCTTGGAGATCACAGGCCTTGTTTTACAAGTCACTCCTTGCCCAATTAGGCTTATGAAGACGTATCTGTCACTTACCTTTTTGGTTTTGGGATATTTAGATGTCACACGGTTGACATGGGATCCAACAACTGATAGCACACTTGGGTCAGACCCTGTTATCTGTTTGTTTTCTCCTGAACTATCTACATTTCCAGCTTCAGTAGGAATTACTGAGCTGTTACTTCCTCCCTCTTCCAAAGCAACTTGAGACAGCTCTGCCTGTTGTGCAATGGCCTGTTTCTGGCGCTTTAGTCTTTGGGCTGAACTGGTCCGATACCGAGAAATTCGACTCTTCGGTCGGGGCCTAGAAGGTTTTGCTGGAGGTGGTTTGGGGACTGGCTTTTCTGCAGCAATATCCTGTAACGATATCAGGGACAAATTTTTACCAGAAATGTCTTGCTGGTGGTGTTTTTGAGACAGGATCTCACTACATAGCCCAGGTTGGCCTACAACTTGCAATCCTCTTGCCTCAGTTCCCCAAATGCTGGGGTTACACATGTCACTACCACCTGATACCAGAAATTCTTATGTTTCTAATTTTTAAAAAAAAATTATTATTATTTTATTCAATTGTGCGTGCGCGTGTGTGTGTGTGTGTGTGTGTGTGTGTGTGTGTGTGCATGTGTAGAACCACGGGCGAATTCGGGAACCTCCACCTCTTCCTTGTTTACTCTGCCCCAGGATTCACAAGCTCTGTCCTACCAAGACCAGAAACACAGGCTGCCCCTGCTTCTGCCCGGCGTCTATACGTGGGGTCTAGGATCCGAACTCAGGACTTTCCACTTGCAAGGCAGAGGCTTAACCCCTGAGCCACCTTTCCAGCCCCTCTTATGTTTCTTATTGAATTTCCCTTTTCAATTCCTTATTCAAATTCCATTTAAGCATTCTACTAAATGACTAATGGTGAAAAAGATAGATTTAGAAAGCATTCTATAATGGAAGTATTTACATATGTAAATCAACTAACCAGGATATGCACAGGTAACTGTGTTAAATCTATTTCTAAAAAGCATATATAAAAAGTGAAAATTGAGGCTGGAGAGATGGCTTGGATTAAAACTCTGCGTCGCGGGGCTTGAGAGGTGGCTCAGGGGTTAAGCCTCTGCCTTGCAGGCCGAAGGTCCTGAGTTCGGATCCTAGACCCCATGTATAGAAGAGGGGGCGGCCTGTGTTTTTGGTCTTGGTAGGGCGGAGCCTGTGAATCCTGGGGCAGAGTAAACAAGGAGGAGGTGGAGGCGGTCCATGGTGGTTCTACACACACACACACACATACATACACACAGGCTCACAGATGCACAATTGAATAATAAAAAAAAATTTCAAAAACAAAACCAAACCAAAACAAAACAAAACAAAACCTCGGCCTCGCAAGAAGGACCTGAGTTCAGATTCCAGATTCCATGTAAAAACAGCTGGTGGACATGGTGGCAGCCTTCACTTCCAGCTCTGGAAGGTACAGCCTGGGAAATCCCAGATCAAAGCCAAAAGAAGCTAGAAGCAATCTAGGATGATTTCTGAAATCAATGTCGGGCCTCCACAGGCACATATAGTACACACACACACACGCACACACACACACGCACACGCACGCACGCGCGCACACACACACACACACACACACACACACACACACACACACACGACACACAAAATAAATAAATAAATTAAACAAATAAGCCAAAACCAAGGCACGTTATATTTTGAGTTCTTAGAAGGAAAGAGAATTCATTTCTTTTCTTTTTTAAAAAAAAATTTTAATTATTTCCAATTGTGCATGTATGCATGTGTGCGCATGTGTGAACCGCTTCCGCTTGGCGTCTACACGTGGGATCTAGGATCCGAACTCAGGACCTTCCACATGCAAGGCAGAGGCTTAACCCCTGAGTCACCTCTCCAGCCCCTCATTTCTTTTCTTAATACTAAGCTTTCATCTTAAGGTTTAGTTAGACTCATGGTTAGAGCAGGAAGAGACAGATGGGCTTACATTGAGAATCTAATGAAAGTCAGATATACAACTGGCCTATTCAGAGTATCCATAAGAGAAACCAATTATTTTGTTCTTTTTTTAGGAGATGAAATTTAACTTGGGGACTTGGGTATACTAATCCCATACTCTAATACTGACTTACACCATTAGGACAGAAACGAATGACTTCTTTGAATTTATCACTGTTCATTTGGGAGAAACAATTCCAAGTTTGAAGTGTTGAGTCATTCAAATCTGCCTTTACCTGTCTCACCCAACAAATAAGCTGGTAAGTATCTTAATGGTTTTACTTATTCTGGTAAGTAATCTGAAAAGACAGAGGCAATTGTTAACAAGTAAACATAGGGCTGCCTAAACAGAACTAATTTTTTTCTTACCCCAGCTTGGGAAGACCTCCGAGTATTCACACCAATACTCTGTGGGGTGCTTGGGATGGCAATGCTTGGGGCAGAGCTGCTAACTTCAGACTCTGGGGCTTCAGTTTTTGTCTCTTCTTCAACAGGTGTTTCTGAAGTGGTGGTAGTAGCTTCAACATCTGAGTTGCTCTGTTCTAAGGGCTGATCTCGACGTTTCTTTCTTTTCTCCAAGTTTTCGAAAGCATGCATGATGGCTTCAACCTTCCTGTCTTCCCGAGTCTACAAATTATAACAGTATTAATTTTGAAAGAAACTTAAATAAACTGAAGACAATTTCAAAAGTATTGTTAACAGAAATTAATAGAAATTCACTTTACCACTAGGACAATGGTACACACGTTTGAGACCACGGAATACAAATTAAAAATGTGTACACACAGGCACATACATGCCAATACATGTGCTGCCACATACATATATATATAAACATATGTGCAAAAAAACCCCAACATAGCTGAACTTTTTTTTTTAAGGTGTAAGTTTGCTTTAGCTTTCTAATTAGCTTTCTAATGCATGCAAGTGTGTATCAGATGACACTTTGTGTGCCTGTGGAAGCTCCCTTGCTTCCCTCGCTTTCCCCTCCTCCTGCATTCTCACGCAGCTGCCTTCCATAGGCCGTTTCCACCAAGAAAAAGGAACTGTATCATATGTCCAGTCTTTTGACTACTTTGGTGATGCAGGTAAGGGTGATGATCTGCTTCTTGCTGGCAATGAGGGTTATATCCATGTAAGAATTCAACAGAGAAATGGCATGAAGACCCTTACTAATGTCCAAGGGATCATTGATGATTACCACCATAAAAAGAAATTAGTGAAGGCATTTAAGAAGAAATTTGCCTGCAATGGCACTGTTATCGAGCATCCAGAATATGGAAAAGTAATTCAGTTATAGGGTGATCAGTACAAGAGCATATGCCAGTTCCTGATAGAGACTGGACTGGCCAAGGACTATCAGCTGAAGGTTCATGGGTTTTAAGTGTTTGTGGCTCTCTGAAGGTGAAGTGAGGATTTCTTTGCAATGAGAAAAAATTTCCTTTCTGTCCCTTGTCACAAGTTTAAAGATCTCACAGCTTGTACAATGCAACTATTTGGGGTCCACTTTTAACTTGGACAAGTGTAACTCCTTCATATAATAAACTGAAAACCCAAAACGAAAAAACTAAAATAAAACAAAAAAGAAGTTAAGATGGAGGCTCAGGGTTTAAGTCTCTGTCTTATTAGCGAAAGGGTGAGAGTTTGGATTCAGATCCCACATAAAAAAACCAGGTGAAAGTGGGAGTGGCTTACATTTGTGATCCTGGAAGGTAGAGCCTGAGAAATCCCACATCAAAGCAAAAAAGAGTAGAGTAACCCAGGATGATTCCTGAAGTCTTACCCTGGGGCTTCTATAGGCACACAAAGCCCTGTGCCCCCCCAAAATTAGAAAGGTAAAACAAAACCTACACCTTAAAAAAAGTTCAGCTATTTTTTTTTTTTGCACGTTTGCATGTATGCATGTGGGAACACATGTAATGGAATGTATGTGTCTGTGTGTACACTTGAGTATAGGGGACAGAGGTTGATGTAACATATCTTCTTTGAGTCTACTTTACTTTATTTAGTGAGGCAGGATTTCTGAACCTGAAGCTTGCTGATCTGGCCAGTCAAGCTGGTCCGTTTACCCTTGAGATCTGCCTCCTGAACACTGGGATTCTAGGCAGGCTACTGTACATGCCTAGCTCTTAGGTATGTGCTGTGGATCCAAACAGCACTGTTCATGTTTGCATAGTGAGCACATTAGACTCTGGGTTATCTCCCCAACCTAAAAATGTTTAAAAGAAAAATAGCAATCAAAACCAATTTTCTGCAATATTTTCACAGTTCAAAACCAGTAAATTGTCCTTCAACTTTTCATGAGCAAAATTATCTTGATTGATGAATTTCCTTAATCTATATGACAAGAAGGGTGTTATGGTTTGGAAATGGATGTCCCAAAATCCATATATTAAAGGTTTGGTCCCAAGGTGTTAGTACATTGGTAAGTTGTGGAAACCTTAGAAGTAGGGCATGTTTGCTCCCTCGTCCCTTTATTCCTGTTCTTTCTCTGCTTTCTGACAATTCTAAGGTAAATAAAATGTTTTGCTTTGCCTTAAACTTCTGCTGTTCTGTGCTACCTTCCTACCAGGTCCAAAAGCAAAAGCAATGAAGCATGAAGACCTTGGACTGAATCTTATGAAATCAAAGCCAAAATAAATTTTTTTCTTAGGCTGTTTTTCTTAGGCATTTCTATCACAGGAATGGAAAGTTAACTAATACAAAGCTGTAGTTTCACATCACTAAGATTGGGAATTGAACTCAAAACCTGTGTATGCCAATCAAGGATCATTTCAGCTCTTATTAACAGGCCTACTTGTTTTTGCTTTATAAAAATATATCAAGGTTCGATGTAAACCAAATAAACTCCTAAGTTTAATATATTTTGATCTCTATCATCCCATTTTGGGGAAATTGGGTTGTTACAAATGTCTTAAAACTGACAAGTTAACAGTTACAAAGAACCATGTGCATTCCTATGTGTGGAAAATAAAAATGTTAGCATCAACTTTACACACACACACGATCATAACTGAGGGCTGGAGAAATGACTCAGGGTCGACGCCTTTGCTTTATGAATATGGTGGTGGCCTACAATTCCAGCCCTGGCCTGAGAAACCCAGAGCAAAGGAATAAACAGGCAGAGCAATCCAGGATGATTCCCAATGTCACCCTTGTGCCTCTGTAGGCACACATTCAAGTGTCCTCTTGTACACACGTGTAAAAAAAAAAAAAAAAAAAAAAAAAAAAAAAAAAAAAGCATACTGAAATCTATCTCATGGAAAAGCTCAATTTATAACTTTAGGTCAAAAAATACAGTTGCTATGAAGTTAAAATGAAGAGGACTTTGAATGGTACCTACCCTCCTACTCTGAACTTGGTTCTCCTGGTCATCTACAACCTCTTCTTTCTCTTCTTGTGGTTTTTCTTCTGGATTGTCTACTTCCTTTAAGATAGAAGCACTATTAGATTGTACTCTTTTAAGTATAAGCAAAATAAATTGCTTTATTATGAAAGCATAAAACTCTCTAAAAACTATTTTTGGTGCTTAGAAGAGTGTTACTTATGTGAGGCCACATAATAAACACAGAAGGTAACTTCACTCTCTAAACTCAAAACTGAGAAGTAGATGAAAGAAAACTTATTTCTTCATTTCTGGCCTATTGTGAGAATTAAACCTCAGGTCTTCTGGATGCTAGGCAAGTGGCTTATGACTGAATGGATATTCTGTTTTTGTGTGTTTCTTGAGACAGGGTCTCATTATAGAGCCTAGGCTGGCCTCTAACTCATGATCATCCTGCTTCAGATTCTTAAGTGCTGGAGTTATAGGTGAGAAACACTGTATCTGGCTGAAGGATGCTTTGATATTATAACAAAAAAAAAGACAATACGATGTTGATACACTTGAAGTGTTAGTACAGCTTCCACAAAACAATTTGGCAACTTGGGATCTACTTTATTTGGACAGGATGAAGAGTGCACCATATCTTGATTTGACTAAGGAGATTACCTCATGGTCACTGGATATAGTTACTTTTTCTGGAACTTCTTCTGGTTGCTGGTCATTATTCTCTTGTGGAATCTCATTCTGTTGTTCCATCTCCAGCTCTTTCCTCCGTGCTTTTCTACGTCTGGTTTCTGCTCCAATAATGGGAAGGCTTGCAGGAGGTGGGAGTGGTAATTCTGCAGCATTGGGATTTCTCTTCTGTATAGGGCAATTCCGGTTTCCCTTATGACATGCACAGTCCACTTTATAATTACTACATCAGAGAAACAACCAAGAAGTAATGTTGAAAGCAGGATACTATGTTATGTTATCCACTCATTTTAATGAAGTGTTATAACTTCCTCTTCTGTTACCTTTGACTAAGTTAAAGATATTAGAATCACTAAGAATGCATTCATAAATAACGGTTTCTCAGTATTTTCAACTCTAAGAATAAGTATGATAAACTGGAAGGAAGAGCAAGCCCCCATTAAGTTCAATTCTCCATGTTTCTTTTGTGATTTTTATTTAGTAAATAGTGATGATGGACAGTTTAGACTTTCACTAATTCATTGGTAGACTCTCAGTTATCTCTTAGCCAACTACTTACTACAATTAATACCCTTTCTTCTTATACCTGGGCTGAACATGACAGGTCATCATATAAGTTCTAAATTGAAAAAACCAAACAAGAAAAAAATTTACTTCATGAAATCTATTATATATTCACCTATGACCTACTATCTATTTTTCTGTCAAATACAGTTAGTTATATGGCTTGAATGGATGGTGAATCTTGCAGTCTTATGCTTATGTGGAATTCGGATCTAAGTACTCTATGCATAGTAACAGATGCTAATGGATGTATAATGCTTACAGGAATGGTTTATGAATTACTCCCTATCTTTCGTCTGTCCTCTGGTTAACAAGGAGCCGTGTGAACAGTGCCATACAATATGTACCTACATCTCTCTCTCTTTTTTTTTAATGTCAGGGCAGAAAATGCATTACTAGAAATTTGATTATACAACCAAAAATGTTAAGGAATAAGAGTTGAAAAGTTTAGTATGTTTGATAAGGCTACTTATGCTAAAGTATTTGAAATCTTACCAGTTACTATATTCATAATCAAATGCAATGGTGACTTCAGCATCCTTGGTGATGGCAGATACAGCATAGATACACAGGTGAATCATCCCATCAGCAATCATGTGTCTCACCTGTGTGAACATGGTGCATGGTTAGATATGCTATCAAAACTAAGTTTTCCATGAATGAGAAAATCTCTGATCCTGGGGCTGAAGAGGTGGCTCAGGGGTTAAGCCTCTGCCTTGCAGGCGGAAGGTCCTGAGTTCGGATCCCAGATCCCACGTATAGACGCCAGGCGGAAGCGGGGGCGGCCTGCGTTTCTGGTCCTGGTAGGCGAAGCCTGTGAATCCCCGGGTGGAGGAGGAGGAGGCATCCATGGTGGATCGCAAATTCGTCCGTGGTTCTACACACACACAGACACACACGCGCGCACACATACATACGCACACACGCACAATTGTATAAGTAAAAAAAAAAAAAAAAAAAAAAAAAAAAAAAAAATCTCTGATCCAAGTAATTTCTCATTTTTACTTTGTCATTCTATTCGAAATTATTATAGTAAGGTCATGAAAAAGTAGATATTTCTTGTTCAAACAGTTATGTCAAAATGTTAGAAATTAAGATTAAGTCATTGCTATACATCTTAAAAGATGTAGCTATAACAAATAATTAAATTCCAATGAAGCAAGCTGTGGATCTTACTGCACTTGATGTGGTTGTCCATAATCTCTTACTAATTAAAGTTTCCTGAAATTTTTAAACTGATTTCTTATGTAGTCTTGTTCTTAATTCTTAGCAAATGCTCGTTCCTACTTTCTCCCTTTGTAAAGAAAATCTATTCCTTTGTTGTCTTCATCCAATTTTCGTGAAGTCGGCATACTTTTATTTTTCACTTCTTATAACAAAAGATCACATTAAACTAATAGCTACAGACCTTTATCTGAGTGAAGTTTTCAGAACGCTTCTTCAGTAAACTTGTCCTTTGTGTTTCCTTTGACAGGTACGTTGCTACAGATGTCTTACCTCTGCATTTGGTGTACATGATCTTCTTATGAACCGAGCATCATTACCGAAAGTACGGGCATCCACACACATCTCTACACCATTGAATTTTGAGTAGAAGAGCACAAAGGGATATGGTCTAGGGACATAATTAAAACTTCTGTAATTTTCTCAACACAAAACAAAAAAGCCATCCCTTAACTATACATATGCTGACAGAAGGACAGGGATCATCTGCAGTGCCTAAACTAGGAATACATTAGATGTGTTGCACCTGCTTTTGATTAAAAAAAACAAAACAACAACAATAACAAAACAAGGAATGCTGATGTTGGCCAAAATCATCACTACTTTATAGTGATAGTAAACACTTTGTAGAATTATTTGTACTTGTCTACAAATGGCAGGCAGGCGTAAGCTCAACTATTATTATCCCTCATTAGAAGCTCATCAACTAGGATGGTTATCTTAATATCAGTCAGCAAGAAACAAGTCCTCAGCTCAATGAAAGAAGTTCTTACTTTTTGAAGAAATGCCCATTGACCTCAAATTGTTGTCGTAACATGACTTTTCCACGATATTCTATTATCAGAGTGTCCAAAGCCAAATCTCTTGCAGCCCTCAAGATTTTTCGGTGCTTTTGAACACGAGTGACTCTTCCCAACTGTAACTGAATAAAACCAGAGTATTAACATTGAAGAATAGCAAAAACATTAAAAATTTTTCCTAATTATTGAAAAGGCCCCGAAGGCTCATGAGAGCTAGTAAGGAAAAAAAAGAACATGCTATTCTCAATAGTATACCCACTGACCTATGACACTTGTTGGAGTCATATGTATGACATCAAAGACAAACTAGATGAAGCAAAAGTGGGCCACACAAATGAAGACTTGAAAAAGGGAGTGGGCTGGAGAGATGGCTCAGTGGTTAAGACTGCCTTACAAACAAAAGGACCTGAGTTCCGATCCCTTGTAAAATTGCCAGGCAGAACCAGCGTTGACTTGGAGTTTTGACTATAGTGAGTGGAATCTGGGAAATTCCAGAATAAAACAAAAAGAAGGGATGATTCTCAAGTCACCTTTGGTCTTCCCACAGGACTACAGTGCCCTCTGATACGGACATGAGCACACACATACACACACACACAAAAGAAATAAAAAAAGAAAATAGGAGGTTGTGTGACTAGAAAGATGAAGGGTTGTCAAGGGAGAAGGGAATGAGGACTAAGGGGAGAAAAAAAAATAAATATTTTCAGGTTTTATCTGCATATTATTGTCTTTTAAGACCAAGTAATATTCATTTTTATGTAAGTTTAACTTTTATATCAAACATATTTGAACACATGAACTTATCTCAGACAAGGCAAGATCAAAGAAACAACATTTTGATGGCTGTGCACCTACATGAAGAACAAGATTAGCTTTCTATAAATTTTTCAAAATTCCTATTTAGCTTATAAAAAAATTTCCATCCCAATCCATCTGTTTTCACTAATAAAGGGCAGGTCAGTGGACATAGATGTTTGCCATACAAACCTGATGACCTATGTTCAACTGCCAAGACCATGGTAGGAGAGAAGCAACTATTGAAAGGTGCCCTTTGACCGTTACATACGAATCACCACATATATTCTGGCACCAATACACACACATACACACATGCAGATAAAAATCATCTAGACTGTTTTTTAGTTAATATAATTTGATTTTGGTTAAAGATAATCAACAGTTGATTAACTTGATATTCTAAGGCCTTATACATGTATAAGAAACAATTTCAGAGCTGGAGAGATGGCTCAAAGGTTAAGACTGCCTCACAGAGTTTGGATCCATGTAAAAACAAGTGGAAATGGCAGGGGCATGCATTTTCTGATCTGAAAGGTAGAGCCCAGGAAATCCCAGGGCCAAGCAAAAAAAAAAAGGTAGAAGCAATCCAGGATGACTCCCCAAGTCACCCTTAGGCCACCACAGGGAAATGCAATGCCCTGACACCACACACACATACACATACAGAAAGAGAGAGAGAGAGAGAGAGAGAGATAGAGAAACTGTAACACATGCTCTCTGAGTTCTAAATATCACATTATTTAAAAAAAAAAACACACAACTTTTCATGTTTTGTTCTTTACCTGCATTTGGGAACCAATAACTGTATTATTACAGGCCAATTCAGTCTTATTAATAGTGTCTAAAATAGCAGGTTTGCCCACAAACTCTTTGCTAGAATGTAGGTGTTGCTCAAGGGCGTTTTGTACATCTGCACTGTATTGATTAGTGAAAGCTTCTTCATATTGGTCAGTCCATAGCCTTATCCGATTTTCCCAGCCTTCGGTGGTATTTTCATCTAAATTCTGTGCTTCAGAGGAAGAATTCTGTAGAGAAAAAAGGTCAAGTGGATTAGGAGAGTCTATTCACAAATATGGAGGGTATACATAGGGAAAACATTTGTGTTTACTTGGCTGTGCATTCAGCATGAGAGTCAGGGGCTCTGGCTTCTATTGTTAGCGAGCTGTGAGACTTTGGATAATTTCTTTAAGCAGGGGAATTCAGTTTTTCCATTTATAAAGTGAGAAATAAATCCTGTCTATAACTTCAACCATTACTGATTCAATGACCATTTTAAAGAATGAAAACAACTTTGTTATTATCAAAAGATTAACATTCACATTCGTAAATCTTCATAAAAAAGAAAAATCAGACACTTATTATCATAGTGCTTAAATTATGAAAATGGATTATTAATGTTTTTCTTTGGTAGTATGACAATCTGAACATTTTCCTTTTATTTACTCTCCAGGCTTTCCCCCACCTCTTATTTTCAGCCATTTTTCAATCAACTATTTCATTATACAGTTACACTAGCTCATAATCTTATCACCCAATGAAAAAAGTCATCATATGAGAGTGTATTTTTCTAGTGCTTTGAACAATATATACATATATATAGGACCACAATGAAAACAATCTAAAGAGGTGAAATAAAGTAGAAGAATGGTCAGAGGGAGCAGAGGAAATGTTTAAGATGCAGGCAAGTCTTTACTATAATTCTAGGAAAAAATTCCGACTACAGTGACAGTACTGAGAAAAGATTATTACATCTCAGCACCCTGAATGATGGTTGTGTTGGGATACAGAGACCTGTAGCTTCAGTGTGAAGTTTGGCACATATTCTTTATAGTATCTGAAGATCCAAAATGCTATCCAGACAACAAACATATCGATAGTGAGTGATTACAAGGAAAAGACATTATAGTAACCAAACCTATCTGAAAATTCAAACACGGTAAACTTGCAAACACAAGCTCAACAAAATTGAATGCATTTTTCATGAAGGACAGAAACATTGATGCCTACTGTAGCCATCTCTTTCTTCCGCCATCTTTGCATCACTGTTATTAACTGCTGTCTCTATCCCAACCCATGGAACAGTAAAAAAAGTTAATACTATGGTTTTCTACACTTTTCACTAGAGTCCAAAACCAAACAATAAACAAAAGGCTCTAAGGAAGCATTTAAAGTCAACACACCGTGCAGAGAAATTTTATTTGCTGTGGCCAGTAGTAGCTGAGTAATAAATAGGACAGATCCTAAATGTTTCTAAGATTCGGACTTGGATGTATTCCCAAGATTTAAGCATCTATCAATAAACATACAATTGTTAAATTTTTATAGAGTACAGGTATTGCTCACTAAAGTGAATCTGTGTTTACTTTGCTATCCTAATCATCCTACTAGAGACTACTATGTTAGTAGGTTTGGAGCAGTGGTTCTCAATATGGGGCAATGAGCCCTCTGGGAATATCTAAAGACATTCATGTCTTGATGACTGTGTGTATGTGTGTTCTACTGCACCCAATATATAATGCCAGGATAATGCTAATACAGGATATCTGCTAATACAGATTCAAAAGACAGATCCTCTTGCTGAGAATTGCTTGAGATAAAGGTGCTGAAGAAACATTGGCTTATGTCTCCAGTAGGAAGCTCTTGACTTTGAGATTAAAACCCAAATATAATTTCCCCCGTACATTACAACTTCCATCTTGATCTTGGGAGGAGTTCTCATTAATGATATTTTTGAGCATAAAACTTACAAACCAACTTGAAATTGTAAGATAATAACTAAATAAAAATAGCTTTTCCTATTCTTATTTAAATGTTAACATATATGTGAGGGCTGGAGGATAATTTTCTAAGTGGTCTGAAATTTTGAAATTAGTTACAGTAAGTGACTGATATCGGAAAAAAAGGACTTAACAGATGGGATGGAGTAAGCTCCCAAGTTCTATTTTATTTAAAGATCATGCTTATTAGCAAATGAGATAAAATGAAAGGGGCGGTTAAAACAAGTTAGGTCACTCACAGAAGACTCAATAAAGAAAAAAAGATTACATTGGGTTCTAAACAAACCCCAGGTCTCTGAAGCTTTGTGGCTAGACCTTGCAGTATGAAGTAAAATGTCACTGCTAACTGTTCATAATATAATAACATTGATGCTCCACATAAATACAAAGCAATCCTGAAAAGGTAGTTCTCTGTTAAGACTTTTAATGTTTATGCTATGCAATGGACAAATGGAAAGATGTAGTTTTTACATCATTTGCACTTTTCGGCTATGAGTACTTACAAAATTAAGCTACAATTTAATTCTAAGTAAGACCTTTAAGTCATAAATAATAAACAATTATTTGAGAGGTATACTGTCCTCCTACATACACATAGGTAAATGATACCAGACAGTAAAATTGAAGTCTTTCTGCAAAATGTTTCTTTAAAACTTATTTATTGATTGACTGCATGCAAGTAAGTGGGTGTGCATACATGTGTGTATGCGAGTGTACAAGAGGATACATGAGTGTCTTCTGGTGGAGGTCTAAGCGTTATATTGGATATCATCCTGGACTTCATCCAGGCTTTTAACTTCCAAGGCTGATACAAGTCTTCGCTATTCCCACACATTTTTATGTGGGATCTGGGAATGTGAACTAAAGTCCTGTCGTTTGTAAGGCAAAGGCTTTTAACTCCTGAGCCATCTCCCCAGCCCCTGAAAATTGTTTCTAATCGACCAGTGCCTAAAAATTCATTTAAAACATGACATATAGTTTCCATCTCTTTACAAATGATGTGTTTTAAGCTTTATTATTTGAAAACTTAAGAAACATCCAAGTATTACATGAATTCTCTCCAACAAACAGACATACCAAAAAACAAACAAACAAACAAAAAAAAACAACAAAAAACAACCAACCAACCAACCAACCAAACAAATAAAAAAACAGTTCTATTCCCATCAATACCAATTTCCTGCTAATAAGTTATCCTTTCAAAAAGTGATTAAAGCCCACACAGTGCTAGGGGGGTGTACTACACAAAAAAGCCTGTGCCACTACTAGAAAAATTTCACTCCTAAGGCTGAATCTAATCACAAGGACAGCAAAATACATCAGCCTCATTTTATTATTATTATTATTATTTTTTGAAAAACATCACCACCTCCCCCCGAAGAGCAGCTAATAAAAACAAAACAAACAAAAAATTCAGTAATTTAAAGCTGAATACAGAAAAGGGCCGAGAAAACCTACTTTAGGGAAAAGCTCTGTGAAACTGGATGGCGTCAATTACAAACTAATGAAAAGCAGATTGCAAGACTCCCAGAGACTGTCAACGCCAGGGAAGAAGCTGACCACATCGCAAGATCACAGTGAAGTAAAACACAGCAGCAGCAAGATTACCCCTTACCTTCATCCGCAAGGACTTCCGGGATCCCTCTCGAAATGCCTATCCCAAAGAGGAAAACAAGTAGAACAAAACAAAACTTGGTACCAAGAATGACAGTTATACCTATGAGACTAAAACTAAGGCACGGACTAGTATTCTGTTCTGTCCCCTTTGTCTCTGTATAACAAATACAATGGGAGATACCAAACTACTACCAAGAATAGGGACAGCTCAGAGGTCAGTAAATACCAATATGATTTCTAATACTTTGTTGAAACTAGTTAACTAACAGGGAAGAACATGCACCACTTAAATCCTATATGTATCCTTGACACTAAGAGAAAACAGTAATAAAACCCTTAAGTTGCAGATTTATTGGTTTTGAAATTAAGAAGGAAACAAAGACCAATCCCTTTTACAAGGGTTGGGCAAGTCACCTAGAAGCAACAAAGTTGCTGTGATGGGGAAGAAAGAACAGAAAACAAAAGAGACTTCTCTTGGAGACCTTTAGCTAAGAACACAGAAAAGTGACCATGACACTAAAGAAGCCTGCACTACAAGAGATTCTCAATTTTATTTGTTCACTTTTTAGACACAACTAGAGAGAGAGAGAGAGAGAGAGAGAAGAGAGAGAGAGAGAGAGAGAGAGAGAGAGAGAGAGAGAGAGATCATAACCAGAACAAGAATTTCAAGACTTCTTTAGGGCTGAGAGTTATAAACTATAAGGACATTAGAAGCCTATGGAGGCCGCCACACATTCATGTACGTGCCAGGTAAGGCTGGAATTTCATACCTGGGATGGGGTTGGAGTAGAAGAAACTGAGCCAGTGGTGATGGTAAGGTGGGTCTGAAGAGAGTACAGTCTATATGCTCCGAGTGGAGCAAAAGTGGCCATTGACAAATGAATCAAAATTTTACAAGAGATATTTGGTGCTTTCAACTGTGTTTCAACTTAAAATATTTTTACCCATACCTTGATCTTCTTCGTCTTTGGTGCTGCACGACCCTTCTCTGGACTCTTTTTCCGCTTCTTGGGTTTGGTTCTTCTAACAGTTAAGGTGATGCTTGTAGGTGTGTGCTGTGTTGCTGTATACAACACAGTGGAAGGAGAAAGCTCCTCATCCCAGCTTTCTGTTGCACTGCTATCCCCACCTTAAAAGAGGCAATTTTACAGTTCAGGCAAAGCAGCTTATGATGTACCCCCACAGCTGGTAAGTCATCTACCTTTTCTATGAAAAGAAGATTCTTTTTGTCATTGGCATACAGGTTGTGTTTTGTATACATCTACTTCTCCACGTGTATGAAGTCTCCAAATATACTATAACTGGATGATGTAAAGGAATATTTGTTTATTTTTAGTACTCATAAAGAATAATTTGATTGTTTCAGGACTAAACTGTGCACTTGAGAATTCTTTCTTTATGAAAATCTGTGGGGATTATTGGAATGTGTAAGAAATATCTTTGATAGGGCATTTAAATCACAGTATTTACATGTAAAAATGTGGGCTTAATCCACCTTCTGCTTACCTGATATGTTGTCCTGCTTCCGCCGATGAAGTCTAATAACCTTCCCCCTGCTCATTCCCCTAAAGAGGGAAAACAGACTTAAAGTAGTCCTTCCAACAACAGCATGCAGCATAGCACACACGGGAGAAGTGTCACTGTGTACACTACCCCCTCCCTCCCACCTACCAAATGTTTCCAGGACATTAAATTTCATATCAAATTCAATAGCTTTAACATCAATCTCTCATTCCTTGTTGTCAGCAATTCTCACCTAGTGCAGAGAATTCGAGCCAAGGAGCACTAAGGAATCATCTACATTAACAAACACAAGAAAGAATACTTTGAGCTTTTCCCTACTGATAAGAAATCCTAACCCCAGCAACCCAGGTTTGACTTTGGATGGAACAGGATCTTACCTGCACTTGTCACAGTTGAGAAGGAAGCCATCCTGAGAAAGACCACAAGGACACCAGGTAGGAACAGTCTCTCCTTCAGAGTTCGGGCTGTCTCCACAGCGTTCTTCTACGGGGGACGGCAGGCCATTCAGGTCAGAACGAGGGATGATCGTCTGGACAGGGGGAGAAGCAGGAGGTGTCGGAGGAGGAGGGGCTCCGTAATTATGATCCTGAAAATAAGATTTTTTAAATCAACAGTGTCCAAACACTGGCCCCTCTCTCCCCTAAAGTATGGTACATATGGAAAGAAAGAAGAAAGTAGTACCCTTCGTTTTTTGGCTTCAACCAGGAAAGTGATAAAACAAAATGCCAAGGTCAACTGGGACATAAAAACAAGAACAATGATGCAGGGCTAGACGTCCGCTGGAGGCAGGGAAGTGCAAAAGGGGCAACTTCGTCATGCTGCATATAAACATTTCAAGAAAGTCACAATGTATAAGAATGGATTACACTCCAAGAAGATCACTGCTCTGGAGAGAAACAAGTGCATACTCACAGCATAAGGCAGTCCTCGACACCCATGCCTCTGAGTGGTCCCATAATTATGAGTGGAATACACGCTCTTCTCATTAACTGCTGGACTAGCCTCCACAGATTCAGGGCTGCACAAAGGCGAAAAGCAATGCATGATAGCACAACACCTACTCTTCTCTTGATCTAACAGTTCACTTCCCATTCTAACCCCTTCACTTTCCACAACCACCAGTCACTAGAATAAGAAAGAACTTAGTGGAAAAAAATAATCTGTTTAAAGTAACTAAGCCTATAATAGTATGAGTGTTACTGAATGTGGATTTGTGTGCAACATGAAGCCAGTACAGGCAGATGTGTCAAGGCAGGCACCTGGGATACAAGGTGTCTCTAATGACAAACACAAACGTACCAGCAGAGCGGGGAGTTTCCCCTAGAGAAGCCACTCTGGGCTGGTTTAGACTCAGAACTATTCTTCTTAATTGGATCTCTTAATACTTCCATGAAACCTCACATGACATTTGCAGTGAGTGAGATGATGAAAGTGCCTTCTGCACTGCCCCAGGGACCAGGCCCTCTTCCATTCACTACCAAGACAGGAAACCCTGAGGAAAGTACAGGCAAAAACAATGGCATCTTATATTTATCATACCTCTCATCCCAAATACCTTTCACATATTAGAGTAATAACTTCTCATCTACAAATGACATGCAAGCATATCAAGGATACAATTGTCTATAACAGCTGCATGGTAATATCACAGAACTTCAAACTAATAGAAACTATCTTGGAAGTTATGTTAGTCTCATGATTAACAGTAGTGCAATCACCTTTGTGAATCACCTATTGTTTGTTTTACATATGAATTCATTTGATTTCTGCAGCTATTAAACGTGGTAAACAACACTCCCTTTTATAGAGAGGGAAGTGAAGATGAGGTGCTGAGATTGCATGATTTTCTAAAGTTTGTACATTTAACAGAGCCAAGACTTAAAATAGACCTTTGACTTTAAAGCCTTTACCCTTTCCTCTACGCATTGTTTAAACACCAGGATAACACTCTATGTTTAAAATTGTATTGGAAGCCTTTTAATCAGGCATAGAGAAGCTTGGTATATACTTTTGCATCCTCAATGAGTAGAAAACACTATTTGGGCATAGTTTATTATAAAAGAATTACAAATGCAATCAAATTTAACATAAGCTTTATTTTATAAACAAAAGGCATACATAGTAGTCAAAAGTAAAATTAAAGTTTTTGGGCAAAAAAACAACTTCAACTCTGCTACCTGGTTAGGTTTTAAGGAATTTGGAAGAATAAATATGGAATGTAATTGTATAATTTACTAGGACTGAAAATGTATTATCTGTAATTTATATTAATAAGGACAGATATTCATTCACATGTTAGCAACTCCAAGGATTAGTGGGACTCAACATTCGAGATCCACAGGCCCTTTAGAGAACCAAATAATTTTAATGGTTTCTTTCAAATAACATTTTTCCTGCTTCAAGACATTTAATATAAAGAAATCAGCAGGAATAATGTGTGCAGTTCGATGTAGCACATTGAGAAGTGAGGGATAAAAGAAAATTCTGAGACATGTATCCAACTCACCTAGTTTTATGCTCCAAAACTGTGAGAAGGGATCTTATTAATAACAGCAAAGGTAATTTCTAGGTGAAGAAGAACTTTAGACATAGGAAAGTATTTTCTGTTAGTGAGATGCATGCACTTTATTATTTGACAGTAGTCGGCAAGATGGGAACTGGCAGTGGGGGTGGGTCGGGAGGAATAAATCAAGAATGCAGGTAAGTATTCTTGAGAAAAAGATGATCTGAACATGTGTCACCAAGAGGCAACTGGCTAAGTATTAGGAAACAAATAGGTTTCCTAATGAAACCAAAGGCAGACAAGCATTAATAAAATGAAGGTAGAATTTAGTTACTATGATGGACGGTTAAAAGAAATAATGGATTTATACCTAGTCAATTTAGGTACGTTACTAGATAAATATTCCAGCTGCACATATTTTATGTAGGATGTTTTATATCATCAAACACATGGGAGTGAAAGAAGACAGTTGTTTATTAGAAATGGATTTGGGGGGGAACGTGGAAAAAAATAAAGTTGCATGAAATTAAAGATGGCCATGGAGATGGAGCTATGTTGGTTATATCTTACCCATCTCCAAACTGGGTAAATATGAACATATGCACTTCATGTGCAAGTCTAGGGAATAAAAATAAAATGTATATTGTGGAGGTTAACAGGCCATCCTACTAGTCAACAGAATGTAGTCAAGCACAGCACTTTAAAAATCGCTCTGCCTGCCTAATATAAAATTTAGATGTATATCTTTGATGAAAAAATATATTTTCTATATTGGTTAGGGATTAAAAAGCATAGTAAGACATTGATAGTTATCTATTTTGTACATATTTTAAAATATGGATTACAAATTTAATTAGAGGCTGGAGATGTCGCTTAGTGGTAAAGTGTTGTGTCTAGCATGTTTGAGGACCTAGGTTTAAGCCCCAGGACCGAAAAAACAAAAACAACAACAAAAAAGGAGTAGGATTAGGATCATGTCTTTATTGGACAACCATTTAATGCAAAATTGTATAGTTTTTCTCTTATGACTGAACTGCTGTTAACAGTTGGGTACATACAGAGAAACCAGGCTCACAACAGATATATTCCATCAACTATATTCAAAATACAGTATGTAGTTTGCTGCTATAATGTCACCTTTTAGAAAGTGACTAAAATTCTATTACTTAAGAGATGGAAATTTATAAAAAATGTTTCTTTTGTACATCTAGAAGTTTTCCTTCAAGCATACAAAAAATGCAGATTGCATACTAATATAATCAGATTTAAAATCTCATGGTTGTGAGGCATAGATGGGTCATCATCTTTTTTAACTGTTGTTCTTAATACCAGGTTTAATGTTATAGTGCTTAGAACAGTGAATTATAGGCATAATGAAGAACTGACATATAGCACCAGTAATTTATAGCAGAGTAGTACATAAGCCAACAATTCACATTCTCTTCTGTGAAACTGACATTCTCTGTGAAATTGGTTGTGATCAAGTATCAAAAGTCTATTTGGAAGTATTGGATGAAAATGCTCAGGAAATCCTATGACATGACATTGCAGTCAAATGTACAGACCAGAAGTACTTTCATTTTTAAAGTTAGTTCTGGATTCCCTAACATTTATGTTACACTTTGGGGAAATTGTAAGAATCACCAATTTGGGTATTTTCTACAAACTTACAGATTTGACATCTCTGTTGAAACTTGTCACAAATTAACGTTAATGCTATCATCTTTTCAAATAAATATATAGCTTGTTAAAAGCTGATTTTATAAAGATTTATAACAACTACAGAACTGGGGCTATCTGCTAATACAAGATTTTTAAATACTAAGGGAAATTGTTATACAATGAGAAGTCTCACCTAACGGCATAACTAATCTCTTTAGCATGCATGCAGGAAAAAAAAAAGATATAGAAGGATGACAACTCCACCATTCAATATCCCCAACTCCCTTCTACATTGTTATGAGAAGAGTAAAAGCTACTTTCAATTCCAGACTACCCCAGAACATTATATACTACTTCCTAGAGTAGCTGTAAATTTTCTTTAAATAACCAAATAAACAGGTAACAGTAGGTGGCCTTATGAAGAAATACACATGCTCTTTAATAATATTCTCAGTTTTAAAGAAGAAAACCACTATTAATGAGGATGCCATTCAACCCAGAATTCTGGTACAGTTGCTTTGCTGAAGGGGAAGAATTCTCAGGGACTGTGAAAATGGCAAGAGAAACGGGAATTAGAGCAACACCCACCTCACTCAAGAAGTGGCTGTGGGATCAAGAGTCTGAACTGGACCTGAACATATTCAAAACACCAGGATTTTTCCAGCCCAGACCCTAATCCCTGGTACTGCCTGGAATAGACTTGGCTTCTGGGGCTGTGCTGCCCCCTAGGCCCCTTGGGTCTCTTTCGCTGGACTTTCACGTCCTGGTGTAGTGCCACTTCGTCTTGAAAGGTAGGGGGCTTCCACTTCCTTTCTGTAAGCAAGGAAGATTGGGTACAAGGGAGGTAAAAGGACAAGAGGGGGAATCTGTGAGCAGGGGGAATCTTGGACAACTTAAGAGAAGGGCTACAAAAGACTAAAAATTTTAAAACTAAATAATATATAAAATTGTATAATGAAGGCCTACCTTCATTGTCATTTGGCATTTAAATTCTTCAAGAATTGAGTCTATTTTAGGGATTGAGCTTTGCGACAAATTCTGAATTCCTAATGCTGCTCTTAGCTGAAAAAAAATTTGGTACCACTGATTTTGAAGGTCCTCTTTCTAAGCAGTGAATATTATATATATATATATATTATATATATATGTAAAATAAAGATGATAATGCTCTCCATGCCTTCTAGTCCAAAAGTCAGAAAGTCTAAAATATCCTTACAGGTTCAGCCCTTTTAATCAGAATAATAGGAAGTACATAGGAAGAGGACTTCAAAGAAAATCAGTTGCAAAGAAAACCTAATTTTTTGCATTGAAATAACCATAATTCTTCAGAAGTTGGTGGTAACACCTACTTCATTTCAATTTTTCCCACCCATTAAAACAAAGGGAAATGTAATCACTACTTTGCAACTCATTATTATTTACCCAGAAATCTCTTCTTAAAAGCTCCTTTCCTCCCCTTCAGAGTCCCTCCAGCCTCTTCAGGGCAAAGAAAGCAAGGTCTAAGGTCATTTTTACAACATGATAGGTTTTGGTTAGGAAAACATTACATCTATCTTACTAACTAACCAGGAAGAAAACTGTTTCCACATAAATGTGTAATGAAGCACTATCTAGGAAGAAGCACTTACTCTGATCCAGCAGCCATATCTGAGTAGGACGTATCTGGTGTGGTGACTCCCAGAGGGACTGCAATGCTCATGACGTCCAACACAGCAGAGAATGGAAATCACGGGGTCCAATTAACGGGGACTGGCCACTCGGAGAGTGGGGGTGAGCTGTAGAGCCTTAGCCAACATGTTATGGACATGAGGAATCCTGTCATGAAAAGGAAAATAGGTACTAACTAGGTAGTTCTTTAAATATATCCTAAAGACTGAAAGCATTTTTTTTTGTTTTTTGAATAAGGCTTTTGAAGAATAACTCTGGATCTACACCGTTTCTAACGTTCTATAATGCAAGGTAGCAAAAAGTTATGTGTACTTTTTAATTTTTATTTTAATTAACTTTTAACAGTTTCTCTTGAAGTCTTTAATAGTTCCATTTAAGCTTTATTTCTAGGTTACAAATACATAATTAGATAGAATAACTATGTATGTGTGTGTGAAGACAAAAACCTTTGTACTGCTTAAATATGTTGTGAACTTATTAATAAAAAAGTGTACACTCATGTGCTTTCTCACTAAAATATTAACATAAAAACCCTAGATTATTCCATAATAAAGATTAGAGAATTCTACATAGAAAAACAGTATAAATACTTTGTTTTGGTGATCACCAGTTAGTGAAATTTGGAAAAAAGACTTACAAACTATTGAATAGTAAAAAAACAAAAAAAACCAAAATAACCCCAAAAGTAGATAAAGACATTTGGAGGTATGGTACAAAGAAGAAAAAGTACACTCTGATTTACATTAAATATATTAATGTAAAAAAACACTAAAAAATCAAAAGAAGCATTTTATCATGTTCAGAAGAAGTCAATGTGAATGTCTAAGGTTAACAAACTTTTCTACAAAAAGACTATAAAGAGACCTGTATGTAGATATATAATGCCAAAGAAGTTATCTATAATAAAAAAATTATATGGACTGAAAATAAAAAAAATCATATGGACTGAAAAGTACATGATATTGATTGAGTCAATCTAGGAATTAATACAGATTTTAAAGGTTATTTCGGGGCTGGAGAGGTAGCTCAGGGGTTAAGCCTCTGCCTTGCAGGCGGAAGGTCCTGAGTTTGGTTCCTAGACCCCACGTATAGACGCCAGCCGGAAGCCGAGCGGCCTGCGTTTCTGGTCCTGGTAGGGCGGAGCCTGGGAATCCCGGGGCAGAGGAAAGAAGGAGGTGGAGGCGTCCATGGTGGTTGCAGAGCTCGTCTGTGGTTCTACACACACATACATACACACATGCATACACGCGTGCGCACAGCATACACACACAATTGAACAAATAATTAAAAAAAAAGATGGTCATTTAAAAAAAAAAAAAAGGTTATTTCGTATGCATTTGTCTGTTTGAGTCTGTGTGTATCAGAGGACATTATGTGTGCCTGTGGAGGCCCAGAAGTGACTTAGGGAATTACTATGGATTGCTCTACCTCCTCTCTGCTTGACCTTATAGGATTAAGTAGAGGCTGTTGTCATTTTCTCTTGGCATTTTTATGTAGGATCCAAACTCTGGACTTTCTGTTTACGAGGCAGAGACTTAACTCCTGTGTCATCTTTCCAGCCCTAACGTTTTTAAATGGTTGTTGATTTAAGATGTTTGAATCATATTTTAATTTATGAAGTTGATTAATTGGGATGAAAAAATTTCAGTGGTGAACCAGGCCTTTTTTTTTTTTGCATGTGTGAGTATTAGAGAACACGGTGTCCCTGTGAAGAACCAAGGGTGACTTTGGGAATCATCTCAGATCGTTCCTACTTCCTTTTTGCTTTGCTCTGGGTTTTCGCAGACTCCACCCACTAGGGCTGAAAGTACATGCCACTGCCCTTTCTGCCTGGGCATTTTTTTGTAGGACCTGGGATCTGGACTCAGGACCTTCTGGTTTCAAGGCAGAGTCTTAACCCCTGAGCCATCTCCCTCCAGTCCTGGCCAACATAATAACACATAAATGTACTACTTTTGAATATTTAGTTTAGATGCTACAACAGCTATATACTAAAGCAGCTTTTCTTGATGCCTTTGCTTTGAAAAAGCTAGATCTCACCAAAGGACTATAGATGTGGGTGTGGCAACACACTGTTCCTATCCCAACTGAAAGGGAAACTGTTAAACTGAAATTAAAGGAAATCAATTTTTCTACTGATTTTTCAAATTTCATGAAAGAGGTGAATGATCAGTATTTGACTTTGGGCCAATTTACAAGTGAATGTTTCTTTTCAAGAGTCAGTACCATGCTTGATATATAGAAAGAGGGTTCAAGAACTGTTTCTTGTATGGATTTTGCCTATTATTATGGCAGTGTGATTTCAAAATCATTAAAAAAGAAAAGGAAAAGAAAAGAGGAAAGAGAGAGAGAAGAAAGAAAGAAAGAAAGAAAGAAAGAAAGAAAGAAAGAAAGAAAGAAAGAAAGAAAGAAAGAAAGAAAGAAAGAGAGAGGGCTGGAAAGACAGCTTTGGAGTTGTAGCTTTCGCTTCAGAAGCAAAAAGACCTGGGTCAGATCTCATGTTAAAACACAAGACAGAAATGGTGATAGCCTACAATTCTACCCCAAGAAGGAAGAGCCTGGGAAGTCATAGAGCAAAGCAATAAAGTTCAACAATCCAGGATGATTCCTTATACCACCCTTGGGCCTCCACAGGCACACACATGCAATGCAAGTGTCCTCTTACACAAATCTGAGCATACATGATACATGTACACACACATACACACACACACACATACACGTGCGCGTGTGAAAAGTAAAACTATCTTTTTAAAATAAAACTATAGCAAAATTAAAAGGATTTGGGTCAGTCACCTTTATATGGACCTGTGAAGAACCCCAAAGTATCTGTCAATAGCTCTGAAGACCTAGAAAAAGTTGAGACACAAATTAGTATATGAAGAAACATGAACTCATAAAGTAGCATCTGTAGTTGTATCAATGATAGTCTTATTTCGCTATTTCTGTATCCTATACAGCTTTATTTCTACCATATTTTCCATTGAGCACTAAACATATAAACCTGTATACTCCATTGTCTACAAACTAAATTAATAGGGAAGGAAATGACCTTTATGTAAGAAGTGGTAAAATACTTGATAATTGTCTAATTCTTCTTTTTCCTTCATATTAGAATTCTATTCTCATTTGATTCTGTTTTTTGCTCTCCTTCCTAGAAGTCTTCTCTTTTCCACTTAATTATTCTTGAATTCAGGTACTTACTCTTTTTCTCTCTCTTCCTCGCCTCTCTGACAAGGTCTCACATAGCCCAAACTGACCTTGACCTTGTGTTCTCCTGCCTCTACCATCTGAGATCTATAACAAAGAGTGCACCACACCCCATACAGATTTACTCCAGGTTAAGGTTCATCCCAACATATAACAATTTTAAGTTCACATCTATCCCCCCCCACCTTATTCTAGTCCAATCATCATGCAGTGACAAAAGGAAGTCTATTTGCAGCCAACTCCACAATGAAAGCGTGATGCAAAATGGAGCTCCAATCGACTTCCTATACTCCAAAAAGTTTGAAGAGAAAATACATGACTTAGGATTTGGAGTAGAAAAATGATAGGTGTTTCTTAAAGTATTTTCTCCAGAAAGTCAAATCTACATTAGCCAGAATGACCTCTCTCAACACTTAAATGTGCATGTATCATAATGATACATGTGACAGTTAACAACCATTTTAGGATATATACATAGACACTTTTCAGATTTCTAATTATAAAAAACTGGAATATGGGGCTAGAGAGATGGCTCAGGGGTTAACACACTGCCTTGAAAGCAGAAGGCCCAGTTCAGATCCCAGGTTCTACGTAAAAATGCCAGGTGGAAATGGCAGTGGTCTGCACTTCTGGCCCTGGTGGGTGGAGCTTGGGAAATCCCAGAGGGAGCAAAAAGGAGGAAGAAGCAATCTAGGATGGATGATTCCTGAAGTTCACAGGGACACACAGTGCCCTGACACACACACACACGAATTTTAAAGAAATTGAAACAATTTGTCCTTTAGAGAAATATTTTCAAAAGTATATTCAGAATTAAAGAAAAGGTTTCTTATGATGGTTAACAGTAAAAGAAATAAAACAGACCAAGGAGGAAGCAGACCTCTTTGATAACACCAAGTGAAAGAGAAAGGGCAAGAGGCAAAAAAGTATAGAAATGTACAGCAGGGGGAGTGAAAACACTTTCTTATTAGTGAGCAATCCACCAACATCTACAGGAATACTAGCAAAAATTTTGGATTTAAACACAAAACCAACCTGGTCCTCCAATATTAAAGTAGTCCTTTGAGTAGTTACCATTTATATATAGTTTCTAGTATTTTAGGAGATTTTTAGAAAAAAATTTCATCAGACAGGTGAGCCGGAAGCAGCTGTGAGACAAGAGTCCAATAAACAGCCAAACTAAATGAAAGAAATACAGAACAAGTCTGCTCCAGTACTCGTGTAAGAGACTGGCAGGAAGAGGAGCTCCGCTTCAGAAAGGGGACAGGCCTCACATGCTTCAGACAGTCTTTGTACTGAGGCTGTGGACCTTGGCGGTTTTCCCAGAAATGACGCAATCCTGACGAACAAGATCTGCTGCCAGAGAAACAATTGTTAACAGCCTATGCAGACACCAACTCAGCCAAGAAACAGTCTCTGAACAACTCTTCACAAACACCAGAACGTCCCCTTTAGTTTCAGATTGATGACATACACGTGAATGTATACTCTCACAGACATACTTACTCAAAACAAGCTTTTTTCTCATATCCCTTTTAATTCTGTTTTAATTTTTTAGTTACAGTACCTACCACTTATTAATTTTTAAATAAAACAATTTTATTTTTAGCAATAGTGTTCTCTTAATATCTAGTAAGGTCTTTATAGTCCAAATTCAACTTACTTTTCTATTTTACCTAAGAGAAACATGTAGGAGATAACAGATTATCTGAAGCAAGACTATCTCCTTGAAACTGTACACCCAATTGAGATAAAGATAAATGCATACCCTAGTTTAAGGCCAGAGAGGAGGTGTTCCTTATTTCTGAAACTATATGGAACTCAATGTTAAATATTGTCATCTAGCAGAGAAATAAAAACTATTCCTGGACCAACATAAAAGGAGAGTTGAACAGCAGAGTCTCACAGGTTACTCACAATGTTACTTTTCAAACCCTATTCTGAGGCACTGAAAACTTTTTTCAGCAGGTTGATGAAGAGATTTAACTCAGATAAGGGGAGAAAAATTCATGCTTATTAGCAGCACAAAGTCCTGGGTTCCATCCCAGCATAGCGTACACTGGGTATAGTGGCACAGGTCTCTATCTCAGAGGTGTACCCAGGAGGATCAGAAACTCAAGGTCATCCCTTAGTTACACAGAAGTGCAAGGCTAACTAACCTAAGATACATGAGACTCTGGCTCAAAAAAATAAAAAAATTTTTAATTGCATAAATTTGAAGATTTAAACCCTGAATCTGGTTATACAAAATGTTGTACATGAAAGCTTATTTTTTTCTTAAATCAGTTTTTCCTTTTTTTGGGTGTGTATGTATGTGTTTGTGGGTGTGCACATGGATGTCACAGTACTACTTGGAGTTGATTCTTTCCTCCCACCAGGGTTTCAACTCAGGTTGTTATGCTTGACAGTGAGTGCTTTGCTGAGTTGAGTCCAACCCCCACCCTGATTTTTTTCCTTTTGAAAAATTTTGAGGAGCTGGAGAGATGGCTTAGGGATTAAACTTCTGCCTCAAAAGCAGAAGGTGCCTAGGCCCATACTTCCCACCCTGGGAAGGCAGAACCTGGAAAACTCCAGAGCTAAGCAAAGAGGAGGCAGCACAGTCCAGGGCGATTCCTGAAGTTGCCCCTGGGCCTCCACAGGCACACAGCGCCCTCTGACACACACACAGACACACATATGTAAACAACAACAACAACAAAAACTTTAAAAAGGCAGCTAAGAATGGGGAAGAATATTAGAATTTTGAAATGATTTTTTAAATCAATTAAAAAATCCCAAAAAACAGTTAAAAATGCAAATATCTGACTGTGTTTCATCTACATGATCAGGTTGTGGAGAACTATTAAGGCAATGAATTACAATGTTTTCCTCCCATTTCTATCCCAACTTCAAATACTAAGGGGAAAAAAGTATGTTATATTGTTAACATACAGTTTTTCACCTTGGGAAGAGTTATATATATGCTGGAAAACTTGAGATAGAGTCTAAAACTTACTTTGATGACTTCAGAAAAACCACATTACAAAGATTAACTATAATTCCTCAAATATGAAATTTGTTTTCTTTTCTCGTGCCTTAAATTTCTATAAATCAGGCATGTCAAGTGGTGTATGTAGTATCTCTTGTCTCAAATCTGCTTCTTCTCTGAACAACAGAAAGAACATCTAGGGACGAGGAGAAAACCCAGTGGGTAGAGATTGCTGCAACGAGCACAAGGACTCAAGTTCAAATTTCCAAAATGAACGTAGAGCCCGGTGTACAGCCTGGACTTGTAGTCCCAGTACTCCTAAAGGGAGAAAGAGAATCCCCAGAAGCCTGTGGGCCAGTTACCAGGATGCAGCGTCAAACAAAGAGATACTGTCTTAAGGTGAAAAGTAAGATCTGTGACCTCTGCATTCCATTGCCTACCACACACACACAACACCGTAACAATAAAAATAAATTACAGTATTTGTCTTGATGACTCCCAGATGCACATGGACTAACATCTGAAGGAAGCAAGTTCACATGGTTCTTTGTTGCTTTAGGTGAGTTCACATGAAGAGGAACAGCAACTAATAACCTGTATATGTTCTAACCTTTAATTTTGCTACAATAGATAAGATGAAAAAAGAAAATGTGGAAAACAGTGTAAAAGAGAAAGAAAAATCATTAGAGATCGGGTGAAAAGTTCACATCACTGGGATACTATTCATTAAGTTAGGCTTATATCTAAAGCAATTAAATGCATTAGGCCTAGAAATTTATAGCTGAAGAGAGAAAGAAGGAAATAAATTGGTACACATAGTAAAGAGAATAAAGAAGACATTTAGCAGCAATCAGAGCCAAGATAAACTTTTTCTTCTAATTCTTCTGCTGTAACACCAGTTTACTTTACCCTTTGGTTTGTTTAAATTTATATTCTCTTAGGGAATTCTGGGGTTGGAACAATAGATCAATGCCTATAAAGCTAAGTTAAGATAATTCAAGCCTATTGAAAAAATCCTGCTCAATCAGCAAGAATTTTTTTGTCCATGAAAAATTTTCATTCATAATGACTATATTTAGTGGTAGTATGGGGGAGTGGTGATAGCATGAGACTCTGTGCCATAAACAAGTGCTTAAATACCATGATTTTAAAGTATCATGACACTGAAGAAAAAGAAACTTTATTTAAAACCCAATACACAAAGACAGAATACTCAGACTCTATCCTCAATAATATTGTGAGATTTCTAATTATCAAATGAAAATTGTGCCTTCGAAGAATTTAAATTGCACACTTTCAAAACTTTTTGAGGGTCCATCCATGGTGGAGAGAACTAGCTTCGTTTTTTAAAAAAATACTTATTTATTTGAAATGGGGGTGGAAGGGGGTAAGAGGGAATGTACATGCATGCCATGGCACAATGGTGGAAGAAGAGGACATATTTTGGAAGTCTGTCTGTCCTATCACGTGGGCACCTGGGAATCAAATTCAGTTCATTAGGTTTGCAAGCAGGCATTTTACCCAACCGACTGAGCTATCTCACTGGCTGAGTGGTCTTCTGATCTGTATCTATTCTCTCTAGCTCTTAAATAAAGGAAATTGAATAAAAAATAAATGTTCATAAAAGCAGAACCTTGAATAAAATAAGTTTACTCATAAAGAAACTATGCATGCAGCAATGGAGTTTAGAAGAAAATTAAGCTTTAATACATAGCCTTTATTTACTAAAGTATCTACATCTAAATGAAAATTAAATGTCCTCCCTATATTTAAGTCCTTTCTCTTCCTTCTTTCCCTTCATTTTGATACAGTTATATATATTATAGGTGAACTCACTACATAGTCAAGAATAACTTTGAACTTCTGATCTAGGCACATGCCACCCTTCCTGGTTTTAGGCAATGGAAGGCATCCAATCTAGGGTTTTGGGCATGTTTATCAATAAAGCCACTTACTTGGCCCTGTTCACTAGCTCCTCACATTTGTCTATATGCCAAGTATCACATTTTCACAATCATGATAGAAAAGAAAAAAAAAGTCATGTAAGTGTGCCTCTGTAATTGAATCAAATTCTGAAGGAAAGACAACCCTCTGTCCCTAAGAAGTCATTTTACATACTTATCTAGTGAGTCTCTTTATAAGACCCTTATGCTGTTCAGACAAAGCACAGAAAGTTTTCTGATGAATGAAAGTCAACAGGCAGGAAAATTTCTCAAATCATAGAAGTGACCTGATAATACATGTTTCTTGTGATTGCTAGTAAATCAAGTGGTTACCAATTTAGAAACTTGAAGGTTAATAATTCTGATATGCACAATAAGCTACCTACCAACAAAGTTTCCATCAATAAGGTCGCTATAAAATGCTTATAAAAACATATAAACAAGAGTGTAAAGAGAAGTAAAATTCTTGTACAATTCCCCCATTCCTAAAAGATGAAAATATACTGATACACTCACACACTCTCTCTCACATTAAAGTTAAAAAAGTGATAATTGTATTGGTTCTATAACTTGTTTTTATGTTTAGCAGTAAGTTTTGGATAGCTTTGTATGCATACATTTAAAACCAATCATAAAATGACTTATTATTCTCTTCTATTAATTTGTCATTGTAATCAACCCACTGCAGGGAGATGTTTATAGCATTGGTAATTTTCCATAACATATGCCGTGATACACTAAACAATATTTACATCTTCTTTCATACATATGCACTAATACACACATTTCTTCATACTTTCTTCATACAACATATCTCAGGACAAATTTTTTTAGTGGAACTGATAGAATTTCATTAGCGTATCTAATAATCTTAATGAACCACCCTACAGAAAATTATTTTACACTTCCACAAATATATTGACATACTGGGAAGGCTAAATTCTTATAAGGCTTATTAAATAATCTCAATTCTAAGTTTTCTCATGTAGTCTTTTCCCTGTAAGATTCTCTGTATTCTAAAAGAAAAACTGCAAATGAAATAGGAAATTCTCATTCACTTCCAAGATTATTTCTGGTGGATGTGCTATTGCCCCCTTAAGTTCTTACCAGGTTGATTTCCACCAAGTTTTGTGTTACGATCTTACAAAAGAAAAGAAAAAAGCCTACAATGAAGCAAAACTGTTCTTTATAGTTGTCACTTGAGATATTTATAATTCTTTTAACAGAATTTATCAGGCTCTAAATATCTTTCAACAACAAGCAGACTGAAAGTGCAAGTAAATGAAGAGTTGAGGCTCCTATGTTCCCAAATAGATGAACAAACTGCTACATCAGTTGTACCTGAGGATAAAACATGATGCTTCAGAAGAAATCTAGAAACTGTATGAGGATTATTTACACTGAAAAAGCAAATATACTGATTTAACATGTATTTATTCCAACTAGTACTTCACAGGTTAGAAACGGCGCTCTTCTTTTTCCTTGAACTATCACACGAATTGTCAATTATTTCATTTTACTTTTGTTTTTGAACAGAGTCTTACTATATGACCCACACTGGCTTTGTACTGGTGACTTTGCCTCAGTCTCAGTGTTGTGATTAAAGTTATGCTGCAAAATTTCTGGCTCTAGACTCTACATAGCTCATTATTTTAATGTATTATAGCAGTGAATTGATTTCACTTCTTTAGTATCTTAATCCTACAATTTATTGTATATTCTTCTATGATGTTAATTAACCCTTCTAAAATATAACTGTAATCATTATAACTGTATGTTATATTTGTGTGTTATAATGGCTAAGACTTACTGGTTTAGTTCAAATTCTCTTGCCTAAATGAAGGAAAACTTTACTATTAGCCTGTTTTTTTCTTCCAAAATTTTGTTCTAATGGGCTGAGGAGATGGCTCAGAAATTAAGTCTTTGCTTCATAAGCAAAAGGACGTGAGTTCAAATCCCAAGATGCTGTACAAAAATGCTGGTGCAACTTCTGGTCTTGGAAGGTGGAATCTGAAAAAATCTCAGAGCAAAACAAATCAATAACGCAATCCAGGATGATTCCTGAAGTCATCCTCAGGTTCTTCACAAGCACACACACATTCAAGGCATTAGGCGGGAAGATTATTCACAGTATTTATCCTGTTTGAGGAAACAGTTTTTTATTAGAGAAAAAAAAAAAAAAAAAAAGAAAAAAATTTTAAAACCAGACATAGGAAGCAAGAATTACAGGACAGTGAAGAAAGAGGAGAAATTGGAACAAAATAGTGACATTCACATAAAAAAGCCATAATGAGAGATGACTTAGGGGTTAACATTCTGCCTGGCAAACAGAAGGTCCTGAGTTCAGATCCCAGATCCCACATAAAAAGGCCAGGCAGAAATGGCAGTGGCCTGCACTTCACACTCTAGAAGATGGAGCCTGGGAAATCCCAGAGCAAAGCAAAATGGAGGTAGAGCAATCTAGGATGATTCCTTAAGTCACTCTTGGGCTTGTTCAGGCCTGCGTGCGCATGGCCATG
Organism: Typhlomys cinereus; assembly: GCA_023101885.1. Taxonomy (NCBI): domain Eukaryota; kingdom Metazoa; phylum Chordata; class Mammalia; order Rodentia; family Platacanthomyidae; genus Typhlomys; species Typhlomys cinereus. The sequence goes on from JALPQD010000108.1 coordinate 2,563,072, forward strand.
CACACCCACACACAAATAAATTATAACAAAACAAAAATAAATAAAATGTATTTATAAAAACCTACAATGAAACTTGTAACTTCTAAAAATTTTTATGAAAAAATTTAGAGTAGAAAAAAGGTAATAAATTTCATGTTTTCTACCTAGTTTTAATCAACAATTAATGTGTGACCAATGTTATCTCTCCTTCCTAGGATTTATGCAAAGTTCAAAATGATCATTGTGCATCTCAATTTGAGACAGTTGTCCTTTATTTAATACAACTGGTGACAAGAACATGTAAAAGGGACCCGCTGATCTTAAGATGGTGGTAGGAAATCAAAGATCATTAACTCTTGGGCCTGTGAACTGGCTTGGTGTTTGGTTAAAGGTGCTTGCAGAGATAACTGGAGTTTGTTCATAGAACGCATATGATGAGGAACAAACCAATTCCCAAAAGCTGTCTTCCGATCTCCATAGGTACACCACGGTATGATTGTACACATATATACATCAATTTACTAATTAAAAAAATGAACCAAAAAGGTCATCACCTTTATGCAACGTTCAGATGTGTAAAAAGCTTATGTAATTTAGCAACTACTACAGTGCTACAGAGATTTAGATGTGAGTTATACATTTGTATAAACTTGTATTTATTAAAAATGCTATGTATCATTGAATTATCTTATTACTGTAAACAAAGAATTTATGAATTTCCTGATAATTTCTTGCATTCTTGAAAATGCAAATTTCAATGACAGAGTTAACACAACATTCCACGAATGTGGCAAAAATGTATTGAACACTCCAAAAGCAGGATAAGGAACTAATTACATCACAGGAGTGGCAGCTTTCATTTGAGATGGATGAGCAGCTGTTCTTATTTTTCTGAGTGGTCTTTTAGAGCACTCGGAGGTTCTCAGAGTGGCAACGGACTTAAGGCAATAAGACTAATCTACTCTATTGTGGCCCACTTTCCAGTGGAAAATAACTTAATAATGTTGAGTGTTACAGAATAAAAACACTGCAGATGTTTGGAAAATTTCCATTTGAACAGCGAAGCACACATACCTTATAAAGTCCATTTACTGTAAAACAGGCCATAATCACAAAATGAAGATGTACACTAATATACAATATACCAACCCAAATAAATGACTAAAAATTGAATAAATAACAATGAAACTAAACTTTGAATACTTTGCAGTTTAAAAAAGTAACAGCAATGGAAGATAATGACTAATTGAAAGAAACACTAATGCGCACTGGCACATTTTATTTATTTATATACTAAGTTACTGAATAAAATGCAGTTTTTGGAACAGTTGAGCATGTTTGTTCCTCTATAAGCCCACAAGAATGAGTTTCTGAATCTGCTGGCTAGTGACTTGGCGAGATCAGGACCTTAACAGCGACATCACCTCAAGTACCAAACATATGAAGATCACAAATGAGCCCTGAAATAGACACTTCTATGTGATGTGTATTAGTGGTATGTGATGTACATTAGTAAATTTCTTACATACTTGGGACAAAGTGTTGTTTCCACACTTGAACAAGTGAGCCTCAGGACACTGATAAAATTACTTTTTAGTTAATAAATACAACTGACAAAATAAAGACAATCCACATTTCTATACAAAACATAGTCATACCATATTTCATGTTAATATTTTCACAGCTATTTCATTGTCTCCTCAATCACCTCTCTTGGAGTTTTGGTTTGACTTCAGACACATGGAGAACTCGCCAGTAAACACTATGGCATGAAATACCAAAGTGTTCCAGGATTTCTACTCAGCAGCTAGTTCCATTTCCAAAGAAACACCTTATATTCATAATTTAATTTTTCTTGACCAATACTCATAAACTATTTTCTTGAGTGATTACAAATACTGAACATTTTATTTCAGAATACTGTATTTCCTTTTCCAGTACTTTACAATCAATGTAAAAACTAAAAACTTAATTTTACCTCTTAGTGTTTTTAAGGCCAGGTCTACAGCTCAGTCTGGCTTTGAACTCTGAATAACTGACGATAACCTTGAACTCCTGCTTCTCATGTTCCATGCCCCCCAAGCACTGGATTTATAAGCAAGGACCACCACAAAAAGTAAAAAACTTATTTTAAAATTCCATACACCCCGGATTTTAACAAATCTCTTTATAGACTAACATTAGCAACTAAAAAGAAGGGGATGCCCATCTTGAGAGAAGAGTGATCCTCAAAAGTGAAAAAACTTACTGTTGGTTAGAGAAACACTAAAAATAAGTTATGGAAAACTAACAGTTTTATATAGTACCCTTTCATTTTGCGCTATTGAAGACCACTGGCAATTTGTACCAGGTGATTAAAGGAGCAAAACTGCAGCATAGTGCCCCCCTTGCTACTGCTTGACAACACAGTAAACTGCCAAGTACTTTTCTATGAAAGCAGTGATGCATGCACATTACTAAATTCTTTTAAAAATAAAAATTGTGTGATTCTGTAATAAATTTAGGGTTTCTTAAGAATCCACTAAGATTCAAGATCTCTCCATTGTAAATTCCAACTTTTCTCACACCTGTATTTGAAAGAAAACCCACATGGTATTTGCTCTAGCAGCACGATTGGAAATAATCTTGGCTAATTCTTGGATTTTAATCAGTTTGCTACTTTTTTCTTAACAGATTTTGAGCTTAACATTTTTAGCTAGTATTTGAGTATACTATACTAATGAATTCAGGTAATCTTTGGTGAATTGCTCAAAGGAGATAAGATTTTCCTTATTGTGACCATCGGCCTGCTACACTATAAAACACTAAAGACAAAAAAATTTTAAAGACAAATGCTTAGGAACTGTCTGTCACAATATCTTATTCTCCTAAAATATAACTTCTTTTAGGAAGTCTTTCCTGATGTTTACACTTGTTATACAAATGACTTTTTAAAAAATTATTCTTTTAGGGGCTAGAGAGGTAGCTCAGGGGTTAAGTCTCTGCTTTGCAGGTGGAAGGTCCTGAGTTCAGATCCTAGACCCCACGTATAGACACTGGGCGGAAAGCGGGGAGCGGCCTGCATTTCTGGTCCTGGTAGAGTGGAGCCTGTGAATCCCGGGGCAGAATAAACAAGGAGGAGGTGGAGGTGCCCATGGTGGTTCCCAAATTCACCCGTGGTTCTACACACACACACACACACACACACACACACACACACACACACACACAACGTACAATTGAATAAAATAAAAAAAAAATAAAAAAATTTATTCTTTTAAAAGCATTTTTTAGGATTTTCAAGGGCAATAGAATGTACAACAATTCTAAGTCAATACAAATAAAGCCAAGCAAGCTTTAATGTCTAGTAGTGAAATTATTTAAGTCCTCAAAAATAATTCACAAATCATTTCAAGAGGACTTTCCCAAGGAGGCCTTATATTTTGTACTTTGCTCTCTGCAAATTAGATGAGATTAGATTAGAATTAGATGAGTTTGATATCTGTTCCATTTTTTAAAAACTTCATTTGTTTGTTCGTTCTTTCGTTGTGTGTCTGTGTGTAACAGAGGGCATATGGGTCCCTATGGAGGACCAAGGATAACATCAGTAATCACCCTAAATTGCTTCTATTTCCTTTTTGCTTAAAGTTTTCTGCTGAATTCTTTTTTTTTTAAAGATTTTAAATTTTTTATTATTATTATTATTTATTCAATTGTGCGTGTATGTATGTGCGCGCATGTGTGTATGTGTGTGTGTAGAACCACGGACGAATTCGCGAACCACCATGGACGCCTCCACCTCCCTCTGCCCAGGGATTCACAGGCTCCGCCCTACCAGGACCAGAAGCGCAGGCCGCCCCCGCTTCTGCCTGGCGTCTATACGTGGGATCTGGGATCCGAACTCAGGACCTTCTGCCTGCAAGGCGGAAGCTTAACTCCTGAACCACCTCTCCAGTCCTCTGCTGAATTCTTAAAAACAAAAATCAAAGATAGGATATGTGTAGTGCTTAATCTTTTTTTAATAAATGGTCAATGACATCTTTAAGAATCTGATGAATCTATACAGCTTTTCCTCAGAAAATTTAGAGCTAACAGCATGAATTTTTAAGGAATTTTTAAGAGTCTGTATTTTATATACCTTTTCTGGAACTGCAGTTAGCCTGGGATAAAGAGGTCCAAAAGTATTTGAACAGTAATGTATAGGTATTTGGAAGAGGACTATGCCCCCTATTACCAAGGAAATCAGGAATTACAGCCATTCTGACAAGAGGTAAACATGCAAAAACCTCCCATTTCTCTATTGATATCCCAAAATGTAGAAGCCTCAGCAATTTTGACAAAAAATCCTACAGAAGATCAAAGCTATAATGGGCAGCAATATCTAAAGTTAAGAATAGAGAGCAGGAAAATGCAGATTTCATCAGTTTGTAAATTTGACCACTTGGTATGGATCTGCTATTTTAACTTATTACTGCTGTTACTCTCTTTTTGTTGCTGTGAGACAATACTCACACAGAACCAACTAACAAACAAAAGAAGATTTATTATGGTATAAATGATAGCAATGCTTTAGGCAAAAGCAGGAGGCCTATTTAGGTCATCATAGTCTTCGGGAAGGCAGAGAGCAGCAGCAAAATGAGAGGAAATAGGGCAAACTACCAAACCTCAGGGCCAGATTTCCTTGAGCTGCCTTCCTTTAGCAAGGTTCCACTTCTTAAACGTGCCACTACCTTCCCAAATGTAAGGGCAAGGATTCAAACCATTGACAGGTATCTTACAAAAATTCTACCAACTCATAAGAATGTAGTATAATGAATATATTATTAATAATTAACCAATCTTCTTGTCAGTAATGCTTTCCAAAGTTTGACCTGAATTTGATCCCCAGCATCTACACCAAGGAAAGAGAGAACAAATTTTGAAAGCTGTCCTCTCACCTCTACATGGATACCTACCTGCCTATTTTTTCTCTTTCTCCAGTAAATAAATGAAATAATTTTAAAATAGCAAAGAAAGAAATCCTGGCTCACAGGTTGGCAAAATGAACCAGTAGGTAAAGCTGTTTGCCGCCAAGCTGATAATATAAGTTTGATCCCTAAAACCCACATAGTGGGAGGAGAGAACCAACTCCCCCAAGTCATTCTTCGAACTCCACACGTGTGCAGTGTCATGAGAGCATCCCGACACATGAGTTAACACTTCTTTGTACCTTTTTCATCTTTACCCTCTCATGTAAGCTGCATAGATAATGAATATTCAAAATGGCATTTTTCATACTTCTCTGTATCAAAAAGCATTTAAGTTACTTTAATTTAAACTGTTTCTTAATTAGGATGAGAACAAGATGGAAAAAGGTATGGAAGAAGTTTTTTTTTTTTTTAATTAATCAATTAAAGAGAGTGAGCAAGCCAGAGAGAACATAAGAGAGCAGGCATCCATGTGAAAGTCAGAAGATGCCTGAAGCTGAATCTCTCCTTTTACCTGTGGGCTCAGGTCCTCAGGCTCACACAGTTGTGAAGAAAAATGATGTCAGAGTCAGTGAAAATTATGATTTGGGCATTAAGAAATGGGTATAACTATTATGTGGTAGTGAAATGGGAATAATCATAGATCAGTAATTAATATTTTCAAAAATAGAAAAGCATTTAAAAAGTTTTATTCGGGGCTGGAGAGGTGGCTCAGGGTTTAAACCTCTGTCTTGCAGGTGTAAGGTCCTAAGTTCGTATCCTAGACCCCACGTATAGACGTCCGGCGGAAGCGGGGGCGGCCTGAATTTCTGGTCCTGGTAAGGCGGAGCCTGTGAATCCCGGGGCAGAGCAAACAAGGAGCAGGTGGAGGCGATCCATGGTGGTTCCGGAATTTGTCCGTGGTTCTATATACACACACGCGCGCGCGCGCGCGCGCGCAATTGAATAAATAAAAAATAAATAAAAATAAAAAGTTTTATTCATTACAAATTCTAGTAATAGCCACCAGTCCAATAATGAGGAACATTCTTAGTGCCCAGACTGGATGGACTCTTAAGTATCATTTCCCATTAAAGGAATTGTGGGGCTGCATGTGGTGGCTGAGGTAGGAAAACTTTGAGCTTACATAGTAAGATACTATCACAGAAGCAAAGCAAAACAAACCCAACATATACACCAGGGTTAGGTTTGGGGTAAAAATGTATAAAACGATCCTGGAACATCTTGTCAAAAATAGTAACAGTAAGAGACCAACACATTTAACAGGTTTAAAATCATGAGTACACAATAATAATACTTTACTGATCACTGTTAGAGGTTGCTAAGTTACCAATCCATCATTTTGAAAATCAGCAAACATGGGGTGGTAAATAAGCACCTATCTTGTTTTTGTATTCGGATGGCAACTTAGTCAAATTATAAACGAGAATGTTCTAAACAATGAAAATGTGATAAAAGCACACAGAAAAAAGAATGGATCTAAGTAATCTCTGAAGTATGGTTAGAGTAAAGTCTCCTAGATTATTTTAAAGACTATGTGAAGTTTTGCCTTTTCTGACTTCATCTGTGAGAGGCCAAATTTTCTTCATAGTCTGAAACTAATGCATCTTGTCACAATAAATTAAAGGTAGAACTAATTCTCTGAAATAGTTGTATTCAAATTCCAGAGGCCCACATAGTGTAAGGAAAGATCCAACCTCTGAACGTTATCCTCTGACTTCTGTGTATGGCTCCCACATGCATATATGCACTTTCTCTCTCTCTACAGTAAATAATAATTTTAACATTTTTCTTGGTTTAGCTACAAATATATTAAATCTCAGTAGATGGAACCCATATAAACAAAAGATTTTTGGCAATTTCAATTTTTAAGACCATACAGTTTGAGGGTGGTTCATCTAGGCAGCAAGTACCAACAAGATCACATACAGAAAATGCTGTGAAACTCAGTCAAGTACAATTCTGTTACAAAGTATGCTTTGCAACCTATGTAATTGGTAATTTACATGAAATGTGAGTAAGAGATCTCATTATAAAATGTATTAATGACAATATAGCCTTTAAATCCAAAAGGTAGGAAATGTAGGATGAGTACGTGGGTAAAGACATGAGAGCGGCCTACATATTTCTTGAGATTACTGAGTTCTAAGTCGTCACGTTTCAGGAGTAGTGAGGAAAAAAAGATCTCAGCATTTGAAGAAATTCAATTTCATATTTTGAGTAGTGTTAGAGAAACAGAAACAGAAGTGAAGCGTTTTGAACAAAGAACTCTGGCATGAAATGTTATATATCCAAATAGTTCATTCCATCTTGAGTCTTACTGTCTTTAAAGCTTAGTTTAGTCATAAACCTAGTCACACGAATTATCAATTTCCAACAAATACTATCTACAGAATGGATTTTACATTTCTTCATGCTAATAATACAGTGGTATCTGGTAGAAATGATTGAGTGATTAGCCAAAGAAAATTACGTATGCTTAAAACCTTTCTGTAAGCTAAGAATCTGAAATGTTTTATCAAGAACATGATAAATGATATATTGTCTTGTGGGCTTTTAAGAATTACCTTTGTTTTTAAGTACATAAGCAAATTTGCAACCTACCCATCATAAACCAAACCAAACTAGTGCCTGAGCTGGATGGCTCAGAGCAGAACTGATGGCAGCCTGCACTTCCAGTCCTGGTGGGCGGAACCTGGGAAATCCCAGCAAAATGATGTAGAAGCAACCCAGGATGATTTCTCAAGCCACCCTTGGTCTTCTACGGGCACACACAGCTCTCTCTCTCTCTCAAACACACACACACACACACACACACACGCGCGCGCGCGCGCGCGCTTCCAAAACAAATCAACAACAATGACAACGACACAGTGCCCCATCCAATTTTCCCCTTTTGTCCCAATTTCTTTTCTGCTGGGAGAGGCATAGTGGGATAATAATAGCAGCAGCTGCACAGGCGAAATGAAGTGTAGCAAGTATGTTTCACCTCCATCCTAGGCTACTGTTCTTAGGTCTTATAGAAAATGAAATTAGCTGTTTGGGGAACTGTACACTATAAAAAAACCATTTGCATCAAAATGTGGTCTTCTGTTCTACTTCTGTTAGGGACTTTTAGGGTCTCCAGTCAGACTCATTAACAAGCAATAGAGATTTATAATTATTTAAGAAGGGTACAAAGGATGTTACCCTAATGTCTGCAATAGGTATCTGGTAAAGAGACTGGTGTTAGAACTAGATGCCTTTTTAGTCTTACAAATCTATATCATCATGATTATAAAGATATAACCAACTTAACTACTATAATCTCAACTTTTACAGCAATATATAATACAATTCTGTAAATTTCATGTTAAACCTGTTACTATTTTGCTGACAACAGGGATAAATTTCTGAGTATACATGTTTATGTGTCTGACTGTGGCGGTCAGAGGGTAACCTCAGGTAACATTACTAAGGTGCCCTCCTTTTTCTTGTTTCTTCCTGAGACAAGTGAGACAGGATCTCTCACTGGCCTGAACTTTCTAATAAACTAGTCTGGTTTAGCCAGTGAGCGCTTAGTCCATCTCTCTCCACTGCTGGGTTACAAGCCATGTGCCATCATACTCAGCTTTTTATGTGAATCCTAGGGATAGAATTCATGTCCTCTTTATGTATTAATATATAAAGCATAAATTTATAAACATATAATATGTAATCATAAGTATATATTTACTGTGTGATGGATACATTTGTGGTAGTGAAGAGTGACAATTTGAGGTGCCCTGGGACAAAACTCCAGTCATCAGACTTGGCAGCAACTTGCAAAGCTAACTCATGGCCCTCATGTATTCTGCAAACATTTTACCAGCTATCTCTCCAGACCTTCAATTTTTTTAGTTAAAAAAAGTTAAAAAATTCAATCTATTTTAACTGTTAAAAATATTAAAAATACAAAAAATATTAAAAATACAGACTTATTAAAATATAGTGTTAAGAAACACATTTGTATTTCTTTTATAAAAAAGGGAAATGACAAAAATGATCAGGTTTGCTGAGCAGTGGTATTACACAGTGTTTTGGTTGTTAGGTTTAAACAATGCATTCTTTGCTATTCCTTAATCAGAAATTAGCATGTCAGTTCCCTCTATTGTTCATGAAGTATGGAGAGAAGGGAAACTTAAAAGCCTAGTTTAATAACATTATAATACAGGTGGTAATCTCATCCAAGCAATAGATATGCTTCTGGAAAACAGTTCAAAGCAAGTATTTTAAAAAATATTTTATTTATTTTATGTGTGCAGGTGTGTGTGTCTATCAGAGAGTATTATGTGTCCCTGTGGTGGACCAAGGGTGACTTTGGGAATCATTTGGGATTACTTCTACCTCCTTCTTCAAATCAAGTACTTTTAAAAATCAAATTCTCTTAGAATATACAAAGCCCTTAACTGAATTGTCATATTTTGCTTTATAAGAATAAATCCTTTCATAATCCAAATAACTACTATCCCACCTTGTGAATATAATTTTAAAAGACATAGCATATAGTAATGTTGGATACTTACTTTAAAGTGGCTAACTATTACTTGGGTCACTGATGTTAATTTTTATGAAGATAAAACAGAGTCCAAATTTGGGAATATTTCATGATTTTGCTTTTAAGAGATCTAACCTACATCTTCAACTCTGATTCATATTAAACCAAGTGAGCTGGATACAACCACTTTTGGCTGGGAATTGAGCACAAACACATCAAATACAATTGAACCTACTACACCAAAAGATGGAAGAGGCAATAATCTTCGAGGGACTATCGGGGTCTCCATGAAACAGGGATACAACTGAAACAATAAGAAGCCTCTCTCTTTCTCTCTCTGGGGGTGTGTGTCAAGATCTTATTCTGTACTTCAGGGTGGCCTTGAACTTATGGTGAGCCTCCTGTCTCAGTTTTGGGAATGCTGTGCTTACAGGTGTGAACTACTGCACCCAGCTATAAATAGCTTTTTTTGGGTAATCATTTTATATGATAGCAACACATAAAAGTTGGAAGGCATTCTTAAAGAAAATTCTAAACTAATAATATGCAAGTACTGTACAAAGGGAAGCACAGCATTTTTGAACTTCAACCCAAGCAAATAAATTGTATGTACTACAATTGAGATTTATTCATAGAATATTCTTCACTATTTCTCAACATAATTTAGCTACCAGATGCTCTAGACATTGTCTATGCAGCAGATTACCTGTATTTGGAGGGTACACAGAACACAGAACTTATACTTAACCTATACAAGTCTTCAGTTATCTTTCTTTAGAAGAAAGAATGTGTTTCTCCCAGGCAATTTGGAATACAATGAATCTGGAATTAACTGTATATATTTGGCATAAATTCAATGCACAAATAGGAACTAAAAATGATTCTTTAATTGTATGCCAAAGTGTAATAATCTCCCAGGAAAAAGAATCTCCTTCTTCTGCCTTTCTACCTCTTGCCCCTCCCCCACCAACACTGCCTCCCTGCTGTGCAAAGAGCCCTTTGTCCTGCCCCGCACTTATCTAGCTGTTTGGCCATATTGACAGGCCCACTGGAGGCATAATAAGGGAGTCAGTCTGACATAAGCAGCTGGCAATTTGAAACAAAAATCTTCCTTTTTCACTCATACCAGATCCTGCTACAGAGGTCTATGGCTCCTCCCTTGCTCCCACCTATTTCTCACACAGATCAGCAAGGCACTCTGCCTTTCTACTTGATTAGGTAGGATAAATCAAAAACTTGATCCCCCTGGTGGAAACCAATTCTGTATAAATTCCTACAGCCACTGTTTTTTTTGTTGTTGTTGTTGTTATTATTGAAAACATAGGTCAAAAGGTATTCTGGCTACATGTAAGTAACACAACTAAAGCAATGATCATTACTTCAATTCGCCATCAAAATGCGGGAAACCTTATACTACAGGAAGACAGAAGGGGAGAGAAGATATAGGACACTGCAGACTTATATATCAAGCATGTATTAAGACTTGTATCTTGTATTCAGTTTATAAATGAATTCACAATAGGACAATTTTATAAGAATATATAATTTAACAAAATGAGTAAGTGAAGAAAATTATTTTCTCTTTTCCTTTTACAACTTTCCCTGAAATCTAACTGCAAGAGAAACTACCCATTATAACATATTTTGGAATTTGAAGCAGGTAAGGAATAGTACCATTCTCTATTGCGGAAACATCACACTTATTTTCTAAGGAGTCCATCTGAAGATGTATTTTAAATCAAATTATAATTGACTATGAGTTGAATTATTATATATACATTTTCCAACACATTTTGCAAACTAAATTCACTGCTAGCTAGGTCTTCTAATTTCAATTAAACTTACAAATCACTAGAGTTCAGTTAAAAGTTAAAATGAAATTTTATTCATGAATCAATTTTTTTGAGTCAGATGTACACAATAATCACTGACTTGCTAACTACGGCTTAATGTTTCATAAATTATTTCATTTTTGAAGATAAAGCAAAAATGACTATATGTATTTTGTAATAACTTATTTCTCTAAAGGCAAAATATTAGCCACTCTTTTTAAAAGAGACAAAATAATCCTGACCAAAATGGTAACAACAGATGCAAAATTTTCAAGTATACCCTTCCAATTAACCATCCTATGAAAAAAGCCTCTTGATCCTTTAAAAAAAATGATTACATTGAGATCATAACCTGTTTCACAAAATAGGAAAAAAAGTGATTATTTCATAAAGAAACTTATATGTTAAACTAAGAACACCTGCATACACTAAACACAGTGTGAAAGTCTGTTTATCTGATATATCTTACCTGTGTGATTATAGTAAGAATTAGAACAACCAAAAATACTATCCATTAAAGAATCTATTTTACAGGTCTACTTTTACAACTAGGAAAACAATATGAACTGTATCTATGAATGACAAAATGTTCTCTGTTCTTTTTTGGTTCCCTGCCACAAATGCTAGCTACATTAAAAAAATATACATACATATTTGTGGGATTTACGTATTTGTACACAAAATTAGACAAAATCAAAATTCTGAGGGAAAAGGTACTGGTTGTAGTAACGGTCTGGGGAAGCCAACGTAAGTATTCTGTGTTGCATGTCTAGTGTGATGATTCATTTTTATGCACTTCTAGGTCTGAAAACTTCTCTGCTTAATGAAGATCACCCTAATGTTATGTTCAATTGTAGGGACAGTAGATCAAAATTCAGTAAGGATCCAGGTTGTGTTTTTAATATCCCGAATGAAACAATGTCTGATTATTCCTTCTGGTTTGTTCCATATTTCTGATAGATTATAGCCAAAGATTTGTTACATCAGAAGACTATATCCAACATGCATACTAATATGGAAATGTCTACAGATTAATAAGAAATGAAAAACAAAATAAATTTAAGTGCCACTCCCAAAATGGTAGCTGCTCTTTTTAGAGTTTAAGATTCCAAGTTCAGTAAAATGTCTAGTAGAAAATCTAATCAATAAGGTGGATATGCTTAATATGGAAGAAGACAGAACAACAAATCAAAAATGACTCAATGACGAAAAAAAAAGATGGAGGAAAATCTGTCAGTTTCGGGGGGGGGGGGGAACCAAAATGATCCTTCTTGTACCATTCTGGTTTTCAGAAAGACCTTTAGTTTTATATGGACTAAAAAAAAAAAAAAGAAAAACAACTAAATTTTCAGTTCTACTGAAAACCTCAGGGAAAAAAAAAAATCTGCCACCATCTCCCAAAGAAAGTCTATGATCGAATTTTCAGATGCTGGTATCCATAAATGGATAGAGGTTATGAGTTGCTAATTCTGGTCTCCCCTCAATAAATGGCAAACCAGCTCACAGCAGTGAATTTCTCAAGAAAGCTAGCAAGGTTTCTTCTTAGTCCTGAAGCAGCCATCGCCTAAGTGCAGCTCCCTGCAGCCAAGAGCATTAATGGACGCTGCGCTGCTGTCCTTCCCTGGAGACAGCAGCCAGCACTACTCAAGCTTCTCACGTAGCAACCAGAGCTCCAGAGCCAGCAGCTGCTGCTGCCTTGTATACTCACTCCAACACAGGAACAACCTCTCTTCACCCCACCCCCACTCCTTACACTTTTTTTTTTTCTTGGACCAGTGTGCTTCAAGCTAGAAGAGCTGGAATTAGGCTTTTAGAAACAAACGATCTTGAGGGTATTGTTTAAAATTGAAGTCTTATGCTAGAAAAATCAACGTTTACCAAATTTGAAAATATTCACTTTAATTAAACCAGCATTTTTACAGTAAAGATTAAAATGTGGTCTTTAGAAGGCCAATTTTCCACACACTCAACAATCAAATTAAAATTTGGAGCTAGAGACTAAAGCCTGGTGTCATGTCTTATCAAAGTACATATTCATTCTTCTACACATGATAGTCTGAATAACCTTAAAGACTTATAACCCCATACATAATGGGCCAGAATTTTTGGCTTGAGAATTAATGATCCCCCTTAGAAAAGTACCAGAAAAAAAAGAAAAAAAGAATCGTGTCCTACAAGAAGCTCAGAAACCTCTGATTATGTCAGCATTCTCTTCTTCAATCCTAGGTCAGATTTCACACATCTAACATTATCCCTTATAACTTTCCTCTCCATAACGTAACATTAGCAACTAAAAACAGTTTCCCCCAAATACATAGCACGCAATCTCCTGAAAAGTTCACAACTCTCACCTGGATCCTCCCCAGTCAAAAGTAGAGCTATTTTATTTTAATACATGCCCAAGGAAGAAATGTAAACATGACCTTGATTACAAATATGTAATCTAAAAACAATTTCTTTGGTCAAGGCATGAAGAAAATGGGAGAACCTGGGGATTCGTTAGGTATCGAGAACACAAGACAAATCGAAGAAAGGAAAGCAGGTTCAGACACCAAGTAGAACCCAGTGCTCTGAGTGAGAAATGATTCCCTGGTGGAATCATTACACAAGTAACATGAGAAAGCAGAAAATGCAGGTCATACACGCACCCCTGGCCCTGATCAATAGAGCTGGCTGTACCGCAGATCCCCCGGAGAAAGACCCCTTACTCCCACGAATTTTAAAAAGCCAAAAGAGCTCTATAGAATAAATTAGCACAGAGGGGTTTTCCCAGTAGTTAAAACTTTCCCTCTGCACGATTCACCTACTTAAACCAGGGTTTTTGCCCACCACCAGTCACTTCGCATCTTGGCTTGCTCGCAGAGGAAAGAGAATTCATAAAGAGTACATTTTCCTGCCATTAAAGACGGTCTTCAAAAAAATTAAAAATAAAAAGATTGCTCTCCACGCCCTAGGCAGGGAAAACGACAAAACCTGGCTCAATTCCAGGTTGGAACCCTACAAATTCAACAAGGGTAGCTCAGAGATTCTGGGGCATACGCCACAGGGAGCCCGAGAATGGGGGGGGGCTATGCCTTGGTGCGGGAAAGGAAGCGGCCCCGAGACTGGGACCCAAGAACCAGGGGAAGGCGTCCAAGATCACCGAGGCCCGGAGCGCCCGAGTTGTCACCAGGCCGCAGTTCGGAACGGGGGTGGCCGCGGGGCTCGGCGCTGGGGGAGGGGAGGGAGCCCGAGTATTCTGGGCAGGGGCGCGGGGCCCACCCTCAGTCCACGGGGGACGCAGGGCCCACCCTCAGTCCACGGGGGACGCGGAGCTGGCGGCCCCCGGAGAAAGCGGAGAGGCGTAGGGGGAGGGGAGGCGTCCCGATCCGGGAGAGGCAGTGAAAGGGTAGTGGGGTCGACGGGATTCCGGGAGTCCTTCTCCCTGCGAAAGAGGGGTGCGACGATGTGGGGCTTGGCGACGATGGGAAGGGGCAGGATTCTCCTGCGGCGCGCCTGGGAGGCCCAGGCCCGCGACCCCCAGAAGCGAGCGCGCGGGGAGACGAGGAGGTGACCCTCCTCCCCCGGGGCCGGCGGCTCGCTTCGGTCGGACCCTTACCTTGTCCCAGGCGCTGCTGGGGCCTGGGCCCGGGCTGCGGCGCACGGCACTCCCGGGAGGCAGCAAGACTCGAGTTAGGCCCAACACGGCGCCACGGCGTTTCCTGGCCGGGAATGGCCCGTACCCGTGCGGTGGGGGTGGGGGGCAGAAAGGCGGAGCAAGCCAAAGGCGGGGAGGGGGAAGGGCCAGGGGCGGAGGGGGCCGGCACTACTGTTGGCGGACTGGCGGGACTGGGGCCGCGTGAGTCTCTGCGCGCAGGCGGGCGGCGGCCGCCCCTCCCCCGGCGGCGGCGGCGGCAGCGGCAGCGGCGGCGGCGGGGGCGGCGGCGGCGGCGGCGGCGGCGGCGGCGGCAGCTCACTCAGCCCGCTGCCCGAGCGGAAACGCCACTGACCGCACGGGGATTCCCAGCGCCGGCGCCAGGGGCACGCGGGACACGCCCCCTCCCGCCGCGCCATTGGCCTCTCCGCCCACCGTCCCTCACCCATTGGCCAGATCGCCGCCAATCAGCGGAGGCTGCAGGGGCCGCCTGAAGAAGAGGCTGTGCTCTGGGGCTCCGGCTCCGCAGAGAGCCTCGGCTAGGTAGGGGAGCGGGACTCTGGCGGGGGTAGGACCGGCGGGCTCACGGGGGATGGGCGGCTGAAGTGGGCGGGCCGGGGATGGCGGAGTCGCTTTCAGGGCGACGTCGGGTTGTCGCGTTTGTCAAGCCGGGAAGGAGAAAGGGTGGTCGACGCGGATAGGAGCGCGGCCCGCCTTGCGGCAACCGGAGGGGGAGGGAGAAGAGAGCGGAAAAGGCTCGACACCGGACGGGGCCATTGCTCCCCCGAGGGAGGGCCCCTTCCGGCTCGCGTCTTGCCGCTGATTGGTCCTTTCTCCTCCCGCCGTGTGTGAAAACACAAATGGCGAGTTGTGGTTGGAGTAGAGCGACTGTCCGTCAGTCTGCGGAGTGCGCAGCCGCCTTGCGGGCTCGCAGGGCCCGCGGGGCGGGGCGGGGCGGGGCGGGGCCGGGCGAGCGATGGGAGCTGGACGCACGGGCGCGGCCGGCCTCCGGCGGGGTGAGGGCGGCCAGTGAAAGGGGCTCGGGCTCGGGCGGATTCCCACCCTCCCCTTCCTAGAGGGGAGTCGGTTTGCCCGCCGCCTGCGCGGTTTCGTCACCTGATTGGCTCCTGAGGCCCAGGGAAACGGCCCCTTGCAATTGGCCCGAGGCCCGCAGCTAAGCCTGCGCGCGGCCGGCGGGGGCGGCGGGGAGGCGGGGAGGCGCTCGCTCCCTCCCTGCCTCCCTCGCTCGCTCGCTCGCTCGGCCCTCCCGCCGCCCAGCGCCGCAGCGTCTGGCTCCGCGCCCCTGCGCAACGTGGCAGGAAGCGCGCGCTGGCGGCGAGGGGCGGCTGCCGGCCCTTGGGCTGGGCGGCGCCCCCAGGGCTCCGCCCCAGCCGCTCCGCTCGCGCGGCGAGAAGGACCGGCTCCTCGCGCCCACACGCCTCGGTGCGAGTGGAGGGAGGGGGTCGGGCGGGCTGGTGGAAGTGGGAGGCGCTGGTGCTCCAGAAATTCGCGGGAGCCGCAATCCTGAGGGAGCTGCAGTGCAGTAGGCGGAGAGAAGGCCGCACCCTACTGGGGGGGAGGTGCCGCAATACTTTTCTGGGAGTTCTCTACTGCCTTCTGTCTTCGGAGAACCTCCCTAGGCCTAGAAAAATCCCTCCCCTGTCCCCCTAGTGATATCGTGGTGGCCTCTGTGTACAGTAGTTGCTTGATTATGGGGGAGAGGCTTTTGGTCTGACTTATCGGCCGTGGGACCCGAACATAAGAAATGCCATTTTGTGTATGTTTCCATTTTGTACTTGTTCATTTGTCCTCACTATGAAACACTGGACGTGCCAGATGCTATACATAGACTGACCCAACTGTGTACGTGACTCTAGCCACCAACAGTTGGCTCCAAATTAGGAAATACTTAAAGCTCCAGAGCGCCCCCCCCAGCGGGAGGAGCAGCCTTGTATGGTAGTTTGTAAGAATGGTGAACGGAGCAGGTGGAACTATCCAATCGGAAACCAGCCACTAACTGCTCGAGGAATTCCAAAAGCCATAGGTAATGTAAGGGGGTACTAGAGACTGCTTATGGGGTACTTGAAACTGCTGGAGGTCGAAGCTGCCCAATCCCTACATGCCAGCACCGCTTTTGCTTTAACTTACCCAATCATGTATCTGTTAGGTTAGAAGCCCACTCCCATAGAAGTAGCCACTATAAAAGACCCTGTAAAATAAAGACTGGCACTCTGGTTCCTGATCTGCTCTGTCAGTGATGGTGAGAGTCTGGACTTGGGGGTGAATAAAGTCCCTCATGTGTTTGCATTAGTGTCAGCTCCATGGCTTTGTGGTAGTCTCTCAGGATCCAGAAATCTGGGCACAACATTCTGGGGGCTTGTCCGGGATATAAGGGACACTCCCGCCCCCGCCCCCCTCTGTGGTGGCTGGTGAGTGCACTCACTTTTGTCTGTAATCTGTTTGGAATTCTAGTCTGAAAAGGTCGACATTGGCTTAGGCAGATGCGCTTCTGGGCTGCCAACTAGGGAATCTGGAAGACGGTCCAGGACCTCATCTGTGAAGGTTCAGACCTGTGGGACTGTGAAGCAAACCACCCTTATTTTGGTTTCACTTTTGCCTCTGGAGGAAATTTGGTTTACTTCTGTCTTCCTTCCAACTGGTCTACTTTTCCTATTGATGGATAGAATGGAACAGACTCAGATGACTCATTTATCCCTCATGATGGACTATTTTAAAGAAGTTAAAGGGCTCATAATCTTGGTGTAGATACCAAGAAAGGAAAATTTCAGACTTTGCATGACTGAGTGGCCTTCCTTTAACGTAGACTGGCCACCAGAGGGCACCCTTAACTTATCAATTGTTCTTCAGGTCAAGAATCTTCAAGCCACCTATGGGTACCGGGACCAGATTCCTTATATCCTCGTCTGGCAGGATCTCAATGAAAACCCCTCTTCATGGCTAAAACCTTTTCTTTCTTTGCAGAAGGGTCCCTCGACTGAGGTCCTGGCTTTAAAGACCCCCAAACCCGAAGATGGAGACACCAAATCACAGCGGCTGCCATCGTTCCTAACCACCCAGCCAACTCCGTCGGTGCGTTTTTAACCTGTCCTACTGGACGCTTTATAGGAAGATTAGATTTTTTCCCCTCCCTACCAACCACTTCCAACAGCTCAGGAGCAACCCCCACTGGCCCCTCCCCCTGCTACAGGACCTCTGGTCTCTGACTGGCCAGCGACAGGGACACAGGGAAGAACTGGTAGGGTGGCTCCCAGTCAAGGACCCATCGGGTCCTTCCCTTGCATGCAGCAGGGCCACTTGATAGACTGGGGGAGGGGTGGGGGGAGCAGCCTATGCATTATTGGCCTTTCACCACCAGTGATCTTTATAATTGGAAATCCCAGAATGAGAAGTTCTCAGAGAATCTGAAGGATCTCATCAGCCTATTCGATACAGTCCTCTTTACTCATCAGCCCACTTGGGATGATTGTCAGTAGCTTTTATGGGTTCTTTTTACCACGGAGGAGAGGGAAAGGATCCAGGTGGCAGCCTGGAAGATGGTCCTGGGAGATAATGGGCAGCCAACATTGAACTTGGAAGTGATAAGCTGTTTTTCCCCTCTCCTAACTGGGACTTCAATTCCACTGAATGTAAGAGGCTCTAGGTCTGTGGCCAGACTATAATGGCAGGTCTCAGGGTGGCTGCTTGGAAGCTCATTAATTTGGCCAAAATGATGTACAGCACAAAAAGAATGAAAGTCCAGCTGCATTTCTAGAGAAAATTACGGAAGTTTTTAGACTTGGAAGCTCCAGAGACAAAGGTAGCAGTGGTCATGGCATTCATTAATCAGGCAGCTCCAGATATAAAGAAAAAGCTACAGAAGCTAGATAGACTAGGGGAGAAGAGCCTTCAGGATTTGATGACAGTAGCAGAGAATTTACAACAATAGAGGAACAGCAGATCAGAGTCATGGCTACTGTCAGTGACCAACAGTAAGAAAATCTGGCTAAGATCCTCCTTGCCACATTTGCGGGAAGGCCAGGCGAGAGAGAACAGCACCTCCGAAGACTGGCAGCTGGACAAAGTAAGGGGAGCCACCCCCAGAGGGAACACCCTAGGCTCAGCAGAAACCAGTGTGCATACTGTAGAGAAGAGGGTCACTGGGTGCATGACTGCCTCCAAAAGAAGCCTAAAGAGCCCATACAAATTATGGGAGCAGATGAGCTTGATTACTAGGGGCTTCGGGGTTCGGCACCCCTCCACAAGCCCAGGGTAACCCTTAAAGTGGAGGGGAAACCTGTTGATTTTCTTGTTGATACTAGGGCTCAGCACTCAGTTCTTCTATAACCTCATGGCAAGCTAACCTACAAAACCTCCTGGATGCAGGGGGACAGCTGGGATGAATCAATATTCATGGACTACCCAAAGAACAGTGGACCTTTGCATGGGCCGGGTATCCCATTTGTTCCCAAATGCCCTTATCCCTTTCTGGGAAGAGACCTGCTGACAAAGATTGGAGCACAGATGAGCTTTCACCCAGAGGGGACTAAAGTTCTGGATAAGGATGGACATCTTATCCAGATACTCACTCTGAGCATAGAAGATGAATATTGGTTGTATCATCATCCTCCCCCTGCGATGCCAAATATAAACTATTGGCTATGAAAATTTCCCTAAGCATGGGTGGAGACCAGAGGAATGTGGCTGGCCTAAGACAGGCCAGCTATATATGTAGAATTAAAGCCAGGGGCTGACCCAATCCAAGTCAAACAATACCCAATGCTGTTGGAGGCATGAGTGGGGATTATGCTCCATATCAGGAGGTTGCTTAAGCTGGGTATTTTGAGGCCATGCCAGTCTGCTTGGAATACCCCTCTGCTACCAGTCCAGAAGCCACAAATATATGATTATAGACCAGGACTTCAGGGAAGTAAATGAGTGGGTAATGGACATACACCCAACTGTTCTAAACCTATACACCCTTCTCGGTACTCTATCTCCCGCCAGGACATGATATTCTGTATTGGATTTAAAAGATGCTTTTTTCAGCCTGCCATTGGCACCGAAGAGCCAATGCTTTCGAATGGGGCGATCCGGAGGAGGGAATCAGTGGACAGTTGACCTGGACCAGATTGCCCTAAGGGTTCAAGAACTCCCCCACCATTTTTGATGAGGCCCGCCACGACGATCTGGGTGAGTTCCATTCTAACTACCCTGAGCTAACTCTTTTGCAGTATGTGGACAATCTCTTGGTGGCAGCAGAGGATCAAATAGTGTGCCTGCAAGGTACTGCTGACTTTAGGGGCCTTAGGATACTAGGCCTCTGCAAAACTGAGGTAAATTACCTGGGATATAAATTGAAGGATGGACAAAGATGCTAATGGATGCCCGGAGAAAGAGACTGTACTCAGAATTCTGCGCCCCCAGAATGTCCAACAAGTATGTGAGTTCTTGGAATCTGCTGGTTTCTGCTGGTTGTGGATTCCTGGGTTTGAGGAATTGGCACAGCCCTTCTATGAAGCCACCAAGGAGGAGCAGAAATTCCAATGGATTGAGGCCATGGCACAGTCTTCCAATAGACTCAAGGGGCCGCTCTGTTGTCATCACCAGCGCTTGGACTCCCTGACCTCACAAAACTGTTCTACCTCTACATAGATGAAAGCAAAGGGATAGCAAAAGGAGTGCTGACTCAGTACTTGGGCCCTTGGAGGTTCCTGGTAGCTTTTACCTCTCAAACTGGAACCTTGTGGCATCAGGGTGGCCCCATGTTTGAGGATTATTGCAGTGTTCCCAACAGTAATTAAAGAGGCTGACAAACTCACCCTAGGCAGGAGCTACATGTTACTACTCCCCACGCTATCGAAGGGAAGGTACTCAAACAACCACCTGACAGGTGGATTAGCAATGCCCACCTAACCCATTACCAGGGCCTTCTGAATCTGACCAGAATCCTGTTCCAGACCCCAGAAGCCCTGAACCCAGCTGCTTTGCTGCCTAACCCAGACTGGCACAGGTGCATGGAGTTGACCTGAAGGATCAGCCCTTACCAGATGCCACCTGGTATACGGAGATGGCAGCTTTGTACAAAATGGACAGAGGTATGGGGGGGGGAACAGTAACTACAGAGACTGAGGCCATTTGGGTGGAACCACTGAGCCCCTGGGACTTCAACTCAACAGGCTGAACTGATTGCAGTAGCCAATGTGCTGACCTTGGGAAAGGACAAAAAGCTAAATGTCTACACTGACAGTAGATATGCTGTTGTGACTGCCCGCATCCATGGTCCCATCTGTAGGGAAAGGGGCCTCCTGATTGCCAAGGAAAAGACTATTAAAAATAAAGAAGACATTTTAGTTCTCATAAAAGCTCTATGATTCCTGAAGAAACTGGCTATTATCCACTGTCTGGGCATCAGAAGGCGGACACCTCAACAGCAAGAGGAAACAGGCTAGCAGATCAGAAGGCAAGAGAGACCGTTTTAGTGACCATGCTTTCCAGACCCTGTCTTCCCCCCCATCTGCCCAATAGCCCTAATTATACTAAGAAGGATCTGAATGGATCAAAGGCCTACCATGGTCCAGTGCCTCCATGGATGGTGGAGGGCAGCTCACTGTAGCATCATCCTATGGAAGAAATGGGACAAGTTCTGACTAAAATGCACAGAGCCACTCATGTGGGAACAAGGAAAATGCAGGGCCTAGTAAGGCATGCCCACATCACTGTCAAAGACACCAGAACCAAGATTGAATTTAGTTGCGAACTGCAAGTCCTGTCAACTAACTAACGCCATGGCTCGGGGGGAGGAAGGGAACACACAACCCAGGGGGCAACCCAGGTTCCCAGCTCTGTGACAACAAGCCAGAGGCCTATTGGGAAGTGGACTTCACTGAGGTAAAGCCTGGAAAATGTGGGTACAAGTATTTGCTAGTGTAGATACTTTTTCAGTTTGGGTTGAAGCATTCTCCACCAAACATGAGATGGCCCAGATTGTGGCAAAGAAACTGCTAGAAGACATTTTACCCAGGTATGGATTTCCTGTTATGATAGGCTCAGACAACAGACCAGGATTCGTTTCTAAGGTAATCCAAAGCATAGCTCAGGTGCTTGGGGCAGATTGGAAATTACGTTGTGCTTAAAAGCCCCAGAGTTCAGGACAGGTTGAATAGAATTCTAAAAGAGACATTGACTAAATTGGCCTTGGAGACTGGCGGAGACTCGGTAACTCTCCTCGCCTTCGCCCTTTATAGGGTCTGTAACTCTCCCTATAAATTAGGACTCGCCCCTTTTGAAATTATGTTTGGTATACCTCCCTCCATTATCCCAAACTTACAGTTCAAAAGTGCTTTCTGAGCTTGATGATCATGAACTTCTCATCTCTCTTCGGGAGCTGTAATTAGTTCAATAAGAGGTATGGCCTAAGCTGAAGGCCCTCTACGAGACTGGACCCTCTCTGGATCCATACTGGTATTGGCCAGGCGACTGGGGGTACGTCTGGAGACACCAGCTGGAGACTCTCGAACCATGTTGGAAAGGACCATACATTGTGATCCTGAAGACACCCACTATTCTCAAGGTCAACGGAATCACCCCCTGGGTCCACTACACCCATGTCCGGCCAGCTGATTTATTTGCCGTGAGAAAAGATTTTGTTGCGGAATGGAAATGCCAACAGGACAAGGACAATTCCCTAAAGCTGAGATTGTGTCGCTCCTCACCACCTTGATGTTGCTTACTTGTCCCGACACTAGTTCTAAACCACATGTTCCCTTTAATGGCATTTGGTTTATTCTCAATCCAAAAACTGGACAGGGGGCTGGACAAGGGGTGCCCTTGGCTAAATCACAAGGACCCCGAACTCCATGGTTCCCAGACTTGATTTTTGTCTTAGGCCATGCTCTCTGTTGGAAGACTCCTGGCCTAACACCTGGGCTTTTCGCTGGGATTCATATCCAGAATGCTGCTGGGGCACTATGTTTGTCCGGATGGGGGTTAAGGGAGAAGGCGGGGGAGGGGGAGAGTGCTGCCAATTGTGGAGGCCTCAGTATTTCTGCTTAAATGGGGAATGTGTAACTAGTGTCAACAACTCTGAGGGCCAATGGCCCTGGTCTGTACCAGCAGCAGATTTGATCTCAGATTTGATCTACCGGACAACCAGGGATCTCGACCCTTACCATCAGGTTCACTAAAACGGGTAAACAATCCTTAGGGTGGGATCTAGGGAAGACATGGGGCCTGTTTCTCTATTCGCCCAGCTGATAAGGACCCTGGACTCCTATTTATCTTAAAACTGGAAAACTACCCCTTAAACCTACCAGTTGGATCCAACAAAGTTTTAGCTCCCCCGCTGCTCAAGTTGAAGACAACCCCTTTTGCTCTCACTTTAGGTACACACAGTTATGCACACCAGATCCTCTGTGGTGCCCACTCCGAGATAGACCCCCACTACACAATCAGTTCCAGAAGACTCTATGGGAACTGCTGGTACAAAGTTACAGGCTTCTTAATGCCGCCCAGCCCAACCTAACTCATTCTTGTTGGCTTTGGTATGATAAGCAGCCCCCTTTTTATGAAGGCACAGCTATAATGGGTGATTACACCACCTATTTAGACTCCTCTACCCAATGCAGGTGGCAGCAGAAAGTAGAGGGATTAACTTTACAGTCAATCTCAGGACTAGGTCTCTGTGTAGGGACACCCTCTTCCAAGTACCAGCCCTTCTCTAACCAAACTATGGCCATCTCTAACATGGGTTACCATGTACCCACTCAAGATGGATAATGGGCTTGCTCCACAGGCCTAACTCCTTGCTTTCATGGACAAGTATTGAACCAAACTGGGGGGATTCTGTGTACTGGTCAGACTTTTCCCCAAGATCATTTATCATCCCTATGAGGAAGTCCTCGCCAGGATCTTAGGCATGCCTGCTGTTTGAGTTAGGTGTTGCTAAGATAGGGACTGGGGTTTCTTCCCTGGTAATGCAGAACACAACCTGCAGGCTGCCATACACATAGATAAAAGACTGGAGACTTCCATCTCTCTCCCTTTCTGAAGTATCACAAAATCAAAGAGAATTAGATCTGATATTTTTACAAGGCAGGGGGATTGGATGGATGTGCAGCCTTAGGTGAGGAATGTTGTCTCTTCACTGACCACTTAGGTGTGGTGAAAGAATTGATGGCTAATGTAAGGGAGCGTCTCGCCAAATGGAAAAAAGAAAAAGATCAACAACAGGGTTGGTTTGAGTCCTGGTTCAGTCATTCTCCATGGCTAACTACCCTAATCTCTATCCTGCTGGGACCTCTATTGATCCTCCTCCTGATCTTAACCTTTGGGCCATGCACTCTTAATAGAGTGATTGCTTTCATCATAGAAAGTATCGATACAGTACAATTAATGGTTCTGAGGCATCAATACCATCTTATTTCATCTTCCTCATATGGTGTCTTTCAAGTCGCATGGAGTTGATTGTTATTTACCCAAATCTCATCATTTTTACAAAGGTGGTTCCTTCTGTATTACTGTTGAGATCAAATGTTAGCTCCCCTATGATCTTGAGTTTCATGACCTAAGATTTGGTGAGTACCTCCTGGCCTGAGGTGCTTGTATGAATCATACTGTGTATGTTGTCATTGCTGACATAAATGCTTGTGCGTAACTTCTTGAGGGTTCTCTTGTCTAGTCTTGTTCTGTTATATTCCTATTACTTGACAATCAAATCCAAGTAAAATGGAGTAAATACCATGAGTCTTTGTAAAGTTTGGTGCTATATTGGTCTTTTCAATGGCTTGTACTCTAGAAGCATTATCCAGTAGAACTCTTTGCAGCAATGACATTGTTCTTCATTTGTGCTATACCAGTATGGTAGCCACTAATATACTCCTTAAAAATAGTAGAAATGTTTCCAACAAACTATTTAAATTGCCACTGTGGACAAGGTACAAGCTTGTGGATTACAGAATATTTAATGTAGACAGTTTCTCTTACACTGAACATTTAAGAAAATAAAAGTTGAGCCTCTTTCGGGCCATTTTTCTTTTTAGCTGCTCATTTCATTTATTTCTGTGCGTCATTCATACAGCTGAAAGCTAAACTGGGCCAACTATTAGCAAAATATTCTTTGGACAACTGTTGAAAAAGCCAAGTTATGGCTGGATTTAAAAAGGAAACAGATTTCATTAAATCATAATGGAAAGGTACATAATCAAAAAGCCAAATCATGTTAATGATGAATAATAGTACCTGATGTTAATGAATCATCACTTTCAGGCCAATCAGTTCTCATTTTGGGGGAAAATGTTACCATAAAAGCCCCTAAAAATATCTTGGGGTACAAGATTTTATATGTGAGAAGCTTAGATTAATGCCAGCCTATTTTAACATCTAAATTTCTTTTATTTCTGTATTTGTCATATTTTAGAGTATGAATGTTAGTGTTCTCAATTTTTATTATGCACAGGAGCAATTATGTTATCTAATGCAGATTTCTTAGTCTTAAACAAATTTTGAATTCTTTTGTCTTTTCATGTTCATTTGAATAGTATGCCTGTTCACTCAACAAAAATGATAGCTTCAAAAACACTTGAGTGTATGTGCCTGTGGAGGCTTATGGGTGGCTCTCCTTATTTCCTTGCTCTGGAGTTTCTCAGGTTCTGCCTTCCAGGGTTGGAAGTGCAGGCCGTTGCTTTTCTGCCAGGTGATTTTATGTGAAATCTTATGTCCCTTTGCTTTGGAGACAAAAGCTTAAAACCTTCCCTCCCCAACCATCTTTTCAGGCCCCTTCAAAGAAATTCTTAATGATGTCTTTTCTATTTTGTCAACTGAGCTTTTGTTAAAAGAAAAAAAATCTGAGTAATGATTACTGCTTTTGGAAACTTGCCATTGAGGTATTTTAAAATGACACAAGTACAACTATGTTCATAGCAGCACTGTTTACAATAGCAAAGTCATGGAATCAACCCAAATGCCCAACAGTTGACGAGTGGATAAGGAAAATGTGGTACATTTATACAATGGAATACTACTCAGCCATCAAAAAAAAGATGAATTAATGAAATTTGCCGGGAAATGGATGGAATTTAGAAAAAATCATATTGAGTGAAGTATCCCAGACACACAAAATTAAGCGCCATATGTATTCCCTAATAGGTGGAGCCTAGTACCAAACCCACTTAGTGACATATTCAAAGATAAATCTCTGTAATACCACAGTAATTGCAAAGATTATAAACAGGAGGGAATGGGAAGGAGATTGCGACTGAGGGGGTTTGATCTCACCAGTCAGGGAGTGTATAGAGTCTGGCAGACAGATAACATCCTGCAAATGAGAGACTGACCCCTTCCCCCCACTGTGGTCTCCTATTCCATCTACCTTTGAATCTACTCTTACAGTAAGACTCCATTTAAAGTCTTTTATCTCTGGTTAGGAGGTGACCTCCAATACCAATCAGGATGGAGCCAAGAGGGGTGCAGAAACAGCAAGACTGAAAACAACAAGAAACCATAATTCAGAACACCAGAGACCCTACATTCATCACCTGGAACCAGACCAGCCAAATCTCTCCCCATCCTAAAGCTCAGAGAAATTCGTGGAAGAGGGAGGTAAGATTTTAAGAGCCTAAAGATGGGAAGGGGCAACGATATGTAAGATACTCCACACAAGTTAAGGCTGCAGTAGCCATAATCGGACTTTGCATGACCTGCACAATGATGGACATGTCAATGACCCCCCAAAGTCTAGCATGGATCACAGGCACTAGGATCCTTAGAGGTAAGGGATTAACAGTCATAATAGTGTTCCCATACTAAAGGGGAGCCTAAGAAAGGGCTCTGGGTAATGCCACTGAGTCCTTATACCTCAGTAGAGTGGAGGATGCAGAAAGAAGTTTGACATTCATTCACACTAAAGGATGCTCCAGGGAATGTGGGAGGGAGGAAGGAGGTGGACACTGGGAGAAAGGGAGAGAGGGGACAAAAGGGAAAAGGTAGGGAGGGTGCAAGGGGGACTGGGGAGGGAGGGGACTGGGGTACCTATTAAGCTTGTATAATTGGTAAAAAAATATAAAAAAAGGATTTGTTAAGTAGGCTGGGGTGATACTTCTTTAAGTGCTTGCCTTGAGAACTTGAGAATCTAAATTAAATCCCCACACCCACATTAAAAGCGGGCCCTATTGGAGAGGTAGTGAGACAGGCAGATTCTATTGTCTTTACAGTAGCAGCCTAGCCTATTTTGACCATCCAGACCTTATCCCCCAAAAAAGCAGGTGGACAACCAACTCAGTAACAACACATAAAGATGTTCTCAGGCCTATATACACTAACACAGAGACATATTAAAATATTCCAAATGCTGTTACAGAATCTTCATTTTTGTTTCTCCAACCAAACCTCATTGCTTGAACAAAAAAATTTTCATTCTTTAGTGCCTAAGCAGAATTGGAAACTTGTATTTTGATCCTATGATTTGTAAAATTAGTTTCTGAACAATAAAGCCCGCAAAACAGAAAAAGACAGCCTTTTATGCAAAAGTTCAGGATTACACTTAAGCTAGATCTACTGGATACTCTTAAGCCAATGCTGCCTCATTTCTAATACATCTTTGCTGTGATAAGTTCTTCCTTGGGTTTCCTGCACTTATCCTGAGTTTGACTTCTGTTGGCTTGTTTAAACAATTTCTTGTCTCCTTTTAGTACCATACTTTTATATACTTCTGTGATCAAAACTTGCTAAATACTTGTACTTGAATGAGAGAGTTTGGTTCAAGGTTTTTTTTTTTTTTAATTTGCAAAATTTTAAATCAGATAAGGTTCTCCCTTTGTAACCATTAGCATCACAAAGATAAAACTTCACTGTTTTAGGCTAATCTTTTTTTAAAAAATATTTATTTTAGAGAAAAGACATGGGACCAGGTGGGAGGTCAGAGAACTTTCCTTTTACCATGTGGGCTTCTGGGGAATGAACTCAGGTCCCCAGTTGTGCTAGGAGTCCTTATACTGGCTTGAGCTATTTGTGAGTACTTTGGTCACATATTCTTCAATCTAAGTACACCATTCTGAAGGTTGAAAAAAATCTTGATTTTGTTAGTTTATCCTAGGGTATGCTAGTTATATTAGAGAACAATTTGTTAAGATTTTTTCCTTACTCATGACTTAACAGATCAGTTTTCTTATTGTATCTAAAATGGTTGTTTCTCTAATATCCCAGAATCAAGGTTAAATTTAATAATCCTTTTCAGATTTTCCCCTAGAGTTCTGTTGTCATTGACCTCTCAGTATTGTCCTAATACTTTTTCTAGTAAAGTTGGATCTTCCTCCTGATGATACTACATTTTCGGATCATGTTTATAGAACTGGTTATTTTGTCACTAACAAAATAATGGTGACATTTAAATATACTTATATGTAAAAAGGTAATGGAAATGGCCATTCATTGTGTACCTTTTGTGTACAAATTAGTTTGCTAACTTTTAGGTGGGGTTCTGAGACAAGATGTCAAGTAGTTCAAGATGACCTTGAAGCCTTGACTCCTCGAGTCCTCTATGTACCAAGTGTGGGAATTATGTGTGTACCACATGGTCAATTTACTTAGTATGGTATTTAAAAATCCATTTCAGAGTAGAAAACCAAAGCTGAAGGTCAGGGTCAGAAACTGGTCTAACATTTGGTATTTTTTTTTTCTTCAGGACAGTAAGAAACTAATTAGGATACCTTTTAGTGAGCATGGGATTAGTATTTTAGATTTGAACACGAATCATTTCTACTCTGTTACAGAATATATACAGTTTACAGTAATATCCTGCTCTTGTGGGAGTTGAATCTAGTTATAGTATACCTATGCAAGTGATGACAGGCCTATAGAAATTTAGAAGCACAGAAACCACTGGCAAATTTCTCTTAGAGAAGGCCTAACATAAAGTGGTAAAATTAGGCAAGAGTGTTTTCAATAACAATAGAAAGGAAGATTAAAAAAAATGCAATGGATCTGCAACATCTTCTCAAGGAACATATACAATTAAACCTGCTGCTTTCTTGATGCCCTCACCCCATACTATACTACATTGTGTCTTACACTTGAATGTTGTGGCTGTTCACAATTGCAATTAAGACTCAATTTTAATTAAGACAGTTACTTTATAATTGTGGGTTCTTTTATTTTTTTTCCTTTTCCTACTTTAGATTGTTCCTTGAGGGCAGGACAGTGCTTCTTTGTTGAAGAATTCCTGTTGCCTAAACTCATGGAGGACTCCAAGATTAAAACTACTTTCATAATACCAAGATGTTGTGCCTTTTTTTCATTCTCAAGTATGGAAATGTTATGTGATGCTCAGTGATAAATTATCACTTATGTTAATAAGTGATGCTATACAGTTTTGAATTTTGTAATATGTCAGTTTAAGTTTAAATATGAATGCTTTTGTTATGCCTTAGGGATTTATGTATTCTCTATGTCCAGCAATTATTTTTAAATCCTGTAGCCTAAGGATAAATACAAGTACTTTTGTTTTTTATATTGTTTCCAACATTTCCCAAAAGTTCTAAATTACAAAACTGTAGCTTTAGAATTTAGTGATTTTTTTTTTTCTACTTAAGAGCATTGTCTTTTTTTTTTTTTATTTATTCAATTGTGCGTGTGTATGCATGTGTGCGCGTGTGTGTATGGATGTATGTGTGTGTAGAACCATGGACGAATTTGGGAACCACCATGGACGCCTCCACCTCCTCGTTTACTCTGCCCCGGGGTTCACAGGCTCCGCCCTACCAGGACCGGAAACGCAGGCCACCCTTGCTTCTGCCTGGTGTCTATATGTGGGGTCTAGGATCTGAACTCAGGACCTTCTGCCTGCAAGGCAGAGGCTTAACCCCTGAGCCACCTCTCCAGCCCCAAGAGCATTATCTTTTTAAAGTTAGGGCTCGTTTTCCAACTTTTTATGCATCATTGTCTTGTTTACTTTTCCTATAATGTTCAAATGTCTTGACAAAAGCCAAGTAAGAGAGGCTTTATTTTTGCTTTTTGTTAAAGAACATGATCCATATTTTGGGGAAGTCAAGGCTGCAAGAACTTGAAACAGCTGGTCATAAGGCATCCTCAGTTAACCAGCCTGCTCATTTCCCTTTCCCCATTTATACAGTCTAGGATATGATGGCTCCAACAGTGTGTGGTTCTTATTGCTTCAGTTAATCCCCCAAGGATATGCCCAGAAAGCCCATCTCCCAAATGATTTTAGATTTTGTTAAATTGACAACCCTGACCATGGACATCTGTGTTCAAGAATGCTGTGTAAGACTGGTACTACAAGGAAGAGTTAGTTAATCAAGAAACTACAAGAAGTGAAAATTTGCTTTAGAAACTAATTTTCAATGATGTTGGTGCCAGCTGTGTTGTGAAGTCATCTTGAAACCATGACTTCACATTTGTTCCTAGGGTTGGTTCTTGTATTGAAAGTTACTATTTTAATGGCAAATGTGTTAATGTCCCGTAAACAAAATCAGTTTTCAAACTAGATATTAAAATCTGCTGAAGTATTCTAAAGGGCAAGTTAAATTATTTGTTCCCTTGGGGTTTTTTTTGGTCTTTTTGTAATTTTATCTTTTTTTTTTTTTTTCTGGTGCTGGGGACCGAACCCAGGGCCTCGCGCTTACCACTGAGCTAAGTCCCAACCCCAAATTATTTGTAATAGCTAAAAAAACCCCTAAAATGTATGGTTTACACATTGCTGATTATCTCCCGGATGAAAAGAAACTCCATAGTTCTTTTGAACAATATAACATGTTGCCATATTAAAGATTTTCCCGCAGATGTGAACTCTAGTTCTTAACTCGTGTATGCTTATACCTAACAAATGGATGACAGACATGATAGGACTTGTTATTTGCTTATGTGTGACATCATGATGTGAAAAGTTGGCAAATAAACATGTTCTAAAATAGTCATATAAAGTGTGGACTTTGTAATCTCATGGTATATTCTGAACAACTATATTGACATTTGGCTTAATGGTGAAATGCAGACAGTGGGTAAAACTGCAGTACTTTGGCACATATTAAAGAAATAGCTTCAACCTGTCTTATTGCCATGCATTTGTGATTCAAACAAAGATAAAATGGGACCAGATCCACTTTGAGTGTCTTTGGGAAAACAGTAAAATTTTGTTAAATGTGGATCCCTAAATATTTATGTAAGTGGTAGAACAAAACTAGCTAATATATAGGTTGTCTTACGAAAAGATACTCAGGCGAAAGCATTGCAAGTGAATTACCTTCCTTTATCATTTTTACTTGAGTGACAAATTTTGCTTAGAGTTGGTTATTGGGCATGTATTTTTTTCAGATAGGAAGGAAGTGAGACTTCAGGAAAACAACTGACAGGATTATTGTGAGTGATTAAATTGAGGATCAAGTGAGGCAGAATTTTGGAGAAACTTTTATTGTTTGGAGGTTGACAATTGTAGATACACTTAAGGTGTGGCTTTTTATGACAAGTATTAGTGAGTATATTTTAGGAATTATATATTGAAGTGGACCCGGACCACTAATGAAAGATTTCCATAATTCAAATGACACATTGCTTTCCACCTGACATGCAAAAATTACAGAAACATTTCAAATGCACTATATTGTCAGTTGAATGCAGAAGATAAAAAATATAGTGTCCTGCTGAACTACATTCTGCAACCCAGTCTGCCAAAGACTTCATGAAAATCTTAATACTTAAAAATTTCTTACGGTTAAAATAATGATAAATGTGAGAGTACTGAGGTGATTCAGTGCATAAAGGTATCTGTATGCAAAACCTGGTGACCTGATTTTGATTCCTTTGGTCCACGTGGTAGAAGGGGACATGACTTCTGAAAGCTGTCCTTTCAAATTCACATGTGGGCCATGGTGTGCACATGTACTCTTGCTTTCTGTCCCAAGTAAATAATTGGTAAAACTATTTGGTATCCTTGACTGTAAAGAAATGTGGAAGGGGCCTGGAGATAAACCTCTGCCTTGTAAACAGAAGGTCTTGAGTTTAGATTCCATGTGAAAACACAAGGTGGAAATGGTGGTGGCCTGTACTTCTGGCACTGGAAGACAGAAGCTTGGGAAACTCCAGAGCAAAGTGAAGAGGAGGTAGCACAATCCAGAGTCATCCTGTGATGCATACACGACACAAAAGCATGTTGAAGGTTCCCAAGGCTCTAAACTTTGAGGCACACAGCTGTACTTTACATGGTGAACTGACTAGGTGGGAGTTAGGCTCATATTAGCCCTAGATGACTGAGGTACTTGGCAGGCTAGTTAGGATGTTTTAGTTGAGAAAAAAGTATATGTTGCTTTAAATAGGTTGATAGAAATGCAAGGGTGACCTTAGCCTTTGCATAAAGACCACTACACATTTTTAATATTTGTATGCATTTTAAAATCTGGTGTGCAGATTACTTTCAAAGGTTAAAAAAACAGGTTAAAAAACAGGGATATCAGGGATATAACTAGCCAGTATCATCTGCAACTTAATCTCAGGCTTTCTGAAAGCCTATTTTGTATTTAGTAACTAGGTTAGCAGAATATACACAGAGGAGGATTATGCTTATTGCTTATTACTATCTGTAACATGCATGGTGTGCCATACTTGTGGAGGTAGAGGATCTCAGGTGCAAGTTTTCACCTCTACCTTGTTCAAGTTGGTCTCTTCACCATTGCATACTTAAGATTAGCTGGAGCACAAGCAGCAGCCAGATTCTCCTGTCCTCTTCCCCCTTTTCACAGGCATATGGGGAGATGACAGACATTTGCAGTACCAAGTTGAGCTTTTACATAGGTTCTGGGAAGGATTGTGTAGGAAACACTTTTACCCATTGAGCCATCTTCTCAGCCCATATTTGTAACATCTTAAACCAGATTGGGCATGTTTTTGTTGTAGCATTTAATTAGAACTATATCAAAGCATTAAACTGATGCATTAAATTGAAAAGTTGGCTTATAAAAAAAACACATTTGTTAAGTAAATATTAGATGCCCATGTGCTCAGCACATGGCAAATATTGAAAACAGACTTCAGCCTTGAACTCTTCTGATCCTGTGACTAGCTGTGACTTAGTTTGATATTTAAATGGTTTCCTTTGTCAAGGGAGTAGTTATGTTCAAAGTGTTGGGTACTAGTAAGAGAAAGCACACCAAGATTGTTGACTTTGCTGCTAGTATGTGTAAACTCCATCAAAAAAAAACAAAAAACAAAAAACAAAAAAACACTACATCTTTTTATTCTAAATGGGGATATCACACTAAAAATCTAAGCTGAATGAAGCCTGCTTTTCTGAAAAAATTTCACATAACTCCAATTAGTGTTTACTTGAGAGAAGTGTCGTTTTGCAAAGACTGATTAAATATTTAGGTTATATTTTTATAGAACTATCTCAGAAAAGAGTTGCTACAACTGGAAAAACTAAACAGTGATCTAGAAGGAAATATGTGACTCTCAAATTGGGTTCACTCAAGGACATGTTATTTTTTTTTCATTTCTCTTCAACCCCTTTGTACTACAAGGAATTTGGCTTATTGATCCCATTCCAACAATGTTTCTACTATTAAAAACTGGAATGTCTTATATGAATAGTCACAATAAGTATCTCCATAAACTTGTATTTGAATAACTTAACTTTTAGAAAGGCAGGTAGTACCTATAAGTCTTATGATAAGTCTTCTTTTTGTGAGTCAAACTTTACAAAATATAATTTTCTTTAACATTGAGGTAAAGAACTTGTGCTACAAAATAGCAAAGCTATGTAGGCAATAAAATGTGACCTAAGAGGTTACAATTATATGCTATGCATTTCTGTCTTTAAGCACATTTCATTATAGTCATACCTCTTGTTGGGTGGAACAGTATAGTAGATGACACTATTATTTTTCTCTGAAAGCAAGGTTTTTTTTGTTGTTGCATTTCCAGTGTTAGGAATGAATGACAAATACTATTAGTTATCTTCATTCTTCACATTACCAAGTTCTTCCATCTTGTCCTGAGGATGAACAAAAGCTTGAGGTGTACGTTTCAGAAGATAAACCGCAGCATGAAGACCACCTATATTCACCCAGACTGTATGAACC
Source organism: Typhlomys cinereus (assembly GCA_023101885.1). Lineage (NCBI taxonomy): Eukaryota > Metazoa > Chordata > Mammalia > Rodentia > Platacanthomyidae > Typhlomys > Typhlomys cinereus. The sequence goes on from JALPQD010000108.1 coordinate 2,597,058, forward strand.
TTTCGCCATACATGTCCCATTCCAGATAATGCCTGTACACACAAAGAAATGTAAAAGCCATTAGACTGACAATCTGCTCTAAACCAACCAGTTATGAAACAATCAGGGGGAGAGAAAATGAGTCTTATTTAAGCTAGTATTTTTCATGTCTGCTTTTAAGAATCCTGACGTTGTCACAAGCTTAGATTTTAAGCAAACATGCAGCACCTTGGTGAAGCATTTCTTGTCCTGAGTAAGTAGTACAGCTCGGCCTGTCCCTGGTCTGCAGACACGGCTTATCTCTCGTAGGCAAGCTGGATAAAGATTCCAGTTTCTCTTCTTGGAGCCCATCCTATAAAAGACAGCTGGCAAGTCAACTGCTTACTGCTAGAAAAGGTAAGGATCTAGGACTACATTGAATGAGAACAAAAGTTAAAATTAGGAAATTTAGAGTTTTATCATTCATCAAAAGTTAATGTTTAGTTTTTTGTGAGACAAATCTTTTTATAAATTATAACTTGTCCTTTTAATGACAAGGCAGTCAAACTATATAAGCCAAACCAATGATTTCTACTCATCCTTTGTCCTAAGAAATAGGTCTTATCCTTTTATGTGACGTATGACTATAATTGAACAGTAGATGAAGCGAATTATAGATAATTTAAAAATGATTTCTCTATGACAGGATCAAAATGCAGAAAAATACATTACTGAACACTTAAGAAATACAATGGGGGCTTGAGAGATGGCTCAGGGGTTAAGACTGCCTCACAAGCAGAAAGTCCTGGGTTTGGATCCCAGGTCCCATGTAAAAATGCCACAAACGGTGGTGGTCTGTGGTCTGTGGACAGAGCTTGGGAAATCCCAGAGTGAAACAAGAAGGAGGTAGAAGCAATCCTGCATGGTTCCCGAAGTCACCTTTGGTCTTCCACAGGGACTCACAGTGCCCTCTGACACACACACACACACACACACACACACACACACACACACACACACACACAGAGTAAATAAATAAAAATTCAAAAAAATACAGTGGGTGAATCCATATTAATAAAAAGAAAAAAGCTACAAGTTGATTAAAAGGAAGTGAAGATAATTTTTCTGACTAAAAAATAATAGTGAAATAAAACTTAAAGAAAAACTAAAATTTACCTTTTGCCAAATGGCATATCTGTTACAATAATATCTACAGAACCAGTTCTTAGTGGAAGATTACAGATATCCCACTGAACAGCATCAATGGGCAAGCCCCAGAATGTTTTCCTGTGGAGACAAAGAAACTTAAGCATACTCTGAAATGCAAAATTTAAAAAAAAATTGTTTGAAAAGAGATTGACTGCTACAGCAAAATACTGGAAAAATGGAACTTCAACATATTAATTAAAATCAAAAAGGACTGCAGGAAGAAAGCATATAGTCATGACGGAAAAAGTCTACAAATTTTAAAAATGGTTAAGATTAAGGATGTATATAATGATATATAGTTAAAGACAATGAGAAATGCATTCACAACTAAATCACTAAAATACAAGTTTACAGTGTTGATGGAAATAACATGCTGAAAAGATTTTTGAAGAAATGAACACTACTAAACGATAAAGTTTATAAGATGATACATCCGAAGAGTAAAGTTTGGTAACTAGTATTCATAGGAGACTTAAACATAAAATTAGTGCATGTACAGACAATTATTTTAAGATTAGAGAGAAAGAAAAGACATCAAAAATAGAAGGCCGAATGAATTTAAAAATAGAAAAAAAAATCCTATTAGGTCAAGTGAACTTTTAAGAAAAATGTAGGCTGTACTATATAAGCTAAGAATTAAAGGTAATTAAAAATCTGAGTCACCATCTTTAATAAAAAGCACTGTAAGCCAGGCATGACAGCACACCTCCAAATCCCAGTGCTTTGCAGGTGAGAACAGGAGGATCAGTTGGCCAGTCTCAGTTACACAGCAAGCTTGAGGCTGACCTGAGCTCATGAGATCTCTTCAGAAAAAAAGAACAGTTTAAGAAAAGATGAAAGCAGTAAAGGTAATCATTATATAATAAAAAAATGAAATTATTGGAACTAGTAGTATAATCATAGATGCAAAAACTAAAAAAGATAAAAACCAAAAAAATACTAAAAGTTCTAGGTTGGCTTGTAATGTAAGATTTGTCTAAAAAAATGTCAGATTCGTCTAAAAAAAAATTCCAGTCTATTGGGAAAAGGACTTCTCCGTAAGGAATGGGAAAGAAAGAAATAGAGTTGCAATATGATACAGAAGTCGTTAAATGAAACTTTAAACTACAAGTTGTTCTCCATAAACTTCAAATGGAGTCTCACACAATTGACATTTTGCTTGTCAGAATATACTGGGGTGATAAAGTCAGCATGAAAAATGATGTAATACAGTTTTAAAATTTTACCCTTCTTTAATTTGGTTTTTGGTCAATAAAGATGAGATGTTACTTGCTGCTCTTTTCACGGCCAGTGGATTATTATCACCAGCGATATGGTAACAATTAGACCATTCAGTAGCCCCCTAAAAGACAAGAGTATTATTAAAACAAGCTGCAAAAAAAAAAAATTAGAGGCAAAATTATTACAGTCAATTGTGGGTAGTAAACAAAATAATTGGGTGATTTTGGATCATGGATGACAACATGTGCTGTCAACCTGCTACCTCCCCTGTTGTAAATACCCATTTCCTGTTGTCTCTCTCTGCTGTTCACTGATCCATCCAGAGACTCAGCTAAAGTGTCACAGCCCCAGTTCCTACAGCTATCTCAACTTTCCACATGAATTTTGTGCCTCTATAACTGCATTTGTTCCAGCTGGTCTAGTAACTCCTTCAGGATACATCTAGAATTTTATTCAATCCTTCACCAAGCAGTGTCTGGGCATAACAAAGTAATTAGTATTAAATAAACATGATTTAAAAAAAAATCAATTCTCTGCTCTCCAGTCTCTCTCCCGGCCCCCTCCCACCACATGCCATCATGGTAGCTCTTTCCCATCTTCATTTCTGACCATAAGCTATCTAATGCTATCTTAAGGCTAAACCATGGCACCCCTGGCCACTAGGCCTGTATCTCTAAATAAACTCATTTCTTAAGTCTCAAAAAAAAAACCAAACCAAAAAAACCCACTAAGTGAAACCTGTACTTTCTTGGATTTATGGGAGTTTGTATAATCTTATTTTAGATCATTTCAAAATAAAATTCAACTTCTTTGCATGACAGACTTTTGAATGATAACCACCATGTGCCTAAAAGGATTTTGTCAAAAACATTTCAGTAGAATATAAATACCAAGTTACAACATATATTGGTGAAGTGAGGTGAACAATGTTCTGTGCTGATAACAGTTTCTGACATGACATTGTGACATAGTCTATAATCCTACAAAGACTTGAAAGGAAAGGGATGTTGGAAGTATGCCAGAGAGTGGGTGAGCAAGGATAAGGATTGTGATTGTAACCCTCAATAACCTTCATTTGTAAACCTATTTGGATTTCATGGAGCTGTATTTTATAGTACTTCTAAATTTTAAAGTATTCCAGACAAGTATTTAATACTTTAGTGGACACATTGTCTGTCTATCTACCTACTTACCTACCTACCTATCTATCCATCCATCCATAAAATCTCCTGTCAGTTCCTTTCAGTTTTGTTTAAGTGGTCATTTATTAGCTCAGATATCTACACTGATACTGTCTAGTAGCTCCAGATACTCTGATTTAGATGTATCATTTGCTCACCTAAAAATTAAATGTGATTATTACCTCTATTGGTATTGCTCCTGTTCCACACATTGGATCAACTATTATATCAGTAGGCTGAGGTGCACAGAGCCTAGAGGAAAAAATAAAAAAATAAAAAATCCCATAAAAACCCAGCATACCTGTAGAGAGTAAACCAAAAGATGAAGCGTCCACACTACCACAAAAGAAGACCAATCTGACCACACATTTGGAGATGTATCTTAGTCCCCACAGTCCATTGCTGGGATTATGTAAGTTCTGGGGTACAGTCATGTGCCTAGCATGTACAAGGTTTTGGGTTTGGTGGGTATAATCCCAGCACTCAAGGAGTAGAAATAGAAAGAGTATATCAATGTAAGCTTACTAACAACTAGAGATTTGGTATTTCTTTTCTTCTGAATTTAATTTTAAAGATAATGTCCTTAACATAAAAAAAATTGTTTTCTGGCTGGAGAGATGGTCAGGTTAAGATTCCATCTCACAAGCAGAAGGATCTGAGTTCAGATCCTGGATCCCACACAAAAATGCCAGGCAGATATGGCTGTTGCCTGTTCTTCCGACTCTGGAAGGCAGAACCTGGGAAATCCCAGGGTGAAGCAAAAAGGAGGAAGAGCAATTTAGGATGTTCTCAAAGTCACCCTTGGGCCTCCACAGGCATACGGTACCCTCTTCTATACACACACACATACAATAAATTACTTTTTTAAAAAAAACAATTGTTTATTTTGAGCACTTAGTATTTGACAGGCATGGATTGAAGCTTCAAAGATAGGTTATTTTACTGAATTCTCTTAATGACCTCATTACTATTTTATGAATAAACTGATGCCAAAAAAAAAAAAAAAATCCCCCCAAAACACTAGACCCAAGACACAAAACATTGCTAAGAATGGTTCACCTGTTACCCCATTACACAGCATTTCATCCTAGGTCACTAAATTTCTTTTTCTTTTTCTGGTCCTAACCTTGCCATAGTCTGGTATGGTAACTATATCTCTCCCATAAAATAGGTTGATTCTTCGGCCAACCCTACAATCCCAAACACTGCAAATGGGCCAGGGTTAGACATTCAATCAAAGCTATTGTCACTCAAATCATCTCTTCTAGGAATTTGGAATAAAGAGCTACAAGCCCTGGGTTGTGTGAGTCAGTCACTTGTAACTACAAGTAAATTTAGATGATGGGAAGCCATGTGCACAGATAACAGAACAAAATCTAATCTCTCAGAAACAGAAAAGCAACTACTGAGATTGCTGATGCTTTTCAAAGATCTCGTTTCTGCCCTTCTTAAGACTTTGCCTTCAGTTTTTCTATGGACTTGGCAGTTTCTCTTCCTAATCATTCCCACCCTCAGCATAAACATCACTTTGTGTGGGCACATGTGTTTGTGCATGATGCGGAGCTTGATAATGGGCATCGTCCTTAACTGTTCTCTAGAAATGACCAATTTAGCTACACTGTCTTATCAGCAAGCTCCAGGAATCCTCCTGCCTCTAATGCCTCTCCATTTCTTCAATTATGTGGGTTCTGGGGAATAAAACTCAGATCTTCGAGCTTGTGTGGTAAGTACTTTATTGAGTGATCTCCTCAGCCCAATCATCAGTTACATATCCTAGACTATTTTTTTCAAGTTTCTAAACTACCACTCAAAATACTCTTTCTGAACCTGGCTCCTATCATCAGGGTTGGTAGCAGTAAAAGTTAAATAAGTAAAGACTGGGAGTTTTTTTGTTTTGTTTTGTTTTTTTTTAAATCAAATGGGTCCTGTTTTCTGTTCCTGACTTAATTTGCTTCAATTTTGTAGAACTCTGACTCCTAAGAGGAAACAAAGATGAAAAGGCAAGAAAATATAATCTCTCAATTTAGCAGCACATGCGAGGCACTGTGTATACTAGATAATTTGTGTAAGTTTCTTCATTTGATCTTCATGAACATTTTTAAATTTATATTTATTTATTATGTATATGTGTGTGTGTGTGTGTATGAGAGGGCACCATGTGTGCTCATGGAGATCCTGGGCGGATGACTTTGGGAATCATCCTGGATTGCTGTACTGCCTTTTTGGTTCATTCTGAAATTTCCCAGGTTCCTTCTTCTAGAATCAGACGTACAGACAACCACCATTTCAACCTGGCATTTTTACATGAGATCCAAACTCAGGACTTTCTGCTTTCGAGGCAGAGGCTTAATCCCTGAACCATCTCTCCAGCCCCAGTAACAAATTTTTAAATACTAGCTTCTATTTTTTACCTTTTTTGCCATGTCCACCACCAAAATCAGTGTTTAACAAGAAAATTCAAAGTAAAATGCCATTATAATCTGGATAAATAAATCTTCATTGTATATTACCTGAGCATCCCATAGGCGAGGGTTGACCTTAGAGTTGTAGGTCCAAAATGTGTAATATTTCTGCGGTGGAGACTCTCCTCAGTCAGTGCAATGCCCACAATGACTTCATTATCATGGATATTCAAGAGAACCTACAGTCATTAGATAAAACAAAAATACATTTTACAATTATTCAAACTTCACTTACTACTAAGATTTATTTTGTTTTTAAGACAGAGTCTCAGAATTCAGATTGGCTTGAACTGGGTACGTAAATTAGCTGATTTGAAATTTGCTGTCTTTCTGTCTCGTAAGTGGGATGAGTTCAGATCCTGAATCCCACAAAAAAAATGCCAGGCAGAAATGGCAGTGGCCTGCACTTCTGGCTTTGCAAGGTAGAGTCTGCGAAATCCCAGAGTGAAGCAGAAATGAGGTAGAAATAATTGAGGGTGACTCCTCAAACAATCCTTGGGCCTCTGATATACCCAAACAAATCTCTCTCTCTCTCTCTCTCACACACGCACACACACACACGCACACACACACACACACACGCACACACACACACACACACACACACACACACACAAATAGTGGACCCCCTCCTTTGATGCAGGCCTCATCGTGTGACTCAGGCTTAGCTAACCAGAACCACTAGCATGTTTTCAGGATGGGACCTATGACCTAGTTTAGACAATGGGCATCAGCCCTGGAAATTTTGCTCCTTGGATGTACTGGTATATGAGAGGTGATTTCTTGGTCAAATGGACATTCCTGCTTCCCTGTGGAAAGACAGCCTGTTAACAAAATGAACATATACATAACACACAAAATTTGCAGTCTCTGTACTAGAAGTGCTGGGATTGCAGATATGGGTCGCACACTAAAACTGTTTGATTCTTTTTAAAAGGCTTTCTCATTTGGGGCTGGAGAAATAGCTCAGTTGGTAAAATGCTTGCTCTGTCAGCATGAGGACCAAGTTGAGATCCCCAGTGCCCACATTAAAGCAAAGCCTGGCAGTGTGTACCTGCAACCTCAGCATTGGGGAGGGGACATGTGGAAACAGGTAGATCCTAAGGGCTCATTGGCTAGCCATTTTACTCAAAACGTAAGTTCCATATTAGAGAGGAAAACCTTTCTCAAAAAACAAGGTGGGGAAACAATAAAGTTAAGTGAAATCAACATTTGGTTTTGGTATGTACATATTCAGGTGAGGGCACTCACACTCATGTGCACACTCCACACATAACCACAAAATTTTCTCACCGAAGTCCATTTTGTATACAGTAAGAAGCATAAAGCTTAAGTGTATATTCCAGTGAGTTTTTACCTGATATGTACTGTATAGCTACTACCCAGCAATTTATTCTATTTCAGCATTCTTTAAAAGACTCTATCTCCTTCCTGGTCAGTTATCACCCAAAGCAATCAACCTGATTTCTTCTACTATATATTTTTGCCATTTATTGAACTTCACATAGATAAAAGAATCTATTTTTCATTGGGCTGGAGAGATGGTTCAGGGATTAAGCCTTTGCCTTGAAAGTAGACCTATCCTAGGTCCCATGTAAAATGCCTGGCAGAAAAAAATAGCAGCAGCCTGCACTTCCATGGGCAGAGCCCAGGAAATCCCAGAGCAAAGCAAAAAGGAGGTAGAAGCAATCCAGAATGATTCCCAAAGTTATCCTTGGTCCTTCACTGGGAGAGACAGTGTTCCTCTGATACACACTATATATATATGTTTTTAAAATAAAGTTTTTTTTAAAAGTGTAAGAAATATTTTCATTTCATATAAACTATATTTGATTCTTTTTACTCACTGTATTTATAAGTTGACTATAATTACTTTTCCCCAACTTTTATGAAGGGAAATATTTAAATTCTTAAGGTTTTTGGACAAAAATTTCAAATACTGTAAGACCCTGTTTCATAATAAACTCCTAAATATATCCTTTACCCAGATTAGTTGTAAATACTTATCACATTTGCTTTATTATGCATTTTCCTCTTAGTATTTTAAAAATCTTTACAATTGTGTTAGATATGTTGTAAGTATGTGCCATGTTACACATGTGCCATGGCTTGTGTATGGAGGTCTGAGGATGACATCATAGCTTTTGCCTTCCGTCTTGGTGAGGCAGGGTCTCTCTTTTTGGCTGCAATACTCCCTCCAGGCTAGCTGACCCAAAAGCTTCTCATTCGGCCTCTCCTCTTACTAGCTTTTAGTGACTCACCAGTAATAATGTTTCACATAATGATTTTTCTTAGTTTTCCAAATGCACAAATTTTTTAATTAAAAAAAAAAAGTAAAACATTCTCCAATTTCCACCAAAACATTCCCTAATCATCATTTCACAGTAGCATCAGAACAGCTGTGTGCAAAGGCACTATTCTACACATTTCATATCCATGACCTCATTTCATGTTAACTCCTCTGACTAGTTATTACTTCTTTTGTAGGTATGTATCCTGGTGCACAAATGTATCAGTTCACATGCCCAGTCACATCATCATCTATGCTGAGATTTAAATTCAGAATTTGTCCTCTGAACCATCTTGCTAATTTTCTAAAGTTTATTTTTATTGTATTAAGTTTTATATATGAGATGTGTCTATGTGTTCGTATGCGTGTGGCATGGTGCATGTGTGGGAGTCAGAGGACAACTGTGGAATTGTTTCTGTCTTTCTATTTATGTGGATTCCTAAGACTGAACTCAGGTCAGCAAGTTTGCACGGCAAGCATTTTTACAAAAGTCTTGAGCCATCTCAGTGGCCCAAGCTAGCAAATATTTGGACATGATTTCTCTAGTTAGCCTCTTCATGAGGAAAAATAAATAGGAAATTATTCTCTTGATCTGATATTTTTTAAAAAAGTTATAAAAATGACTGATCCCAGATTTAAGTGCTCCAAAAATCAACAGTATTTGAATGTCAATTTCTAGGGATCTGTATAAATCATCAGAGATTTGAAGAACTCTAGTTACTATTACCCACATGAATCAACTGGGTAGTCACAGGGAAAACAAGCATGCAAACAGGAAGTTATGAGAATCTAGCAAATTTTAAAAAGAGGACAGCTGGCTCTAGGATGAACATTAGCACTAACAGTTTGACATGAGGTTTTAAAAATATATTCACCACCTTTTAGTACTAAAACTGTACAACTAAAACACAAAAATAACTTACTTGTTATAATTCTAGGTAAATTTTGTCATCTAAAAGTTCACATAATATAGAAATAGGCACAAGATTAGAACTTAAGAGGGCTGAGGATCCAAGAATGCAGCTCAGTGGTAGAAACCTTACCTGTTATGTGCAAGGCCCTGGGTTTGATCCTCAGCATATAACACACATATTATCATTGTTCTGATTCTCTGCTGAGTTTGATGACAAACACTTGTAATCAAACACTTGGATTGAGACAGTAAGATCAAGAATTTGAGGTCAGCCTGGGCTACACAGACAGATGTCTCAAAAAAAAGGGGGAGGAACTTTTGAGTATTTATGGCTTCCACCTACTAGCTTATACCAACATATTACACCAAACACTGAACTGTATTATTGCATTTTCTTTCAGTACAACTTTAAAGGTATATACAGTTATTGTTCCTATCTAAACAGAAGTTAAAAGAGATACTCTTCTCCAGTGTTACAGTTGTGGAATATAACTTGGTCTCCGTGGGTCATGCAATTCTTAATGATACCCTACCAAGTTTATTGCCCATTTAACTATTCCTGGGTTTCAGTAGGTTAGCCTGAAAATCCTATGAATATATGACCACCTTTTATGTGTGGTATATGTGAATATGTACATATAGGGGTGGGTGTGCTCTCTTATATGGAGGACAGAGGTTGATGATGGGTCTTTCCTCTGTAATTCTTCAGTTTAGTTTTAAAACCTTTAGTGTGGTGGGGGAAATACACACACAGATGTGCTATGGTCCAAATGCCAGAGGACAACTTTTGAAGGTTGGTTCTCTCTTTTCACTTTTGTTTCCGGGCACTCATCTCAAGTTGTTGGGCTTGCATGGCAACCACATTTACCCACTAAGTCATCTTCCCAGTCCCTACCACTTTATTCTTAAGACAGGGTCTTGTGCTGAACGTGGAACTTGTCATTTCAGCTAGACTGGCAGGCCAACAAGCCCTGGGGATCCACCTGTCTCTGCTTCCCAGCACTTGGGTCATGATACTTGCTGCTCTATTCAGCTTTTATATGGGTGCTCATGATTGAGCAGCAGGCACTTTATCTACTGAGCAATCTCCCGAGCTGTGTCTAGTCCATTACAATTATTGTGCCCATGCCAGGGCTTGGGCCTTGTCTCTTAATGCTGTGGCCAGCTCCACGTTTGATGCTCTGGAAGCCAATGGGGCTGCTGGCAGAGATCATAATCCTTCCAGATTAGTGGTTGGTTTCATTTATGGCTCTTATTCACATTTAATGAGACTTTGGGCTGGGGAGTAAAGACTTAGGGAAATAAAAAAATTGAACCTGTAATAACATACAAGATCCTTATTACCTGGTCGTTTAAGAGCAGCAGCAAGACTTCATAATGTCATTCCATGGGGAAATGACCCCTAAGTCTGAGGAGAAACAACCTCTGCCTGGAAACGCTCTTGACAAACCTTTTCAACCATCACTCAAAGCCAATACCCACCTCCACATCAAAGTTGGTCATATCGGCCTTCCACTTAAAATAATCTTGAACAGAACCTCCAAAATCTCTTGCAGCCTCATTTGAGGTAAAGCAGTGCCTCTCTCCTGCTCTGTTACATGTGACTCTAAACTTTTGTACTTGTGGCTCAGTTTCTTCTTGTAAGATTCCATCATTCTCAAGTGATGCCAAGTCATCACCTACTAATGTTGAAATCTCCTCTTTGATGGCTGGATTTTCATAATAGTCTAAAATATGTGAATCTGAAGCACTGTTTGCAAACTTTTTTTTAACATTTTTCTCATCTACTTTGTCTCCTTGTCCACAATCAATCTTCTCTTTACTCGAATTCTGATTTATCTTTTTGCGCTTTGTTTTTTTCTTCTTGAAACTGGTGTTAATTTTCCACACTTTTAAAGGGTTTGACCATGGAAGCTTTCCAGCCAAGTCTTCAAAATCCTTTAGAACTTCTTCCTGCAAAGTACAAAAGAAAGAAAATGAAATCTACTCATTCTTTACCACTTTTCAAAAAATAAGTTATTTATCTATGATAGAGAAAACACCAAATAGCAATCAAAGGCGAACTACACTTTTGGAAACTGCTTCTCTTCTTTCACAAAGTGAGTTCTGGAGATTAAACTCAGTACGTGACCCAATATGTTGGCATATGCTAAGTGTTCAATGAATGGAAGTTATCTGTATTCAAGTTTCTTCTTTATCTGCTGAGCCATCTTGCCAGTCCCTTATTTCTTTGTCATCCTTTTAGGACCATTCTCTCCCTTTTTATTCTTATCTCTGCTTGGAAGGTATTTTCTTCGCACAGCTTCTTTGAACTGCAGGCCCCTATCTTCTTACTTAATAGTAATCTAAAGGGTACAACTTCTCAATAGCCTAACCTACTTGGCCTTCCAAGTAATTTTCTTCCTGTTTTGTTTTATTTACAGTGCTAAGTACTATCTAAAGTTACTAAGTCTGTATGTTGTTCTTAGCAATATCATTTATACTGTAAGTACACAATGGAAAGAATCTTAACTGCTGTGTCCTCTGCTATATGCCACATGCCTAGAACAGCAGTGACACTTTAAAAAGGTGGTTGAAATACAGCAGCTGGGCCAATAGTATGTTTGCTTAGTATGCATAAGGTTCTAAATTCAATCACCAGTGCTGTAAAAATAAATAGCTGTCTTGCAAACAGAAGGTTCTGAATTCGGATCCCAGGTCCCATGTAAAAATGCCAGATGAAAATGGTGGCAGCCTGTACTTTCTGGCCTGGTGGGTAAGAGTCTTGGAAATCCCAGAACAAAGCAAAAAGGAGCTAGAAAACAATCTAGGATGATTCCTGAAGTCACCCTTTGTCCTCATAGGGACACACAGTGCCCTCTGATACAAACACAGCAAATAAATAAATATATAAACGAACAGTTACTGGATAATATGTGATCAATGTTAAAATGTTAAGTACAGAAGATTTATTCAATAAAACACTAAGCACATGTAACCTTGGAAAGGTGATTTAAAACTGCAGAAAATTAGTTTCTTTGTCATTTTAGTCATATTTCACATACTAAAATAGTATATAAAAGAGATTCAATTTTTTTCAAACATTTTTCATCTATACTTCACTGAAACACTACAGAAAGTAAGTGCGCTTAGCTCTGTGAATAACTCTGAAGCCTCTGATCCCTGGAGGCAGGGAAATGAAGGCTAAAACAACTCATTTAATTGGCATGGAAATCATGCCCCAATAAAACAAACCAAAAAAAAAAAAAAAGAGAGAGGAGGGACATAACTTATTTACTGCCTACCACATGTCAATCTAAGAGATTTCTTGCCAGTGTAGACCACCTTCATGGCCTCTCTCATCACAAGAATCTTATACTAGGCAAGTGTCAGAAGAACTGTTTCATTGAAAAGCAATTTCAAAACTTTACAAGACAGGACTTACATGAAAGTAATAAAAGGAAAATAAAACATATAAGGGAGGGGGAAGACACGAACAGGAAAAGTATAGCAGACAAAAACTTATAAAAATATAGTGGCCAGAAAACTTGCCACAGAGCAGTATTAATGCCATTAAAAAAAATAAAAACTTGGGGCCGGAGAAGTGGCTCAGGGGTTAAGCCTCTGCCTTGCAGGCAGAAGGTCCTGAGTTTGGATCCTACACCCCACGTATAGATGATAGATGACGGGCGGAAGCGGGGGCATGGGGAGGGGGTAGGGGGTAGGGAGTAGGGGGTAGGGGGCCGGGGGCTCCGCCTCCGCTTCTGGTCCTAGTAGGACGGAGCCTGTGAATCTCGGGGCAGAATAAACAAGGAGGAGGTAGAGGCGTCCATGGTGGTTCCCAAATTCGTCTGTAGTTCTACCACACCCACACACACCCACATCCACGTGCATGCACAATTGAATAAATAAAAAAAAAAAACTTAAAAAAATAAAAACAATAAAACCTCACATAAAAGCAGAAATAAAATGAAGGCTGGAGAGATGGCTCAGGAGTTAAGGTGAGTTCAGATCCCAGTTCCTATCTAAAAACGCCATGCAGAAATGGCAGTGGCGAAAAAAAAAAAAAAAAGAAATGGCAGTGGCATTAACCTAACTTTGGAAGGCAGAGCCTGGGAAACTCGAGTAAAAAAAAAAAAGAACAATGCAGAGTGATTTCTGAAGTTACTCCTGGGCCTCCACATGTATACACAGTGCCCTTTGATTCACAGAGATACACGCGTATGCAAAAAAATAAAAAAAAAAAAAGAGGGCTGGAAGGATGGCTTGGGGGTTAAGACTTCATCTAGAAAGTAGAAGGTCCTGGTCTGCACTTCTGACTCTGGTGGGCCATGTTGGCTGCCCAGGATGTGGCCCAGAGATGCAAGAAACTGGGCATCACTGCTTGCATATCAAGATCAGGACCAGAAAAGGAAACAGGACCAAGACCCCTGGACCTTGTGCCCAGTTGGGTATATCAAGGATGTCATCCCCATCCCCGTCAGCAGCACCCTCAGGAAGGGGGATTGCCATCTGTGAGGACTACTCAGATTAATTAACTGCCTTCACATAAAAAAAAGTTCCTTATATTGAACATAACAGGTATAAAGATATGTAAGAATACTCATTCTGAGCTGGACTTAACTCAGAGGTTAAGTCTCTGCTTCAAAAGCAGAATGTCTTGAGTTCGGAATCCAGGTACCATACTGTTTTAAAAAACAAAAACCAAAAAAATGCCAGGCAGAAATGGCAGTGGCCTGCACTTCCAACTTTGGTAGGCAGAGCCTGGGAAATCCCACAGCAAAGCAAAAAGGAAGTAGAAGATTCCCGAAGTTACCCTTGGTCCTCCACAGGGACACACAGTGCCTTCTGACACTGACACTGACACACACACAAAAAAACCCCAAGAAATTAAAAAAAAAACAGTCATTCTATCATTATACAGCACGATATTAAAGAAAGATATAGTGCTCTAAAATAGGCCTCTGCTTACATGAAGATATAGTCACACCATGGACACATCCAGCCAAGCCTGGCAACGTCATTAATGTCCTCTACAGAACATATGGAAAAAGTAGAGAACAGTATGCACACTATATTTCTATTTGCTTAGGTAAGTGAAAAATATCTCTAGAATACCTAAGAAATTTGTTGTACATATTTGGAAACTATCAAATGTGAGGGTATAGGAATGAAGACATACTTTCCACCATATATCCTTTTAGTTTTTATAATTTGTTCAATATATCAACTATTATAGTTTAAAAAGAACATAAAACTGTAAGTCACAGGCTTGTTTCCTTTAAAAAAGGGAAGAACTAATGAATTTGTGATATCAGAATACTTAAACCTAAGGAAACTCATGTCTGTTTTATTTTGCTCATACAGGGAGTTACTATTTAGCTTAGTACTCACTATGTAGATTGAGCTGGCTCATTAACTCTTGATCTTCTTACCTCAATCTAAGTGCTGAAATTATAAGTGTATGCTACCACACCTGATCAAACATACTTTTTTTATAAGACAATGGAAATATGATGCCATAAAGATTATGACACCCAGCCCCAATAATAATTCAACTGATTTTGTGGATATTTTGGAAATCAACCTATTGGAAATCAATAAAGACCAGAGAATCAGGCAATATGCCAGCTTTTTTTTTCCCCCAGAAAGATTATTTCTAAGACAGACATTAAAATGGACAGAATACGTTTTAAACACTTGATTCTAGAGAACTGCCAAAAAAGGAACATGGAAAAACCTAGAGCTTACTGTAATCTATTTTTAGCCTTGTGCTTAAGTAGCACATGACTATTTAGGACTCACATGACAGACACATGCTGGAGACAAAAGTTGTTCTAATGACTGAAGCAGTATTTAAATATTACTTTGGCTTTATTTCAAAGATGAAGGAAGTTGAAATAGGGCAAAAGCAAAGTGTGGAGAAAACATTTTCATGCTACAAACCATCACATGTTCTTCAGTTCATACTCTGGAAGCAATTCTACTTAGGAATTCTATGTGTCTATCAGACAATTAGAAATCAACTGTCAGGCTGGAGAGATGGCTCAGAAGTTAAGACTCTGCCTTTTGGAAGCAGAAGGTCCTGAATTCAGAACCCAGGTCCCATGTAAAAACGCCAGGCGGAACCAGCATGCAGCTTGCATTTCCAACTCTGGTGGGTAGAGCCTGGGAAATTCTAGAGCAAAGCAAAAAGGAAGTAAAAGCTATCCAGGATGATCCATGAAGTCACCCTTGGTCCTCTATAGGTACATACAACTCTGATGCAGATATATACACACATGCAAAATAAATAAAGTTAAAAAAATTAAATTTGTCTTATTAAAAAAATCCATTTTCCCTCCACAAACTTTAACATTTTTAAGGACTGACTTTTAAAAGCAACTTTTGACAGAACTGACTTTTAAAACCAACTTTTGGGGGCTGGAGAGGTGGCTCAGGGGTTAAGCCTCCGCCTTGCAGGCGGAAGATCCTGAGTTCGGATCCCAGATCCCACATATAGACACCAGGCGGAAGCGGGGGCGGCCTGCGCTTCTGGTCCTGGTAGGGCGGAGCCTGTGAATCCCGGGGCAGAAGGAGGTGGAGGTGTCCATGGTGGTTCGCGAATTCGTCCGTGGTTCTACACATACACACACACACACAGACACGCGCGCACATACACACGCACATGCGCACAGTTGAATAAATAATAATAATAAAAAAAAACCCAACTTTTTGGGTTAGACTGTCGAGAAAGATTTAGATTTCATTTTAAAAGCTTGTTGTGATAAATGGTGTCTGAAAGCTACAGATGTTTTTGTAGACCACATGCTTACCGATCATAAGGCCCGTGCTTTATCGCCAATATTGCTAAGTAACAGGTAAACTGTGAAAACCAGAAATAATCTCTTAGGGAAGATGGCTGAAAATCAGCTATCATGTTTGGGATAGCTCACCTTTGTATTTTTGAATTGGTAATCTTTAAACTCTTGAACAACCACAAATAAGTTATCAACTGATCTTAGACAATGAACCTGGGAAAGAAAAAAAATGTTAGAAACTTCTGAAAAAACTTTTGAATAACACAACCTATTCATACACACACAAGAGATACAAAACCTTTTTTTTTGCTTATTCATTTTGTTTTTGAAACAGCATCCCTTTATGTTGCTCTGAATAGCCATAAACTTGTAATTCTCCTGCATCAGTCTCCCTAGTGCTGGGATTATATGCATGTCACAATGCTTAATTAGATTCAATAGCTTTTTTTTTTATTTGTATGTGTATGTGTGTGTGTGTGTGTGTGTGTGTGTGTGTGTGTGTGTGTGTGTGTATTGGAGGGCACCATTTATGCTTGTAGAGGCTCACTGGTGACTTCAGGAATTATCCTGGATTGCTCTACCTCCTTATTGCTCTCCTCTGGGGTTTCTCAGGCTCCACATTCCAGTCCAAAAGTGCAAGCTACTGTCATATCCATCAGGATCTGGAATCCAAACTCAGGTTCTTCTACTTGTGAGGCAAAAGCTTAACTCTTGAGTGATCTTTCTAGCCCAGGTTCAATAGTTTTAAAGCACCTCATATCTGTATTCTGTATTTCAAAAATTTCCCATTTCCTGTTGTTCCTGTCCATCAGCTTCTACTTTTCTCTACAGAAAAGGAAAGGCAGATAGGATAGCAGCTTCAAGTATCATGTATGCAAAATGAAACCAAGTGGGCCTTCACATTTACTTCATGGCTCTCTATGATACACTGTATACTGCAGTGCAAACAGCATGGGGTTTGAAAGATAGGTGTTGTTACAGTTTGCCTGCATGTTTGCTGATAAATCACCATCAAATGGCTTAAGGGAACAAGGGGTTTATTATCTTACAATAGACTGGTTACAGTTCCTCTTCCAACTTTGCAGGAGAGCTCACACCAACACCAGGGCAGAGGGAACTGGCCATACCATCTCTACATAGGATCGTCTGATCCTTACTTGTCAAACCAACATGTCTAGCTAAGTTTACCTAAGGATATCAACTTTCTCAACCAGACCTCTGTATTTTATTCCAGGGTCTAGTCCCACCCATCATGGGCTGGGCCTTACCCATCAGCTAGATAATCTCCTGCATGTTTGCTCTGGGCTTAACTCAACCATTAATTTTCTACAAACCTTCAACTGTCAAGTTGACCTTATACCTAACTATAGGCATGGTGGTGCAGGTCTGAAGTCTTATTACTCCAGACATACAGGAAGAATTAGGATTTCCAGGTCATTATCAATTACACACTAAACTCAAGGCCAACCTATATTACAATGAGGCCCTGTCTCAAAAAGAAATGCACCAGGCATAGTGGAACAGCACTTGAGAGGGAGAGGTAGAGAAACAGATGTTATCCTCAACTCTTTAGCAAGTTCCAAGCCAGCTTGAGATACATGAGACCTATTCTCAAAGGGGGTGGGGGAGGGATGTGTGCGATGGGGAGTTCTGGCTCTGTAATGAGTGACTGTAGACAATTATGCTTCCTAAGCCTAATGATTGGTAAACAACAGTAATAGTGCCTATTATTCCAAAACTGAAGGTATTAGCGAAACACTCGCTCACCAATCCATCCCATGAATACTTCATACATTAAGAGGCTGAGATATATTAGCAACAAAACATCAAGCCAGATAATTCATCCTTTTAAGTCAGCTGTGTAGTGCTGAGACTTTTCATAGCCTCCGTTTCAGTGGATTACAGCTTATTCACTTTTTCTTACCTGAATTAATTTATAATGAGTGAGTTTGAGCAAGAATATCTTTGCTACAGACTCAAATAAAAACCTCTGCTTTTGTCCTTTCTCATCAAAGTCTAAACTTCAGCTGGATGCTAAAGTAAATAAAAGTGTAACAGATACTCAGAATTTTTTCATAAATCAAATGATTCATTTTATTGAATAAGAAAATGGTAGTCATTTTGAAAACATAGGAAACAAAGCTAAAATGCACTAAACGAAATGTATTTTATATCATATATATAATAAACTAAAATTTAGTCAAATTCACGAACCAGTACTCAAAAGAAAATGCAGTAATATTCTAAAATGATTTGACTTGAACAAAACAAGGAAAAGGATGTCAGAAAGGGTTACAAACTAAAAAAAGAGCATAAAATAATCAATTTAGTAGACTATTTGAAATGTTTTGTTCAAACCTGAGCCAGACTTTCCATTGCAATGTCAAAATATATCTTGCCCCGATCTTTGCTTATTTTGCATGATGATCCCAATTTCTCTCTCACTTCTTCTGCAGCTGTTTGCTCAAAACCAGTAGGTACAGTGGCTCCAATAGTGACATGGAGATGCTCAGACTCACTTCTGATGTCACTTTCTATTACTGGCACAGATCTCTGGTTCTCATGAAGGTTCATGTCTAGAAGCTGGTTGGTAGCTTCTTGAGTGTCAGACATGATGGCACTGTTCCTAAGATCCCTAACACAGACACTTTAAAAGCAATACAGAGAAAATAAATAAAATTCAAATACAGTATCATTTCATAGCTAAGATCGACTTTAAAAAAATCTGCTTTGGAGAGCAGGAGCAAAATAATGCAATCAATATAGCATATTCAGTCAGCACACACAAGTATGCACCCAAATTAGTTTAATAAGGACAAAATATGTTACTAAATAAGCAATATACACGACCATGGAAGAAAAGGAGATAAATCAGAATATTTTCATCTCGAAATCACATCAATTAATAAGCAGGCTGCTAGAGCACACGGAAAGACCTATATCTTGTCCTTTTGGCTAGCAGTTCAGAGTATGGGACTTTGGAGGTTCAAGCAAACTCAGGTTTGAATTCTTGCCTCTATCACTCACAGGTAGAATGACCCTAAGTCAAGTTTAATTTTCTGAAGCCTCAAACTGGGAAGGAAGTAATCTATCTCCTAAAGTTATTAGATTTAAATGCAAGTAACATTTTGGGCTGTGTTAAAACGTTTCAACAGGATCTCTTCCTCCATATTGTGAAGTGGGCAGTGATTCGTGAATTTAAGGAAGATTAACTTGATGCCCACTACCTAATAAGTGCAAATAAAAGTCTTTTACATAATCTGAGTTAGGGATTCATTGGTGTGCATCAGAAGAGATGCCCGAAATATCTGAAATAGTAAAACTATTACCTGTAGGAATACTTGTGTATGTTGAGGAGGCGGCAGCGCGCGGGGGGGGGGGGGATTATTGAGGATCAGTAACTTATTTTCAAAATGTCTGCGACTCAAAAGAGACACAGAGTAATACCTTACTTGGTTGCGCCAAAGTCAGCAAACAGTGGTTAATACTAGGAAGGCAGTTCCTTGCGACAGGCGATCTCCGCCTCGCACAACGCGCTTCCGCAGGGAGAGCACCAGCGGATGAAGGTCAGACAGGCTGTGCGCCCGGACCGCAAAGGAAGCTGGGGTCCCTTATTCCACCTGCGACGCCAGCTCAGGTGAAGGCCTGGGCGAAGCCGCCAGAGGGACCGGGGGTCCAGAGACCACTGAGGAACCCCCAGCTCTGACCGCCCCCCCCCGACCCCGGGGCGAAACCAGCAGCCCGTGTCCCCGCCCCCGGCCGCAAAGCCACTCCCGGCCGCTACCCAGTTACCAGCCGCCAACGCAGACCCTTCCGGCGCCGCACCTGCGGGCCCAAAGCGCTCGGCCACGCCGCCGGAAGCGCCTTGCCGCCCCGGAAGCGGAAATCGGCCCTGGGGGTCACGGCAGCTGCTGAAGGCGGGCTCCTCCCAAGGTCGAGGGGCGCTACTTAGGGCCGGTGGTGCTTGGAGAGTCTTTGCGGAGCTCTCGGCCGTGCGGTGCGTTCCTTACGGGCTTCAGCAATCCTCGAGGGGTGCGAGCACTCTGGCAGAACGTGACTCGCAGCCTCGTTCGTGGCCTTGTTTTGTTTTCCTACTTTATTTAAAAGGTGAATGAGGAAAAGCGCATATGCGTCCTGCGCGCGCGCGGAGGGCACGGCAACTTCCGGAAGTGGTTCTCTCCGGTGAGGGCTTCTCGGAGGGGAACTCTGGTCGCCGGTTTGCTGGCAGATGCCTTGACCTCTCTCTGGCCCTAGTTCACCGTTACTTCTTTTTTTACCCTCATTTTCAAAACAACTTTTTGAAAGGAAACGTTTTCATAACTCAAGAAGAGATCAATTAAGATTGAAGAGTGAGGTGTTACCTAGCGCAGGCACAGTGGCACGGGCTCGCTCTCTCTCGCTCTCTCACTCTCGCTCTCTCTCTCCTCTCTCAACCCGAGGAGTTCCTTTTATCTTTTAGGAGGGACTTGGAACCTTGTAAAACCGGATCCTTAACTGGGATGCGAGAATTTCCCGATAAGCCAGTAAGAAACAAAGTTAGCCTGGAAAAAAATAGAGCACACCCCCTCTTCCCACCTAGAAGATGGATGTGGGCTTTTTTTTTTTTATTCAGTTGTGCATGTATGCACGTGTGTGTATGTATGTATGTAGAACCACGGGCGAATTCGGGAACCACCATGGACGCCTCCACCTCCTCGATTACTCTGCCCCGGGATTCACAGGCTCCGTCCTACCAGGACCAGAAACGCAGGCCTCCCCGCTTCCGCCCGCCATCTACGTGGGGTCTAGGATCCGAACTCAGGACCTTCTGCCTGCAAGGCAGAGGCTTAACCCCTGAGCCACCTCTCCAGCCCCTGGATGTGGGCTTTTCAAGGAAAAATATTTTTTAAAAGACGTTTTTAAACTCAGATCTTTAAGCATCTAAGGTTAATTGGAAAAAAAAAAAAACCTTATGGAAAGAATGAAACACATCAAACCATGAGTAAACTCCTCAGCGGAGAGTTCCAGTTAAGCGTCTTAGCTTTAGCCATGTGTACCATTTGGGTGACTCAAGTTACATCTCAAAGGGCTGCAAAGACTGTTCTTTTTTTCTTGATTTTTGATAAGGAAGACTATGGAGTGTCTCTGAAGGAGCTAGTGTGGAATTACCATCGGATAAGATAAGAGCCACTAAATTTGGACTAGAGGATTAGGGCACGTCTTTTACTATAAATGGAATTTCTGATGAGGTCCTACAAAACTGTAGGCTTAAAGTTGGGAAGGGGAGGGGCTGGAGAGGTGGCTCAGGGGTTAAGCCTTGCAGGCAGAAGGTCCTAAATTCAGATCCTAGATCCCACGTGTAGACGCGCCGGGCGGAAGCGGGGGCGGCCTGCATTTCTGGTCCTGGTAGGGTGGAGCCTGTGAATCCCAGGGCAGAGTAAACAAGGAGGAGGTGGAAGCGTCCATGGTGGTTCCCGAATTCGTCCGTGGTTACACACACGCATACACGCACAATTGAATTAAAAAAAAAAAGTTGGGAAGGGGAGAAAGGCTTTAGGTAGTCGTTAATTGTTTTGAAATTCTTGATTCTAGGTTAATGTTTATTTACCTAGACTGGGTGAAAGGCTCCATCCACTTCTTTCCCATGTCCTCAGTATTTCCCTTGTTTGCTTTCCTATTCTGCTTTGTGGAGAACTTGAAGTAGTACTTTCTCCAAAGATACACAAATGACCAATAAGTACTTGAAATAATGCTCAATATCACTGGTCATTAGGGAAATGCAAATTAACATTACATGATACCTATTCAAATGACTAAATTTGAAAAAACAAAAGTTACCAAATTCTAGGGAGGATATAAAGCATGAAACATCCATAAATTACTGATAGGAATGGAAATATGGTCACATTGGATATCAGTTCAGCCTTTCCTCTAAAAAAAGAAAGTATAACATAAAATCATTATGTCTTAGCAATTCTAGTTGGTACATACTCAGAAGTGGAAACATGTTCAATCAGAAAGTTACACAGGAATGTGCCAGACACCATTATTCACATAGTTTCAAAATGGAAATAACTATCCATGAGGTGATGAGTGGATATGTAAACATGGAATATCCATATAGTGGAGTAGTATTCCATTGTAGAATTATTTGAAATTTTATTTATTTACTTAATTTATTTTGCATGTGTGCAGGTCCTGATGTGTGCAGAACAGGGCACTGTGTGCCTGTGGAGGCCTGTTGAGGATCAGCCTGGATTGTTCTTCCTCCTCATTATGCTCTGGGGTTTTACAGGCTCTGCTTTCCAGAGCCAGAAGTGCAGACTGCTGCCATTTCCGCCAGGTGTTCTTTTACATGGGATCTGATAGTCAAGCTCAGGTCCTGCTTGTGAGCAAAGGCCTAAGCCCTGAGCGGTCTGTCCAGCCTTGAGATTTTTATTATTTTATGGTGGTGGGTATCAAGCCCAGTGCCTTCCATATGCTAGGAAACACTACACCATTAAACTACCTCCACATTTGGTTGTAATAAGTGTCAAAGTGCAGATACATGCTGCAATGTGGATAAACTTTGGAAACACATTGAGTTAGAAACCAGATTCAAAAGACCACATATACACTGGCAATATAGCATGTACTGGAATAGTATGTTTGTAGCATGTGAGAGGCTCCAGTACTCAACAAAGAAATGATTTTATGTGCAATGTCCAAAATAGACAAATATATAGAGTCAGAAAGCAGAATAGTATTGTTTAAGGGTAGAAGGAATTATGCATAGGAGTGGGAGATGATAGGTAAAGGTTTCGAAATGATGAGAATGTTCTTGAATGAAGTAGTGATGCTTTTTATACATCACAGTGAGTATACTAAGAAACATGAATCACACACTTTAATAAAATAGCACATTTTATGTGAATTTTGTTGTAGGTTGGCTGGGAGAAGAACGGGGGCAACTCTGACTATGTATGGGTGCCATGTAGATGGTCCCTGAATAAAGAGAAACTGACATGAGGTGCAGACTTAAGAAGGAAGAGTTTAGGGGGGAGGTAGGAGGGGCAGGGACAGCTACTTGTTTTATTTATATAAAGAGAAAATTCTTAATAAAAAAAAGTTTATTTAGAGTTGGGGACCTAGCGACCACAGGAGCTGTTGTTTAGCTTCAAGGTGGGATATTAGAATAGAAGAAATAGTTTAAGGTCAGAGAAGAAAGGGAGACGTCTGTCATGATGGCGTGGTGGGAGGAGTGACCAGAGAGCTTAGAGAGCTGAAGAAGAGAGAGAGGGGGAGACCCTGGGTGAAGTCGTAATCTTTTATAGTCTCAAGCATTGTTAAGGAGTTGCCCAGGAGTTACAGGGAAGTAGGTAATAAAGACTGGAGGTGTAGTCATTCTGTAAAGACTGACTAAGATATAGGCTTGACAAAATGGCAGCCAGCCAACATTTTTTTTTCAATTAAAAAAAGGCAGCACAGAAGAGGGGGTGATGGGAATGTAAGAACCTAAAGATGGGAAGGTTCACCTTTGGACAAGACATTTCACTTAAGGCAGGACTGCTGCATGTAGGAACTCACTACAGTGAGATTTGTCCTTACCAGACCTGAATAATGACCAACTTACCAACATGCTCCCATAGACTATTGAAGAACTCAAGAGAGACAAGAATAAATAGTGAGGAATGAGCTGCATGAATGAAGGGAAATGCCCCTATCAGTGGGGTGGCCCTAGGAGAAGCAATTTGGTGTGCCACAGAGACCTGGACCCCTATAGGAGTAGACAGGCCAGGGACAACCCTGCAATCCACAGAAGCAGACAGGCAGGAAGGTGGGATTGATGTAGGGATGGGAAGGAGAGACAATGGAGGGAAACAAGGATAAGTACTCAATATGCTTGGGGGGGGGGGGTAGACAGGCCAGAAGGAGCCCTGGAGTCCATAGAATCAGGCAGAGGGAGGGTGGGTGGTAGTGGGATGGATTGAAGAAGGGAGAGGAAGGGGGATGGTTGGGAGGAGGGGATGGAGGGAAGCAGGGACGAATACGCAAATATGCTTGTAAACTAGAAAAATAAATTTTAAAAAAGTTTTTAAAAAGGCAGAAATTTTGGTCTTAGAGAACTTTATCTAGTTTCTTCATCTGCAAAATTACACTTCCTTTTAGAGTTTATGGTATGTTGCCAAGTACATTATTAAAACAAATGATGACTTTAAAAATAGATGGAGGCCTGGATAGATGGCTCAAGGGTTAAACTCTGCCCTGAAAGTAGACGGACCTGAGTTCAGATCCCACATTCCATATGAAAACACCTGGTGGAAATGGTGATGACCTACACTTCTGGCTCTAGTGGGTAGAGCATGGAAAACCCAGAGCAAAGCAAAAAGGAGGTAGAGCAATCGAGGATGATTCCCAAAGTCACCCTTAGGCCTCCACAGGCACACACACACACACAAAATAAAAATTTTTTAATTGGAATATTAAAAAAATAGAATGAAATCCAAACAAACTTAGTAAATTCTGGTCAGAAATTATTTTCTGTAAAAGGCTCTTAATGGGCTCTGAATCTAAAGCTCACCCTTTAGTTGTTACGGATGAATGACCAAATGTTAGAGACAAACTAGAATCAAAAGAGATGTTCCTGAAATAATAAGTATTAAAACTCTTTTTTTTTTTTTTTGACAAGTCTTATTTTATTCAGATAACAGTCTGATCACAGGTGGTCCATCCAAGAACATTCACATAAAAGTCAAATATAATCAGATATTAAAGATTGATCTTCAAACATCATAGCCAATGATGCCACGCTTGCTTATGATCTCTCCGACATAAAACCACATCAACATTTCTGTGGTCACTAAACCATTCAGTATAGCTTCCTTAACTGTGAGCTTCTTGAAGCTGCCAGTTTGAGGGCTCTGAATCACTTTTCTCAGACTCTGAATAGCTGTAGGGATCTCAGCAGGGGTTGGAGGAACCAGCTCGACTTTGGCATATTGCCAAAATGTGATCAATCGAGGCTTCGAGTAAGTCACAGCAGTGTTCACCAGCGCCAGGGCCTTCTCCACCAGGTTATGGACGAGCTGGGCCATGGTGTACGGTGGAAGGTCCGTCGCCCCGAACAGCCGGCATTAAAACTCTTAAAAAGGAAATATTTTCTGACTTTATGTAGTGCCACCTAATATGTTTCTAATGCATGTATTTTTAAAAAAATCAATGTGTGGTACAATCAATTATATGGTTCAGAGAATGATCAACAGTAGCCATGCTTTTAGTTTTGAATGACTGATTTTGTTAAATATCTAGCAAGCAAGAATAAGAGAAGAAATAGTAGATAGACGCACCAGATAGATAGTACCACAACAAACCCACAGAAAGAATGTACAATTGAAAAAGCAAGAAATAGTACTGTATGTATACAAGACCTTATCAAACTGGGGGTTTGTAAACATCCAGCAGAAATGACTTTGGAAATCTCAAAGAGGTCATTAGCTGGGGTTTGGGAGATCCAAACAGAGCAGTGCATTTTCTCAATCAATGGACTTCTCTCTGACTAACTGTTCCTTCCACAGGAATTTTTATGTCATGGGATGAATCTTTAGCTTTGGTAGGGTGCATAGGGACACTGTAGTTCTCAACTGTATCAAAGACACAATGTTTTTACTCCAACAATTTACTCTTTTTTGTTCTCAAGGACATGAGCTGTTTTGCTGTCTTCCTTTCTCTTTCCCACATGGTCAGGAGGCCAGTTGTCCTTGGATGATGGTTCTTGGAACATAATTTGAAACCACATGCTTGTGTCTGAAGAAAGTCCTGATTAAGTGTGACAAAAATATTGAAGTCTTGGTAGAAAATGTCAGGGTGGGATTAATTATATATGACTGTGAAAACTGAAGCATGCAATTTTTATGTCACAGTAGTGGTTGTATTGAGCTAAAGTAAAGTAGGCTCCAAACAAACACATTGAAGTTTATAACTCTGATATAGTGACACAATTTAGAAACTCAGTGGTAAGCATTCTTATGAACCTACATATCTCTTTTACGCTAGCATCTATCTCTGCCCAGTTTTTACCTTTTTAAAAAATTTTTTTTGGTGGTACTCAAGTTTGAATACAAGACCTTATACATTTTATGTTGCACCACTGAACTACAACCCCTATCCAACCCACTAAAGTATAACAACAAGGTTGTGGTTAGAAAATTATTTAGAAGAGCTGCTCTATCACTCTAGTTCCTCTCCTTTTCTATAGATTCAAAGACTGTTAGCTCTTTGTACTTTTACTTTATTTGATGATTACTTTAATGTTTTTAAACACCATACATACAGTACTATTTCTTGCTTTTTCAATTGTACATTCTTTCTGTGGGTTTGTTGTGGTACTTGAAGTTTAGTTCATTAACTTTACCTTCATTCTACTTCTCGCTTCCTTTATCCTGTAATTATAGCTACAACCCAATGTATTTTTTAATATTAAATTTATTTTTGTAAATTTAAGTGGTATGAACACCTGTTTTTTTGTTTTGTTTTTTGATACAATCTCACTAAGTAGCCTGGACTGGCCTATAATTTGATGTGTAGGCTAAAATGTCCTTGAACTCAAGATCTTCTATCTCAGACTTTCTGGAATTACAGGCGTGCACTACCACACCTGGATAGACATCTCAGCCTGTCAGCATTTCTTGATCCTCCATACTGTATGATGAAGGTTTATTAGCATTCTTAGCCTTTCTTCCACATCTCCTCCCTTCTTTGTACCTCCCAATCCGTTTTGCTAAAAGAAGATCATTTTTGGCAGGTCGGATTCCTGTGGGGATATAATCGAATGAAGGATGTGCTTACACCTACTACTCTCTCAATAAGCTGCTGAAATTCCATCTCCTCCAAAGAAACCTTTTGGGACCTCATTGGAAAACGAGAGATGTGTCTACAATCCCATTAATGAAATGGTAGCCAGAGAGTCCATGAACCCTTAACCCAAAAGACCTTTGTCCTGTTGGGTGTTAACAAGGACAGGGAAAACAATCAGCCTGGGCCGTGCTCTGAACAAACACTGATTATTTGCTTTTCTCATGCTTTTCCAAGCCAAAGACAGTAAAACTGCTTCAGTAATATGACTCCTGTGAGAGTTTGGACTAGAATTAGTGACATCACAGTGCATTTTTCTGAGAATACATATGAAATATATTGTTTCTCCTTGAGTCGTATATTGGAAAGTAAGTCGATTTAGA
Organism: Typhlomys cinereus; assembly: GCA_023101885.1. NCBI lineage: Eukaryota > Metazoa > Chordata > Mammalia > Rodentia > Platacanthomyidae > Typhlomys > Typhlomys cinereus. The sequence goes on from JALPQD010000108.1 coordinate 2,624,263, forward strand.
AAAAACTCATTTGTTTGAAAAGGAACTATTCCTGCTGTAGTTGAGTTAAAGAGGTGAAAGGCTGCAGTAGGCTGGGTAATGAAACAACCCTGCCATCTAGTGGTCACTTATGCTTTTTGGCTATTTTAAAGCACAGAAAACTTTTGAATTGTAACAGGAAACAAATCCAGCAAATATCCTGAACCTAAGCAACTTCTATTCCCCCTTCCCTTTGTGTGGTTGGTATTAGCAAAGCACTGGCAAGCAAGAATGTTTTAAATAAACATGAACAACCACCAGGTCTGTATCGTGAAGTGAAAGCTGACAAGGTCAAAAATGGGACAGAATTACTCAGTAGTGGTTCCTGAAGCATCAATGTGAAGCCAGAGGCAAAGCTGACACAGAGGCAGGGTTGATAGGGACAATAATGATGAATTTACATAGACTCAGGATCGTTATGCAGCAGTATCTCTAGAAACCATGGTCATAGGACTATAGCATACTGCCTGATACAAAGTGAAATAATCAGTACCTCAGATCAGCAATAATAATCAGTTATCCTTAGGTATGTCTGTAGGTTCACTGTAGGTTCCTCTGTGGATCCCAAAGTTTGAGATATGCAAGTCCTTTCTATAAAATGGCATGGTGATAGACTTCTGTATATCCTCTTGTACACTTAAAATCATGTCTAGTATGGTACAATAGCTAATACTATGTAAGTAGTTATTACACTGTACTGAAAGCAAAATGTCTGCATATTGAGTGTAGATGCAATTTAACAAATATTTTGTTGTTTGTTCATTGAGACATATTTTCACTTTGTGGTCTAGGTTCTCATACCTCCTCTAAAGTCTTGGGACAGACTAGACTCTTGTGCAGGTAAAAGACCATCTAGATGAAGAAGGTAGTGTGCCAGCTGAACTCTGCATCAATCTGCAGACACCTTAGTGAGCCTAGAAGAAACTAGAAGAACTCACCGACCCATCATAGAATCAGGAGCAATGGAGGTAGCCATTGCTCTTAAGCTACTGTGTTTCAGAATAGTTCATTATGCAGAAAAGAGGTTCTTGTCAATGGTAACTATTAGTATTATGACTGGTACTACCAAGGGATTCAGACTGATATCTGGTTCATCTTTTCTTAAATAGTGGTTTTTCCCCTCTGTCATTGGAATAGACTGGCAAAAATAGAAGTTACATGTGCAAATGAATGTTATTTATTAGAATATTTATTTAGTAAAGCAAAATATTGCTGGGTGTCTAGTTAGGCTTTGTTAGTACTTTAAATTGCCATTTTGAGGGCTGGAGAGATGGCTCAGGGGTTAAGTCTTGCAAGCAGAAGGTCCTGAGTTCGGATACCAGGTTCCATGTAAAAAAGCCAGGCAGGAATGGCGGTAGCCTGCACTTCTAACCTTGGTGGGTGGAGCCTGGAAAATCCCAGAGCAAAGCAAGGAGGAGGTAGAAACAATCCAAGATGATTTCCAAAGTCACCCTTGGTCCTCCAGAGGGACATATGTCCTCTGATAAACACACACACACACAAAAATTAATAAAATATTTTAAAAATTGCCATCTTGATTTGAAATAATGTGGAAGGATTGAGTGTGTATTATGTACCTGTAATCCCAGCAATTTAAAGCTACCCTTGGCTTCATGAGTCCCAGAAAAAAAAGAAAAGGAGAGAGAGAGAGAAAGAGAGAGAGAGAGAGAGAGAGAGAGAGAGACAGAAAGAGAGAGAGAGAGAGAGAGAGAGAGAGAGAGAGAGAGAGAGAGAGAGAGGGACCGAACAGGAAGAAGCACATTTCTTCAAATATTTATGATTTGTACTTTTCAGTAAATTTTCTATGGTGGCAGTACTGTGTTATGGGAGTGCCAAACCTTTATATTGGGGATGTGAAACAAGGAGAGAGATTTACTTTTAGCACACAGAAAGTATGTGAGGAATATCTGTTGAATTAATTAAATAGTGCAAGTTAAGCACTTAGAACTACGTTGAACACAGATTATGCTCAATAGATAAAGCAATTCAATGCTATGACAAATTGGATCATCCACATTTTTCTTTTAAAATGTTTTACTACTTTTAGATTTCCATCTCTTTTTCCTCTTTATCTGTTTTTTCCTTTCCCCTTTTCTTTTCTATTTTTTTTCCACAGCGTCTTCCTATATAGCTTAGGCTGACCTCAAACAGGCTGGCTTCCAATGTGCAATCTTCCTGCTTCAGCCTCATGAATGCTGGCATTACAGGCATGTACCTCCTCCATACCTGGCTTCTCCTTTTCTTTCTTCCTTCCTCTGTCACTATGTATTCTGCCCAACTTTTCTGTGGTCTGAGGAACTGAAACTTTGTTCTGGATGGTATAGTTTTGTGATTCTTGGTTGACTATAATTTTATTGCATATAAAATTCTGCTGTTGAAGTGAGCCCAGTTTTGATGCCACTGAATATTTCAACTAGAGTCTTACATAAGTGAAAATAGCATGCTGATTAAATCCAGCAAGTTCCTGACTACATATCTGTGAATATATGGGTGCTTCTAGTGTCTGTTAGTGAATAACTATTCAACTCTTGGCAATAGAAATGTGAACAGAATCAAGTAAGACTGATTAGCCAGTTTTCTCTCCTCTTTTTTCTATATAAGGGAATGGAAATGTACTAACACATAGTAGACCATCCCTTTCTCAAGCAGTTACCATTGCAGATTCCCTGTTGAAATGCAGGTTGGGCTAGTAGAAATCATACTCTCCCAAGCTGTTTAACTTTGTAAATGGGGTCTAGGATCCAAACTCTGGACCTTCCGCCTGCAAGGCAGAGGCTTAACCCCTGAGCCACCTCTCCAGCCCCAGGATCATCTTATATTAGCTAGGCCTCTTTGCTCTTCAACCACTATTAGTCATGAAATAACCTATATTCCAAAAAGGGAGATTCTGAGGTATCCAGGTCATTCTTTCTTTTTTTTTTTTTTTTAAAGTAGCATGATATTAGTTCATAATTAGATTCTTCTTTATTTATTTTGTGAATGAGTGTGTGTGTGTGTGTGTGTGTGTGTGTGTGTGTGTGTATTAGAGAGCATTGTGTGTCCCTGTGGAGGACCAAGAGTGACTTCAGGAATCATCCTGGATTGCTTCTACCTCCTTCTTGCTTCACTCTGGAATTTCCTATGCTCCGCCCACCAGAGCTGGAAGTACAGGCTGCTGCTATTTCTACCTGGTATTTTTACGTGGGATCTGGGATCTAAATTCAGGACTTTCTGCTTGCCAGACAGAGTCTTAACCCCTGAGCCATCTTTCCAACCCTGTTTCTTTCTTATTTGGCCCAAACGACCTCCATGATACATCTGCCACATCCACTCCATTTATTGTGGGAAAAGAACTTAGTGACAGTAACATAAAAGAGAAATAGAATCTCCCTGAACAATGACACTGTTGCATGAACAACAGGATAAAAACTCCAGCAAAACAAAGTTATTTGACAGGTGAAATAACACATGCAAGATAGCTGTGATCAAAACTCGTAACACAAACACTAAAGAAAAACTCAGTAAAAATTGTGGCAACTCAAGCAACATGGGCAGCAGGAAATCTGCATCACTGCCAAACATGCTCTGTAAGGCAGAATTTTCAGTAATTGGCAATATTGTAAAATTTTCTGCAAACATGAAATTTTAATTAATCTTAATAATTAATGAAAGAAGCTATTAAAAACTTAGTCACATGTAAAAGTAAAAGTCTTTGAGTATGTATAGTGTTTGTTTTAAGAATCGAAGGGAAAAAAGCTTGCATTTTTTAATCTTTTCGGAGGCAAGGGCTTGAACCCAGGGTCTCATGCATGCTAGGCAAAGACATCCCCACTGAACTATATCTCAGCTCTCTTCATGCTTTCATTTTGAGACAGGGTCTAATAAGTTTCTCAGGCTGAGCTTGAACTCCTTCTGTATATCAGAACTTAATATTTTTCTGCCTTAACTTCTTGACAGACTGCTATTACAGGCCTGTGCCTTTAGGGCCTGACATGTTTTTGGATTTTTTTCTTGGTTTATTTAGAATAATGGGTCACAGCTATGTGTGGCGGTATCGCCTAGGCTGTGAATGTCTTACTTCTCGGACCTCTCTGCTATTTTATACCAAACATAGATCTCTCTTTCAAAACTTTTAGTAATGATCTGATTTGCACTTAAAATGATCACTTAGCAGCAGAAGTGTAATAATTGGATAAGACCCTTCAGGGGAAATATTTAGCACTAGCTTCAAAGTCTTAAAAATACAGAACAAAAAATGAATGTGCTTAGTGATATATGTACAAAGATATTTATTGCAGTGTAATTTTTCTTTTTCATGTATGGAGTGTGTGCACATCTGTGTGTTTGCATGCAAGTGGTGTACGTGTGTGTGCAGGTGTATGTGAATAAGTGTGCTTGAGCGTTTGTGCCCATGGAGGCCAAGGATGATGTCGGGAATCATCCTGATGGTCTTTCACCTTATTGTTGTGAGCCTGAGTCTATTTAAACCCAGAGCGTGCACTAGGACCAGTCTGGCTAGCTGGCTTGCCCTGAAGATTCCTAGGTTCTAATTTTCAGGCTAGAATTATAGGCTGACTGCCACACCCATTTCATATCTGGGGATATGAAATCAGGTCCCTTTGTTTAGAGGGTAAGAGCTTTAACCACAGAGCCATCTCCCCAGCCCCACAGTGTATTTTTTACTATTAGGAAATGTAGAAAGAAGCCTAAAGTCCTAATAGTAGGAGGTCAGTTAAACAAAATGGTATTTTCATCTGATAGGATACTACATTTTCATTAATGATGAAAACAGAGATACTTACTGACATAAAACAATTATTCATAAGACTAATTTTAAAAGTAGGGCAAGTAAGAATATCACTGACTTTTTAATTTAAAAATGTATGCCTGTTCATAGAAAATGGCTGGAAACATATATATAATACAATGCTAAGAGTAATAATCTATTAAGTATTTTCCTGAAATATTTACAACTAAATGTATATTACTTTTATAAAAATAAAAAGTTTACATTGCTTGAAACAAAAAAAGGTCACTTTGGCACTATTTAGAATAGTACAAACATAGAAGACTGGAGGAGGAATGATTATAACCGTTTAGGCAAAAGACAATGCCAGTAAGAACCAAGGTTATGTGTTGTGCAGGAAGAAGGAAAAGCTGATTTAGACAGTAGCCTTGTGAGAACAGTAAATATGTACCACTCCTTCAAGCCAATAATGTAATCCATCTTTCAAAAGCGCTATCATGATTCATTCCTATGCTTGTATTACCTTTATGCCTTTCAAGAAACTCATTACCAACGCCAGTGATTCCTGGTTTTGAGTTTCAGGCTTTTTTCACTAAACTCATGGAGGTGCAGTTGGCGAACAAAAAGAAGAGAAGAGAAAGTTTGAACTGTGGAAAGAAATAGTGAATTTGGTTTTAGACTCAGTGAGATTGAGAGGATACTGTCTGCAGCTCAGGCGTCAGCCCCAGCATGAGTAGAAAATCATCAGTACAAATCACCAGTGTGCATTGTAGTTAAAACCAAGGTGGTTGTACTGCTGCCCGGAAGCAGTGAGAAGGGAGCTGAGCAGGAAATGCTGAGCGGGGGTGCAGTGGGGCAGCTGCTGAAGATGGACTAGAAGTCCTGAGCTAGGCCAACCTGTAATTGATCTCGTCTGGGTTTAAAGCTTGGCTAGAATGACCTGTCTGGCGGGTTCAGAGTTGCTTTCGTGTCAGTGTTGTGTTAGGAAATCTGTATACTCATGGTGCAAAAGGCACAGGCAATGAGGAAAAAACTACCTGAGTAGATCCTGGAGCTTCCTCTGCCTCCTTATGAAGTTGTAACTAAAGTTTAGAGGTCAGCACAGCCTCCTTCTTGTCTGATCCTTGGTTTGTGGCTTTTCAGCTGAGGGCCCTCAAGTGTCTAAGTTCTACCACCTGGGCAGTTCCTTGCTGTTGCCACAGGCACATATGCTCATGTTTCCTTTTCTTTTGCCTCTACACGCCTACCAGGTTTGGCCAGGCAGGATACACCAGCAGTGATGAGACTTCAGAAGGAAAGGACGTTCCCAGGAAAGACTGTTACGGAAGGAGTTGTCAGATCGGTCAGTCCCTGCAGGCAGCGGTTCAGAAGTTACTGACAGCCACATGTAGAAGTTCAACATTTCTCATTTCCAGATATCAGAATCAAAATATTTATTTTAGTTTATTTACTTAACTTTTAAATTTAAACTGTAGCAAACATACTATCATTCGTACTATCATTAGTAAAACATTAACAGAGTCTGTTCAGATTCTTCAAGCAGTTTGGATCAAAGCAGCCCATGAATGTGTGCTGTGCAGGTTGAGAGGAAGCTCCAGGGCACATGCCCTCTGGCTTGACCCTGATGAATATGTATGTTACATTTTTATCTGCACTAATAGCCGAAAGACCGGTGCTGTGCTTCCTTAAAAGATTCCGTCTGAACACAGAAAAGGGAGGTGTTAAAGATGCTGAAGGGGAGAGAGGCTTTCAAAAGTAATCAAAGCTACTTTGGCCTCTGTGCTTGGCACCTGATTTGGCTGTTTTCTTCCCCTTGACCATAGGCATGGCCACTTTCACTATGGTATCATCAGCTTTCCTTGAACCATTGATTTCTAGGCTGTCTACGAGTCATTGACCTCGCCGTCTGCCAACAGCTTCTTTACACAGCCGTAAGCCTCAACCTGTGTTACTGCCATCCTTTTCTCCCAGTGTCTAACCCCCCCACCAGAAGACTTTCTCCAGTAAACCAGGAGAGATACTTATTTCTGTGACCAGCTTTTGAGTCCTCTGACATAGTTCTCTGTGTCATTCTTTTCTTTTCCAGAGCAAAAACACTGCTGAAGTATGGAGGGTGGAAAGAGAGCCCTACGGGACTGCAGTGTAACTGGGGAACCATTCCTTCTGACGACCATGTTGCTGTGACCGAGTTCTGTTCTTCCTCCCCAACCTCTTGCTCCTAACCCTCAATGTGACTCCCTGTACAGCCAGGGCTTTAGGGAGTAATTTAGGTTAAGTATGGGTCTCTAATCCTATAGGACTCTGGCTTTAAGACATATTCTCTTTCTCCCTTTCTATCTGCCTCTGCCTCTCCTCTGCTTCTCTCTCTCTCTCTCTCTCTACGTGTGAGCATACTTACCTTCCTTTTTTGAGGAAAAGACCCATCACCAAAATCCAATCTCCAGAATTGTAAGCAAATAGTTTCCTATTATTTAAGTCATTTAGCCTATGTTACTTTGTAAAGACAGTTCAGGCTGAGTAAAATGTCTCCCCTAAACTTCTTCACTCATTGCCTCTTCTGATAGTCCAGTTTTTTTTTTTTTTTACAGTACAAAAAATAAAATTTACTTTGAAAACCCAAAGAGTATACAACTCAAAATCTCTTCATGGTAGAGTAAGGAAAGGTTTATGCTTAGCAATTATAGTCTTATTTTCATAATTAGTAAGCTTTAAATTCAAGATGGCATAGACTATAGCAGCAATCCTCAAAATTTTTTTTTGTATATTGTACTGTGGATCAAATGGAGAGTCTCATGTATGGCAGACAAGTACTGTCCAATCAAGAAAACACCTCAGCTCTCTAACTGTGATAAGACACTGTAACTTTTATTTTGTTTGACTAGCAAGTAAAAAGCTGTAACCTTATTTAAGAATAAGTAACAGGCGGCAATTACATGAAATTATGTGAACAGGTTTTATACTTACAAGTATAAAACATTTTCCTCCTAGATAAAATAGTGATGCTCTAACCAAATCATTGGCCCAATTCATTCGGATAGTTAAATTTTCTAGACTAAGAGAATGAAATGGGCTTTCTATCCCACATGTTTGTATTTGTAATTTTTTTATGATTTAAATTCTTTTGTTAAACTTGTACTATAGCTAGCTGACCTCAGGGAAATTTTCTCATGCATAAGAGGATGATGGGTCTTAGTACTGGAACTACTGAAAGAACCTCAATGTGAAAGACTCTGTAGGATAGTTGGTTCTCTCTAGAAAATAAGCCATGCACCATCCTAAAGAATTGACAAGCTTTAAAGCAGTAATGTCTTTTCTGAGTTACACATGAAGAATCCACAAGTGTTACACAGAAAAAAATTTGATAGAAAGAGCTTTTGACTAAAGAGGGGAAGGATAGTATCAAAATATTTACAAAATGAATACAAGTTTGGAATAAAGGAGTAGAAAGGATGCTAAAGAAATTATTAGATTTTAACCATATGGGTCCCCTTGAGCTCTCAAAATTTTTGCTTTCTTCTCTTTTCATTCTTGTTCATGTTTTTTCATTGATCTTTCCTGGTCTGAAGATGAGGTGGTTATAAATTTTCTTTGTAAGCTAACTCTGTTCACATGTTTATTTAGTTTTCTTTAGATTATCCTCATGGTCTTCAGCTTTCCTTTATGTGGCTCATAGTTGAGGGGATGAGACAAACTTGCTTTGAGATCAAACGTTGGCTTTTTTTTTTTGAGCCTGGAGTCTGTGTCAACTTGCATGGCGTTATGACAGTAGTAGAATTCCCCTTGGTGGTCTTTAACTTGAGCATCCCGAACACAGCCTGTTTTTTTTGAGGTACTTACTCCCAGAATGGATCGCACGTGAAGACTTTCTGGTGGGAGTTTTGGTCATTGAGTGCTTATGCTCATTATCTTTAGTAGTGGCTGAACACCTGACATTCATTTCAGTTGCTGAGAGGACAGAGTGCTTGACTGAACCCTTTAGACACACTGTTCTGAATTGCAGGGTCCTATGACGGGCCTTGTGAGTGCCACTTGACTGGTGGGTGTGCAAGGTATAAATCGTCTTCCTCTCAGAAGAAGTGGGGTCACCACTTATCCCTTTTTGCCAGGCTGTTTCTTTAGCTCATTAAGTGATTGATCTGTGTTCTTTAAAATGTTTGTTTTTTTTTCTCATCAATGCATTCCATCTTTTCATTTTATTTTTTAATTTTTTTTCTGTATTTGCTGTGTGTGTGTGTGTGTGTGTGTGTGTAGAGATGAATTCGGGAACCACCATGGACGCCTCCACCTCCTTCTGCCCTGGGATTCACAGGCTCCGCCCTACCAGAACCAGAAGCACAGGCCGCCCCCGCTTCCGCCTGGCGTCTATACGTGGGATCTGGGATCCGAACTCAGGACCTTCTGCCTGCAAGGCAGAGGCGTAACCTCTGAGCCACCTCTCCAGCCCCTAGAGTTCCTCTCTTTTACATGTGTTCATTATTGGTTTTCCACCTGTCCTACTCTAAAGCAAGAGAGGAAAGTGAGGACAGAGGGATATTGTGAACTCTTCAAAGGAATGGTGCAAAGATATTATATCCATAAACAACATAGCTTGAAGAACGAGTCAGAATTGAAGGAAGCCTGAAAGCAGTCAGTACCACACTGGGAAAATTCACCGTAAAAGTGCTGATGGAATGTTCTGGATGCCTTCAGATTCAATCAGCACAATTTGATTCTTGAACTGCTTGTGCCTCAGTGCTCTCTGCTGAGTACCTTCTCATTGTTTCCTCATATCTAACCTTTATAGTCATTTATATAATGCAAGCTGATGATCCACAGTGAGATTTTCCTTTCTGCTGTTGATAATGATCCTGTCACTCCAGGGTCCGGTTTCAGTGCAGCATGAAAAGAATTAGGCTGATCGATTGAGACTTAGCTGGAGTGAAATAAGGACTTTCCTCAAGGGTCCATTAGCTTTCCCGAATAATGCCTCTGAAAGCATGAAAACTGGGAGTTGGTTGTGTGTCCTGATTTTTTAAGATGAAATTACAAGCCAGTATTCCCTGGATCAGATGCATTTTATTTGGCCTGTGCTGCGTTTGAAATCAGTTTGCCAACATCTACAAATGTGGGTTTTTTCCTGTTTCTCTTTTAAAAAACTGGAAGGATCTGGAGCCAGTGAAGTAGCTTAGCCAGTAAGGTGCTTGCTTGTAAACCTGAGCTTAACCTCTGGAAACCTGCATGGTAGAAGGAGAGACTTGACTTCCTACTTCCACCCATGAATTTGAAATATATGGGTGCATATATTTCTCTCTCTCTCTCTCTCTTTCTCTCTCTCTCTCTTGCATAATAAAAAATAGAAATTGGAAGAATCCTAAATCCATATCCTTTCTTCTAATAATGGGCTGGTGCTGAGTGGACTGCTGCCCTTTGGTAAAGATGTATGCTCTTCAGATTGGATCGCAATGGTCCTACTGCTGTACATTCTTATGCTGGACAACAAAGGCTCTTGAGTTTGTCATCTGTGGTCTGCAGGAAATAAAGAAGTTAGCTAGCATTTATTGAGGACTTTCTCTGCGTGAACCACTGTACCTTGTAATTTATAGATATTGTCTCTAATTTTCTCTGAACTCAGTGAGATTTAAGCCCCATGACTATAGGGACATGCCTGCATCTTTTGCCATTGTGAGAGGTCAGGGCTCCTGCCATAATTGTAGCTGCACAACATTCGAATAACTCATTTAGAAACTGGTAGAAGGCTGCAGCTAGTGTTCAAATAGAATACTGTATGACTTGAAAGATCCAACATGGAGAAGGGAAAAGACTATGGGTCACTTTAGGGCCAAGTACACAGAAAGCACTTGGTAAGTACTTGCTGAATTGATTCACAGTACAAACACCAAGGGGATTGCAAGTATGTTTTTTCATTTAAATTTGAAAACTGCTAGTGTTAAGTATTCTGAACCTTGTATATGAAGTTGCTTTTGTAGTGGTTATATTTTATATACAGCAGGCAAAGAATAATAGCGTTTATGTCCACAATGAATCTGTGCCATAGATGGAATGTAAATCCAGCCCATCCAGAACTGATGCCTTCCAAGGCTTCCTTCCTGAAACTTCCTATGATGGCACCTGTCTACTGCCATGTTGCACAGAGTTGTATAAGAATACATCTCTGTGAGGTTTACCAAGAGAACCTAAGGCTGATTCAAAAAGCTTGAACCTGAAAACAAAGTCTTCAAAGAGGTGGCTGAGGTAAATAGAGAAGAAAGTAAGAGTAACTTTCCAACTTCATGCTGATGGTTTCTAGGCTGATGAATAATTTCGATTTCTCTGATGCAACAGATGCAAATCTTGAAATTCCAAAAACTGTTAGATAGTTCTTATAGCCCATTGTCTACCATGATTCCAAACCCAGCACATATGTGTGTATGTGTGTTTCTGGGGACTAAACTCAGAGTCTTTCACAGCTAAACACATGGTCTACTACTGGGCTACATTTCCAGTGTAACATACCATATTTTTGCCCCGGAACTAACTTTTCTTTTTATCAATTCTTTCATTTATGGAACTTTGAATGTTGGAGTTCTCTACTACTCTTTCCTTATTAATTAGCCATACATGCAAATGCTTATCCATCACATATCCCATTATGTTTCTTTTCTGACCCTTCCTATTCAAGCCTCTGTCACTTGGCTTAGTTGCTAAGTAGCTCCCTGGCTGCACTCTTGATTCTCATCTCTCTCACTTCTGTGATATCACTGCACACTGTCATGTGTCTTCCCATGGTCCAGATCCCTTCACATTGCTCAGTGTAGCATTTCCCAGTGTGTGTTACGTGAAACTTCAGTTCCATGGGAAGCAGGTGTTAAGTAAAAAAAGAAGATTCTGGGATCAAACACTAAAGAAGGTTGAGAAATTTATGAACCATTTCTTTCCTGTAGAATGATTCATCTCTTTGATATGTTAGTATGCCTTATTGCACAGTTTCCCAAGACACTGCCTTTTTGGTAGAGTATTTCATTGGCCTAGATCCTCATGAACTATGTTTTGTAAATTCTGGTTCACAAATTCAAGTACCTACTTCCTGTGATGATTAATTTTATGTGTCAGCTTGGCTGGATTATGGATTGCCTAAATATTTGGCCAATCATTATATTTAGTTTATGGTTGTTTCTGTGGGTGTGCTTATAAGTAATATTAATATTTATATTGGTAAACTGAGTAGAGTATATCTTTTTGCCTAAATAGAACAAAAAGATAGCCAGGGAGTTTCAATGCCTGACTGCCTTTGAACTGTGATATCAACTTGTTTCTGCCTTTGCATATCTGCTCTTTCTGCATCTCTAATTCATCTTGCAGATATGGAACTTCCATAATCATTAAGCCAATTGCTATGTTTATGAATGTGTGCACAGACAGTCCCTGACTTATGTGACTTAGGCTAATGACTTTCTGACCTTTTCATGGATTTATCAGGGTGCAACTTTCACTGAAGGCCAAGAAACATCTGTGAAGGTCAAGGAGCATCTATGTCCTTTGGTTCCATGTCTCTGGAGAATCTTTATAAATGTATTATTTATCTTCTTTTTCAAAACTGTTTGAAATAAGACTCCTATTCCATACCTAGGAGTTTATCTCCTTTAATTTCCCAGTGGGTACTCTTATGCTCCAATTAAAATGGTCTTTTCCTTATTTCAAAGCTCTCTTTGTCCAAGTTGTTTATTTGCCTTATGTACTACTCAGCTTTCCATTTGTCTAAAAAAGAAAACCCTGAGATAATAAACTTGTAGAGAGCAGGTTCTTTTAACTTACAGTTTTGAAGGTTTCAGTACATGATAAGTTGTTGCTTTGGGGCTACCTCATATCATAGCAGGGCACATGGTAGAAGAAATTTCCTACTTCATGACTGCCACCACCTCCCAAGTGCTGGGATTACAAGTATGTTTCACTTCAATTGATTATGCAATGCTGGGGATCGAACCCACAGCCTGTACATGTCAGGCAGGCACTGTACCAGTTGAGTTTACATCCTCAGCCCTGTGTATAAGTCTTTGATTTTAAAATATTAACTATTTTTTAATATAAGTGTTGTATAACCCTACATCGATGAACTGAATTTTGGGATTTACCAACTGGTCACTTTTGAGCCATGTTTTCAGTTAGCCTTTCTGCATGCATTCTACTATATTCTCCTCCATCCCAAGGGTAACTTGGGCTCTATTCCTGAGCCCTGGTCCTCTTGGACAGAGCTTGTCAGATTGAGTTCCCAAGGCCAGCAACATCAGCATCACCTAAGAAACTGGTTAGTGAAACCAGATTTCTTTCAGTTCTTGTGTCTCAGAGTCTAAGATTGAAGCCAGAACACATGGAGAGGTTAAAACAGAATTTTTATTGAAAATGAGAGAAAAGGGAAGAAACTTTTAGATGCTTAGTTTGAGAGGGACAAAGAGGAAGCCATCGTCTAGCATTATAACAGAGAAGACAGCTTAGATTCAGTGAGAACTTAAGGGGGGGAAAGCTGCCATGACTACGTGGTGAGAGGAGAGAGCCACCATGACCATGTCCATATGTTGGCAGAGTGGGGGGAATGTAGTAGTAGGGGGATGAGAATGTGAAAAGAGGAAGAGAAGGGTAGGAGGACAGGTGGAGCTATAATCTTTTATGGTTTTGGGCATTGCTAAGGAGTGTACCAAGAGTTACTAGGGAAGCGAGGTGGTAAAGACTGGAGGAGTGGTAGGTTCCTAACTGCGCTAGCTGTTTAATAGAAATTACTGTATTATTAGAAGTGCAAATTCTTGGGCCCTACTCCAAACCTACTGATTCAGATACTCTAAAGATGGGGTACAGAAATCAGGAAGACTTCACTTGGTTACAAACCATTTCTGTGCATTGAAATCACATGGATAAATTAACAAAATGTTACCCTTTATCCTAACAACTTTGTAAGGTCAGCTGGAATTAGATTTCCATTTTACTGATGAGGATCAGAGAGTCAAGGAATATCCTAGAGTCAAAGTAACAGAGAAAGAGGAGGAGAATAACTACTTTTCACTTTTTTTTTTTAAAATAAACTTATTTACTCATTCAATGTTTGTGTGTGTGTGTGTGTGTGTGTGTGTGTGTGTGTGTATAAGAGGGTACTATGTGTCGCTGTGGAGGACCAAGGGTAACTTTAGGAATCATCCTATATTGCTTCTAACCACCCCTTCTGGGATTTCCCAGACTCCTTGCACCAGAGCCAAAAGTGCAGGCCGCTATCATTTCTGCTTGCCATTTTTACGTGGGACCTGTAATCTGAACTCATGACCTTCTGCTTGTGAGGCAGAGTCTTAACCCCTGAGCCATCTCTCCAGCCCCACTTTTCACTTTTTAAAATGTATTTATTTTTGCGTGTGTGTGTGTGTGTGTGTGTGTGTGTGTGTGTGTGTGTGAGAGAGAGAGAGAGAGAGAGAGAGAGAGAGAAAGAGAGAGAGAGAGAGAGAAAGAGAGAGCACTGTGTCTCTGTGGAGGACTGTCATAGTTAAGTACCGGTGTCAACTTGACTGTTGAGGGTTTGAGCTCTGGGCACAGTTGTAGAGAGTTGATGGTTGAGTTAAGCCCAGAGCAAACCTGCAAGAGATTGTCTAGCTGATGGGGAAGATCCAGCCCATGGTGGGTGGGATTAGGCCCTGGATAAATCACAGAGAGCTGGTTGAGAGAGTCAGCATCCTTCTGTTCACTTGGCCAGACATGCTGGTCTGGCAAGTAAGGATGGTCCCTCTCTCAGTCATTATGTAGAGATGATGTGGCCAATTCCCTTGGCCTGGTGTTGGTGCGTGCTCTCCCGTCAAGCTGGACTGAGAACTGTAACCAGACTGTGTCGTAAGGAAATAAACCCCTTGTTCCCTTAAGCCGTTTGATGGTCATTTATCAGCAACCACGCAGATAAATGGACCAAGGACCAAGTGTGACTTTGGGAGTCATCCTGGGTTGTTTCTAACTCTATTTTTTTTTTTTCTTTTACATGGGATCTAGTATCTGAACTCAGGTCCTTCTGCTTGTGAGGCAGAATCTTAACTCCTGAGCCATCTGTCCATCCTAATACTGTTCCATCTTCCACCTGGGTAGTTAACTGTTAATCTCCCTATCACGGAGATTATATCAGGATTTGATTCTCTGTCTCTCAGGCTGATGAAGCACGTACCTGAAGCTAGGACGTTTTCCCACTCCTACCTCTTCTTCCTACTAATGGGAAGTCCCAGATCTGGATTTGTATACAGATTTCCAGTCCAGTCCTCTGATTATAAATAAAGTCTGGCAGGACTGGGTGTTAGCTTCTTAGCTCTTCTCCATTTCTGTCTCTGTGTGTTCATGTTTCTGCCTTTTATATTTCCCAGCCTTAGGGCAGCTTCATGGGCCACCATGCTAGATGGGGTACTTTTTAAAAAATATTTATTTATTGTACGTGTGTGTGTGTGTGTGTGTGTGTGTGTGTGTGCGCGCGCGCGCGCGCGTGCATCAGAAGGCACTTGCTTTGCTCTGGGATTTCTCAGCTCTGTCCACTAGGGTCAGAAGTGCAGGCACTGCCATTTCGGCCTGGCATATTTATATGGGACCTGAGACCTGAACTCAGGACCTTCTGCTTTCGAGACAGAGTCTTAACCCCTGAGCCATCTTTCCAGCCCTAGATGGGGTATTTTTAAGAATGAAGAATGGCCAGGAGAGAGCTACCCTAGGAAGAAATCTATTTTCCCATGCAGTGAGACCTGTAAATTAGTGAGTAAGATGTTTTCAAGAAGGGGACCCCTTTGCCTAGCCATTGTCTCTGAGAATCTTCCTTGTTGAGTGCTGCTGTACTGACAGGCTTGATGAGACTGAGTCACTGTTATCCTCTGTTTCATAGCAGCCCTTGATGCCTCTGTCCATCTCATCTATGATCTGATCCATTATCTATAGATTTGCCATGTCACATGTCACTCTGTAATACGTTTCTTATGTCTCCCTCTCTTCCTTAGAACTGGGGTGTTTTAGTTCAGAGATAATGGTTTTCCATTTTATTTCCATTCTCAGACACAGGTTCTAACTGAATAAATGCTGACTGTTGAATTGCATCTTTGCAATTCCATTACATTAAATTTTTTCTTTTAACTTTTTAATTTTGCATAATTATACATTCTCAGGAAGTTGCAAAACCAAAACAACATACACATATTCTAATTTGACCCTTACAGCAATAATCCTGAGAAGCAAGTTATTATTATAAATCTCATTATGCTCACATTAAAAATGAGTGCTTGAGAATTTTCTTTCCAGTTGGTGACTCTGAGTGGTATCTGCTGGGCTTTCCATCAAACAGCTGATGTTTTTTCTCGTGCTGGGCATGGAGCCCAGGGCCTTATGTGTGCTATTCAAAGGCTCTACCACTAAGCTACAGTCCCAGCATTACACAAACAGCCCATCCTTCTTTGCTTTTGTTATTTCTGCCATATTTTCTCCTTGATGACAGAGTCCAAGTCTTAGGTTGAGACACTTGGGAATTGTTGACTTAAATCAAATTTCTACATTCGTATGTTAAAGGTATATAGAGGACTACTCTTCTTTAGGGGAATGTTTACAAGTGGTACATGAAAGTTGTATATGATTGGGGCTTGGGGTGTAGCTCAGTAGCTGGGAATTTACATAGTGCAGAGTCTCAGGTTCCATCTCCAGCACTGAACAACAAAGCAAAACTCTGCTTTCATTCCTGCTACTGGTGGCCAAATGTACTATGTCCTCTCACTACTCTTTCATCACACACAGGGAGAAAAGAGAGAGAGACACAGAGAGAGAGAGACAGAGAGAGAGAGAGAGACAATGAGACTGAGAGAGAATCTTTGAGAAAAGACATGGGAAACTGCTGAGTAACCTGACCCTATTGATGAGAGAATTCTTTGTGCTGCCACCAAAAGAATGCTGCTTTTGCTCTTTGTGTGTCAGGCAAAGCAGAGAGGACTAAGATTCCAGAAAAGGAAGAATTAAAAGGGGCCAAGTGATTAAAATCCACAAAGGAAGTAGACCTGGAAATATGAGAAAGGGAGAGGAAGGAAAGGCTGGCAGGCTGTTTGGTTGATAGCATTTGAAAGACAGGAGGGACTGTGAGGTGACCTGGTGTGAAGGACCCACAGATACCATCTGTATTCTTTTCTCTGTGAGACAGTCTCCTGAAGAAAGTTGTCATCATCCACTCAAACTACCGCTCCTTTTCATTAGTGGTATGGCATTATACCAAATAGTCTGAGACTTTATTATTGCTTCAGTTACTCTTTTGTAAGAGTAAAGAAAAGCTTTTTTTTTTTTTTAAAGTAATAAGTTTATTTTTAAGGCTGTCATGATTGTTATGAGCTCATTTGCCAGTTTTCTGGTGTCATGTTGTCAATAAGCAAGGATATTTTTTCCGCTCCTATCATGGTTCTTGATTTCGATAGGGATTTACCTACATGTAAAAGCATTTCTGGGTATTGGTTGTTCCATACCGTGTTCTAAACTCATATGATTTCTTGGTCCAGTAACAATCTGTCCTACTGTCCTTCAGCGAACTCTTTGTGTTCAACAATCTGTTAATATTGAAGCTCATTTGTAGGTAACTGTAGGTAACTGAATCTTGCCTTTGCCTTAATTGAAACCCAGCCTGCCACAGTTAATGTTTCATGAGTCAGCAAATCTTGGGGGAGGAGGGAACAATGTTCTATAAAGTCAAATAAAAAATTAATTTGTTTTGGCATATTTTCCTATACAAAGAATTCTACTTTCAAGTAGAAAGAGCTCTTTTGACATATATTTTTTAAAAAATATAATCTCCACTTTCTTACCAGTTTCTGCTTAGGTCAGATTGCTTTGCTCAGAGAAGAGGCTTATGATTATTCTCTGGATATAGAGTTTGGTCTTGATTTGTGTTCTAGGAAAGAGGATATTTGAGACCCTCATGGAAAGGACTTATGCCATGTTGTATTACTTTAACAACCATGGCCAAGCATGGTTGTTAACCATGCTTGAGATCTTCTCACTTATAAATGGAAGTTGCTGCACAGCATGTCTCTAATACAGTTGACTGACTTAACATATATTCTGAGAAATGGGTTGCATTTTATTGTGTGGACACCATGAAGTGTCATTTCTTCCATATTCTATCAATTGAAGCAGATCTTAAGGTTAGCTCAGATTTGAGGAATGGGGAATCTACATCTTGAAAGAAAGAACCCAAAAGCATTACAGTCAAGTTTGTTCTGTCTACCTACCACATGGCTAGTTATCCAAGAGAGAATTGTTAGGCTATATGGGGTGGGGGAGTATGGTCATATCTGAGTTCTGAGTCTCAGATAGGTACCACTTCTGTCAGTTATTCTCAGTGTGGTATGTATATGAGATAGGAAGGTAACCTGGGGTTATGTATATATATACATATATGTGAATATGAGTATATATATGAATGAACATATATATATGAATATGAGTATATATATATGAATATGAGTATATATATGAATATGTATATATTCCAAGATTAACCCACAACAAATGAGGCCTCTAGCCTCATTTCTTTTTAAAAAATTTTTATTTTTTTCTTTAATTTTTTATGCACATGCACGTGTGTGTGCATGCGTGTGTGTGTGTGTGTGTGTGTGTGTGAGAGAGAGAGAGAGAGAGAGAGAGAGAGAGAGAGAGGGCACTATGTGTCCCTGTCCAGGACCAAGGGTAACTTTGGGAATTATTTCTACCTTTTTTTTGCTTTGCTCTGGGATTTCCCAGGCTCTGCCCACCAGGGGAGAAGTGCAGCCTGCTGCCATCTCTTCAGCCCCAGCCTCATTTCTTTATCTTTCAAAGGGTATTGTTGGCAGTACCTCTCAGATAAATTGTGAGGGTTAAATGAAATCCACGATGTATGGAAAATGCTCTGCACAGTTTCTAACACATAATATGTGTTGCAGTCAGCCTGCATGGCTGCTGATAAATGACCATCAAATGGCTTAAAGAAACAAGGGATTTATTCTCTTACAATTACTGGTTACAGTTCTTAGTCCAGCTTGACGGGAGAGCATGTACTAACACCAGGGCCAAGGGAATTGGCCACACCGTCACCACATAATGGCTGAGACATGGACAATCCTTACTTGCCAGACCAGCATGTCTGGCCAAGTATACAGAAGGATGCTAACTCTCTCAACCAGCTCTCCGTGATTTATCCATGGCTTAATCCTACCCATCATAGGCTGGGCCTTCTCCATCAGCTAGACAATCTCCTTCAGGTTCACTCTGAGCTCAACTCAACAACTAATTCTTCACAAATGTGCCCAGAGCTCAAACCCGCAACAATAAAGATAACACCTATGCCTAACTATGACAATATGTGTTTAAATAAATAACTCATTCTATATATGCATGTATGAATTGGAACCCATGCTTATAGCCATTGCTGCCTTTGAAGTCATGGAGCTCTTGCCTCATTTTATTTTTTGAATCTCTTATATTTTATGTCTTGAGATGCTGATGATTGATTGAATCCTGGACCTTGTGTACATCTCTATCTCCCTTATTTAAAATTCTTTAACTATTTGAGGATTGGAAAGATGGCTCAGGGGTTAAGACTCTGCCTCACAAGCAGAAGGTCCTGAATTTGGATCCCAGGTCCCACATAAAAAAAATGCCAAGCAGAAATGGCAGGCAGCCGCAGCTGCCCACCTGCCCGGCCCTGCTCTCCTGCTCCTTCCCCAGCCCCGGACCGGACCAGGCCGAGCGGGCCACCCGTGCCCCTGACCATGGCGTCCCTGTTCAAGAAGAAAACCGTGGACGATGTAATAAAGGAACAGAATCGAGAGTTATGAGGTACACAGAGGGCTATCATCAGAGATCGAGCAGCTTTAGAGAAACAGCTGGAATTAGAAATTAAGAAGATGGCCAAGATTGGAAATAAAGAAGCTTGCAGGGTTTTAGCTAAACAGCTTGTACATCTACGGAAACAGAGACAAGAACATTTGCTGTTAGTTCAAAAGTCACTTCTATGTCCACACAAACAAAAGTGATGAATTCCCAGATGAAGATGGCTGGAGCAATGTCAACCACGGCCAAGACAATGCAAGCAGTTAACAAAAAGATGGATCCACAAAAGACATTGAAACAATGCAGAATTTCCAGAAGGAAAACATGAAAATGGAAATGACTGAAGAAATGATCAATGACACTCTCGATGACATCTTTGATGGCTCCGATGATGAAGAAGAGAGCCAGGACATTGTGAATCAAGTACTTGTTAAAATCGGAATTGAAATCTCTGGAAAGATGGCCAAAGCCCCAATCAGCTGCCCGAATCTTACCATCCGCATCCTCTTCAAAGGCTATAATCTCAGATGAAGAGATTGAAAGGCAACTGAAAGCTTTAGGGGTAGACTAGCTAAGAAACCACAGTATTTTGGCTTACTCCAGTTATCTAGTCTAAAGCAAGCCCAGTGCAGATTCTTTTTACAAAGCACATTTATTCTGCAGAAATGAAGATCTTGAGTGAACAGATGTTTCCTAACCCATGGCTGTTTTGGATCTTTTGCCAAAGAATGACAGTGATGCAAAAACAGAAGACTTAGGGTCTCAACTGGTACTACTTAGGAGTAATGGTGTGAAAAGGTGACTTCTTTTCTGCATGATATAGAGGAATGTTATCATTGGTGGGTCTAAGCTGGACCTACATCTTCCTACATCAAAATCAAAATTTCTGTTAAATACCAAGAGTCATCCACGTAAAGAGACTTGTGTAAATATTAAAGTTATATCATTAAAAAAAAAAAAAGAAATGGCAGGCAGCCCTTTGTGGGTCAGACCTTCCTCTAGGCGGGTGAGCTGGGACTGTATAAAGATGGAGAGAACAGTCATTACTGTCTGCTCTTGCTGTGGTGTGAGGTGACCAGCTGCTTTAGGCTCTCGCCTCTGTAACTTCCTGCCATGGTGGAGCCAGTTAAAACCTTTCCTGAGTTTCTCAGGCCAGTGTTTCATTGCAGCAATGTGTAGTGGAATTAACACAGCACCACCGCCCCTTCACAGCTCTTTTCACCCTCATAAGGCTTGACAAGGGTTGGACATGTCTGTTAGACCTTA
The DNA here is from genome assembly GCA_023101885.1 of Typhlomys cinereus. Taxonomy (NCBI): domain Eukaryota; kingdom Metazoa; phylum Chordata; class Mammalia; order Rodentia; family Platacanthomyidae; genus Typhlomys; species Typhlomys cinereus. The sequence continues at coordinate 2,645,084 of JALPQD010000108.1, forward strand.
ATTTCCCTGAGTACATCTAGAGAGCACTAAGTTATTGAGATGTTCTGAAAAGGAAGGGTTTCTTGTCAAATAATTTACTATGTCATTTACAATCATAGGTGTTCGTTAATATATTAAAGTCTTTGAGAAGTCCTGGTGTAGAGAATCCTATTTCACTTTAACCTAATTTCTAAATTCAAGCAAACTCTTCCATTATTTTTGTTTTACAATGTATAGTGTTGATTTTCTGTCACTGGGACACAATAATTGAGATAAATCAGCTTTGGGAAGAAAATTTCTTTTGACTCAGAGTTTTAGAGAGGTTTCATTCAGTCCATGATTGCTTGGCTCTGTTGCCTTTTGGGCCTTGTGGAAAGGACAGAAGGTCATGGGGGGGGAGCACATCATGGACCAAAGTTGCCTGCCTTAGGGTGGCAAAGGGGAAGAGAGACAGGAACTGTCTGGGGCCCATTATCCCCTCTCAAGGACACATTCCAGTCATCCAACTTCCTTCTACAAGACCTCCTAGTACTTCCTAAAAGTATCCTGCTGCCCTGTGCACAGGGGCTCATGTTTAGTTGGAAGACCTGAAGGTTGACCTGAAGCCATCTGATGGTTTATTCCACTTCCTTGTCTGATGGTCAGTTCTGGCTGTTAGGTGAAAGTCTAGCTGGAGCTGTTGGCTGAATACATGGCTGCTCCATGTAACCTGGGCTTCCTCACAGTATGACACCTTTGGTCCAAAGGCTAGTATCACAAGAGAGTGAGAGGCAGGTGAAAGTTGTAAAGCAATTTCTCTGAGTCAGGAAGCACATCAGTGAGCTTGTCTTTTACAGCCAGGAAACAATTACTCTTTGGCCTGTGGTCTGATGCATTAATCACTGGTGTTTACAAACCTATTAACAGCTGCCTCCCCTAGCTCTTGTCTCTTATTACCATCTACATTTTGAATTAATGATATCTTTTGGCCCAAGTAACTTATTCATATTCTCTCTCTCTCTCTCTCTCTCTCTCTCTCTCTCTCTTTCCCTCCCTCCCTCCTCCCTTAGAAAGGGTCTTGCTTTGTTCTAGGCTGGCCTTGAATTTGCCATTCTCTTGCCTTCTGGACATACCAGCCTGGTCCAAGTAATTTCCTAACGTGTTCCAGCAGGGTTCTGGACCATACCATCTGCATCAGCAGGCCTCCCTTGCTCTTTCAGAGTGCAAGCTGAATCAGAAACTAGGTTTAAAACCTGGTAGTATGTGACTTAGATCAGACTTTTTCCAATTCTCTAGATTCTAATCTGTGAAATGAAAACAGTTGTACTTTATAGTATTGCCATGAAGATTAAACATAGAATACAGACAAAAGAAATAATAAATTTACTTGTTTTCTGAGACAGGTTTTCACTTTAAACTCTATAAGGGCCTCAAACTCCTCATTCTCTTGTATCAGTCTTCTGAGTGCTGAGACTATAGGTGTGTGCCACCACACCTGACCACCAAATTGTGATTCCAAAAAAAGTAATATATGTGTTTAAAATGAATTTATCTTATCTTCCAAGCATCTCTTAATGCAGTTTTCCCCATTCAAGCAGGCAGACCATTCTGTGCCTATTGACTCAGAGAAGAAACTGTCAGATCAGAAAAAAAGAAAAAAAAAAAAGAGAAAAGAGAAAAGAGAAAGATAGGAATCTTTCTGCTTTTAGTTTTCAAAGCATCGAAGCCCACAGGAGAGCATGAAGACATGAGTGTGAAAGCCAGTTATAGTAGTTTATGTATTCCTGTAATTCCAGGACTTGAGAAACTGGGCAGGAGGATCGCTGTGAGTTTGAGACAAGCCTGGGCTACATTGTGAGAACCTGACTCAAACAAGCAAAGAACACACACACACACACACACACACACACACACACACACACACACACGAACATGTCGACATGTACAAAGGACTTGGAGAGAGAGATTCTCCTTCACCCTAGTAAAGGTGCCATTGCTGGGACCAGAAAAGGTTGTTGGTGGTAAGGAGAAGACACAGAGAAGGAGCAATAAAGCAGAAATGCAGGCAAGCACAGAGAGCTGGAGTCCTGTGCTTTGTGTCCTGGACAGTTATAGGAACCATTCATAAAGAGTGCTTCTAGAAAGGGCTCTGGCCTGGAAGAGGCCATGCAGCCTGTAGGTAAGAAGGAGTATCTGTGGTGATCAGTGAGGACTGATTTCTATTGCTGGATAAAGTGGTGACAACTTCTACTGACTACTGAAATGGATATACAAAAGGAAGGATCAAAGCCCCCTTCCCTGTCTCCATGGTTTTCCAAAAATGCCGAGAACCTAGAGATGCTCCCTCAAGTATAAAGCAGTTATACTCCCCCCTCCAATTCTGTTTGGATATACGCTGAAAATGTAGCTACCCAAATATCACAATGCCTATGAGATAGGCTGAGAATAGTAACCAATACCCATCGGAAGCACCTAGCCTGTGTCTGTTGGTGGTGCCGTAAGGTGCCTAATACATCTGAATCAGACCATGCTGAGCCTTTGACTATACCTCTGATGTCAGAATCCTGGGGAAGCCATCTCTGCACCAGTGGCTCTCACAGTGACAGCAGCCTCCTGGGCTCATGTTAGAAATGCACGTTCTCAGGTGCCATCTCAGAGTTGTTGAATCACAAAGTCTTCCAGGTCTTTCCAAAACACACTAGAGTCTGAGAACCACTATTCTACATTATTTCTGTTTTTATACTTCATCCTCAGTTCCTCACACTTGTTCTCAGAGTCAAACATGGTCAAGTTCCTATTGGACAATTGCTGACTTTGAGGTGGGGTCTACACATCATTATAAGTTTCTCATAGGGAAGTCAAGGGAGCCTCTGACTTCTACCAGAATTTTCCTTATAGTGATTTCAATATCATTTTGTTCCTTTGAATCTTTGGTTTCTCTAAAGAGCTGAAGAAAAGACCTTTTAGTAAATAAAGGCAGAGAAGGAATTCCAGGCAAACATGAACTTAAAGCTGTACCAAATCTCCAAGGAGCTGGAGAGCCTCGCGGGAATGAGTCTGTGGCTAAGCAAAGCTCTTAGGGAAATTTGTGACTGAAGCATTTCCCTGTTTCTGGGTCAGGAAGTGTTAGCACACAGATGGAATTCACAATGGGAGCAGTGAATGGAGTCGGCTTTAGCCCGTGGCCCCACCGAGGCTACTCAGTGAAGGCCCTTTTCATGGGCTCTATTCAGACAGAATGAGCGCTCCCCAGGCTCTCGGAAGAACGCTCCTGGCTGGCCTCTTTTTCTTTTTCACTTTTTCACCGAGGACTGCCTTGCAGTGGTCCACTTGGGATTGGTGTGAGCCTTGATTTGGCAGGAGAAAGGAAGAAGTACATGGTGGCCTACAAAATTGAATTACTTTGCCTCCCTGGCCTCTTGCCTCAAAGAATAGACCTTTGTGCTTTGAGATGCAAGGAAGTTCCAGTTTCTCAGGCTTTATAAAAACCAAAACAAAACCATCTTTCTGCAGCTCCTTCTCCTGCCTTAAGATGCTTAGTGGGGAGTAGCAAAGGGGAGAACAATGAAGAAGCCAAATGTTCTTTATTAACTTCAGAATTGCTAGTAAGGCTGTCTTTTAAGCAAATATATTGGCAAATTTCTTCAGAAGAGCAAGAATATTGGCTTTATACAGCTTTAAGAAGTCATATATGCTAAACTGCCAAGTATTTTTAAGAAAAGCAAAATAAACACAGTTTTCGGCTGTAGCCAGTGACTCATTTTCATGAAATATTTGACAGGACAGAATTGTATTACCAAAGAGGAATTCAGCCCTTGAAGTTCATTGTGGCAGGAGTTTTTTTTTTTTCATAATGGACATGATTTAAAAGTCATACACTTCTGTTTCTTCTTCTCTATTTCTCGAGGATTTCTTTTTTGTTTTAATGACAACATATTTAGAGGTTTAACAATTTCTGATTGTTAGCTATGTTTACTTGGACAAGATCTGCAAAAGACTGGGCTTGCCAACAGTCCCTTGCAGAGTGAAGAAGTACTCATGAAATGGTTGCTAGCGAATGGTAATTTTGCCTGTGCTCTGTAAGCAAGCCCTCACTCCTATAAACAAACTAAACCCACCAGGTCTCTGTATCTCTGTCTGTCTCTTTCTCTTTTGTACACTCCATCCCCCAGGACATGACATTAGAAAGGAAACTAGTTGGGAAGAAGAAATGGATCAGTGGGAGTAGGAATGGGATAAGAGCCTGTAAAAAGGGGTGAGTACGACCAAAATATATTATATACATATATGGAAATGTGTTGAGCTCATTATCATGTATAATAAATATATATGCAAATAAGAAATTAAAAAACGCACCCCCCAAATTTTCACTATTATTAGTTACAAGATTGTTTGCATACCATTAGACAAACAATGAATGTAGGAAATTTTTATAAAGAAAGGATAGGTTCACTGGAGTTCATTTCAAGGTTTATTTATTTAATCTTTTAATTGAAGTTAGCAGTAACAGAATTTCTCTTTTACTTTCATAAGTTTCCTTGTATTGAAAGTCCAACTAGCATCTCTCTTTCAAGTGGAATATTCTGAGGGAATGCATCAGATATCGACTACGTGATTTTTAAGGCTGAAGTTCAACTACAGTCACCTTAAGAAATCCCTTGTTTATTTAGCAATCAGAAAGGCAAATGGGGTGGCACATATTTTCATTTTCTTTCATAGACAGAGGTTTTAGCTCCATTACAGTTCAGGAAAAAGCTTGCTGAGACCCTGTTAAGTTTTTCCTTCTGGGCTAAGATTTAGTGATCAGTTCAGGAAAACAGTAAGACACAAAGGTAAGATGCCTTATCTTTTTCCTGTTTGGCTTGCTGTAGTCAAGTGTTTCTCCTCAGCTCACCTCTGCCAAGTCTGAATGTAACAAGGCGTCATGTCCTGGTAAATCCTCTTTTGGGGTGATTCCATCCAGGCTAGGATTTGGCCTTTCAGCTGTTAGTTGCGGGATAATACTGGTTAGGAGCAGCTGCAGGACAGGCTCTTCGAAGATATCTCCTAGTATCTGCAAGTGTCATGCACAGCCACAGGATGAAACAGCCTCAGAATGAAAAGTCGTTCCCTTGTTGCCCGATAGATTCTGAAAGGGCATCTGGGGGATATTCCATGACTTTCCTAATTGATCATTCTCTAGTCCCCTTAGAGCCGCTTGTGGTCTTTTTTCCCCCTTCTTTTTGTTTCTTCTTTGTGTGTGTGTGTGTGTGTGTGTGTGTGTGTGTATACCAGAGGGCACTTGGGTATGTATGCCCATGGAGGTCCATGTGTGGCATTGAGAACTGTCCTGGATGGCTCTTCCACTTTATTACCTTGCTCTGGGGTTTCCTAGACTATGTCTTCCAGGGCTGGAAATGTAAGTTACTGCCACATCTGCCTGGCATTTTTTTAAACTTGGGATCTGGGGATCGCAACTTAGGTGATCTTTCTTCTTTAATCCCTGAACTATGTCTCCAGCTCTAAAGCTGACTTTTTTTTTTTTTACCTTAAGGAAAGAATGGTTTATTTCAGCTTACAGTTTAAACAAATACAGTCTGTCATGGCAGTGACAGCATGGTTGGAAAGCAGATCCATGGTGGCAGGAGTGTAGAGCTGGTACTCTTCGTACATGCTGGCGGAACAAGGAGCAGAGAGTTTATAGGAAGTGGACTGGGCTCTAAAAACCTCAATACTTTCCAGGAAGAGACCTACTCTATCCAGTCATGAGTCTCTGTCTTCTAAAGATTCTACAACTTTCATAAACAGCACCATTGTCTGGAGACCAAATGATCAAACATCTGAACATTTCTCATTCAAATCACAACCATTCCAGAATCATATTTTTAAGCCTAACATTTCTAAGTAGCTTACCATAGTTTTCATAATTTTTCTTTTTAATAGCTTGTAATACTGGATCAATGAACTGCATTTTAATCAAAGTTTTCTTTTTTCAGAATAAACGAATAGCTAAAACTGTTTAACATAGTTTAATTTTTTTTCAGGTTCTTGCAGAAGTTTAAAAAAAAATATTTATTTATTTATTTATTTTTTCCATTCATACAAACTTAATAGGTACCCCGGTCCCCTCCCACCTTCCACCCTTCCCTGGATCCCCTTGTTCCCTTCTCCCTTTTCCCCTTCCTTTTCCCCCTCTCTCTCTTTGTCCCAGTGCTCCCTCCCCCCCAATCCCTGGAACATCTTTTAGTGTGCATGTCAAACTTCCCTCTAGGTCCTCTTCTCTGATGAGGTATAAGGACTCAGTAGCATTACCTAGAGCTCTTTCTTGTGTTTCCCTTTAGTATAGGAACACTATTGTGGCTGTTAATCCCTTGCCTCTAAGGATCCTAGTGCCTGTGATCCATGCTAGACTTTGGGGGGAACAATGATATGTTGGTCATTGTGCAGGTCATGCAAAGTCCTATTATGATTACTTTGGCCCTAACTTGTGTGGAGTATTTTGCATATCATTGCTCCTCCCCATCTTTAGACTCTTATAATCTTACTGCCCCCTCTTCCACAAAATTTCCCTGAGCTTTAGGATGGGAAGAGATTAGGCTAGCCCGATTCCAGGTGATTAATGTAGGGTCTCTGATGTTCTGTTTTGCTGTTCCTGTGCCACCCTTGGCTCCATCCTGATGGGTATTGGATGTTACCTCCTGAGAAACAGTGTGTCCTCCCTGGACCGCGAGCGTCCGGGGGGGGGAAGTGGGGGGGGACCTAAAGCTGACTTTCCTAACCTGTGGCTCTTGACCCCTTATGGGATTACCTAACAGAATTTCGGAGTTAGGAAGAAGTTGGGCAATGGTACATAGTTTTCTGAATGTATAGTGACCAAAGATAAATTCAAAATCAAATGTGTAATCAACCCAAGGTGTTTCTGGAAATGCTCGCTCATGTTGTATTGCACACTCTCACTGTAGTTTCAATTCGGAGCCCACAACACACACCCTTTGTACTGTGCATGTCATCACACTACACAATGTCAACAACGAATGCTCAATGGAACATCTCAATTCAGGTCAGAGGCTATTGCATGCCGTGAATTGCAGTGTTTTTAGCTGTACACGGAATTTTCTGCACTTATAAAACCATAAGTATTTGATTACAGAACACAAAGACTTTTAATATTTTCCTATTTTTATTCCTCAGAATATATTAAATTAGTATATATCTTTGGATTGTATTGGGTTAGAATGCTTGATTTTGAAAATTGCTATTAAAAATAAAAAACTGCTTTTGGAGCTATGATATGAGTTTCATTAAAAATTGTCAAATAAATTCTGCCTTGTGAGTAGAATAGAATATGCAACAATTTCTGAAATGTCTGTAAACATATTTCTCTCATTTTGTACTACATGTGATGGGAAGCAGTGTTCCCAGTATTGACAATTCTTTTTTTTTCCCCGTGTGTGTGTGTGTGTGTGTGTGTGTGTGTGTGTATCAGAGGGCACTGTGCATGCCTGTGGAGGCCCAATGATAACTCTGGGAATCACTTCTACCTCATCTTAGTTTTGTTCTGAAATTTCTCAGGCTTTGTCTTCCAAGGTCAGATGTGCAGGCCACTGCCATTTTTGCCTGGTGTTTTTATGTGGGATCTGGGATCTGAACCCAGGACCTTGTGTTTGCGAGGCAGAAGCTTAACCTGAGTCATTCTAGAGCCTAAAATTAAGTAGCCATCAGCTCCAGAAAAAAGTTGAAGATGCTGTTGCTCTGCAATATTGAATGTTCAGTTAAGCTTTAATTATGTAAAATTAATAAGCACATTTATTTCATTAATATGCAGTCTTGCTTAATAAGCATATCAATTTCATTAGGCAATTTTGCTTTAATATTTAGTAAATAGTAAATTATATGTGTACTAATGTGTGTGTACAGGTATGGGTATAGGTCATAAGGGTAGAAAGATAGCAATGAGAGGGGAAAAGAAGTTCTTAGGGAAGTGGGGAAGGGAAAAATAGCAGAGCACATGAAAGCACAGTGACATGAAAGAGGAAAGGGAACTAGAGGAGCAGGGAGGGAGGGTACACATGGGGAGTCAAAGGAAAGAAGGAGAGGAGTGGGAAAGGAGCATAACCAAAAGTAAAGTCAACGAAAACAAAGTGTCAAAATGCCACAATAAAGCTCATTACTCTATCTGCTATTTAAAAAACAAACAAGATTTTAAAAGTTATAATTACATGCATGTAATTTGTAATTCAGTAGTTAGTTATATTTTGTATATCTTCATTTCTCCATAAAAGATGTGATTTTTATTATTTTTTTTTAGAATGGGGAAGATGGAAAATAATTTTCAGCCAAGAGTTATTATCTTATTGGCAGTCTAGAGTAGAGAACTATGACCTTTCTTTAAGAGCTTCTTATTGTTCCATCCCCAGTCATTTCTTCTGGTTTCATCATTCCCCATAGTCTCAGTCTGTGAGCCTTTCTTCCAAGCACTAGGCCTGGAACCTGTATCCTCACCTGTGCAAGAGATCAGAACCACCTGGGGGAGGGAAAGGCCATTGGTGGAGACATGGGTTCATGACCAAGTTATAGTCAATGAAACGCAGTGAGACTTTTCTGGGATTGGTGGGAGAGAGGCAGGTGCCTCTTCCCACTGCTTCAGTCTGGGAGAAGGAGGTGATGAAGATGCAGCAACCTCTGATATTCCAAAGTAAAAGCTTGAAGCTGCTGGTAGAAGCTGGGGCCTTGGAAGAGACTAGCTGAAGAAGACAGAGCTAAGAATGGGAAGAAACACAGGCCTGATGCTTTCATTCCAGCCTGGAGCCAGCTTTTTTTTTGTCATTTGTCTTCACAGTGCTTTAGTCACTTTAGATCGGGTCTGTTCATGGCACAGGTCCTAAAAGGCCATTTTGGAGTCTGGAAGGGCAAACTATTTGCCAAGACAAGGCCAGATTAGGAAAGAAGCTGAGATCTGGCTATCACACCTGGCAGAGGGCCACATACCTCTCAACACCTGCCCAAGAAGGGATAACTTGATGTTATTTTCTGTAGTTCTCAGGTCAGGTTTGTCCTGGGAACTGGAAGCATTGAACTTGGAGGTGCACATACTGTGAGAGTCTAGCGCAAGATAACTTCACACTGGAGTGTGTTTTGCATTGCATGGACTATTTTCTTTCCTCCTCTGAGGCTGCATTAGAGCAGGAAATGTGTTGACTTTGACTCTTTTCCTTGAACACATTACTACCGTTTTCGTAGTCCTTTTATTTTCCGCAGTTAGGTTAGGTATTTTTCCTTCGTGCTTACATGTGTTCTGGTCACTTCTGTTTTCATTTATTCACTGAATAACTTTTTTTTTTTTTTAAAACAGGGTCTTATGTGACTTCAAACTTGCTGTGTAGCTGACGATGACCTTGACTTCTGGCATTCCTGCCTCTGCTCCTGAATGCTGAGAATATAAGCATGTGCCACCATACCCACTTTGTTTGATTCTTGGAATTGAATCCAGAACCTTCCTGCAAACACTTATATTCTAATGAGCAAGAGTTATAGGGTAAGCATAAATTATAATTTTAACTCAAAGTTGATAAGTACAAAAGGGGAAACAAAATCAATAATCACCAGGAAAAGAGTTTATAAATTTTAGACCCTCTAGAGAAGACTTCATGGAGAAGGCGGCATTTAGGCATTTAGGCCCAAGGCCTGTGGTTCCTATGGCAAGCCTTTCCAGGTGAATGCAGTGACGACTGTGGTGGTGGGATCAAGTATGTTTGAGAGCAGCAGGGAAGCCAGAATGGGAGCAGAAAGCATCTGATGTGAAGTAGTGTTTGGGATTTACAGTGGGTTACAGATCACGCCTTGTAGATGGTAAGCATTGGAGACTCTTCAGCAGAAGGGTCTTCAGCTGAGGATAACCTGCTAGTGTGATCTGTCTTCCCTTCTAGTCAGTTCATTTTATGACTTCCAGCGACCTGCCTAGAGGCTGGCTGGTTGTTGGATGAATAAAGGAAGGTCTCAGCACTTGGCCAGAAACTGAGAGATCCACTGTCTGCATGACAGGTGCCAAGAATTCAGTCCAGCTAATTGTCAGTTTTTTCAAAGAAACACTGGAACATTGCAGCTCATGTGATCTGAACGTATAGATGGTTGACTGTGCAAACTAGATGAAAAATCAGAATGTCTGCTAAACTTCCAGGGACTAAGTACAGTTGAGCTGTAAGCATTGGTAAATGAAGGAATTAACAACCTATGCTGATTATGTTAGAAATAGTAGAATGTTACAAATAAATCTCTCAGGTCAGTGATGTCAGAAAGCTAATATATGCAAAGCATACCTGCTATTATAGCAATCCATGGCTGATCCCCTACTTCTGCTCCCACTCTTCCCCACAAGATTCTGGCATCAATGACTTCAGGAAATTCTCTAGCACACATGGGTAGAATGAACTATGGCTTGCAGACCAAATCCAGCCTGTAGAAAGTTCTCTTTTTCTTTTTCTTTTCATTATTTTTGGTGCTGAGAATAAACCTGTGAATGTCTCTCTGTCCCTGACTGCAAGTGTCTGTCTCAAAGGGCAGAACCTTTCCTGGTTGACATATATCATCCCCTGTGCAATAGTAGGACATGCTACTACACAGGAACTGTTTGTTGAGTGAATTACCAAATAAATGAATGATTAGGTGAATGAATAAAAAATATACAGGAAGAGACCCTCATGTAGTAGGTAATGCTGTGGTGTTCAGTGTAGAAAAAGAGAGATGAGGAATGCCAAGTTACAGCAGAAGATGGATTTGGGCTCAAATATTAGCTGAGGTATCTATCATCTAGGTCACCTTGAGCACGTCAGTATAATTTTCTGTGTTTAGCTCTTCTTTTACACAAAGGAGGGACAGGCAGATGTAACAATAGCTATCGAGAGCTTGCTGTGTTGAGGACTGTCAGTCTTTGGTGACGGCCAGGAGAGGCCCCGAGTGGGAGGCACCGTTAGCTACAGCCCCCTCAGTCCTGACAGCATTCATGCTGAGGCCGCAGCCTTCCTGGGATGTCCCCACAAGTGACTGCACTGGAAAGGACCCCAGAGTACCACAACAGCCTGAGACTCTCCCCACGCAACTCTTCCTTCTCTCTCTTTCTTCAGTGTCAGGCCACTTGGTCTGAGATGTCCCTCACTATCCCCGCCTCTCTCCGCCATGTGTATCTTGCTGTGCGTCTCTTGAATGTCCAATTCTGTGTTAGTTTCATCTTTCCAGAAGGTCCTTCCTGGTAGCTCTTTGTTCTTTAGCATCTGAATAGAAGCAGAATAAGACATGCCTTTGAAGGTAATTGGGAGGAGAAAGTGCTGTGATATTGAGCTGTTGCTGAGCACTGTTTTGTGAGCATTACCAGATTGATTGGGCCCTCACTGAAGATGCAGGTGGGAAGGCCACAGACCCTTCCTCACCTGAGATTCCAGTCCTTTCCTCCTGTATCTTTCTGCCAGCTGTATGTAATTTGGTCCCAGCTACATGTGGTTTTGGGAGATGTTAGAGTATATAGAGTGTAGAAGGTTAATTGTAGTGGGGACTGCATCTCTGTAATTATGGGCAAGTTGTTATCTAAATGAGACTTTTTCGGTGATGGAATTGCTTTGAACTCGCCACATTCCTGTAAGTAACCTCTCAACAATATACCTGTAAGTAACCTTCACCCATGTTCCTGTAAGTAAGGCCAGTAAACTCATTGGTTTGCAAAACTAGTCTTGGCTCAAGTCGTGACTTTGGTTTACCATTGCTACCCTACCTGTGATGGAGCCCTTGTTTATTCACATCTCTCCAGGAGAAGTTCATGCAACAAGGGCTGAGCAGAAGGCCAGCAGGGCGAGCGCTCAGTAAATCAGGATATGAGTATGTTACTGATCTTGTCCGCTGGTGAGCAGGTGCAAAATAGTATCTGTCCCATGTCAGTTTCATCATCCTGTTTGGTGGGTAACCCCTGAATCCCTGTGCCCTTAGGGGTTTCTTCAGAACGAGAGGATAATATTTGTGAAAGCTCAGAGTGAGAGGGAGGTGTGAGGAAAGGAGAGAGAGGGCAGTTAGACATGGAAGAAGAATGGAGGCTTCTGCTGAATAAATAAGCAACCACAGTGTGCCAGACTCTTGCGGCATGCTGGGGTTCACGTGGACTAGGACACATTTGCTGTTACAAGGAACTCACATGTCACTAAAGGCAGGGGCCAAACTTGTTTGTGGCTATTACTTGAGTTACATGATGGACGCAGACACTTGCAATGACGGCCCCCTGGGCATTATCATTTTTCTTCTTCCAGAGCGAGTTAACTTTGGCTCCTTGGATTTTTCCCATATTATACATTTATCTTGTATTGCTTGCTCATGGCTCCCTTTCCTGCTCAGTGGACACCTTTCTGAGCACCAGTACCTTGGTTAGATGCACTTACCTCCTAGACCCTAGCAACAGTGCTTGATATACTGTAAGTAATTTGCATTAGTAAGTTTTCCAGTGCTGTAACAAAAACCCAAAGCAACATTGTATGAAGAGGAAAGGTTTATTTTGGTTCATAGTTTTGGAGGCTTCAGTCTGTGATTGGTTGGTAGCCTTGCATTTCAGCCTATGGCAGGCAGGATGTCATAGTGGAAGCACATAGTAGGGTAGGGAAGGAAATTCACCTCACAGCCAGGTGCAAACAGAGAAAGAGGAAGAGACCAGAGTCCTATCATTCCCTTTGGGGTCATGTCTGCCTACTATCTACAGTCTCTGTTAGACCTCTACATCTTAAAGGGTCTACCATCTTGAAATAATACTGCAGACTGAGGACCAACTCTTTAACACATGAGTCTTTAGAGGACATTTAAGATGTAAACTATAGCACATTTATGGCTTCCTGACTGAAAGAACATTTATCTCAGGATTGTGGTGTGAATCAAACAAGGCATGTTTATCCATTTGGAATATTTGCATAGGCCTTTTCAAATGGGTGCAGTTTCTTATGCACTAACTTGGTGAATTGGACAATCTTTTCACACCTTCCCTATACTTACATGATTATTTGGGGATTAAACGAGTTCATATGAGTAAAGTATATACAACAAGGTTAATCTTGTAACAAATACTCAAAAGTGTTAGGTAAATTAGCAAGTATAAAATTTCAGTTATACAAGAGAATGAATGAATTCTAGAGATCTGTAGGATATCATATGTACAGTAAATATTACCCTATCCCATGTTTAGCACTTGACTAAGAGCGAAGCCTCATCTTAAGTATTCTTACATTAAAAACAAGTAAGTAAAAGTGGAGGAAAAAAATAGAAGCAGTGTTGTGTTAATCATTTCCAGAACAAATGCTCTATCAATTCTAAAATTTATTATTTACATTGTTTTATAAGAAATTATTCCTTCAAAATGAAGAAAGAAAATGCAGGGGTGTTTACAAGTATCACCATTGTTGCCAGTATCATTACCTCTGATATTCAAAGAGTGATGCTTCTATTTAAGGACTGCACAGATAAATCAGGGCAGAGTAGCCACTAGGAATGTGAATGCACTGAGATATTCTTAGACTCATTCACCAGGTGGCACTCTTTCCCCAGGATAGGACTGGACACCCCCTTTTCCCCATATCTTTGGGAGCACTCCCTTGTTTCCACTGGGACAGCTTAACATTGTAGAGCTAACAGACATATTTGTCTGAACTTTGTTTTAGAGAGGGAGAAATAAAGTTTTGAGTATGAATGTCTTTAGCCCCAAGGGCACCCACATTACCAGCTGGTGCTGGATAGGAGTCCTGGTTCATCCAGTTCTGAATCCTATTTGCTTTCTGCCTTCAGGTGGAATCTAGTATTCAGCTCTCCAAGCCTCCTTAGGACCTTTTCCTGTAGACATCATTTTATTGTAGACTCTAGTGGACAGAACTAAGGGCTTCTGTGCTGCACAGTTGACAGTTTTGCCATCAAGGATAGCAATGAGAAGGAAAAGGGTTAGACAAAGCTCTTTCCTCTTCTTCCCTTCTCAAAGCAATCAGGGCTAGTGTGTACTGGGGCAGGAACTCTGGACCAAACTACCTTTGTTCCAATCCTTGTCTTCCCTCACCAGCAGTATACTTTGTGTCTCTGATTTCCTTTGTAAAATGGGAGAAATAAAAATACCTCTGGCATAGGGTCTTTGTGAAGACTGAGTTAGCACAGGTTAGCTGCACTCACTCCAGTTAAAATACATGTGCTGTGAATCATGGGACTGTCAGCTTCATGTCAACTGGTTAGAAGAGTTTCTGGGAGGGTGTCAGGTGGCCAGGTGTTGGTCCTAGTCTTCACTCATTTGCTCATGCCACACATTCTTTCCTGATATTGCCCCATGTTGCATTTGTGCCCCACAAGGTGCCAAACCTAGGGTCACATAATTATAATGAATTTGTAGCTCAATCCTGGGAAGTAGGTGCAATTGCTCCCACTGCATGGTGGAGGCTTAGACAACCCTAAGTCATTTGCCCAGGGTCACATGGTTAGCGACAGAAGTGGGCTTCACTCTCAGGTCTGTCAGATGCCAAAAACTAACTTGGATATTTCTGCTCTGTTCTGCTTTCTCTTGAAACTATTAAAAGCAGGAAGTAGGAGTACAAGATGCCCCATCTGTAGATTGATACTTCTTATTGCTCTTAACCCAAAGGACAAAAGGAGCAGATTTCATTTCTGTTTCTCTGCTCCTTTCAAAGTGTCATGAGTGACAAAAAGTGATAGTTCTTAGATTAGAGTTAGATTAGAGTAGCCCTGGAACCTTCAAGAATCACCTCTCCCCTTCTCCCCCAACTGTGCGCGCGCGCGCGTGTGTGTGTGTGTGTGTGTGTGTGTGTGTGTGTGTGTGTGTGTGTGTTCAGGTCAGCTCTTTGGGTGGGCAAACAGGCAGCCTGCATTCTGGCATGTGAAGTTATTGGAGCCCTGAGCCATTCAGGATGTAATATAAGCTCTCTGTGACTCAGGCCAGACTATCTGGGATTTTTCCTTTCTTGGCATGTGACAGCATTGGTAGCTTTTAGCCAAGAAAAAAACAGAGGCACCATGCTATTATCACAGAATTATAGAATGCCAGGAAGGCCAAAGGGGTCCATAGGAAATGGATACTGGAGCCCTGATGAGGGAGGGTCTCTGGATCATACTGAATGCAATGAAGAGGGTGGCAGGTATTCAGAGGTATATTCAGCATTTTATACTTTCTCTCTCCTTCTCTTTCTTTTGCTTGTGATGTCCTCTAAATAAGGTTTCTTTATAAGATTTCTCTATAAGGTTTCTAAATAAGATGTTGGCATGTCTTTTTTTGAGACAAGATCTCTATATCCTAGGCTGGCTTCAGACTCTCTGTATAGCTGAGGATGACCTTGAACTTCTGATCCTCCTGCCTCCTGACCTCTACTTCCTGAATGCTGGAATTAAAGGCAAGTAATCACCATGTCTGGTTTAGGCAGTGTTGGGGAGCAAACCTAGGCCCTAAGACGTGTTAGATAAGAGATCTGCCAACTGAACTGTATCCCCAGCTTTAATTGCTTATCCTGTGCATTGTCTAAAGTGAATATCTTTTGCCTGCTACCCACTAAATGTCATAACATCTCTCAATATCATGACAACCAAAAAATGTTCCCAGACAGCACTGTCTCTTTTTTTTTTAAAGAGCACATTTTATTGTCTTAGTTTTTTAAAAAATTTTTATTATTATTATTATTATTTATTCAACTGTGCGCATGTGCGTGTGTATGTGCGAGCGCGTTTCTGTGTGTGTGTGTGTCTGTATACATGTAGAACCACGGACAAATTCGCAAACCACCATGGACGCCTCCACCTCCTTCTGCCCCGGGATTCACAGGCTCCGCCCTACCAGGACCAGAAGCGCAGGCCTCCCCCGCTTCCGACTGGCGTCTATACGTGAGATCTGGGATCTGAACTCAGGACCTTCCACCTGCAAGGGGGAGGCTTAACCCCTGAGCCACCTCTCCAGCCCCAGCACTGACTGTCTCTTGAGGGACGGAATTGCTCCCTTCCCCCTGTCCTATTGAGAACCATTGTTACAAAAGCAGATTCCTTCTTCCCTCCCTTCCTGAAACATGCATTAAAAATTTTCCATGTGCCATGCTGTGCTGACTTGTGAATCACAGAAGTACAGGAACAGATACACAAATGACTGTGGATATCCTAAAAATCTTCCCAGAGAGAAATGGCAGCTGTGGCTGGAGAAGGACATTCCAGGCAGGAGAGCAGATGGAAGTGTGAAGTGTGGCATGTTTGAGGACAGTGTATTTTGGCATAACTATATCTC
This sequence comes from Typhlomys cinereus, assembly GCA_023101885.1. Taxonomy (NCBI): domain Eukaryota; kingdom Metazoa; phylum Chordata; class Mammalia; order Rodentia; family Platacanthomyidae; genus Typhlomys; species Typhlomys cinereus. Next base: position 2,661,297 of record JALPQD010000108.1, read on the forward strand.
AGAGTGCACGAGGAATGAGAGGGGAGAAGTAAAGATTGGGAGGACAAAGCAGTGATGGAGGTGGTGATGTTCGACTTGCACTGAGATGCACTAGATGTCAGACACTCTTCTAAGTTTCTCATCTCTTAATCTTCTCATCAGTCCTTAGAGGAAGGCACTGTCACAGCCTTCCTACAGATGTGGAGAGCCACTCAGTGAGTAATGAGGTGACTCGTCCAAGTCACATAGCTCAGGGTCATTCCTTGTAAGCACCACTAAGAAATCTGGTTGTGAAGAGCCAAGGATTTGGGAGAGACCAGTGATGTGATATTCTTCAGGTGCATAACAGGCCTCCTTACACTTTCTGAGTGGACCGGCGCCATTTTAGCTTATCTTACGATTCTGTGGCCTGGCTGGAGCTCAGTTGGGTGATTCTTCTCCTGCTCTGGCTTGTGCTGCCATGAGCGGAGAGGTGACCACACCTGATTGGACCCCCGACCTTATATAAGACCAAACACTTCCTCAATAAAGCTGAGTCTGCAGCCAACTCATCCTCTGCTTGCTGCTTCTCACCTGATTCCCGGGGTCTGGATGGTGACCCTGTTGCCAGCTCGCCCATTCGCCTCAAGCCCACGAGGCCCCTGACGTTTCCCCTCTTCCCCTCTGCTGGCTCAGTGGGGATTTAGCAACACAAGTATCAGTACCTCTCTTCCTGTGTATTGTGTTGACTGGAGTCACCACAAAGTTATCATTTATTTCTCCTTGGAAGGCATTGTCTGTTTTCCTTTAGACTTCCAGGTCATTTTTGAGGAGCCCAACATAATTTTTTATCTTGTTTCTTTATATGTGATGTATCCTTTGGATAGGCCTAGATTCTTCTTGTCTCTGGTGGGCTGAAATTTGTCATTGTCTGTATTTCCTTTACTGTGCTTTACAGTCAGAGACTCACCTTCAGTTCTAAGAAAATTTTCTTGTTACTTCTTGGGTATCCCCCCCTCCTCCTCGCTGCTTCGTCAGTGAATTTAACTGATTCCTTAAGTCTTTTATTTAATATTTTCACAATTCTTCTACCTTTGTTTCTAACTGATCTGTTAACTTCATATTGCTATCATTTTTAAATTCCTGAAGATTCTTTCTTATAGAATTCTGTTTTTTTTTAATTGATGGGTGCAATATAGAAACTCCCTGGGGTAGCAATTGTAGTTTTTAATCAGAAGCTTTTTATTTTTAATCCTAGTTCAATTGAGGGAAAGCACTTCCTTTAGTCTCTGTTACAGTAGAGACATTCTCGCATTTGGCTGACTTGTCATTGCATCCCACAGTTAGGAAGCAAAGAAAGATGAATGCTAGTGCTCAGTTCGAGTCCTCCTTTTTACACACTTCAAGATCCCCAGTTCATGGAATGAGTCCGGAGTTAGGGAGGGCTTTCCCAACTAATCAGTTAGCCCAGTCTACAAACTCCCTCAGGGAAATGCCCAGAGGCCTGTCTCCAAGTCTAGATGCTCTTCAAAGTGACCTGAGTGAGTGGACAGAGCTCATCAGTGGATCATCTTGTTGGTTTGTTAGGAGCATGTGGGAAGTTTCCAATCTGAAGGAGGAATCAAATACTGGTGCACACTCTGTATTTATCAACCATGAAGATGGCAAATGAAGTAACTCATGTGCAAAAGGATGAATACAGTGCAGCTTCACTTACAGGGTAAAATGCAGAGACAGGAAGTTGGGTGTTGCTGCATGGACCCGGAAAAGAACAAAATAAGGAGCTAGTGTTTAATGGGAACAGAATTTCAGTTTGGAAAGATTAAAAATGTTCTGGAGACAAATGCTAGAGCTGGTTGAATATGCGTGCAAACGTGTTGTGCCAGTGAACTGAACATGGAAAAATGACTAAATAGCTTCCCTACTTCCCTTCTTCTGTCTCTCCTTCATTCCTTTCCTCCCTTCCTTTCCCCCCCTTTTGCTCTCTCTTTTTCTCCAGTCCTAGCGATTAAACCTTGGGCTTTGTAGCTGCTAGGTAAGTATCCAAAACTGAGCTGCACAAACAGCAAGTTTGGTGTAAGTGCATTTTCTGTCATTAAAAAAATGCACAGAAAAGGAATGGAACTCTCTCGCCCACAGTGATAATATATTCCTTTTTAATCCCTTGATGGTTATTTTAGTGGGTTATCAGGAAGAGGAAGAAATAGATGTGTATGGTTAATTCACCAGCTGTAACTAAATCCTATAATAAACTTTCTGAATACTTGCTATACAGATGGCAATATACTGGAAAATATAAATATGATTGGTTTCCATGTTGAAGGAAAGAAGAAAAGTCACAGGCAATGTATGGTCTAAAACATACTTCTGACTCTGAGGTCAGTAGAGATGAGAGCAAATAGTTTTGTAGCAATAGGCATTTTGCTGTCATTTTGCACTGGAACTCTAAGTTGCTGTAGCAACAGACCAGAGCAGGAATTTCATTAGAGGAAGCAATCCTTGAGTTTTAAGCACTTTATCCAATCAGGCATGGGTGATGGGGTGATCATCACGTGGTACCCATATAGTTTTCTACTCTGATAAGCTACGTAATTAGTCAAAGCTAATAATGCCTTGGAACAAGTAAACCGACTCTCCACATCTTGCATTTTCCCCCTATGGAGTCATTAATAGTCTAAAGATATTTTTGGAATTTCTTCAGCAGAAGTACTCATAGCAGACTTAGCAATAATATTTCACTAACATAGGGCAGGAATGTGCACAAACAGATTAATGACACATAATAGCTTGCTGCTATCACTGTTCAGCATTTGAAAGATGATGCCTGTTATATGCAAGGTCATCATTTGAAGAAATTGCTCTGTGATATTTAAGTTTTAGGTTATTTGTCACAGGTAGATGGATAAGTAGTTCATAGAGGAGGGGCTTTTACACACACACTCACTTCAAAAAGCATCAATGGTGATTTAATTATGACATGCATCACATTACTAAGGAATTGTGGAATAAGTTGTGGTCCGTAATCATGTTCCAGCAAGATAGAAGTTTTTTTTTTTTTTTTTTTTAATTATGTGTGTGTGTGCATGTACACGTGCACTGGTACACCATGTGCCCTAGCACCTGTGTGTAAAGGTCAGAGGACAACTTTTAGGAATTGATTCAGTCTTGCCAATTTGTGGGTTCTGGGGATTGAACCAGGTCGTCTGTCTTGTATGCAAATACTTTTGCCTGCTAAACTGTCTCTGGTTTAGGACAGGAGTTTCAAGCAGAGTTTTGGAAAAGTCATCCTCTGGAAGAAGGCACATTTGAGTCATTAGAACAAATAGGATCACTCCAAATTCTCTGTTGGTCTACTTTTTTTAAAATTTTTTAAATTTTATTATTTATTCAATTGTGAGTGTGTGTGTGTGTGTGTGTGTGTGTATGTATGTGTGTGTGTGTGTGTCTGTGTGTGTAGAACCACGGACGAATTCGGGAACCACCATGGACGCTTCCACCTCCTTGTTTACTCTGCCCCGGGATTCACAGGCTCCGCCCCGGGATTCACAGGCTCCGCCCCGGGATTCACAGGCTCCGCCCCGGGATTCACAGGCTCCGCCCTACGAGGACCAGAAACGCAGGCCGCCCCTGCTTCCGCCTGGCGTCTATACATGGAGTCTAGGATTTGAACTCTGGGCCTTCCGCCTGAAAGGCAGAGACTTAACCCCTGAACCACCTCTCCAGCTCCATCTGTTGGTCTACTTTTGATTAAGTCAGCCTCATTTAAACCAGTTGCCCATTTACTAACCTTTTAGAAGCTACCAGGTGAAGAAGCCAACTGGACTTACATCCTGGTCAACTCACCCAGGTAAATATTTTCATGTCTATTTCAATTCTGGAAAGCCCATTATTGTCTTGTTGACTAGTTTTTTTCTCCTAAAGGGTAACTTTGGAATTTTTTTAAGGTTTCCAGATTTTAACTTTTTAATATAATATACAGAACCACAATAATACTTCACTATCAAATTATGCAGATATCTTATTCAAATATGTTGGTATTTGACAACCTCCTGTGACAATACTGAGAAGTTTCATTAAAAATTTATTTTTAAGATAATCAACTATCTTTTTGCTACAAGAGCTAATGTATTTATTCTAACTTGTTTAAGAATGCAGAATTTTGGACTTAAATTTAAAAGAAAGAACATAAAGATAGATGTACATTCTAAATTACTCAAACTCACTCCATTTTGAAAGCCAAAGATTAATGTTATACACTGAAACTTTGGAGTTTAACGCTCCTATTTACAATACGGGTCTGTTTTACTACAGAGATACTTTTATTGGCTTGTTCTCCCCAGAATATAATTGTAATTATAATCAAACATACTGCTTTTTTTTCCTTTTAACTTTTTTTGGGGGGCTGTTGCTTATTCTAATGCCCAAGTAAGTATTGCATAGTTTACAAAGGGTCAGATGTGGCCCCTTCCAGTGATAACAATAGAAGGAAAGGCAGAAGACCATTAGTGATCAATTATCATGCAAGTGATATACACCAGGTGGTCCCAACCTGAGCTCCCCAGGCTCCCATGGGTCTTAGTGAGCAAGTAATAGGGAGGAAAACAAGGGGCGACTTTCAGCTGTCTGAAGTACTTCAAAAAGACTAACTCCAAAAGCTCCAGTTTACCAGTGATTAGATGCACAGGCTAATTAAACCAAAACATCAGGTTTCTTTGCTTGGGGCTAGAATTATATCAACACTATAGAACACCAGTTACCCCATGCCGACTGGAAACTCTGATTGGCAGGTATCTTTGTGTGCGATTAATAAAACATGAGAAAGTGAATTCATTAGTATTTGATACATGTGCTTTGTGTGATAGACAGTTTCTCAAAGCATGACATTTGCAAAGGGAGCCTCATACAGTGTGACATGTGTGTGGAAGGATTGGGACCCAATCACAAGATGATTTGCTACTAAGGTGGAAGTGTAAGGAGCATGGAAAAGAGGCTTCGTGGGGGCTGGGAGATGGGATTCACCTACACAGGGTTTGTGGAGATGGGTAAGATTTATTCATTCAGTGGTCCTCAGAGAGGTCTGGACAACAGTGTCAGCTCCATTTGGGAATGCTTTAGCAACACAAACTCTCGTGCTTTGCCGACTGACTCAACTCTGAGGACAAGGCCTCCAGCGGGTTCTGATGCTCTCTACAGTTAAGAACCACAGATTCAGGTTTCTATCCTTGTTTTCCCAAGTGAGAGACTAGCAACTCAGTGGATGTGTTTCAGCCCCAAATCAGAGTGGAAACAGAGTGGGGTTGCTATAGAGAAGTTTTGTATCTCTTGTGTCTTCTGGTAACACCCAGAAAAAAAATAGATTCTGATAGATCTTGAGTAAGAAACACTCAAGTCCTTCATGATTTTTGGACAAAGAGAACAGGCATCCTTCAGTTTCGGAGACTTGGCAGGCAACAGAATTTAAGTGCGATAAGTCGGTTCCCTTTCCTTCACATTCGTTTTTATGCTTACCTTCTTTTTTTGGAAAAGTGATATTAGTTTTCAACTTATGGAGTGGCTTAAAGTTATTATTTATTTATTTTTTTTGAAAACCTTGTTTGTATAAAAATGTGATTCAATGAAAGAAGGTAAACAGTAGTACAGAAATTTGTGAAGTATTTAAGAGAACATGCGTGTGTGTGTGTGTGTGTGTGTGTGTGTGTGTTTGGTATTTATACTTGAATGTGTGGATTTTCTTGTCTTCACTTTTTTTTTTCTTTTAGAATAGACTCTAGAATTATCCAGTTTCAACAAACATAATGCAAGGAAAAAAGCACCGGAATAGTGAAGGTGTTCTGAGCAATAACCCACTTGGAGGGGCAAAACTCAGTAAAATAAAATCTTATACACCAAAGAGAACTACATGGTACTTTAGAGTTTGCTGTGCCAGAATTTTTGTACAAAATTTCAACATAAATCTATCAAGACCTAAGGCAAACTGGAACTCGGACTTTCTGGTGTCTTGATGAAAATAAGAAAACCACTTTTTAATAGGTGACAATTAACAGCATGTTTCACCCATAGCAGGCCTGTGGGAATACTGCCTCATTGCTTTGAGTCAGAAAGTGCTAAAATAAATTGGTTTATGTATAGACACAGATGTGCCCCAGTGTGCTATAGGCAGGGTAATTAGGAGATAATGCCGTCTTCCTTCTCCTCCAGACAGCTGAATTATAGGTCAGATCTGACTGAAAATGATGGATGGTCATGCTGTTTGAAACTCAGCATACACACAAACTGTGTCTCTGTCTCTGTCTCTGTCTCCGTCTGTCTGTCTCTCTTTCACACACACACACACACACACACACACTTTAATACCTTAAACAAGCTTTCATGAATCAATTCTCATTTTTACAGCAAGAGTTTTTTACCCTATTTCATAAAAAATCTTCTCTATACACTAATGGTTTTGTTTGGAAAGTTTGGAAAGCATAGCTCTGACTCACAGGTTTTGAATTTATTGTGTATAAGCTTTGCCTGCAAACTCGTTAAAATTCAGATTCCCATTGTCTGGGCAATTTCCTTTACCTATTTGCCTCCTTGCAGGTGCTGGTTTAGCAGGGGCTATAGCTTTGGTCTGCAAGTTTTAATAAGTAATTTACAGGATGCTGTTGCAGATAGAACAACTTGGGACACATGTTGGTAAAAGCTAAAAGAGAAACAATAATAGAAACCTAAAATGTTAATACATGAAAAACTATGAATCTTGCCCAAATTTAAAAGCATCTTTATTATTTAACGGATGAAGTTTAGATCTAATTATGTGTGTGTGTGTATATGTGTGTGTGTGTGTGTGTGTGTGTGTGTGTGTGTATAGGCTCACTGATACTTTGATACATGTATCAAATCTGGATAGCTAATATTTTTAATGTCTCAAGTATTTATCATTCTTTGTACTGAGAACATTCAAAATCCTCTCTTCTCACTTTCTTTTTTTTATTAATACATTTTTAATTATTATTTCAGCTCATACAAACTTAATAGGTACACCAGTTCCCTCCCTCCCTCCTCCCCCTCGAACCCCCTGCTTTCCCTCCCCTCACCCCTCCCGCCCCATCCCCCCGTGCCTCCCGCCCCAATTCCCAGAGAGTCCTTTCTTGTGCATGCCTGACTCTCCTCTGGGCCCTCCTCTCCGATGACGTACAAGGACCCAGTGGCATTTCCCTGAACCCTTTCCTGTGTTCCCCTTAAGCATAGGAACACTACTGTGGCTGTCAATCCCTTGCCTCCAAGGATCTTGGTGCCTTTAGCAGATGTTAGACTTTGTGAGGTCAATAGTGTGTTGGACATTGCGCCGGGCATGCAATATCCAATTATGATTGCTTCGGCCCTAACTTGTGTGGAGTATCTTGCAAATCATTGCTCCTCCCATCCTTTTGCTCTTACAATCTTACCGCCCCCTCTTCCGCAAATGTCCCTGAGCTTCAGGATGGAAAGAGATTAGTCTGGCCTAGTTCTAGGTGGTTGATATAGAGTCTCTGAAGTTCTGGATAGTGGTTCATTGATTTTCTTTTGCAGTTTTGTTGTTCCTGTAATGCCCTTCACTCCATCGTGATGGGCACTGTATGTCACCCCCTGGCCAGAGACAGAAAGCTGTTAAACTGGAGTCTTATTATAAGAGCACATTCAAGGGTAGATGTAATACTTATACCCAAAAGTGGAATCGCAGGGTCATATGGCGTTAGGCAATGGGAGGGGTCAATCACCCATTTGCAAAATGGTTACTTTTTAATCTGCCGGACTATATGTCCTCCCCTTCTGCTGAGTTCATACCCCCTTAGTTGTAAATGATCAGGAACGAATGTCTGTGAACTTAACTAGGTGTCACATTACTTTCTTGCAGTCCTTGATGGAGGCCTATTTTCTCTACTGTAACATGGTCACTTCTCTCCTTGTTTCTGGTGTGGCCCTCCAACCCCATCCCTCCTGTTCATAATCCTTACAATTACTGTAGGTAATACATAGATTTACCTATGAGTGTCTCAAGATGGGTTGGGTGGGTTTGGTATTAGGAGCCACCTATTAGGGAGTACATACGACGCTTAATTTTCTGGGTCTGGGATACTTCACTTAATATAATTCTTTCTAATGACATCCATTTCCCAGCAAATTCCAGTGATTCATCATTTTTGATAGCTGAGTAGTACTCCATTGTATAGATGTACCACAGTTTCCTTATCCACTCGTCAACTGTTGGACATTTGGGTTGATTCCATGTCTTTGCTATTGTAAACAGTGCTGCTATGAACATGGTCGTGCTTGTGCTATCGAGGTGAACCTCTGCTGTATGGGGAGTTATACCCAAAAGTGGAATAGCAGGGTCATATGGCATTTCAATCTTTAATTTCTTTAAGAATCTCCAGACAGCTCGCCAGAGTGGCTGTATGAGCCTGCACTCCCACCAGCAATGTAGGAGAGTTCCCCTCTCTCTACATCCTCTCCAGCATTTGTTGTTGTTTGTATTGTGGATTTTTGCCATCCTGACCCGGGTGAGATGATATCTCAGGGAAGTTTTGATTTGCATTTCCCTGATAGCTAAAGAAGTGGAGCATTTTTTAAGATATTTGTTAGACATTTTAATTTCATCCCTGGTAAAGTTTCTTTTAAGTTCCAGGGCCCATTTTTTAATTGGGCCATTGGTTTCCTTGATGTTTAGTTTTCTAAGTTCTTTGTGCACTCTGGACAGTAGAGCTCTATCAGATATGTGGTTAGTGAAGATTTTCTCCCATTCTGTGGGTTGCCTTTGAGCTCGTGTTATAATCTCTTTATCTGAACAGAAGCTCTTTAATTTCACAAGATCCCAACTGTTGAGAGTTGGTAGCAGTGACTGTGCCATTGGATGTCTGTTTAGGAACTGTTGGCCTAGCCCAATCAGCTCGAGGGAGTTCCCTATCCTTTCAACTATGGTTTTTATAGTCTCTGGCCTGATATCAAGGTCCTTGATCCATTTGGAATTAAGTCTTGTACATGGTGACAAGTATGGGTCCAGCTTTAATCTTCTGCATGTGGAGATCCAGTTTTGCCAGCACCATTTGTTGAAGATGCTGTTCTTTTTCCATTGGATTCTTTGGGCCCCTTTGTCAAAGACCAAATGGCTGTAACTTTGTGGGCTTATATCTGGGTCTTCAATCCTTATCCATTGATCTGTGTGTCTATTTTGGAGCCAGTACCAGGCTGTTTTTATAACTATGGATTTGTAATATAGACTAAGGTTCGGTATGGTAATACCTCCAGCAGTGTTTTTGTTACTCAGGATTGTCTTTGCTATCCTGGGTCTTTTGTGCCTCCATATGAATTTTGAGATTGTTTGGTCAACTTCTTTAAAGAATTGCTTTGGGATTTTAATTGGTATAGCATTGAATTTGTATATTGCCTTTGGTAGGATGGTCATTTTTACAATGTTGGTTCTGCCAATCCAGGAACATGGGAGGTCTTTCCACCTTCTGGTGTCTTCTGCAATTTCTTTCTTTAGGGTTTTAAAGTTTTCATTGTAAAGGTCTTTTACCTCCTTGGTTAGGTTTATACCAAGGTATTTCATTTTTTTAGGGGCTATAGTGAATGGGATGGTTTCTCTCAAGGCTTTTTCACTTCTTTCATTCTGGGCATATAGGAAGGCCTCTGATTTTTGCACATTTATTTTGTATCCTGCCACCCTGCTGAACTTCTCAATTAGTTCCAGGAGCTTCCTGGTGGAGTTTTTGGGATCACTCAGGTATAAGATCATGTCATCTGCAAATAGGGATAGCTTGACTTCTTCCTTGCCGATTTGAATCCCTCTTATGTCCCTTTCTTGTCTTATGACTTCAGCTAAGACTTCAAGTACAATATTGAATAGAAGTGGTGAGAGTGGACAGCCTTGTCTAGTTCCTGATCGAAGTGGGAATGCTTCCAATTGTTCCCCATTGAGCATAATCCTTGCTGTGGGCTTGTTGTATACAGCTTTTATTATATTGATAAAGGTTCCTTCCATTCCTACTGTCTCTAGCATTTTGATCATAAAAGGCTGTTGGATCTTGTCAAAAGCTTTTTCTGCATCTATCGAGAGTATCATGTGGTCTTGGACTTTGGACTGGTTCACATGATGAATTACATTTTTTGATTTGCGTATGTTGAACCAACCTTGTCTTCTCACTTTCTTGAAAACTTTTTTCTCCCAAATTTTATTTTTTTCCTAATTATACAAGCTTGATAGGTATACCCATCTCTTTTTAAAAGTGTATGTATGTATGTATGTATGTATGTGTGTGTGTGTGTGTGTGTGTGTATATCAGAGGTCACTGTGTGTCCCTGTGGATGACCAAGAATGATTTGGGAATCATCCTGGACCACCTGGAGCTTTTTACAAGGGATCTGAACTTAAGACCTTCTGCTTGTGAGGCAGAGATTTAACTCCTGAGACATCTCTCCAGCCCTCTTTTCCCTGTTTTGAAACATAGAGTGAATTATTAACTGTAGTCACTCTGCTTTGCTCTGGAAAACTAGAACTCATTCCTCCTGTCTGCTGTGACATGATTCCTGTTATCTAACTTTCTTCACTCTCCTTTCCTCTTGCAACCTCCTTTCTACTCTCATTTTTTTTTAACTTATTCAAGTGTGTGTGTGAGTGTGTGTGTGTGTGTGTGTGTGTGTGTGTGTGTGTGTAGAACCACGGACGAATTCGGGAACCACCATGGACCTCCTCCACCTCCTCCTTGTTTACTCTGCCCCGGGATTCACAGGTTCCGCCCTACCAGGACTAGAAGCGCAGGCCGCCCCCGCTTCCGCCCGTCGTCTACATGTGGGGTCTAGGATCCGAACTCAGGACCTTCTGCCTGCAAGGCAGAGGCTTAACTAACCCCTGAGTCACCTCTCCAGCCCCAACATTTGTTTTTCTGAACACAGAACCAGCTGTATTCTCTAGGCTCATCCATGTTGTTGCTAATGGGGATACTATTTCATATTTTTTAATGATTGGAGAATGTTCTATGTGAAATGTGTCACATTTACTTTGTTCAACTGTTGATGGATACCCAGGTTGATTCCACATGTGGGCTGTTGTGAATAATACTTCAGTAAATTTGGAAGTACAGATATTTCTTTGATATCCTCATTTTCTTTCCTTTGGATGTACACCCATCAGTGCTGGGCCATGTGATAGTTTTGTTCGTTCACATGTGTGTGCAAGGGCCTTGCCATGCTGAACACACACTCTAAAAGGGAGCTGCCTTCTAGAGCTATTTCTGGTGTTTCTGAGGCATCTCCACTAATTTCATTCCTGCCAGTAGCACGTCAGAGTTCCCCTTTCTCTGCATCATCATTTGCTTTTATTTTTGTCTTTGACAACAGGCACTGTAATTGGGGTGTGGTTTTGATTTGCCTTACCTGATGGGTAGGGATGATGAGAACTGCTTCATACTCTAGTTGGCTGTTTTGTATACTTTCTTCTGAGAAATGTCTTTTCAGACGATTTTCCATTTTTAAATTATTTGTCCTTTCTTGTGCTTAAGCTGAGTTCCTTATGTATTGTGGATATAATCCCTTGTCAGCTAAAGGAATAGTTTGCAATTATTCCTCCTCTTCTACAGGCTGGCTCATTGTCTTGCTGATTATTTCTTTTACTACATAGATGCTTTTTCAGTGTGCTGTGTCCATTCATATCTCTTTGCTTTTGTTCACTGTGCATTTGGGGTCATGTAAAATAAAATTCATGCCATTCATATGAATGTCCTGAAAATTTTCCTCTAATTTCATTGCTTAAATTTAAAATCTTTGAGTAAGTTGCAGTTTATTTTTGTCTTTGATGAGAAATAAGAGTAGATGTTTCATGCTTGTATGTGGATGTTCAGTTTCCCCAACACCATCCTTAAGACACTGCTTGTCATAGTTGGGCACAGTTATCAACTTGACAGTTGAGGGTTTGAGCTCTGGGCACATTTGTAGAGAATTAGTGTTGAGTTAGGCCTAGGGCAGACCTGCAGGAGATTGTCTAGCTGATGGGGAAGGCCCAGCCCATGGTGGGTGGGATTAGGTCCTGGAATAAAATACAGACAGCTGGTTGAAAGAGTTGGTATCCTTGTGGTCTGGCAAGTAAGGATAGTCCCTCTCTCAGCCATTACGCAGAGATGGTGTGGCCATTTCCCTTGTGTGATCTCCCTTCAAGCTGGACTAAGAACTATAACCAAAAATCATAAGAGAGAATAAACCCCTTGTTCCCTTAAGTCGTTTGATGGTCATTTATCAGCAACCATGCAGGTGAACTGCAGTACTGTTCTATCTCCAGTGTATGTTCTTGACACCTTTATTGAGAATTGTTGACTATATAAATTTAATTCTGAGTTTTCTGTTCTGTTCTGTTCTTGCTAATCTACTTTATTCTAGCACCATGCCATTTTGATTACTAAGTTTTGAAAATACTGCTACTTCTAACTTCATTTTCTTTGTTCAGTTGTTTTAGATGTTTGATGTCTTTTGTATTTCCAATAAATTTTAGAATTTTTTTTCTTTTTTTTGGTAAAAAAAATTATTGATATCTTAATAGGAATTACTGTGAATCTGTAAGTTGTTTTAGATAGGAAACACATTGTAACAATATTAATTCTTCCAACTCAATAATACAATCTCTGCCCAGTTTTTATTTCTTTACTTAATGTTTTATTGTTTCCTTTGTAGAGATTTATTATTTTTAAAACTATTTATTTTATTTTATTTTATGTGTGTGTGTGTGTCTATCAAAGGGCACTGTGTGTTCCTGTGGTGATCCAAGAGTGACTTTGGGAATCATCCTGCATTGTGTCTACCTCTTTCTTGCTTGGCTCTGGGATTTCCCAAGCTCTACCCACCAGGGCCCAAAGTGCAGGCCACAGCCATAACTGCTGTGTTTTTTACATAGGGCCTAGGATCTGAATTCAGGACCTTCTGCTGGCAAGACAGAGTCTTAACCACTGAGCCATCTCTCCAGCCCCTTGCATTTTATTTTGGTAACTGTTGTAAGTGGGATTGTAATGGTCAGGGTATTTATAAGACAAATCCTGGAAAAGAGTTTTTTTTTTATTAGTTAGTTTTATTTTCTTTATATCTAATTTGGGCTTTTGGTCTCTCCTATGTATGTCTGATTGGCTTGTTCATATTGGAAGTCAACAAGTGGTTGAACTGTTTCTTTTGAGGAACTTAACTTATCTGCATTCGTGAAGCTCATCTCCATATCCTTTCATAAAGGGAGGGTTGGGAAAATTGGTGATCTTATCTCTGTCGGGGATTAGAGTCAGTTCATGGGACTGGTGGGGCAAATTCCTTTAGGATAATCTTATTACTGGAGATGATTTTTCAAAGACCTTCCCAGTCTGACTGCTCTGTTCTAGGTTGCCTAGGGAGAAGCTATTCTAACGAATGTTCCTGTTTTAAAGCTGCCTAATAGAAATTATTCTTTCTCTTATTCCTTTCTTTATCTAATGAAGGTCTTTTGACTGCTGGGGGGGGTGGGGTGGGAGGATGCAGGGTGACAACCAATCTGGCTGCTTCCTGCTGAGTGGGGGTGAAGAGAAAGAATAGTCAAAAGTCTCATCCCAAGTGCTGGGATGGTCCAGTGGTCCTCGGTAGATGGTTTTTTGTTGATTCATCACTTGAAGTTTTATAGATTTTACTCTAAAAGAGACAAAAACGGATAACAAGGCTGAGCAAGGTCCAAACATAAGGATTGAAAGTATCATAATGAGGAGTCTGATGAAAGGCATAAACCATTGCAACTAGGGGGCAGATGGAATAGAGAAGAGGAGCCCATTTTAAATCTGCGACTGATTTTTGCATGTTGGTTATATATCCTGTGACTTAACAGAACTGATGGAATCTAAAACGTTTTTTGGCATCTTTAGGACTCTGTACTGTAAGGTTGTGCTGCTCACCAGCAGGCACTGTTTCAACTTCTTCTGTCCAGCTGGATGACCTGGTTTTCTCTTTCCTTACTGCTCTAGCTAGGACTTTGAGGATGATGCTAATGAGGCCCTCAATCAAGGCCCTCAAATCAGAGAATTCTTGGATGGTCTGCTTGACAGGAAAAGGGCAGGAGAAGGTCAGGGAACTTGTCTTACTTCTGCTGTTTTCTCAAATCTAAGCCCCATCATTAATCACTAACAGATTACAAATAGAATGGTAGCCATCTCTTCTGCTGGGCCTGCTATTACACTGATAGTGGGCTCCTGAGTCTCATGTCTGTACGTAAGGATGATGGGACTGGTGTGCCCATGTGGAGAAGGTTATTTTATCACTTGCATAAACAACGACAAAAGCATACTAACTTTCATTGAGTTTTGGTCTTGTATTTAAAGTCTTTAGTCCCCTTCTTGTCTCTATTAATAAATTCTCCCCAATAACTTTTCTCTTTTCATGCAATGACTCTTGTGACATCAGTCATTCATTTCTAGATGTCTGACTTTGGTTCTATCTCTTTAGGTGATTAACGACATCATTACTTAAGAGTCATGCTTCAGAAGGTATGACCCACAGACTCCTGGGTTCCCCAAGATGTGATCAGGAAGTCCTTTAAGTCAGTCTTCTTCAACTCTTTTCTTTTATAATCCATTTTGTGTAGGAAATTTTTATGCGGCAATTCTAGGTACCTAAGTTTATAAAACAGGCACAAGTATCAAATATTTACATATAATAAATCATGAAAGATTTTATTTTAAAAATATTCTTTAGGGGCTGGAGAGGTGGCTCAGGGATTAAACCTCTGCCTTGCAGGCAGAAGGTCCTGAGTTCAGATCCTAGATCCCACGTATAGATGCCGTGTGGAAGCAGGGGCGGCCTGTGTTTCTGGTTCTGGTAGGACGGAGCAGAGTAAACAAGGAGGAGGTGGAGGTGGTCCATGATGGTTCCCAAATTCATCCGTGCTTGCTTATTTATTTTTGTTTATTTTGTATGTAGGAAGGACAAAAGAGATATATGTGTCTGTGTGTATATATATATCAGAAGCACTGTGTGCTTGTGGAAACCAGGGGTGACTTTGGGAATTATCCTGGATTGCTCTACCTCCTTTTTGTTTTGCTCTGGGGGATCCCAGGCTCCTCAGGGCGGAAGTGTAGGTCGCCACTGTTTCTGCTATTTACATGGGATTTAAGATTTGAACTCAGGTCCTTCTTATCAGGTAGAGGCTTAGCTCCTGACCATCTCTCTAGCCCTTGTTTATATTTTTACGTAAGGAATTAAATCTTGGCTGAATAGTTTTCAATGTATTTTGTATTCTTTATCAGTTTCATAAATATATACAATGAATTTTAGTCATTTTCACCCTCCATCACTTTGTCTCATCCCTCCTTTTCCTGCAGAAAACCTTCTTCCCAACAAATCCCCTTTCTACGTTCATGCTTTGCTGTGTGTGTGACTTGCTGAGTTTAGTGATGGTTTCTGCATGAGCACGAGAGGGAGGTCATGTACTGGAGCATGGGCAACTCTCAGCAGCTGCACCACTGAAGAAAGTGGCGCCTCTTTCCCCAGCCAGCCTGTCGATAATCCCTCAGGGAGCTGTCTTGGCCGAATGCCTGATGTTGTAGAATGTACCGCATCTTCACTGTTTCTCAGAATGGAACGATAGGATTTTATAGTCATCAGTGCTGACTGCTGCTTCACATAAACATGGGTACGGAATGCAGAAGCATGTTTAGGGCCATGTCAGAAACTGTTGAGATTTTATTATAATCCCAACCCCCCAGAAACTAATTTTTGAATACAAGTGGCAATTCAAGGTTTTTTTTTTAATTTGTGTGTGTGTGTGTGTGTGTGTGTGTGTGTGTGTGTGTATGTGTATGTATCAGAGGGCACTGTGTGTCCCTGTGGAGGACCAAGGGTGACTTCAGAAATCACCCTGGATTGCTTCTACATCTTTTTTGCTTTGCACTGGGATTTCTCAAGCTCTGAGTCTGCCTCTGTTTCCACCTGGTGTTTTTTACATGGGATTTAGGATCTGAGCCTTAACCACTGAGCCATTTTTCTGGCCCAACTTAAGTTTTTAAAATAAAACATTCCAACAATATGATGTGAATATGTAGTAGAATATTAAGTCTTTGTTTTCTGTAATTGTGCCATATGTTTCTATAATAGAAGAAACTTTGCATGTATTATAAAAATACTGCAATTAATTCAGAGCATTCAGCAGCCCCAGATCTTAGCCAAAGTGTGTTTCAGGCAGTGGTCATTGTAGTCACATGATATGATGGGAGCTTCCAGGAACATTTAGATTCACTATGGGTTTGATTTTGATTTCATTTTTGATTGTTGTGTGAAATCTTTTGCTGCTGCCAAATTATTGATGACACCTACACTTAGTTATGTAATATATTTGGAGTGGTGATGCCAATTTTTAAAAATTTTTTTATTATTATTATTTTATTCAATTGTGTGTGTGCATGTATGTATGTATGTGTATAGAACCACGGGGGGAGTTCGGAAAACCCCATGGACCGCCTCCACCTCCTTGTTTACTCTGCCCTGGGATTCACAGGCTCCGCCCTACCAGGACCAGAAGCGCAGGCCGCTTCCGCTTCCGCCCGGCATCTATAGGTGGGGTCTAGGATCCGAACTCAGGACCTTCCGCCTGCAAGGCAGAGGCTTAACCCCTGAGCCACCTCTCCAGCCCCGTGATGCCAATTTTTAAGGAGCTATGTTCTTGGTCAAGAATATTGCTATACTAATACTAATACATGACCATTAACGAGCTATTTCACTGTATTGACTTTTCCACTCAGCAGAAATCACTGTAGTGGTACCAGACTATAGTACAATCGACTGTTATCTATCCTGACAGGATTGGTTCCAGTTACCTCCTTTGGCGGTTAGTTGTTGATGCCAACTTTAAAGTCAAAGACTGAGTTTTTGGGTATATCTGTGAAGAGCTTGTCCTTAACAAGCTTCTGTGAAAAGCTTGTAATGTGAAAAAACCTAGCCCATTGAGAGGGTGAGTAAGACAGAGAGTGAGCTGACTAGAAGTTGGCATGCAGGCAGACCGCAAGTGAAAATGTATGCCCCTCTTTCAATGTTTTGTGAGGTTAATTCTCTTAGCCCCTGCTGTTGGTAGGAACCCTTCTGCATACTGATAAAGTCTAACCAAAAGTCATAAGCAAGAATAAACCCTTCACGCCCCAAAGTTACTTTAGTTGTGTATTTATTATCACCAACAGAAGAGAAACTGGAACAGACCACCCAAGCCTCAAATTCACAATAGCTCAAACCCTTACACTAAATGGCATAGTATTTGCAGGTAACTTGTTCTTTTAATGTAATTTAAACATTACTTATGAGTGTGTTGCAGTCTACCTGCATGGTTACTGATAAATGATCATCAAATGGCTTAAGGGAATGAGGGATTTATTCTCTCTTACAACTTTCTAGTTACAGTTCTCAGTCTAGCTTGATGGGAGAGCATGCACCAACACCAGGGCTGAAGAAACTGGCTACACCATCACCACATAACAGCTGAGAGATGGACAATCCTTCCTTGCCAGACCAGCATGTCTAGCTAAATGTACAGAAAGATGCCAACACTCTCAACCAGCTCTCATGTATTTTATTCCATCTGTTCAGGACCTAGTCCTACCCCCATAGGCTAGGCCTTTCCCTTCAGCTAGACAATCTCCTGCAAGTTTGCTCTGGATTTAACCCAACCACTAATTCTCCACAAATGCCCAGAGCTCAAACCCTCAACAGTCAAGTTGACACCTGTGCCTAGCTATGACAGAGTGTTATGGAAATAATTGTTCTGCAATAATGTTTGGGGAATATTAATCAGAAAAAAGTATGTATTTATACAGTACAGATGTCATTTTTTCCCCAAAATTTTTCCATTTGAGTTGGTTGATTCCATGGGCATTGAACCCCTGGACTTTTAGGCTGCCTTGAGCACACTTTTCTTTGCCATACATGTGATAAGATCAATCCAAGCCAGATGGAAACCCAGTTTCACTCAAGCGTCTTTGATCAAGAAGTACAAATGATTAATTCCCTTAACTTTTATGTGCATGCATCATTCAAATATTTTGTGTAATTAAATGGAAAATGCACATAATAAACCCATGCCACACACTGAAGTAGGACGGTGTGCATGCATATGTGGGTCTGCATGTGTATATATGTGTTTGTGTGTGTCTTTATAGCAATGACTGTGCAGTTTGGTGAGTCTTAAGCTTTTTTTTTAATTAGTGCTATTATTTTTTTTAGGAAAAGTGAGTAGCATGAAACTGTAGAGAAGATTGCACTTAAAAGGACAATTGAATAGTGTTTGTTGTATACCTTAGCTGATTCTATGGAAATTATTTGACAGCTGTCATACTATAGATAACTGGTAGCAATAGAGATGATCTTGTTGGCTGGGGATGTGGCCCAGTTGATAGAGAATTTGCCTAACAAAATCCTGACTTCAACTTCCATAATCTGATTACGGTGCCACATGATGTAATCTCTGCGCTTTGGAGGTGAAGGCAGGTGGGTCAGGAGTTCGAGGTTATCCTTGGCTACTACCAAGAAAGCCTGGGACAGATGAGACCCTATCTCAAAAGTCAAACCCACCAGACCAAACAAGCTAAGGCAAAAAACAATAAGACAAAAACAAAACAATTTTGTTTAGAAATATGCAATGAATTTCTCCTGGTGGAAGGATATCCTTTTCTCATGTAGTAAAGAAAGCTGATTTTCTATCCATTTACATTTTCCTTTCAACATACTTTTATCCTTTATAAAGTTATAGCTTTCAAACTTTTCTTTAAACCGGCTAATCCATCTGCTTGGCCCCTCAATCTAAGTTAAAGAATATTTATTTCTTTATTTTTTACTTTATTTTTTTGTATGTGTGTTCTGTGTGTGTCTCTGTGTGTATCAGAGGACACTGTGTGTCCCTGTGGAGGCCCAAGGGTGACTTCAGAAGTCACCAGCCCAAGAATCTTAAAATATATTTTATTTATTTATTTATTTGTGTGTGTGTGTGTGTGTGTGTGTGTGTGTGTGTGTGTGTGTGTGTGTGTTGTGTATCAGAAGGCACTGTATGACCTTGTGGAGAGACTAAGGATGACTTCAGGAATCATCCTGGATTGCTTCTTTCTCCTTCCTTCACGCTGGGATTTCCCAAGCTCCTGCTGTTTTTGCCTGGTATTTTTATGTGGGACTTGGGATCTGAATTCAAGACCTTCTGCTTTTGGGGAGGGGGGAGGCACTGGGAGAAAGAGAGGGAGGGGGAAAGGAAAGGAAAAAGTGGGAAGGGAGCAAGGGGATCCAGGGAAGAGTGAAGGAAGGGAGGGGAATGGGGTACTTATCAACTTTGTATGAGTGGAAGAAATTTAAAAAAAAAAAGAAAACCTTCTGCTTTTGAGCCAGAAGCTTAACCCATAAGCCATTTCTCCAATCCAAGTCCAAGAATCTTTAATATGTGTTCATTTTATGTCAGTATGAAAAATTTTACTTTTCTTTAAAAAAATTATCTTTTGATGAAGACTGTACTTAGTATTTGGAAGAGATTGCCTCAAAAACAGTAGAAACTAGTCAGAGGAACTGAAACCAGTCAAGGAAACTAGTCAAAGAAAATAACAGACAGTATTTGTTATTAACAATCACATTAAAGTTTTCAAATAAAAATTAAAGTATTTATCTAACCTCTCATTTCTTTTTTTTTTTTTTTAGCATTTTTTATTCCATTTTTTCCCCCTTTTGGATATTTTTTTTTATTAAAAATTTAATTATACATTTTAAAATTTTTTACCAGTTCCCTCCCTCCCCCCTCTTCCCCCTCCCCTTCTCCCAGTGCCTCCCCCCCAATTCCCAGAGAGTCCTTTATTGTGTACGCCTAACTCTCCACTGGGTCCTCCTCTCCGATGACATATAAGGACCCAGTGGCATTTCCATAAGCCCTTTCTCTTGTTCCCCTTAAGCATAAGATCACTACTATGGCTGTCAATCCCTTGCCTCCAGGGGTCTCGGTGCCCTTAACAGATGCTAGACTTTATGAGGGCAACAGTGCGCTGGACGTTGCGCAGGGCATGCAAAGTTCCATTATGATTGCTTTGGCCCCAACTATTGTTGAGAATCTTGCAAATCGTTGCTCCTCCCATCCTTTTGCTCTTACAATCTTACCGCCCCCTCTTCCGCAAATGTCCCTGAGCTCCAGGATGGGGAGAGATTAGGCTGTCCTAGTTCTATGTGATTGATATAGAGTCTCTGAAGTTCTGGATTGTGGTTTGTTGATTTTCTTTTGCAGTTTTGCTGCTCCTGCAATTCCCTTCACTCCATTCTGCTGGGCACTGTATGTCACCCCCTGGCCAGAGACAAAAAGCTGTTAACCTGGAGTCTTGTTGTAATAGCACATTCAAGGGTAGATGTAATAAGAGTAGGAAACCTCACTGAGGGAGGGGTCCATCACTCATTTGCAAAATGATTACTTTTTATCAGCTGGACTATATGCCCTCCCCTTCTGGTGAGATCAGGAAAGAACGTCTGTGAACTTAACCAGGTTTCTCATTACTTACTTGCAGACCTTGATGGAGGCCTATTTTCTCTGCTGTAACATGGTCTCCTCTCTCCTTGTTTCTGGTGTGGCCCTCCTAACCCATCTCTCTTGTTCATAATCCTTGCAATTACTGTGTTACATAGGTTTACTTTTGAGTGTCTCAATGTGGGCTGGGTGAGTTTGGTACTAGGAGCCACCTATTAGGGAGTACATACGGCGCTTAATTTTCTGGGTTTGGGATACTTCACTTAATATAATTCTTTCTAATGACATCCATTTCCCAGCAAATTCCAGTAATTCATCATTTTTGATGGCTGAGTAGTACTCCATTGTATAGATGTACCACAGTTTCCTTATCCACTCGTCAACTGTTGGACATTTAGGTTGATTCCATGACTTTGCTATTGTAAACAGTGCTGCTATGAACATGGTCGAGCTTGTGCTATCGAGGCGAACCTCTGCTGCATGGGGGGTTATTCCCAAAAGTGGGATAGCAGGGTCATATGGCATTTCAATCTTTAATTTCTTTAAGAATCTCCAGACGGCTCGCCAGAGTGGCTGTATGAGCCTGCATTCCCACCAACAATGTAGGAGAGTTCCCCTCTCTCCACATCCTCTCCAGCATTTGTCGTTGTTTGTATTGTGGATTTTTGCCATCCTGACCGGGGTGAGATGATATCTCAGGGAAGTTTTGATTTGCATTTCCCTGATGGCGAAGGAAGTGGAGCATTTTTTAAGATAATTGTTAGACATTTTAATTTCATCCCTGGTAAAGTTTCTTTGAAGTTCCAGGGCCCATTTTTTAATTGGGCCAGTGTTTTCCTTGGTGTTTAATTTTCTAAGTTCTTTGTGCACTCTGGACAGTAGAGCTCTGTCAGATATGTGGTTAGTGAAGATTTTCCCCCATTCTGTGGGTTGCCTTTGAGCTCGTGTGACAATCTCTTTATCTGAACAGAAGCTCTTTAATTTCACAAGATCCCAACTGTTGAGAGTTGGTAGCAGTGACTGTGCCATTGGATGTCTGTTTAGGAACTGTTGGCCTAGCCCAATCAGCTCGAGGGAGTTCCCTATCCTTTCAACTATGGTTTTTAAAGTCTCTGGCCTGATATCAAGGTCCTTGATCCATTTGGAATTAAGTCTTGTACATGGTGACAAGTATGGGTCCAGCTTTAATCTTCTGCATGTGGAGATCCAGTTTTGCCAGCACCATTTGTTGAAGGTGCTGTTCTTTTTCCATTGGATTCTTTGGGCCCCTTTGTCAAAGACCAAATGGCTGTAACTTTGTGGGCTTATATCTGGGTCTTCAATCCTTATCCATTGATCTGTGTGTCTATTTTGGAGCCAGTACCAGGCTGTCTTTATAACTATGGATTTGTAGTATAGACTTAGGTTTGGTATGGTAATACCTCCAGCTGTGTTTTTGTTATTCAGGATTGTTTTTGCTATCCTGGGTCTTTTGTGCCTCCTTATGAACTTTGAGATTGTTTGGTCAACTTCTTTGAAGAATTGCTTTGGGATTTTGATTGGTATAGCATTGAATCTGTATATTGCCTTTGGTAGGATGGTCATTTTTACAATGTTGATTCTGCCAATCCAGGAACAAGGGAGGTCTTTCCACCTTCTGGTGTCTTCTGCAATTTCTTTCTTTAGGGTTTTAAAGTTTTCATTGTAAAGGTCTTTTACCTCCTTAGTTAGGTTTATACCAAGGTATTTCATTTTTTTAGGGGTTATAGTAAATGGGATTGTTTCTCTCAAGGCTTTTTCACTTCTTTCATTCTGGGCATATAGGAAGGCCTCTGATTTTTGCACATTTATTTTGTATCCTGCCACCCTGCTGAACTTCTCAATTAGTTCCAGGAGCTTCCTGGTGGAGTTTTTGGGATCCCTCAGGTATAAGATCATGTCATCTGCAAATAGGGATAGCTTGATTTCTTCCTTGCCGATTTGAATCCCTCTTATGTCCCTTTCTTGTCTTATGGCTTCGGCTAAGACTTCAAGTACAATATTGAATAGAAGTGGTGAGAGTGGACAGCCTTGTCTAGTTCCTGATTGAAGTGGGAATGCTTCCAATTGTTCCCCATTGAGCATAATCCTTGCTGTGGGCTTGTTGTATACAGCTTTTATTATATTGATAAAGGTTCCTTCCATTCCTACTGTCTCTAGCGTTTTGATCATAAAAGGCTGTTGGATCTTGTCAAAAGCTTTTTCTGCATCTATCGAGAGTATCATGTGGTCTTGGACTTTGGACTGGTTTACATGATGAATTACATTTATTGATTTGCGTATGTTGAACCAACCTTGTGTGCCGGGGATGAAGCCTACTTGGTCCCCATGAATGATCTTTTTAATATGTTTTTGAATCCGATTTGCTAAGACTTTGTTGAGAATCTTTGCGTCTGTGTTCATCAGGGAGATTGGCCTATAGTTTTCTTTTTTAAGTGAATCTTTATTAGGTTTTGGGATTAAAACGATATTAGCTTCATAGAAGGAATTTGGTAGTGTTCCTTCCTTTGCTATTTGATGGAACAGTTTAAGGAGTATTGGTGTTATTAACTCCTTAAATGTCTGGTAGAACTCTGTGCTGAATCCATCTGGTCCAGGACATTTTTTGGTGGGAAGATTCGAGATTACTTCCTCAATTTCCTTATATGTTATAGGACTATTTAAATAATTCACAACTTCCTGATTCAATTTAGGTAAGTTGTGTTTACTTAGAAATTTATCCATCTCTTTTGTGTTGTCAAACTTCACAGAGTATAAGTTTTTGAAATATGATGTTATAATTCTCTGGATTTCTTGGGTATCAGTAGTGATAACTCCATGTTCATTTCTAATTTTGTTAATTTGGGTTTTCTCTCTCTTGCTTTTGGTTAGTTTAGCTAGGGGTGTATCAATCTTGTTGATTTTTTCAAAGAACCAGCTTTTTGATTGGTTGATTTTTTCTATCGTTTTCTTAATCTCGATTTCAGATATTTCTCCCCTTATTTTTCTAATCTCCTCTCTTCTACTGCTTTTGGGATCAGATTGCTCTAGTTTCTCTAAAGCTTTAAGCTGCATTGTTAAGTTGTTTATTTCTGATGTTTCCATTCGTTATCATTCACTTTCAGGAAATCTTGAATTTCCTTTTTAATTTCTTCCTGAATCCAGTTCTCATTCAGCATCATAGTGTTAAGTTTCCAGGAGTTAGTGTATTTTCTCTTGTTTGATGTGTTGTGGATGTCCAGCTTTAGGCCGTGGTGGTCTGATAGGGCACAGGTTAGAATTTCAACTTTCTTGTATATGTGTAGATTCATTTTGTGGCCCAATATGTGATCTATTTTGGAGAAAGTTCCGTGTGCTGCTGAGAAAAATGTGTATTCTTTGGTGCGTGGGTGAAAAGTTCGATAGAGATCTGTGAGGTCCATTTCTTTCAGGGTTTGATTAAATTCCAAAGTGTCTCTGTTAAGCTTTTGACCTGTTGATCTATCTCATGTAGAG
Organism: Typhlomys cinereus; assembly: GCA_023101885.1. NCBI lineage: Eukaryota > Metazoa > Chordata > Mammalia > Rodentia > Platacanthomyidae > Typhlomys > Typhlomys cinereus. The sequence continues at coordinate 2,685,226 of JALPQD010000108.1, forward strand.
AGGGCGGTGCTGAAGTCCCCAAGAATTATCGTTTGGGGGTTGATTTCTTGCTTTAGACGCTGTAGGGTTTTCTTAATGAATGTGGAGGGGCCCGTATTGGGTGCATATATGTTCAGTATTGTGAAATCTTCCTGGTGAATTGTACCTGTGACTAAAATGTAGTATCCATCCGTGTCTCTTATAATTTTTTTTGGTTTGAAATCCACTTTGTCTGATAGCATAATGGCTACCCCTGCCTGTTTTCTGCTTCCATTTGCTTGTAGAATTGTTGACCAGCCTTTTATTTTTAGAGCGTGCCTATCTTTTGTGGTGAGATGGGTTTCCTGCAGGCAACAGATTGATGGATTGTGATTTTTAATCCAAGTTTGTAATCTGTGTCTCTTGATCGGTGAATTAAGTCCATTAACATTTAGTGTTATAATGGAGAAACTATTGTTAATTCCAGACATTTATTATGTTTAGTAGCTTTTATAAGTATATTGCTTCGCTTTTAATGGTGTTATATTTGCCTTCTGTTCTCCTGGATATGCCTGTTTTTTTCTTCACGCTTGAGTATCATTTCTAGCAGTTTTTGAAGGCCTGGTTTGGTGGCCATGTATCCCTTAAAGTTGTCTTTGTGCTGGAAAATTTTTCTTTCTCCCTCGATCATGACTGATAGTTTTGCAGGGTAAATCAGTCTGGGTTGACATTTTTGCTCATTCAATACTTGAAGTATGTCTCTCCAAGCTCTTCTTGCTTTTACTGTTTCGACTGAGAAGTCATTTGTTATTTTAATAGGTTTGCCTTTAAAAGTGACTTGTTTTTTCTCCCTTGAAGCTCTCAGCACCAGTTCTTTATCTTGAATGTGGAGTGTTTTAACTATTATTTGCCGCGGTGTGCTTCTATTTTGGTCGTATCTGTTTGGGGTGTGGAATGCCTCTTGTATATGAATGGGCCTCTCTTTTTTTAGATGAGGAAAGTTTTCCTTGATGATCGTTTGAAAAATTTCCTCAGGGGTGGTATTTTGAGATTCTTGCTCCGGTATTCCATGAATACGCATGTTAGGCTTCTTCAGGGTGTCCCATATCTCTTGGATATTTCTCTCAAGTATCTTTTTGGCTTTAACAACCTCTTCCATTGAGCTGGTTAGTACTCCCACTTTATCTTCAAGGTCTGAAATTCTGTTTTCTGCTTCATTAGTTCTGTTGATAAGACTCTCTGTGGCGTTCTGGGTTGAAGATAACTTGTCTTTTAGCTCAGTTTTAAACTCTGCTTGAGTTTGTTTTAACTGCTCTATGCCACTTTTTGTTTCTTGCACTGTTTTTCTCAACTCCTCCAGATGTCTGTTGTGTTCCTCTTCAAAGCGATTGATTCGATTATGTAATTCCTCCCGGATTTCCTCTTTCATAGTATTGAACATGGTAATGATCATATTTTGAAAGTCGTTATCCTGGGTCAGGCTTTCTTGGCCTTTTTCCGCGGGTTTGTTCTTGTTGGAGTCTAACATTATGGGATTAATTTCTTCAGTGGGAAATTTGTTTACTTGAGTGTTGCTTCTCATGGATTTGCACTTTGACTTTGGCATTGTCATTTTAACTCTTAAGATCTCTCAATTTCACTAAACTGAATTATTTGGCCTGGGGTACTGGTGGGCGGGGCCGAACGGGGACTTACCTAGGGCGCGGGGTGAGGCCCGGGTGGACCGCGTGCGTGTCCCCACCGAAGGAGCGGGGTGGGGTGAAAAGGGACGATGGGCGCGTCGGCGTGGAGCTATTTAACCCGAGGGCAGCTGGGGCGGGGCCCGGGCGCAGGGGGAGGTCCTCCTCGTCCCTCGGCCTCCGCGCGGCTCCGGCTGGATGGCGGGAGTCGGAGCCGGGTCCCTGTGGGCTGACCTGGGGTCCTAGAGCGCGCGGTGAGGCCCGGCTGGATCTCGCGTACGCGTCCCGACCGGCGGAGCGGGGTGGGGTGAAAAGGGACGATGGGCGCGTCGGCGTGGAGCTATTTATTCCATTTTTTTAATTTGACTTTTCTGGGAACTAGTTTCCTTCATATAGCAAAAATCTCTCATAATATTCATGTTCTTAAATTTTTTTTATTATTATTATTTATTCAACTGTGCACATGTGCGTGCGTGTGTGTGTCTGTGTATGTGTAGAACCACGGACAAACTCGCGAACCACCATGGACGCCTCCACCTCCTCCTTGCTTACTCTGCCCCAGGATTCACAGGCTCCGCCCTACCAGGACCAGAAGCGCAGGCCCCCCCCCTTCCCCCTGGCGTCTATACGTGGGATCTGGGATCTGAACTCAGGACCTTCTGCCTGCAAGGAGGAGGCTTAACCCCTGAGCTACCTCTCCAGCCCCTCATGTTCTTTAATTTAACAATTCAGTTTGTCCTAGAAAAACATCATTTACAAAGATATCTGTTTAAATGTTTTTTATGTGGAAACAGTTTCTAACCTCTCATTTCTTTTTTTTTTTTTTTAATGTGGGACCTGGGATCTGAACTCAGGACCTCCTGCTTGCAAGGCAGAGTCTTAACCCTTGAGCCATATCTCCAGCCCTAACCTCTCATTTCTTAAAAAATACCTCATAAGAATAACTTACTGAATATGATATCAGATAATTAAATGTGACAACTTTTGATCCATCCATGTGACTCAGTGAGCCACTGTTTTCCAAATAACCAGTGTGTGCTGTTACAAAAATCACACACATGTTAAAAAAAGAAATCATTTGAAGTGCCTGATAAGTCTGTGGATCTTAATGTAGTAGAGTATACAAAGATCATTCAAGGAATTGGATGTGTAGCTAATGGCCGAGTGCATGCTCAGCATGCACAAAGAGGAAGGCTGGAGTCCATTCCTATTGGTAGGAAACCCAACAAGCCCAAAACAAAATTTAATGACAAGGTTTCAGAAGAAACCTTGCACTTTCCAAAGGTGTGTGTGTGTGTGTGTCCCAAGCTGGCCTCTAACTGAATACTGAGATTACACATGGGCCACCCTTCCCAGTTACTGACTATATCAGTTACTTTTCTCATTGCCGTAACAAAATATCTGACAAACACGACTGAAGGGAGGAAAGGTTGATTTTTGACTTACAGCCTGAGGGCACTGCGCATCAAGCAGGGAAAGAGCAGTAGCAGGATCATGAGGTGGCTGGTCACACTGTGCTCACAGGGCAGAGAGAAGCAAATGTTGGTCCCCTACTCTTTTCTTCTTATTCAATCTGGGATCTGTGTCCAAGGAATGGTGCTGCCTATACTCAAGATGTTCTTCCCACCTCCATGGAACCTTTCTGAAAAGCTACTTCACACATACCCAGAAGCCATTCTCCTGGATGACTCAAACTTTCATCAAGTGGACAATGAAGACTAAACTATCACACTGCATATTAATAATCTTACTCCACAACCAGTGGTTTTAACCAGGGGCCCATAGAGCCCCCCGATTCTGAATGATTATGATTGAACATCCTCATTTTCTTGGGTCTTAGTTCCCTTATCTGTGAAATGAATAAGGCAGGACAGCTGCTTCTCTAGCCATGGGCCAAGTCTCCCACATTGTGTAGAAAAGGGACACATTCTCTTCCTTTCAGGGCTCCCACACACCTGATTGCTAAGAGTCTGGGCGACTTGCCTGGTTCTGTAATTTTCACAAGATATATTCTTAGTGCTTTTCGTCTCGAGGTTTTGGGTGGTTTTGTGATGAGAGAGCAAAGAGTAAGGACAAGATGAGGAGGCAGTTAATTCATTATCATGGAGAGGCAAGACAGAAATCTCAGTCGTCAGTTCGTCTTGTCACTGGATTCTAGAATCTAGTATAAAGTATAAAGCTTCTACTACTGGAGGAATTTCTTCAAACCCTAATTCAGGAATTGCTTTCAGCCAGCATTACTTCTGCTTTCTGAGTACAAGCCAGGCTATCCTGCTGAAAATAACCCCTATTGGTCTTAGTGGAGTGGCTTGTGTTGCCATAGTTACTATTTGGGTTTTGTGCACCTAAAATTTCAAGGATTTATCAGACAAAAAGAATTTGCTAGCCTCTTTCTTTCTCTCTCTTTTCCCTCTCTCTCCCTGATTTCAGGAAATCAGATTAGAGAGAATGCGGGCTTTATAGACCACTAAAGGTCTGTTTTGAGTGGGAACTGTCACAGCAGTTCTGCAGGGAAGGGGTTAACTCTCCAGCAGGGAGACTTGGGTTTGGCCTTGGCCTTGAGAAATGCAGTTATCAGCATCCTGCTGAGGAGCCACCATAGGCGGCATGATGGATGGCAGCGCCGCTTGTCATTGCCAGTGCACACTCAGGAGATCGTGCACGGCAGCTGGTTATTTATGCCGGAGCTTCGCAGAGCTAGCTGGTCAGCAGCTTTCTCGGTTATCACCACTCTGTGTGGGTGGGCAACTTTCCCCTTAGTGTTGACGATCAGGGTAAAGCTTTGCAAGGGGGTGGGGAGTGGCTACCATGGGGGTGCATGTGGGGAACAGCAGCTATGGACAGGGTAGACCTGGCCACTCAGTGCCTGTGCATAACTAGACACCCGACCTATCAGACTCTTTAGTAGCCACTGTGTGTACTTGCATGGCCTGTTTGCCTGGCTGTGTCACAGCCTTGAGTTGGCTCACAGTAGCGATCAGAGATAGTCCCCTTGGCTTGGTAGTCATGAGCTTAGATTAGTCTTTATGTGGCTGTCTCCTAGGAGCCCAAAGCTATGCCACATGGCTGGAAACTGTGTTTACAAGCTTTTCATCTATCTTCCTTAACTTAGGGTTGCTATGGTTTCCTTAGCCTGCTGGGCCTGGCCCTTGAAGAAGGACAAGCTGTCCATTCAACCAAAAAGCCAGATGCTTTAGCTCCTTCAGCAGCAACCTCTTGGTTATTGTCTCAATGGTATCATATCACTTCTCCCCCATTCGCTGGCTTATCCCCCAACAAGATGCTGACCATCTTGGCCCCAGGACAAGTTCAGACTTTAGTATCTGTTCTGCATGCTCTGATTTTGCCTCAGCCAGGTACTTACATTGCTTCCCACCTGACTGACTTTGTTTCCTTACTGTAACTTACACACAAGTGTATTTCCGTCTGGGGGTGGCCTTCACTCCCTGTCACTCTGGTACGGACACCCTTTGCTGTGGCTCAGTGGTCTTTACCCCTTTTTAGTAAATAGTGTTTTTTTTCCCTCATGGTAAAAAATAGGAAATGCTTCATGAATTTACATATAATCCTTGCACAGGGGCCATGCTAATCTTCTCTGTATCATTGTAATTTTAGTCTATGTGCTGCTGAGGTGAGCACTTCTACCTTATTCACAGCTTATAGGCTTTGAGTGGGGTTTTTCCCTCCCTTCTTGGGGACCAGTCAGTCAGAATATTATTATGTTCTACCTTCCATGATTGGTTCAGAAATGGACACATGATTCAAGGCAGTTCCCAAAGAATGAATTCTGGAACTTTCATTAGAAAGTTCTTGGGCTTTGTGGCTTCTTTTTTTGGGGGGGGGTTGGATGGAATCTTGATGGGTAGGGTTACTGTTTAGAGAACAAAACGACACTGGGGGAGGAGAGCGAAGGGATCAAGAGTAAGTCGGGCTTGGCGTTGCTGGCAAGCTTTCACCGTAGTCCAGAGTCACAGTGAGAAGAAATTCCCCTTTTATTGTAAATGACTGTTTCCCTCAGGTTTCTTGAATCACTCACTGAAAGAGTCTGACCATCTCTGTCACAAGGACACCAGGCTCTGAGAAGAAGCTCGTCTACCCAGGCACAGAGATTGCTCCCATGGGACCCATTTCCCAAGGCTACGATGACTGTCTCTTCCATAATCTTGTACTGTGAAACCTTTCACAATCCCCAAGACATGCCCTTGTGGCTCTCCCCAGCCTTCCAATTCTATTGCTCCTACCACACTCCCACCGTGTACTCAGAGCACAGGGTTACCATTATTATTATCAATAGTGTTATCATCCTTTTTCCCAAATGAAGCCATTAAGGATCGGCTGCTCTGGCACTTAGCTCAGGAGTGGAACTGTGTACTTGAAATGAGGCTTAATAATAATATTGTTTCACTGCATGGCCTCCTGGGTAAACCAATGAGAAGTTAGTAATTGCCCCAGCTAGTGGTCTCTTTTGCTTAGCTTTCCTCCCAGGGAGCCTTGTCTACCGCATACCTTGGAAGTAATTGCCTTTGGCAGAGGCCTTGACAATGGAAGAGGCTAGAGTCTCGGGGACAAAGAGACCTGCCTTTAGATTTCGCTCTCAATATATACTGCTTTTGTAATGGTCTTAGTCCAGTTAGGCTATTGAATACCATAAATACCTAAATGTCATGCTGCGAGTGGCTTAGAAACTGTGGAAATTTATTTCTTGCTGTTCTGAAAGCGAAGACTAAGGCACTAGAGGATCATGTGTCTGGAGAGGGCAGTTTTCTGGATTATAGAACTTGACTTTCTTTTGGTGTTCTCACACTGGTGGTAGCAAGGTAGCTCTTTGGGATCTCCTTCATCAAAATACTAATCCCATTCACGAAGGATTAATCACCTCAAGAAGGTGTTGATTTGGGGGCCAGGAATTCAACATATGAATGGGGATGAGTTACCACACACCCCCTGTCCGGCAAACATTCAGAATCCTGGCAGTAGCTATGAACAAACAACTCACTTTATCTGAACTCTAGTTACCTCTGGATAAAAGCCAGGAGTCGGGGAGAGCACTACTCACCTTGGAAAGTTCTGTGAGAATCCAGAGAGGCATGAGAAGTGACAGCTGGTGTGAACCAAACATTTACTGGCTGTTAACTCTCAAATCAAGCCTCTCTGGTTCTGTATTCACATGAGAACCTTGAGCCGCAGATGCATAAGGGACTAGTCTTATGGGTGGCAGGGTAGTTATGCATCCCAGGATATGCTGGTAAAAGGTTCTTAAGCACTTTGTTGAACCGAATCAGGACTCAAATAGCAAGAGAGTGGTTCTCTGACCTTCTCAGTTTTTATGGAAGTATCATAGTTAGGTACAGGCATCAACTTGATGGTTGGGGGTTTGAACTCTGGGCATATTTGTAGAAAACTGGTAGTTCAGTTCAACTCAGAGTGAACCTACAGGAGATTGTTTAGCGGATGGGGAAGGCCTAACCCATGGTGGGTGGGACTAGTGCCTGAGCAAGTGAATAAAATAGAGGGAACTGTTGAGAAAGGAGACATCCTTATGTATACTTGGGCAGACATGCTGGTCTGGCAAGTAAGGATCGTCTCTCTCTTTCAGCTGTTACAAGGATACGGTGCAGCCAGTTCCCTCAGCTCTTTGGTGATGGTGCATGCTCTCCTGCCAACTGGACTAATACTGGGCTATCATAAGAGAATAAACCCCTTGTTCCCTTAAGCTGTTTGATGGTAATTTATCAGCAACAATGCAAGCAAACTGCAATAGGAAGCCTCTGTATATAATAATTAGGAACCAAGGCAGTGCAGCTAAGGAGGAAAACTTGCATTCTGTGAGCACAGGTCTGTGGAAAAGAGGCCTCCACAGAGAAGATCAAAGCCATATGCAAACCCCAGGGCAGGGAGACAGACAGGATCTGCTGTATTTATACACCACACAGGGTCTGGATGCTGATAACAGGTCACAGCAAGGTGGATGGGCTCAGGAATTAGACCTGCAGGAATGAGGAGGCAGGCTGGGGCTGGTAGTGATGCAGAAGACAGTCTATGTCAGACTCACAACTAGGCTTGGTTTCTGCTAAGCTGGGAACTCATTAAAGAGTAGCTGACATGGCAGGAGAAGGAGTTGGGATTAGTGGGAACTGAAGTTTCTGGCAGACATGGTATCTTGATACTAAGGTTTGATAGTGATAATCTTGATTGATTCAGTCAACATATCTTTATAACCAGTGAGAGAAAATCTTATGCTCACAGCAGTAGATTCTTCCTTTTCTTAACCTCCCACCTTTCATATGACCAAGGTAGGTTGGGCAGATGTTTGGTCCAGCCATTTAGGTTGGGTGAGGATAGGGTCCTAAGGATTCAGTCTGAAGGACAATAGATGGTTCTGCTCTGTTAACTGATGTCTAGGTTCTTATTTGGAAAGCTGATAGCTGAATAGTAGGGAGTGGGGTAGAGTAAAAGACATATTGTTTCAAGGTTTAGATAAGAGGAGAGGAAGAGAAGGAGGAAAAATTAAGTAACTGGCAGGGTAAAGAGTTTGGGGGAAAAGGAAGAGAAAAATGTACAGAATTGTAATGAAAGCTTTGCCATCTGATCTACAGTGTAAATCATCTTTCCTGCCTTGCCAAAAATACTTCAGTATAGTAGATGCTCTGAATTAGTGTGATGTAGAGTTTGAATTGTTTTGAGATGCACTGAAAGCTGGAGTCCCGCTGCAAGATGGCCTGGAATGAACACAAAACTGTGCTACGTCTGGGTCAGTGGTTTTGCAGCTCTTAAGGGAACCGTCCCAGACACAAGCTGGACACTGAGGTTACAAAGATAGCAAAGGAATGGTCTTTGCTCTCAAGGGCTGTAGTCCTTTGGCATAAACAGATTAGAGTGAAAGACCTTTATTCTGAGAGGCTGAATAGATTAATAATTATTTCTTCTTCTTTTCCTTTTCCTCCTCCTCTTTGTCTCTGAGACAGGGTTGGGTATAGCCCAAGCTTGCCTGGAACTATGTAGCTGAGGATGATTATGGTTTGAGCTTCTTGTCTCCAACTCCTAAGTACTGAGATGCTTGATTTATGTGATGCTGAAGTTCACATCCAGGGCCTCATGTATGCTATGCAAGTACTTAACTCATATGAGTTAAGTATCCTTGAATAGAATTATTAAACGGATATTAGAAGTGGTTACTTGCATAAAGACAGACAGATAAATGGAATACAATGAAGGACCTAGATATAATTGCTCACATACATGGTCAAAAAATATTCAACAAGGGTACTAAGACCATTCAATAGAGAAAGATAATCTTTTCAATAAATGGATTTGGAGAAGATGGAGATCCAAATGAAAAGAATAAAACCAATTATATACAAAAGTTAGTTTAAAATAGGCCAAATACCTACATATAAGATTTAAAACTGTTGTAACTTTTAGAAAAAAATCTTGAACAACCCAGGAGTGGTGGTATGCTCCTGTATTTTCAAGTCAACCTGAGCTATCTATTGAGATGCTGTCAAACAAAAATGGTATAAAAATAGAGGAAAATGTTTATGACACTTGATTTGGTAGTGATTCCTTGGTGAGGGCATAAGAAACAGCAAAGTGAAAAGAAATCTGTGGTATAGGAGATGATATTTGCAAATTACACATTTGACAGAGGGTTAACAACCAGAATATATAAAGAATTTCTACAATTTAAGAATAACACAAACCAAACATACTATGTTAGGATCTTGAGTATTCCACAAAGGCCTGGGTTACTTGAGGCTTGGTCTCAGTTTGACACTATTAGGAGGTACAAGAAACTTTAAGACCTAAGGCCTAGTGGGAGGTCTTTTGGTCACTGGGGGCATATCCTGAGGGGCCCATCCCTGCCCTTTTTCTTTTCCTTCCCAGGGCCATGAGATGAGTGATTTTGCTCTATTGCATAAGTGTTCTGCCATTCAATACTGCTTCAGGCCCAAAACAAAAGGGCCAAGCAACTATGGACTTAAACCCTTAAAACTGTGAGCCAAAATGCCTTTCTTTTTTTCTCTCCTCTCTCTCATCCATTTTCATATGTACACATGTATGATATGTGTATATGTGCAAATGTTTATGCAGATAAAAATGAAAGTCTGTGTGGACTTAGTTGATATGATGAATCACATTTAATCACTGTTTCACTGTATTCTTTCAAGACAGGCTCTCTAATGAAAACCAGAGTTCACCGACAGGGCTAGTTGAGCAAGCCAGCTAGCTCTGGGGATTTCCAGGCTCCTCCTCCTGAGGCTGAAATTACAGGGAAGCCACTGTGTCCACTCAGCAGTTTATGAGGGAGCAGGAATCAAGCAAAGGGATCAGATGTTCAGATAACACATAAAATGAGTAAAATGTCTGTGAGTGATGGGGGTTTGCTTGTGTAGTTACAGGTCCAGCAGGTGGAGCCTGGGAATCCCCATACTAACACTGAGGACACACTCTGGATTTAATTGAAGACCCAGGCTCAAAAGAATGAGGTAGAAGAGCCACTGAGGACATTTCCTAATATTATCCTTGGATATACTTAAGTGCATGAACACTGCACACACACACATGCTCCCACCTACATGAAAACATGCATATACATGTGCATACATCCCATACATATGAAAAAGAGAAAAAATAACTACAAAAAAATAAAAACCTCCAAGCAGAGACAATGATAAATGTTGACAAGGATGTGGAGTGTGGCACCACCAATTCAGGGAGGCCCTAGCCCAGGCTCCCAGCTACCGACAAGCCCAGACAAGTATGGACATGCCCCGGACATGTCCCACTGGAGGAACCATGCAGGCGGAGGGATGAACAACCAATGGGAAGGATCGATGAACAACCAATGGGAAGGAGGGATGAACAACCAATGGGAAATGGCCATCTAATCTGCCTCTGTAATGGACACCTAGTAAACAGCTAAATGATTGGTGGCTGCTTCCCTCCTCCCCTCTCCAGCGGAGAGGTGGCCACACCTGATTGGACCCCTGACCCTATATAAGCCCAAACATTTCCTGAATAAAGCTGAATCTGCAGCAACTTGTCCACTGCTTGCTTCTCACCTGATTTCTGGGGTCTGGTTGGTGACCCCGTTGCTGGCTCGCCCATTCGCCTTGAGCCTCAAGGCCCTGTGGTTTCCCCCTCTTTTCCCCTGCTGGCCCAGTGGGGATTTGGCAACAATGGAGAACTGAAAACCCTGTATATCATTTGTGAAACTGAAGAATGGTGCAGCTGCTATGGACAATACTACAGTAGTCCCTCAGAAAATTAAATATGGAGGTACCAGACAATCTACTGATTTTGCTTCTAGGTATGCACACACACAAAATTGAAGGCAGAGATTCAAACATGTTTATATGGCAGTATTTATAGCAAAAGTACTCATAACACATATGGAAGAAACCAGGTACCCATCAGCAACAAGAAGATTACAAAATGTGCTATGCATATATACAGTAAAATACTACTCAGTCGAGAAATCACAGGAAATTCTGAATGCCCAGATCAACTCTCAGAATGTTGTGAAAAGTAGGATTGGCAGTCAGAAAAGGATGAATACTGGAGGACTTCACTTTTGTGAGGTGACTGAAGTAGTAACTTCTAGGGACAGGAAGAACATAGGCCATTAGGAGCAGAGGGGAGGGAAGAAAGGGAAATCTAATGTGTATAGGATTAGAGTCTGGAATAACAAAAAAGTTCCTAGAATGGGTTGTGGTGGTGGGGACATAACATTGAGCATAACTAATTTTGCATTCTTATGCTTACATAATTACAGTGGTGAGGCCTTAAAAAGCAGGCATGGCCTGAGAGTATAGATCAGTGGCACAATGTTAGTTTAGTATTCTCAAGAACCTGGGTTTGTACATACACAGAGACCATATACACAGCACACAGATACACATAGCTCACATACACAGCACACAGACACATAGTGTACACACAAAACACACAAAACACATACACTGTACAGCACAGACACACACCACACATACAAAACATGCAGCACACAGACATACACAGTACACATAAACACACACATAGCACACAGATACACAACATACAGCACACACACATAACTCAAATATGGCATGCATAGGCACACATAGCACACAGACACAACATACAGCACATACACAGGACAAACACACATAATACACACAGCACATAGACATGAACATACAACATATGCATAGCATGCACACACAAACACATAGAATACATATATAGCACACAGACATATACACACAACACACTCAGCACACAGACATACACAGAGAACACATACACAGCACACATCCACAACATGCACACAGCACATATACAGCACATACAACACAGAAGTCGTGCTACTGAAATAGAAATTGTAACACGTTCTAGACATTGACTTCACTTGATCATAGTAGTCTTTAAAGTTTTTACTTTACTTTTTACTTTAAAAAATTTCTTTTAAGATGGGGTCTAACCTTGTTTTTGGAATCAGGGCCTCTCACTGGGCTGGAACTCATCAAGAAGGGTAGTGTGACTGGCCAGTGAACCCCAGGGGCTGCCTGTCTTCAAGTCCCAGTGCTGAGGTAATGAGCATGCACGTAGTCACTCGGCTTTTCTGCATGACTTCTGATGCTTAAGTGGCAAGCACTTCACTGACTCAGCTCTCTTCTTGACTTCTCTTTACATTTTTTTAGACTAGTATACAATATTGGTTTTATCTTGGCATTTCCGTAGGTTCCTTATGCATTGTCACTCATTCCCCTTCCATGCCTTCTTCTGCCCTTCCTTTCCTTCTCCTCTACTTTCTTGTCGTGTATATTTCATTACCTTTCTTTTCCTCCCTTAAGATCTTTCTCCTGGGGCTGGAGAGGTGGTTCTACACACACACGCACACACACATGCATACATGCACAATTGAATAAATAATAAAATAAAAAAATTAAAAAAAAACTTAAAAAGATCTTTCTCCTCCCTTACAATCCGTTTTCTAGTTTTATGACCTATGTGCATACTCACATATAAATAGACACACACATACATAGTCTATATGTATAAGTTTAAATGTGCGTTCCACACATGAAAGAAAACATATTTGTCTTCAAGTCTGGATTATTTCACTTAACATAATGATACCAGTAGCATCTGTGCAAATGTCATGATTGCATTTTTCTTTTTGGTTGCATGCCATTCTATGTTGTATGCATGCCCCTTTCTCTGTCTCACTATGTAGCTCTCTTTCTTGCTCTGTGTGTAAGTATACAGAAGCCAGGGGAGGACATTGAGTGTCTTCCTTCATTGTTCTCACCTTATTCCTTTGAGACAGGCTCTCTCACTAAACCTGAAACTCACTACTTTGGCTACGTTGAGTGGGCAGTGAGCTCCTGGAGTCTGCCTGTTTCCGGCCACACCCCATCTCAGGGTTCCAGGCATATGTGTTCATGGCTATCTATCTATCTATCTATCTATCTATCTATCTATCTATCTATCTATCTATCTATCATCTATCTATCTATCTATCTATCTATCTATCTATCTATCTATCTATCATCTATCTATCTATCTATCTATCTATCTATCTATCCATCCATCTATCATCTATCATCTGTCTATAATTTTTTGCTTAATTACAAACACAGTGGATGGTTGTCTCTGACACCCCTCCATCTCTTACCTCTCTCTCTCTCACTCTCCTCTCCTTTCACCAAACCATCTCTTCCTCTCCTACCCAACTTCCTGCCTGCTGCTTGTGTGACCCCAGGGTTCCCTTTGGATTGCCTGTATTGATATGGGCTCAGGTCTCTGTGGCAGATTAAATGATGGCCAGCTTTTTAAATGTAGGTGTTGAGAATTTGAACTCAGGTTCTCATACTTGAATAGCAAGTGCTCCTACCCATTGATCTATCTCTCCAGCCCCGTATCACATCTTCTTTATTTATTCATCTGCTGGTTCCATTTCCTAGGAATTGTGAATAATATTGCTCTAAACACAGATGTGCAATTAATTATCTCTGTGATACACTGACCCCAAAGTGATATTGTTGGGTCATATGGTAATTCTATTTTTGTTTTTTGACAAAGCTGTATAATGATTTCCATCCATAGTTGCTGCACAAGGTTATATTCCCACCCACAATGAATCAGGGTTCCTCTTTTTGCATTTGACCCAGCACCTATGCCATGTGTGTTTTTAGATGACAGCCATTTTGAATTAGGTGAGATGGACTCTCAAAACAATTTTAATTTGCATTTCTTGATGGCTAAGAATATCAAACATTCTTTCCAGTATTTATTGGCCATTTGTAGTTCTTCCTTTGAGAACTGCTTATTTAGTAATTAATCCATTTATTAACTGGATTTTTTCTTTATTTTTTTAAGAGTGTGTGTGTGTGTGTGTGTGTGTGTGTGTGTGTGTGTGTATCAGAGTGCCTGTGGAGGCCCAAGAGTGACTTCGGGAATCATCCTAGATTGCTTCTACCTCCTTCTTGCTTCACTCTGGGAAGCACTTGGGTGTATGTATATGAGTGCACTCAAGTGCTTACTTGGGAATCATCTTTGATCGTCTTTCCATCTTACAGTTGTGAGCCTGGGCCTCTTGTTAAACCTAGAGCAGCCATTAAGGCTGATCTAGCCAGTCAGCTTTCTCTGGGGATTCCCAGGTTCTGCCTTCCAGAGCTAGAATTACAGATCACACTCATTTTCATGTGAGATCTGAGAATCTGAATTCAACTCCTTTTGCTTGCAAGGGAAGGATTTTAACCGCTGAACCATCTCCCCAATCCTTGAGTTCTTTATATATTCTAGATATGCCCTACCTAGTGTGTAGCTGGTCAATATTTTCTTCCATTCTGTGGGTGTTTCTTCTCTGGTTATTTCCTTTGCTATGTAGCAGCCTTTCTGGTTTGTATAACCCCATTTGTTGATTCTTGGGATTATTTCCTATGTTAGAGGCTTTTCCTAAAAGCCCTTTTCTGGGTTTTTATCTTGAAGCATCTTCCCTTAGTAGTTTCATAATATCAGGTCTTAAACATAAAGTCTTTGATCTGTTTTGAATTGATTTTTGTGCAGGTTGACAGATGATATAGTTTCATTCTTTTACATGTGGAAATCTAGTTTTCCCAGTAGCATTTAGTAAGAAGCCTGTCTTTTCTCCAATGTGTGTCTTTGACACATTGGTAGCTCTGAGGATTGCTCCTAGGTTCTCTGCTGTGTCCTACTGTCTGCCTGTGTGTCTGTGTGCCAATCCCATGCTGTGTCTGCATGTGTGTGTATGTGTGTGTGCACGCATCCCATGCTGTATCTGGATATATGTGTGCATGTGTGTGTGTCAGTCCCATGCTGTGTCTGCTACTATGAATTTGTACTACAGTTTGAGATCAGTTCTTGAGGTGCTGCTGGAACAATTCTTTCTGCCTTGGCTACTGTAATTCTTTTTTTTTTTTTTCATATGAACTTTAGGACTTTTTAAATTGTGATTTTTTTGTGGAGGTTACATTGTGTAGATTGCTTTCGCTAATTTATCACTATTTTTACAATGTAATTCCACCAGTCTATGAACATGGAAGGTCTTTCCGTCTTCCATCATCTACATCAAATTTTTTTTAAAGGTTGTGTGCACTCGTTCCCTTGTTTTTTTTTTTTTTTTTGTCTTTTTGTAATTTTATCTTTTTTCTCTGATGCTGGGGACCGAACCCAGGGCCTTGTGCTTGCTAGGCAAGCGCTCTACCACTGAGCTAAATCCCCATCTCCCAATTTCTTTCTTAAATGTCTTAAAGTGTTCATTGTAGAGGTGTTTCACTTCCTTCAAGTATTGTATAAAAGTGGAAAGAATGGACAAACCCATTGTTCTAGGTAGAAATAGGTGCCAACTTGACCATCGACAGCTAAGCCTTTAGGTATATCTATGAAGAATTATTTAAATTAAGGCAATACTGTGAGAGATTATCCAGCCTATATGGGAGAATTCAGCCTATAGTGAGTGAGACCATTCTCTGGGCAGGTGGTAAGATGGAGAGAGTTGGTTAAGTATTTTGGCACATTTAGCATACTTGACTTATAGGTATGCATGCATACTGGCAAGCAAGCGAACATGCCTTTCTCTGAGCTTTTTCTGTGGTTATTGTGTAATCAGTTCCCTTGGCTCCTGATGTTGGTATGAGCTGATGAGGTATAACCAAGAATCATAAACAAGAATGAACCCCTTTTGGTGTTTTGGCTGTGTATTTACATCAGCATGAAGAGCTATTTCAGTGCACATCTTGTTTCAGATTTTAGAGGAAATGTCTTACTTTTTCCATTAAGTTCAATGTTGGCTATTCTGAAGACATCCTTTTTTTTTCTTCAAGTTTAACAGAAACCATAGAGATGATGTCCTTTTCCTTCTTGCTCTCCCATGGAAGAGAAGAATGATCATCAATGGGAGTAATAGCTGTAGCCAGGGAGTCCCAAGAGTGGCTCCAGGCTCAGGAGAGCCTGCAGATCTCATGGTTTCAGGTGCTCTCTGAGGCTAGAGGGGCTTCTTTGATAACAAACAATAGAAATATCTCCAAAGGTACGGTCTTTTTTAAGTCATCTCTGTGGACTTAATAAGTTGCAGGAGGCAGGACAGAGGAGTAAGATTCCTACTCACAGTCAGTCGTAGCTTCTGCTGTTCTGTGCTTCCTTTTTGTCACCTTCTCCCTGCAAAGTTTTTCTTTTTTCCTTGTCAGGAAGGCCAATTATGGCACAGAAATTCAGCCCTAAGAAAGGACAGTGTCAACAGAGACACCAGTTGTCATCTGTTGGATTCCCTGGAGCACAGACACCATATGAGAGAGGCAAGTGCAGCCTCACAGCACTCCTCTTGGCAAGTGGGAGGGACTACTCAGGCAAGACTACAGCTGAGCCGGACAAGTCAGTCCCATGGAAGGGTCTGATACCGGGATGGTCAGAGCTGTCTGAAGCCAGGGAAGATAGTGGTGGTGGGGGTCTTCTACCTGGCAGTGTGAAGAAGATCCCTCAGGGTGAGCTGTGCTGGGTTGTCTCAGCAGCCAACACTTCACTCCTTCAGGAAGGGAGGGCAAAGTGAGAGATCCCCGTGGGGATCTGACTGGCACAGCAACCCTCCCAGTCCTCTACCTTGTCCAATTGCTATGAGAAGCAGGACATTTCCTGGAAAGAAGGGCAGTATCAACAACAACAACAACAACAAGAATAGCTAAATTCTTTCTTTAATCTCCTGCTTAAATAATACTGTAACAACAAAGATGGAAATAGCATTTTATTAGACTCTCACCTTCTTTCTTTGCCTTGTTTTCAATGTGCTATTATCTGCTCAGAAACCTTATGTAGAGATCAACTTATAATAGTTGTTATGTAGATATATAGATATCTATATATATTTATCTATATTGTATACAAATGGCTCTGTCATTTGCTGATCAGTGTCCTTTCTTGATGACTTAAATTTCGTATACAGACATGTACAGCTCTTAAATATATGATTTAATTGCTTTGATGAATATGTGCATGTACCTAAGGAAATACCATCCCAGCCAGGATAATGTTCCTCTTCCTCTAATGTTCCTGTGACTTTGTCTAATAGACCCTCCCACACTCTTGCACAGCCCTGCTAGATTTTGATCACTGTGAGTCAGTTTTGTCTCAATTTTAATTTTACATACAAATTGACTGACTTTTGATATACTAATCGCATTAGTCAGCGTTCTCTAGAGCCACAGAATCGACAGAATGAATATATAAAAGGGAATGTATTGAATTGGCTTATAAGATATGGCTGAGGTAGTCCAACGATAGCTGCCAGTAGCCCAATGGATGATAGCTGAAGGCTGGAGGATTTCTGGAGAGTTTCTAGTCACAATGAAAACTTGGAGGGTCGGAGGGCTAGAGAGTCAAAAAATCGAAGAAGCCAGATGGCAGGAGGGAAGAGAGTTTTCTAGCACAGCTTCAGAGATTCTCTCTTCTAGCTCTTCTGTTTTATGGTTCCTTTTATCTGATCTGCTACTGAGACGTTCCAGTCAGATCTATGGCTGGTCTTTGTATTGCAAATGTATTGATCTGGATAATCTTTTCAGATGGTCTGACAGTTGATCTTAGTTAATATGGTGTATGGTCATGAATTATGCCGGATTAATTGTCACACTAATATTTGAGGACTGACCTTGCTGTGATTCTCATGTATTTTGTTTATTTGTTATTTTAAATTTGTTTAGTGTGTCTGTGAGAGGGTATGTTCGTACACTCCAAAGTGTGTGCCAGTGGAGTCCCATCAACATCAGAATTGACCAGGATTTTTCCACCTCCTTACTGCTTTGCTCTGGGGTTTCCCAGGCTTCACCCTTCAGGACTGAAATTATAGTCTTTACCACTTCTGCCTGGTATTTTTACTTGGGATCTGGGGGATCTGAACTCGTGTCCTTTTGCTTGTAAGACAAGGGCATAAACCCTGAGTCATCTTACCAGCCCAGATCCAGATATATTTTAAATGATAAAACATACATACTTCTGTTAAATAAGACAAAGTAATACTATCAATATTAAAACTATTGTCTTTAGACCACCCACTTCCTCTAGGTAACCACTGAATCTAGGTATATATTTTTTTTACAGTGGTTTTCTGGTCTGCTGATTTGCAACTTCAGCATAACACAGATACACAAAATTTCTAGTCCTACTTCAGATACCTGAACAAAAATTCTGGGAAAAAAGGCCCAGAAATATTGTATTAAACAGTGTTTATTCTTTTACAATCTCATACATGTATACAATATATTTTTTGTTCTCATTTTCATTTATTTTGTGCAATTTAAAGTGAAAGTTGAAATGTACAAACCCCAAAGTCCTTGGATATAGCACTGACCAATTTCAAAGCAAAAACACTTATCGTGTATACAGATACACATTCTTCATCTTTAATTGTACATCTTGTTGCACAAAGGTAAAGTCAACACACAGTTCTAATTTCTGGTACCCTATTTGTCAAACAGGGGGATGATAGCATGTCACAGCACGGCATAGCTCCTGTGGGCAGCCACAGCAGTGTGATATGGTAAACAGTGATACGTTGAGCTGGTTCCAAGGTCAACACTAGGTACTGTATGTGGAATATATCATGCATGTACACTCACAACTGGAACATTATACATATTTAATTATAGCTATCCTCTTCTTCCATCCTCCCACTCTTACATCCTCATTTTTTAATTTAGACTATAATATAAAATTATGTATGATGAATAAAGGAAATACATAGATGTGGATAGTTATTATGATTGAGCTTCCAGTTCCACGTGGTTAGGAGTCTCTGATAAAGCTAAAGCACAGCAGTTTTGACCATCTTCTGTGAAACTGAGTGAGCTTATGGTATGAGCACATGGAGCCCTAGCCCAGGGAAGCCATCTATGGTGTGAGTACACAGAGCCTTGGCCTAGGGAGGCCATCTACCTTGTAGGCCAGAAATATTTCAAGAAGGTTTATAGGTATTTCCAACATGGTAGTGCTTGAGAACCACTTATTTCCTGATACTTTGTTCTTTAAGATTCCATCTTGGGACCCCCATACTCATGACCTCATTTAACCTCATTGATCTGTAAGGCCCTCATGTGAGAGTCGGTCACAAGTACATTTGGTTTGTGGGGTCACAGTTCAGTCCACAGTTGATCTACCTCCAAGCTAGTGTCTGTGGTTGTTGGTAGAATACAGCTTCTCCCAGCTTGCCAGTGGCCAGCTCAGTGCTTTCCATGTGTGGCAGATAATTCAACCTCGCTGAGGCATCTCCTGTTTTTCCTACCTATAGAACGGGACTAGTAATAGCTGTCTTAGAGCTGTTGTGGAGAATTGTTGGCAAAATGTACAAAATGATTACACATTGTTCTCAATGGCAGTTTATATACTTTAGAACACCCATATAAAACCTAGCTACTGGGCTGGAGAGGTGGCTCAGGGGTTAAGCCTCTGCCTTGCAGGCGGAAGGTCTTGAGTTCAGATCCTAGACCCCACATATAGACGCCGGGCGGAAGCGGGGGCGGCCTGCGCTCTGGTCCTGGTAGGGCGGAGCCTGTGAATCCAGGGGCAGAGTAAACAAAGAGGAGGTGGAGGCGTCCGTGGTGGTTCCCGAATTCGTCCATGGTTCTACACACACAACACACACACACGCATACACACACACGCACACATGCACAATTGAATAAATAATAGATAAAAAAATTAAAAAAAAACCTAGCTACTGTGGAAACAGCAAATGGGACATATCCTGTCCACTGTAGAGAAAAGGTAGCTGTGACTGGTGATTCTCAGGGATGCACTATGGAAAATAGATTCACTTACTGTGGCTGCTTTGATTTCTTGGGACAAGTCCAAGAGTTTTCTTATGAGCTTCCTCTGAAAACTGGACACTTTTGAGTGCCCATTGCCTGTGACATGGCATTCCTTCTCTGAGAAGGACAACTTGAGCCACTTTTATGTAGTTGACCTCTGTTTGTCTGTCTCTTAAATCATCGTCTCTATTCTAGTGGGATTCTCATTGTTAGTTATTATCTCAAAGTATCTCTTTCCCCTTTTAGTTCCAGGTATAGTTAACAAGGTACTTTCTAGAAGCCTTGAAAGCGATGTTTTTCTTAGTCATCATTTGGGATTATTATGAGGAGTCGGGGAGTATTACTTGGTCGTGGTGCCATGGGATAAAGTAAATGGTCTAATCCTCATTGAGCTAAACTAAGACTGGATTGAATGTCTGTTCTGAATTATCTTCTGCTTAGAAATAACCCAGGGGGAACTCTAACTTGCAAAAAAAATGTATTATTCAGCCTGATGCTGATATCATTTCCTATAAGTGATTGGGTCCAAATCACACTGTAATTGAATTCAGCCTCTTGACCTGATACTGACTTGTGCTTTCTCCTCATGTCTTCCAATGCAGAGGAGAAGGAGGAAAGCGAGGAGGAGGAGGAAGAAGAAAGGAGGAGGAGACAAATAAAGTGATCCACATGGATTTATAGACTGAGCCACTTCCACATTCCATAAAGTCCAGATGACCGTATAGGAAATAACTTCAGCATTTCTAGGGGCCCAGTAAGGCTTCATTACCGTCCCACCTCGTCACAGGGGGCGTTGAACTCCAAATGGAGTGCAGTGGAGGGAGTAATTGACTCTGCTGCCCTGGCACCTGGTGTTTCTGCCAAATACCGAAGGTCAGCACAGCTAACGAACTCTGGGATCTGTGGAGGGGTTGAGTACAGGGCCTCTGGTGAAGGAAACCAAACAGTTATCACAAGGAGTTTCATTGTTCCTAGTCTCTATGGACCTGCTACATGGCAGGCATTGTTGTAGGGCCTGCTTACAGTATACACCTTCGAGTGCTCTGTCCAATGCACTAACTCCCAGCCACGTGTGACTATTTACATTTAATGCCTTATAATAATAATAAAAACAAAGTAAAAATTCAGTTCTGGAGTAGTCACGCTTGCCTTATATCCAGAGCTTAGCATGTGACTAGTGGCAGTCGTAGTGGAACAGAGCAGGCACAGAGCATTCTCACCTTCTGGAGAGGGCCACTTCTTGGCTTACAGAATTGTCTTAGACATGCTGGCCTAGTGCAGAAATAGGGATGGGGTCTGGAAATAGTCATCAAGTGTGAACAAACAGGCAATCAGAAATGTCAAAGGCAGTCAGACTATGAGGAAAATGAACTAAGCAGATGTGCTGGAGTTGCCCGTTGTATAGGAGGTCTGGGTACCGAGGGGATATCAACAAAAGACCTAGGAGGATCTAGCTGAACAGTCAATGCTTGGAGTCTTCCAGAAATATATATGGCTGGAAGGGGTCAGTATGCCCAGCAAATAGAAAGGAAATATGGGATGGGGTCAGTAGTGGGTGGAGGCCGAATCATAAGGGGTCATGGGAAAGAGTGTGCCTTCTATTACAAGGAAAGTGATAAATCTGAATCTGAATCACACACTCACTCTGGCTCCTGAGTTTATGGGTTAGTAAGGAGGTAAGAGCAGAGACAGAGGGTCGAATCCAGAAAGATTAAAGCTGCAGAGGTGAGAGAAATGGAGAGGGAGGCTTTGTGCACGTTGGTAGCTGTGTAAAGGTAGCTGCTTGTTTGAAAATACAGAGGCACCAGTAGCCCCCAGATCATGACTTCAGTGACATGGCACAGGGAGATGGCAGGGTGGTGTTAACGAAGCTCCCAATCTTACCTAACCTATCCTTGGCTTCCAAGCCAATCATCTCCCTTTCCTTCTCTTTGTCTTCTTGTTCTTCTTTTGTAATTGTTCTCCTTCCTTCTTTTGTTCATTTTCTCCTCCTAAAATTTTGTTTAATATTATCGCATGTCTATATGATATGTGTGTGTGTGGGCGTGTGTGTGTCAAGGTGAATATGTGGATATCAGGGGATAATACTCTGTGGAGTTGGATCTCTCCATCTACCTTAAGGTAGGTTCCAAGGCCTGAATTCAGGCCACCAGGCTTGTGTTTCAAGTGCTTTTCCTGATGGACCCTTCTTTACTTCTTTTAAAAAATTCGAGGCAAGCACTGTATTGAAGCAGCATCTTTGTCAGTCCTCACGTGGTCAGGCTATGAGGTCCTCCAACACCTGGCACTGTTCCATTATGTTGAACTATCATTGCTTGTTTTTCTGTTTTCTCCATTTGGCTAAGATCTCCATGGCAGCAGGAACACCATCTGTTTGGTTCAAGATTGTATCTAGCTTAATACCTAGTAATATAAGGTGCTTAAGAGATATTTAATTTATTTTATTTTGCACGTGTACGTGTGTGTGTGTGTGTGTGTGTGTAGAAGACAGCACTTGTGTGCCTATAGAGGTTCACAGTGACTTTGGGAATCATCCTGGATTTCTCTACCTCCTTACTGCTTTCCTTCGGGGTTTACAGGTTCTGCTTTCTAGGGCCAGAAGTGTAGGGCACCGCCTTTTCCGCCTCATGTTTTTATGTGGAATCTGAGGATCTGAACTCAGGTCCTTTTCCTTGTAAGGCAAAGGCTTAATCCTGGGCCATCTCTCCAGTTCTGAGAGATATTTGTTGAATGAGTGAATAGATTAATTCATAAGATTCATCTATGTATTCACTTAGCACGGCTACTTTTCTTCCCATATACCTTAATTTCTCTTCAGACCTCTGAACCCAAGTGCCGCAACAGTTTCCATTGACTGCCTGGTATATATAACAGAATTGTATTTTTTTACTGTCTGGAGGCTGTAAGTCTGAGACCAGAGTGCCAGCACGATCATCTTCTGGAGAGGGCCACTTCTTGGCTTACAGATGGCTGTCTTCTCATCTCGCCCCGCCATGTTAGGGTGTGTGCCAGCAAAGCACACTGGCCCTCCTCCAGTGATAACAGCTCATGCCCCCATCTCATTTAGCCCCAATTTCTTCCCCCAGACCCCCTTTCCAAATGTTATCACATTGGCGGTTAGGCCTTTAGCATACGAATTTGGGGACACAAACCTTTAACCCAGTGCATGTCTGTACTTGAGAATTAAAGAAAGTTGCTGGATGTGGTGACACATACCTGTGATCCCAGCACTTGAGAGGTTTGGAGCCTGTCTGGAGTAAAAAAAAAATTAAGGAAAGTTGTTGCAGTTTGTCTTCTAGTTGGTGATAAATATGTGACCACACAACTTAAGAAAGCAAGGGATTTTATTCTTTCTTATAATTCTGCTTACAGTTCATAGTCTAGCTTGGCTGGAGAGTTCATATCAACATCAGACACTGAGACAACTGATCACAGCATAACCCAGAAAGACCTGAGAGAAGGATATGTTTCCCTCTCTCTCTCCCTCCCTCCCCCTCCCTCCCTCCCTTCCTTCTCCAGGTGGCCTAAAACCTACAATTCACTATGTAGCCAAGGATAACTTTGAAATTCTGATTCTCCTACATCTGTCTCCCAAATGCTGTGATTATAGGCATATACCACCACTCCTGATTTATATGGTACTAGGGGTTGAGTCCAGGTTATCATGCATACTTTCTACCAACTGAGCTATACCCCCAACCCCACCCGCCTTCTTTTTTGGAAGCAAGAATTGTAAGCAAAGCATGGGCCCAGACCTGTAAGTGTCCTTGGTGTATCAAGATACCTCTAATAGGTGCCTCCATAATTATGGGGGAGCAGAGGACACCATATGTGTCCTGCCTGGCTCTCCTATTTATCAGTCACGGGATAGCCTCATCTGAAAATGGGCACAATTATAATCTTTGTGGGCAGGTCATGCAAGGGTCAGGGCTGCAGGTAGGAAGGTACTGTAGAAACACCACCACTGGACAATGTCTGGCCACTGGTATAATTATGCTACGGGTCTGTCTCGTGCATCCTATCTCCTTTCCTGCTTTGTTTTCTGAACAGAAACCAATTTTACCCATCCTTGTCCTTCTGGAATACTACCTCCATCCTCCTTCAACAACTCACCTTGGCTTTATGGCCATAGCCACTGACCTCATCCCAGAGCCCTAGGGTATTTAGTCCTGGCCATGCAGAATATCACCCTTACTGGTCATCTAGCTATAGCTTAAAGTTGACTCTTAGAACATTTCCTGGAACTCCTGAGGACCTTGTCCTCCTTGCTGGGCTTGCCAAGCTGAGGACTGTAAGCATCAATTAGCTGAGGGCCACTTTTCTTGTCTTCTGGGGAGATCCTGCCACTACGGGAATTCAAGATGGAGAGGGGGAGAAAGACATAGAGTGCTCTGCTGACACTGTTAGAGTGCCTGGATCTGGCCATGCCTGACTCATGCTAATTACGAGGGAGGCTCTGTCACACTGGCCCTATCTTCCTTTCTGTGGGCTGCTCATCACACCTCCACTTCTTTTTTACTTGGTTGTTGGTGTTTTCTTATAGACTTGGGGATTTTTTGTTTGTTTGTTTGTGTGTTACTGAAGTGAAGCTCAATAAAAAATTAACCATATGGAAGTATACAATTCAGTGACATTTAGTAAACGCATGGTATTTTAACCATAACTCCACCTACTTCCAAAATATTTAATCATAATGAGATACTAGACTTTCAGTATTTTATATAGAAGGATCAGCACTTAATAAGAACTTTTATATCTGTCTTCTTTCATTCAATGATCAGCTGGGTTTTGAAAGTTCATTCAAATTGCAAAATGTTTTAGAATTTCATTTATTTTTAATGGCTGAAAAATATTCTGCTGTTTGAGCAAAAATTCACCTCGATAACACAAGCACGACCATGTTCATAGCAGCACTGTTTACAATAGCAAAGTCATGAAATCAACCCAAATGTCTAATAGTTGACGAGTAGATAAGGAAAATGTGGTACATTTATACAATGGAATACTACTCAGCCATCAAAAATGATGAATTAATGCAATTTACCGGGAAATGGAATTAGAAACACTTATATTGAGTGAAGTATCCCAGACACAGAAAATTAAGCGCTGTATGTACTCCCTAATAGGTGGATCCTAGTACCAAACCCACTTAGAGACACACTCAAAGATAAATCTCCGTAATACCTACAGTAATTGCAAAGATTATAAACAGGAGAGAAGGGGAAGGAGGATCCCGCCAGAAATAAGGAGAAAGGGGATCATGCTACAGCAGAGATAATAGGCCACCATCAAGGACTGCAAGTAAGAAATGAGACATCTGGTTAAACTCACAGACTGTCCTTCCTGGTCATTTGCAACTGATGGGGTATGATCTTACCAGAAAGGGAGGGCATACAGTCTGGCAGATAGAAGGTAACCATTTTGCAATGGGAGACTGACCCACCCCTCACTGCAGTCTCCTACTCTTATTCCATCTACCTTTGAATCTATTCTTACAATAAGATTCTATTTTAATAGCTTTTTATCTCTGGCCAGGAGGTGACATCCAATACCCATCAGGATGGAGCCAAGGGCATTGCAAGAGCAGCAAAACTGAAAAAAAGAGTCAACAAACTATAATTCAGAACACCAGAGACTCTATATCAACCTCCTGGAATCAGGCCTGCCTAATCTCTCCCCATCCTGAAGCTCAGGGAAATTTGTGGAAGAGGGGGCAGTAAGACTGTAAGAGCACAAGGATGGGAGGAGTCATGATATGCAAGATACTCCACATAAGTTATAATAGGGCTCTGCATGATCTGCGCAATGACCAACAAGTCATTGACCCCTCAAAGTCTAGCATGGACTACAGGCACTAGGATCCTTAGAAGCAAGGGATTAACAGTCACAATAGTGTTCCTATACTTAAGGGGAACACAAAAAAGAGTTCTAGGAAATGCCACTGAGTCCTTATACCTCATCAGAGAGGAGGACCCAGAGGAAAATTTGATATATACATTAAAGAATGCTTCAGAGATGGGGGGAGGGGGCACTGGGAGAAAGGGAGGGAGGGGGGAAAGGAAGGGGAAAAAGGGGGAGGCAGCAGGGAGGTCCAGGGAGGGATGGAGGGAGGGAGGGGACAGGGGTACCTATTATGTTTGTATGAGCAGAAAAATAAAGAAAAAAAAGAAAAAAAGAAAAAAAAAAAGAAAAAATCCTGCTGTTTGATTAATCCTACACTTTGTTAATCATTCATACATTGGTGGACATTTGGGTTGATTTCATCCTTTGTTGTGACTAGTGTTGCTAAGAAGATTGAAGTATTTATTTGTTTGAGTTGTATGTTAGGGAAATTTGTATGCTTTTGCATATTAAATAAATTTGTTGTTGGCTTGCAATAGGTACTGTGGATTTGTGTCTCAGTTTGTCTTTGACTTGGCTTGTGGTAGTTTTGACAGGCAGTTGCAAAATAAATCATTAGAGTTGAATTTGTCAGTCTTTTCTGGCTTTTGAATTTTGCAAAATTCAGCCTTATATTTAAGATTTATAAGATAATTGGATTTGATTGAATTGATATTATTGAAGTTTGCACTTACCCATTTTTCTGTCAGTAAGATAGCGATTAGAAACAGTCATCCTTACCTCCACAGTTACTGTGAGGCCCAAATAAAACATGATGTGAAAGGGTTTTGCAAATAATGGTCAATGTATATACATTTTAGTGGTGCTAGGGATTGAACCTAGGACCTGGACATGCTAAGCAAATACTTTACCCCAACCTACATACCAATCTCATTATTATATTAATTGAATTGTTCTGGTACTAAGTAGCTGAATTCTATATTTGCTTCGTTCTTCAGAACTGAGATTCAAGTCCATGCTTATCCATTGAACTGACCATGGATGCATTGGTGAAAGCAATGTGGAAAAATGTCACAAAATAAGCCATTTAGGTTTGGCATTTCTAGTTGACTAGAAAAGTCAAATTGCCTTCAACTAGAAACTGTTCCAGTCGCCTTCTTCCAGTGGAGCCTTTTTTATTTTAATTATTTATTTTTTCCTACCAGGAAAAGAAACCAGTTCAGTGAGTTCGGAATTATTCAGTTGCAATTGCAATTTTAAGCCATGCCAATGATCATTTGTGGCAGGGTTTCCTTATATTTTGAACTCCTAATTTGTTTATGGAAAGTTTTAAACCAAACACTGTCTAGACAATATGATCGTAGTGTGAAAAATATATTAATATTTGATTATAGTTATTGTGACGATGGTTCTTCTATTGCTTAGTTCCTTGGGTTCTGATACTGGTTAGCGCTGGGTTTTAGGTGACGGAGTCACTAGTAGTAGGGTGTTCTTTGGCAAATTGTTCTTTTGCTCTGTGCTTCTGTTTCCTCAACTTGAAAGCGAGGGTTATAATAGCACCTGACTCACTGGGCCGCAACAAGCAGTCAATGGTAAAACCCTTGTGAGATATTGATGCCTTTACCTTAGGGAGGGAGGGCTCCATGAAAAGCCAGGTCTCAGCATAACTCAGAAGAGTCTAAAAGAATTCAGGAAACAAGCCTGAGAGGAATGAATGACTATACCCTCTCAGGTTATTCCTTTTATTCCTTGGGGATAGCACAGATCAAATCATGTGATAGACACTCTTGCCTTTACATGTATTGGGGGAGAATCTGGTTTCTGTTGCTGCCAGTGAAGGGAATAGCAAGTGGTTCTCTTTCAGCAAGGACCAATGGCCATGGGGAGGAGCATTGAGAAGGACAACTGGGAGACTTGTCTGAGCCGTAGGGAGGGACAGGGTGAGGCCATGCTGCCGGGGTCCAGTTTACTCGCCTCTTCTTAGTAACGGA
Organism: Typhlomys cinereus; assembly: GCA_023101885.1. Classification (NCBI taxonomy): domain Eukaryota; kingdom Metazoa; phylum Chordata; class Mammalia; order Rodentia; family Platacanthomyidae; genus Typhlomys; species Typhlomys cinereus. The sequence continues at coordinate 2,712,994 of JALPQD010000108.1, forward strand.
AGACATGAGACAGGCTCATGGTGTTATAGCAAGAAATCTGCAACAGGGTCTAGAGCTCTTTCCCTCTTTCCTCCTTTTCCCTCTCTTATCTCTTCCTACTTCTGTGAAGCTTTGTTGGGCCTCTGTGGGACTAGTGCCAGGCTCTTCAAATGTATGGGCACAGTATGCACAAGGGCGAGGTCACTCATTTGGTAGATGAGATGCAGAGCAGGTACGATCACTTCAGGTTTTCCACACAGTGGGAAGGTAGTGACTCCAGGGTACAGCTCACCATCCTTCTTACTGGAAATCCAGCTGCTCCTGCTGTGTGCCACCGAGTTTGCTACCACACTTTGCTTTAGCTCCATGTGGCTTCGTGTAACATTTCTAAGGCTCGGTGCCCTGGGTGACAGTCTCCAACATGCCTGCATGGATTTTTAAAATGTCCTCACGAGTAGGAGAGCTGGCATTTACTCAGTTTCTGCCCAGTGGGCACGCAGCAGGTTGGGTCTCTTGAAGTCCTCAGGGCTCGAGGCTCATGAAAGAAACAAGAAGGAATAATACAGTTAGTCACATTCTGGGACCACATAACATGTTTTTTTTTTTTTTTCTTTGAGAATTCAGGCTCCAGGCAGGGATGCTAATCTCTGAGTGTATCTTTCTCTGATGACACTTGAAGTTCTTTGCAGCAGAGGGCCCCTAGCATGCCCTGGGAAGGCTGAGGTAGAAGGATGCGGGCTGTGACATCTACTTATGAACTCTGCGACCTTCTGTCTGTAAGCCCAGAGCTATAATAAGCCTTATGATTCATCAAGTGGACGTCTGCTCTAGACAGATCCTCTTCTTTCCTTAATGCTTTCTACTCGCTCAGCGGGAATACCCTATCTCACCTTGCCCTCTTCAGGAGGCCCATTCCAGCCTCATTTTCCCCCAAGAAGATCCAGGGGCTGACATGAATAACCTGTTCATTTCTGAACCCAAACCAAAGCATGTATTAGTCACTCAGAAGAGCGAGTGGAGGATGACACTTAAGGGATCAGCAGAGATTTCTTTCAGGGGCTCATAGTGGACAACCCATGTCTGTGACAATATTGTCATGTGAAATTCCAGAGATTCCATCTTTTCGTACCACATCTGACTTTCCCCATGGGGCTGTGAGATGAGTTTGATTGCTCTGATGGAATGCAGGAGACTTGAAGTATTTGTTTGGAGTCTCCTGACAGTCTGAATTGTTGGGTCACCTCGGGTAAGTCATTTCCCACTCCTGAGAGCTTTCATCTGTAAAAAGACACTTACAAGTAGAGTAGCTTACCCCTGCCCAATGTATCTTCTAGGATGTTAGGAGTAATCATGATTATTTCCAGGCATGCTATGTACTGGCTCCTCTCAAGACCCCCACATTTATGATACCTTCTACTCTACAGTATATATATATATTTAATCTCCTGAGCAGTTATCATTTTCTACCACATTGTTATTTACCCATATAGTTCAATTTCGGTTTTTCCTCCCACAGGGCCTCTTGTCCCATACATTTCCAGTGGGCCTTGGTCATAGTGGGCTCTGCTATAGCTGTGCTTCGATCAAGAACATTGACACGAGTGGTGGCGTCTTCCCAGATGTGTTATGTGCAAACTCTGGAACTATAGAAGGGCAGAGATTATCTTCCTCTGTTTTGATTATTGACATATCCCTGTGCTCAGAATAGTGCAGAGCCTGTAGGACATTTTTGGTATATAGTTGTTGAAAGAATGAGTGGAAGATCCTCACTGTATAGGTGAAGAAACTCAGGCAGAGTGAGGTGGGAATTTGCCTAGAAGCCCCCACAAGCCGCTGACTCATGTGCCTGGGGCAGCCCTGTCTTTTTTGGCCATGCAAAGCTGCCTGTCTAAACCCCTGGTACTGTTCCTATTATCAAGTAACCAAGTAAACTAAAAAAAATATTAATGCTCTTCCCTGCATGTAGCAGGCCCTCTGCTAGCTTCTTGGCAGAGTAACAACTTGTCATATAGCCGTGAGATTGAATTTATTTTCATCAAGGAAAGAAAAGGAGGCTCTTTCAGATGTGTTAGAAAAATCCTTAGCCCGACTCCTAATAGCTGGAATTTTCAGAAGCCTCCCAACCTGTTTTTTAATTTTTTTTTTTTCTGCCTTCCCTTTTGTGAGCCTTCCCCTTTTTGCTTGCAGTGAGTTCTGCTCTCCGGTAGGCTACAATGTGTCAGTTGTTACAAAATCCTGGAGGCGGAGTCTAGTGACGAAGTGGTGGGGGAGTGCTTTGCCAGCTCCGCAGGACGAGCAGTCCAGCCCTAGGCTCTCCAGAGCTTAAGCGTTGCAGCAGGAAAACTTCCATCTCTCTCTCCTGGCTTTGATTCTTACTGGACAGCAGACCCAAGGCACCGAGGAACGGGAGGGAGGATGCGAGATGACCAGCCCTTTGGCAACCTGACCATCTCCTTAGCAGAGCCTTTCAGAGCGAGCCGGAGGCAGTCTGCATGACCCAGGAGGCACTGCGTCTCTCTCGGATGTGTGTGTGTGAGTGAGCGAGCGGGTGTGTGCATGTGAATGAGGGTGTGTGTGCGTGTGGATGGGTGTGTACACATCGCAATTGTGTGTTAGTGTGTCTGGATGAGTGTGCATGTGTGAGTGCTTGTGTATGCGTGTGTGAATGTGTGTGTGTGTGAGAGAGAGAGTGCGTGTGTGTGAGTGCTGTTGGCTATTATTATTTTTTGAAAGAAGAATCCTGGAAATCTGGGGCAGGTTATGGTGCTCCTAGAGTGATCCTTCGCAAGAGGCGCTGACCAGAGCAAACCATTCAACCATCTGCCTGCCAGCAGAGAGCATTTTCCTTCCCAAAGGAGGATTTTTTACTCCGCTCTGCAGCCAAGTAAAAGAGATTAGCCCTTAAACCTGTGAAATCAACCAGAGCTGTGTGATTACAAGGCTTGGGAGAGGACTTGGGAAGGAAAGGAGAAATAAATCAAATAGCCTGTCGGTTCTTTCGTCCACATTGGAAGATGTCATCTCAAACTAAGTTCAAGAAAGACAAAGAGATCATTGCGGAATATGAAGCCCAAATAAAAGGTGAGCTGTGGGGCCGAACGACTTTTCTTTCTTTTCTCCTTTTCCCATTTTTCTCCCTCTGTTTTTTTCTTTTCTTCTCTGCCATCGTGAAATGTTGCTATGCATCAATAATCTTATTGTGAGGAGGACTGGTAGCAGCAGCACAAGTCTAGACCGGTTCCCACTGCAGATATCGCTGGGGCTGGGAGCGTGGATTATAGATGGGCAGCTGTCTCTGCATTGCAGGTGTGTGAGGATCCTATGCCCGGCTTTAGGAGTGTCACTGCCACTCCTTCGTCTTGGCATTGACATGCACTCTAAGGGCATTTTGGCAGTCATGGCCTTCTCCCCCACAGTAAAAGCCTCTCGCAGTTGATGTGTATTTTTAATAATCTGCCCCCTCCACCCCTTCTTTTGGCTTTTGTGGGTGGTTGTTTTGCCTCTGCTGCTTTCTTGGGCTGGAATTCACAAGCATGTGTACCAGGAGGCAGCATTCTTAGGCAGCCCTTCTTTGTGGGCGTCTCTTGCCCAACCTGGGTTACCATGGATTAACTGTTAGGGGACATATTGATCCAGGCTAATGCAGGCATTTAGGCATGAAGAGAGCTCAGTGTAGAAACTGTATTGTCTTGCAGTGTGCAGCGCAGCTCTTCTGTGCACTGGTGTCTAGGATCATCGGTTTTGTTTCAAAGACACCTCAGTGTCTAATTTGGGCAGATAGACACCACCTGGCTCCCTTGGTTGCCAGGAGAGCCTGCCTGTTAGGAGAGCAAGATGAGCCAGCTTTGGTGTGGTGGAGTCCATGCTTCTTGCTGAAGCTGCTCTCTGAATCCACCAGCAGAGAGGAGGAGAAGGAACACAATTGCATAGCTAAATGCAGGCCGGCAGAATCGTCTTTCAGGCCAGATGGTGGGCTTCTCCTATGCTCACAAATCCCAAGCTCAGCTTTGGCAAGGAGAGCCTGCAGGCTCCATGTACTATGTTCCTTGCAAAGGCTGTGCCCGAGAGAATCCTGGGCTCATGGTTCTTGGCTTGTTCTCTGTCTTGTGTGGTTCTATTTGCTGCGACACAGGGCGTGTTATGGTCTCTCACAGAAAAGGTGGCAGAACGCATCTTGGGTGGATGTGCAAGCCTATCTTGGAAGCTGTATGGAGACTATTGAGCAGGGTTCTTTTTTAGAGCTCAAGTGACATGAGGTTGCCAGGCTTGCTTCTAGTGTTGCCTGTGGACTCCACACCCCAGGAAGTCAGTGGTGGTGGTAGTGGTGGCAAGGTTGTCATTGTGGCTGCGTCCAACCTTCAGATGCTAGGGAAACTTTGGGAGGGGTGTAAGAACTAGAGAGGGCTTTGTGCTTCCCAGTCTCACCATATCTTTTTTTTCTTGTAGTTCAAGGCAAAGCCAACCTGCTAATCACCTCTGGGTAAGCCCCAAGGCAAAAGGAGACAATATCTCTTCTTTACTCCATCCTCCTTAGTTTTCAGCTCAATGTCAAAAGCAGCAACTTAAGCTGCATCAGCCTTGGTGACAGTTTAGAGTCAAGCCTTTCAACCGCAGAGACTTGAATTCACACCACCGCTCTGTACAAAAGCCCTTAAATATGTTCTTTTTAAGGGAGTTAACAATTTTTGAGACTCACTTGGTTGCTGATTTTTCAAATCTTTATTTCCATGAAAAACATGTTATAACAGAGAAGCAAGATGTTGCATTTTTGCACAGTTTGGGTTTTATAAGCACATTGTCTTGATAACAAATGTACTTTCCTCATCTCTAAAGGATGGCTACTATGGGACCAGTCAGCTGGAGGAAGATCAATTAGGCACTGAGTGTTCTGGCTGATTCTTTTCCCTTTTGCCTTTCACCTTTATTTTAACAACTACTCAGTAACTAGCAGGTAATAAATTCCATTAGGAATTTTGTCCAAATGACCTGATCTCTTCTACATTTTGAATTTGTCAAATGGTCGAAGAGGTTTAATTTTTTTCCTTTATAGTAAATACCCATATATCAGAATACTGCTGTACCATCTTCAGCATCCTATTTGTGTACTTGTGATGCAGTGTGCTTGCTTAGCATGCACAGGACCCATGTTCCATTCCTGGCATCATTTGTTAACCACTGCACTATGACTGATGTGTCAGGGATCTCCACTTTTAGGGCTTGCTTCCAAACAAGCCCACGCAGTGACACAAGATTTAGTGTGAGCTCAGGTTCAGTGATTAGAAACTGGGGCCCAGCAGTGTTCAATGACTTACCCAAGGTCGCAAGGCCAGTTTTTTCCCAGGCCTGGCATCCCTGCTACATTGTCTGCCTGACACTGTCTCTTGAAGGATTGATGTCAGTAGCAGATGGAGTGTTGTGGTGGGCCTGGGGCCTTGACATTGCTCTATTGTGCCCCTGCCGTCTTTCATCCTGCTGTCTTTGTTGCTTGCCTCTAAGGAATGTTTGACCAACGACCAAAAATAATGCCTGGTGCTATTTACCTTTCTCCTGGTATCATTTAGTCATTTAGGTGCAAAATAATCTCTGTTGTTTGACAGATTTTTGTAGCCTGTGAGTTTTATGAAATTAACTTATAATTTTTTAAAAAATATTTTTTAATTTTTTCCTAGTTTTATAAGCATATTGAGAACCTATTCTTATCTCCTTTTCTCTCCCCTCTTTCCATCTTCCCTCCCCTCCCTTCATCAATCCATTCTACTCCCTCCCATCCTCTTGGCTATCCATTTCTGTGGGCCCCAGGATTGCCTCTGGCTTATCTACTCTTGTGGGGGTTCAGGCCTCTGTGGCATACCAACTAGCCCCTCCTTAGGCTGTCCCACTGATAGGAGCATTCCCCTTCACTCATCCAGCCCTAGTCCCCAAGGTTTCCAGTGCATGTAATTATCTTTCCTGAGATCCTTGTTAGTCTATGGGGGCATGTTAGTATGTCAGTCTTCATGCAGTCTGGTAGGTAAGGACAAAACTCATTGCAGTGAGTTTCTGGATGCAGTAGCCCTACCTTGAATGGAGTGTTTTGTCCAATGGTGGACCTTCTCATCTTTAGGCTCTTACAAACTTACTACTCCCTCTTCTCCAAGTTACCCTGAACCTTAGGATGGGGAGAGATTAGGTTGGCCTGGTTCTAGGTGAGCATTGCAGGATTGCTGGTACTCTGCATTCTAGAGGCCATTGTTGTCTACTTATGCTCTTCCACTGCCTTAGGATGCATCCTGTCAGGGTGTTGAGATCCTCTACCTCTGTTATAGAAGAAGACTGTTAGACTAAGAACTGAGGCACTCTTCCAATCTGTGGGTATAATAGCAAAGCAGTTTGGTATACTTTCTTCCTACCTATAGGTTCATAGTCTGTTCTTCCCTAGCGATCTATTTATTTCCTTCCCTTTCATAAGTTCTTTTTCCAGTTAACAGCAACAGGAATGGGGGTCTTGAGTTCAATCTAAAAGCTGTTGGTTGTCCCCTTGGTACTCATGCCACTACTACACTGGTGGTCACCTGTTGTCATGGTGATTTTTATTGCAATTTACAGATCTCATAAGTTAATAAGGCCTTTGATTATTTTTCTCCCCCAGTAGCTTCTACAGTATTCTTGGTACTGAGTAAGCTATCCAGCAAGGAGGAAGCTCTCAAACCAATTCCAGTTGATGTATTCTGTTCATCTCCTGTTATCCATATATATTACATCTTCAGTAACAGGGTCTTACTGTCAGTTGTAATTTGTGATTTTTAAACCCAGTGTTGAGTTCTTTATTAACTTGTTCCTTTATATTTCTTTTGAAACATTTGCTGATCTGACCAAGGGGAATCTTTTCCAATAATATTACCATTATAAAAAATGTTTAGAGTCATGCCTTCTCTTGAGGTATCAGATACTTGAACCTCTTTGATTACATACCTGCAAAGTGGTAGTAGACTGTGTGCTGGTATATTCCCAGTGGTGGAGAACTCAGCATCTCTGAATCCCACATATTCTATCTTTGGACTCCTGTGGCTCATGCAAGTGTTTTTTTCTTAGACTTAGCCTTCCACCTGTTGGTTCTGTAGTTCCTTCCTCTTGGGGACTTCTTAGAACAAGATAGATGCTTCTCTTGACTGTCTATTGGTTATTTGACATTTTGACTGTGATTAACCTCATTTGCATTGGTAAGATGAGTCATACTACCTTTTACCATCTTCACTCTCTCAGTGTCCTTCCTGGCACTCCAAGGACTGACTTGAACTTCTGTGTAGTTGAGAATAGTCTTGACCTCTGATCCTCATGCCTGTACCTCTCCCAAGAAATTGCAGGTGTAAGCTATCGCACCTGGTTTATATCATACTAGGGACTGAACCCAGGGCCTTATGCATATTAGACAAGTACTGTGCCAACTGAGACACAACTTGGATATACCACTTTCTGGGGTTGCAAATCTCAATGTCTTGGTTTCTTGCAGGATAGCATGAATGGATGAAGTTGGCCAAGTGAGATGATTTGTGGCAGGTGGACCACAGAGCAATAGACAAAAGGAGTGTTAACAATTATGATAGACCTGAAAGCATGTGTTCCATCCAAATAAATGATCAGTCATGGTTGAATTAAATTAGTTTTTTATTACTTAAGAATGTAGACCCACCCACATCCTACAGTTTTTCCACAGATGCCAGTAATCTGGATGAGCCTTTAATGTTTTTGAAGTGATTTTTACCAAAAGATCTTACTATCATTTTCTAGGTGTGATCAAAGAGAGAAAACACCTATCATATTCCTCATGTTGTAATTCTTCTGTGACTATACTTTTGCATATTTTATTCCTCATTGTACCATACATTTCTGCTTATTGTCTCTATTTCTTGTCGGAAACAAGAAAATGTAATGAATTTCTGCCAATTTGTTTGGCTCCAAGCGGACATTGCTTCCTGTCTTCTTATAAGTGTCCTTTACCAATCTGTTTGAGAACCTTGCCTGAGAGAGATATTTCATTTTTTTGTCTGAAACTGGCAAGCTATAACTTCACTCTCCTTTTGAAAATGAGGACATTTGCTTGTCTCCAGTCTTTTAGCACCTGGTCTGTCTCCCACAGTTTCCACAGAGATCACTGATGGCATTGACGATCTTTCTTGCAGGCATTCTCAGTACTCTGCCCTGACAGATCTAACTGCCAGAAATAATGGTTGGTTCTGTGCTCTCAGAACTCCAGTCTTCATTTCAACCTAACAGAAAGTGGGAGCAGAAGTACAGTGATTGATTTAAGTGTTTTATTTTTATTATATATTCATATTCTAGGAAATCTTTTTAGTAGCAAAAGTCTAGAATGCGAAGGAAGAAGAGCCAAGAATTAAGAATGATCAAGCATACTTTCATATATCTATATATTATTTAATCAGACATTCATCCTACAAATACTGATTATCTACTTTGTACCTCCTACTGGGTTTGTGAGAACTACAAAGTACATGACATGTTCTTTGCCTTCTAGGAGTTTTCTCAGAATGTGATGGTAAAGTAAGAGAAGAATTACACAAGTTGCATAAAAGGAACCTTCTCAAAACACCTGAATGGGCCTAGTCTCACAGACAGCCTCCCATCCAATTGGAGAGCCTTGTTAGTAATGCCTGTGGGTTTCGATCTCATTACATCCCATGCCTCACCTCACCAGCAGATCAGATGGGGACACAGTGGAGACTCGTGGGGACTGTGGCCTGCAGTTTAGAAGGGCAGCCACTGCTCTTTTCAGCTTACCACTGACAAGCTGTAGTGTGATCCCAGCTGGTCTGTTTGTTCTTCCATTGTTGGAAAGAACTAGGAACTGAAAGAACACCTGACTTTTGAATGGTGATTCAAAACTTAACAAGTGCTGCATTGTCTAACCTAAATATTGGTAGAGTAGGACTGATGTAGACAGTTGAGCTACCGGTTTGCCACTTGTGGCCTATAAGTTGGAATCTGTAAGAAAACCTGGGAGTGAAGTCTCAGCTAACTATTCTCTTTCATTTTGGGTAATTTCCTCTAAAATAGACCTGTACTCTCATAACTACATCAGGACAGTCTTCTGAATCCTCTGTCCCCTTTTCTCATCACCAGATCTCTCTATTCATGCCTTTGCTTTGGTTCCTTCAAATTCCTCCATACTGTCAGTCTATCTTTTAACCATTCTCTGACACTTACTCATATATTCTTTCTCTATGATGCTTTTCCAACTTTCCTAGGTTCCCTCATAGTCTGTTTCTCTGTCTTGAGCCCTAATCTTCACTGCCATTTAGTGTTAGACACTTGGCCATGAACTCCTGAGGGTAGAGATATGTGTGTTTTTTGTTTGTTTGTTTCTGCAATGTTTGGTGAGTGAATTGTTGAGTGTTTTCTTTGACAGTTCTTAGCTCGCAAGCCTAAGCAAAATCTCACAGACTGCATGGCTTTCATTTGCACCACTAAGTACCCACTTAAGGCAATATGGTACTGTAACTAGCAAAGTAGGGCTGGGTTGGGCAGGTGTGCTTCCTGCCATTTTAGGAATGGTCAGCACACATTGCTGGGTGGATTGCTCTGACAGAGGGTGGGTGTTTGGGAAGCAGAGCTTTATGGTGTTTTGGGAAGGGTGTTTAGTAGAGGTGTGTGGGGGGGGGGATTGGAGAGATCAGAGAGGTTCCTGAGGCAGAAAAGGAACAGGTTTGATTCCTCAAAGGTGCCAAGCTGGAGAACTTCTCATCTAATACAGAACCCAAAAAGTGGCGTCCCAGATTCACTTAAAAATGACTCATTCCTGATAGTGCTTGGTGTTGGTAAAGAATCTTGAATCTTGGCTGGCCAATAATGAAACTTTGGGTATTCTCTTAATTTGTTGAGTCATTCTGCCGATTCATATTTTGGGATGGTGTTCCTTGGAGTTTTCCATGAAATTGAATGGAAAGAGCATTAGGTAAAAGAGAATAGTTATGTACTCAAATAGATTTTGTAAGTTCTAGGATAAATGGAATGAAATAGATCTGTTTTACTCAGGGCTTCTGACAGCCTTTGATGTGTTGGACGTGAACTGCAGAGTTAGGCCCAGTTTCCTCATTTATTCTCTATCTTGAAGACATTTATTTATGGTATGCTTACAAGACCATTTCTTGGATTATATTTTGAAGCATATAAGACTACAAAATTTGTAAATTATCTTTTTTTTTTTTCTACCTATCCAGCTTCTGGTTCTTTCAACACTTTTCTCAGCAGGCAGTTTAAAGAGGGGATGAGGAGAAACAATGCACATTTGACTTGGCTAAGTAAGGTCAATGTGTTGCTTTGGGGTTATTTAGAAATTTTGAGTTTTGATGTTTCCAGTTGCAGACTGCTCAACCAATTGCCTTAATTAGCAATTTGAAAAGAACTGTGTTCTGATCAACATGTGCTGTGTGTGCTGTGCGTGGGCGTGCCTGTTTGTATGTGATAGTGGCGTGTATACAGTGGCAGAAACTGTTCAGGATGCCCTTGAGTGGACCTTGCTCTGTCCCCTGGGTTGTACAATCAGTGTCAGTTGGCTGGTCTATATGAACACAGAGGAGCCTATGACTTCTTGTGCCTCTCTGAGAACAAACAGCCATAAGATGTGAGAATGATCTGGCGTCACAAGAAAGTCCCTTTTCTTCCTGCTGTAACTGCTTTTCATCTCACATAAATTTTGCTGGACAGTAGCAGAAATGTGTCTAGTTAGTTTGGGGCTTCTCTGACTTTTTCTCTAAGGTTGTGAACCAAGGTCTGAGGGGACATGGGCAGTAACAGGGCTTTTGTGGGACCATCTGTTGTGGTTTATTATCAGTCTCTTTCAGCAAGGACAGGACCCGGACGTTGTCCTTCCCACTGGGTAGTGGTTTATCCACACCACAGATCCTTCTTCGGTGTCCCTTTTCCTGGTCTCCTCATGTGTTTTATTTTGGAACTGCATTGGGTGGTGAGGGACTCTGCACTATTATCTCTGACCTATCTTGGCTACACAAGCACTTGCTTCTCCCTATATGCTTCCTTTGGGCTCAGCCTGGGGAAGGACCTTGATCTTGTCTCTGCCTAGTTTCTTTTAGTCTGTTTGGTGCTTACCTTACATTCCCTCCCTTTGCTCACTGGAGTGGAACAGGGTTCAGACTTCTTTCATAAACATTCACTCTACTTTGCCTACTCTGCTCTTCAGTTCAGGAAATCTTTACTTGCATGTATCTGCATGCTTGTGCATGCATGTATGCATATGCATGGAATGAAAGGAGTGGTATCTTGGTGTGTTGCTACCAGTTTTCCTCTTAAAACTATCTATAGTTTACATTGTTTGTTGTTACTTATTTATCTACTTTTTTTAATGAGTCAAGATCTTCAGTATCCCAGTTTGATCTTGAACTTGCTATGTCAGTGAGGGATGATGGCCTTGAGTTTCTGAGTAGTTGAGATTACAGTGGAGTGCTACCAAACCCAGTTCATGGGATGTTGGACATAGAACCTAGGACCTTAGTAAGCTAGGAAAGCATTCTACCAAGTGAGCTGCATCCCTAGCCAATTTGTGTTCTTTTTCTTCTTCCCAAGGACTTGACCTTTCAAAGTCAAAAGGTAAGAACTGACTCTTTCTTCATATTATCCATGAGGCATTGAACACAGAATATGCTCTGAATTGAAAAGAGGCCAGGAATAGTCTGAATAAATATGTAAGAAAGCCTTTAGTATTTTCAACATTTAGAGACTTTTATTCTTCTTTGTCTTTACACTCTGGTGTGGCCATCATCAGTTCTTGCTGGGACCTGGGCAATTCTGCCCAAATTCACAATTTCTCCTGACCATTAACGTTGTGAGCAGGATCCATTTTTGTTGTGGGGGCCTAGCATATAAAACAGATCTTTGTCTGTAATAGGTGATCACTATACTTATTGAATACTTAATTTAGTGTAGGTGTCCTTAGGATGGACTTTGGTCCTAAGAGTTCATAGACATTTGTAGAAAGAAGAAAATCCAGGTTTCCCTCAACCCTGGCTGAGAGGTTGATGAAAGATCCAGAGGTAGGACATTTGTATCCATGCATAGTCACCTAATAGAGGCCCTAAAGATGGCTACTTGTAGGATTATTATTGGGAATTCAACATATTCTAGCAAGTGATATCCCACTATGTGTGAGATGGGAGCATAAAAAAGGCAACATGTATTTCTTATTTCCCCCTTTGATAGACTTTACCAAATAGTCATAAAATAGATTAATCACTTATATATAGTGTGCTAATTCTATCCTGGAACCATGCAGTATGGAAGTTCAGGCTGGCCTCAGACTGGTGCTCCTTCTACCTCCTCCTCCTCTTCCTCAGCACATCCTTCCAGCATGTGCTACCACCAGCAGCCACTGTGGAGGTTTAGTTTGAAAGTGATAGTGTTGCCTAAAAAAATTGAGGTTCTCATAGAAAGGGTTTTAAAGAACTATTTATTGTGTATGTACATGTATGCATGCATAAAGCCACAGTGTGCATGTGGAGGTTGGAGAACAACTTGTGGGAGTTTATCTCCTTCCACTTTTTCATGAGTTTCTGGAATAAAATTTAGTCTTTGGACTTGGCAGCATGTTAAAGCTGTCTCGCCACCCCCTTGTAGAAGAATTATTGAATAGGGAGTTTAAGGGTAAGTAGAAGCTCTCCAGGTGGCAGAAGACATTTCAGGAAGAGAGGACAAAATATACAAAAGGTATGGGAGGGTCACAAATGGTCCTGGGTACTTGGGAAATGGTTTAAGTTTGATGTGGTTGAAGTCCAGAGTTGGAAGAGTGGATGAGAGAGAGGGAAAATGCTACAGGGCTTCCTTTCTGACTAAGCAGATTCTATGCATATTTGACCATGGAAATGGTGCAATTAGAGATTTATTCATTTTTCTTAATGTGATATAAAGCTGTCTTAGACATTTCAGGTGTGCAAGTAAGTGGTATTAAGACATGGCACAGCCTCAAAATGAACACAGTTGGCCAAGTAAGAGCCGTGTGTGTGTGTGTGTGTGTGGATGCTCCTTTGGAGAGTGGTGTTGGTTTGTCAGAAGCCATTCTGTTATAGCGATTGGCTTCTGACACAGCTCTTTGGAGATCTTTAAAAACAAAATTTGTATAAAACTGATCTTACTTATCAAGAGTTTCCCTCACCCCAAATCTGTCTCAACCACTCTCAACTTGAACGTCCTCTCCCTTTCTAGCCTTTTAGGGTCTCAATTCCCTCTTTGCTCCTTGTCAACAGTTCTTGCCTTTGCAGGGAATGCTCAAAGAAAAGACGTGTCTAGAACAAAAAGTTTACTGTCTTCAGCCTGTCACTGTGACACCTGCCTTCCCTGTGACTGTTGTCTTGCTATGTCCCTGGTCATTGTTGGTGCCGTTGGGTTTCTGATTGTCTGTCTGTTCTCAAAGGTTGTAGCTGCTGTCCTCTTTCTTCTGATTACTGGTGAAGGTATTTTCAATATACAGTTTACTATAGACCAGTAAAAATTTTTTTAAAGCCATTCGTCTAACCAAAAGACCTAGAATCACAGGTAAGTTAGGTTCTTCCTGGGATATGAGCCCAGCAGGATGCCTTCAAAGAAAAGAAAGGGAGAGAGAAAGAGAGAGAGGAAAAGAGGAAAAGTGAAAGAAAAGACATAAGAAGACGGTTACACATGTATCTTAGTCACCTTTCTCTAGGGACAAGTGAGAATGCAAATTATTTCTGTGATTTAATCTGTGACAGGGAATGCCAGTGACATGGCTGTTCTCTGGCTGGTGTCTCAGCAGGACATTTTCCAGTGGAGTTAATGTTATAATTTCAATTTGAAATCCAAAAAATTCCCCCTCTCGTTCGTGTTTTGAGAGTTTGGTCTCCTTCAGTTGGCAGTGCTACTTGGAAGGCTCAGGAGCCTTTATAAAACTGGACCTGGTGTGGACCCTTGAAGGCTATATCTGTTCCTAGTTCCAGTCTAGCTTTGTCCATGGCATGTGTCCATGCTGCCTCATGTGCCTGCCTTTACACCTCCACACCATGATGGACTGCAATACCTCTGAAACCATGAGCCAGAATAGACCTTTCTTCCCTGAAGTTGGTCATATTGTGTAATTTGGTTACAGAGTGATGCTGGAACTAATGCAATGGTCTAGAAACAAAGAAGGTACTTTGAACAGTACCTTCTTTAGATAGGATGGTTTGAGTCTCATGAAGATATGCCACCTTGAGGAAATGGAGATGGGAAACCCTCATGCCCTGATAACTGTTGTGTGCCCTGACACTTTTGTTTGGCTATGGCTTTTGAATTTATTTGTCCCTTGCCCCTCAGCTACTCTGGGGTGCTAGCCCGGCCTGATTCTTTTAGTTCAGCCCTTGTCTGTTGCTGTGTCTTCCATTTGGCAGAATTCTACCTAAATGGCAGAAGACTGGCTAGTCTCTGCCAGAAACTCAGGATTGTGCTATTGGAATTAATATGAAAGAAATGCTGAAAATGTAGTAGCCCAGTGCATTTGGACTTAGCCTAACAAGTATTTATTGAGCACCTGCTGTGTTTCCTGCCCTGGTTGAATTTATCATTCTGAGAGGAATAGGTCTTGTAATTTGTAATTCTGAAGTGCTGAATTTATGTAAGGGTGGTGCAGAATGCAGAGGAGACCTGTAACAAATCTAAGTGGCTGAGAGCGCTCTTCAAGATTTTCTGATATTGATCTGCAAAGCTGAATTCTATTGGTTAAGCTGTCTCATCACTAGCATTTCTAGAGCTCCTTGAGATCCAGACAGAATCATCCTTTCATTTGGAAATGGGTCAGAAGTCACACAAATATTTAAGAGGTCAGGCATCTAAGTGCTTCTAAGAGAAAACATAACTCTAACTCTAGGTATAAAAGAGCAAGATTGTTCCAGAAAAAGGATTTTAGTGTGTGTGTGTATCAGAGGGCACTGTGTGTCCCTGTGGAAGACCAAGGGTGATTTAGGGAATCATCTTGGATTGCTTCTACCTCCTTTTCCCTTCACTCTGGATTTCCCAGGCTCCGCCCTCCAGAACCAGAAGTGCAGGCAGCTACTGCACTGTTTCCACCTGGTTTTTTTTTTTTTCTTTTTTTTTTTTTAAACTTGGGACCCTGTGATCTGAACTCAGGACCTTCTGCTTGTGAGACATAGTCTTGATCTATGAGCCATGACTCCAGCTCAGAAAAAGAATTTTCTGATAGTTGCGCTCAGAGTGGTAAATATTATCATGGAACAAGTGCTTTTAAAGGCGAAATGAAAGCTATGGATCCACCAAAGTGCTCTGGGTAGAACTGAGTGAAATACATGGCAGGTGAGTGGGGGAACTGGGATCCCGAAGGAGGCATGGGTGCCCAGACCATGTTCTGGACAGGGCCCATGCGTGCGCTCCTCTAATCATACCGAGCTCATGGCCAGTCTCACAATGAGTTCATGATGGGTGGTAAAGCATTACTTTTAATAAGCATTGGTTTCCTCATTTGAGAGAGGAGACAGCAACACTTTGTGAATGTGTGTGTTTGTGTGTCTGTGTGTGTGTATGTGGGTTAGTCAAAATGACACACATCAGTATTCCTAGTACAGTCCTTGGCACAGATTGGCATTCACAAATGCTAAAGTATGGGTAAAGTGGATGTCAGCAGTTAGCATCCTAGATGAGAACCTGAGCTTTACCATGTATAAACGAGAGCAAGAAGGGGCAGAATCCCATGGGTTTCCCAGCAGGGGTTGCTGAAGAAAGAAAGTTCTAGTAAGTAGTAGATCATGTGCTGTTAGCTTGTATAGTTCCTGGATTATCTGCATTGGAATCGCCAGGGAGGAACTCTAACAAATTTAGACCTGGGATTTTGCCAAACTGCTTAATCAAAATCTCCAGTGGCAGATTATAGGGACCTGCATTTTAAAAGTGCTCTGGATTTCATGATTTTTGACATACTTGGCTGTGGACTGCAGTCAGTTAACCATCTTAACTGTGGTTTGTTTGTTTGTTTTAGTTCTGGGGAGTGGACCCTCACACATGCCAGGCAACTGTTTCAACATTGAGCCATACCCCAGCTCTGCATACTTTTTCAAAACAGAAATTTCATAATTAGATTATTCCTGAAATACAGGGAAGAAAAAATACCTTGTGCTTATTACCATTATTTTAAAAATAAAAGGTATGTTTTTACATATTTGGGTGTATATAAAATGAGTCTGATGATTGGGAATGATGCTTACCCTGGGGACTAGGCATGGGGGTAGGGGAAGGGAGAATAATAGAGTGGAGATAGAAAATAATGGAAGGATTTAAAAAAAGACTTTATAGTCTTCAGTTTCATTGACTTCTAAAATACATATCACCTTTTAACTTAAAAACTTCACAAAGTTGACAGTAAAGAAGAAAATATTTATTTATTTAATCATTCTGAAATACAGGGGATCAAAGTCAGGGCTTTGTGCATGCTAAACATGGACTCTAACACTGAACTACAGCTTCAGTCCAAAGAGATTTATTGACAAAACTTCTAGAAAGAATGTCGATGCTGAATTGTGAAGGGAGAGAGTACTCCTGGTAGAGTTATTTAAGTCATACTCACCTCATCGTGGGATTCACTGCGTGCTGCAAGAATGACTACAGAAATCAGCTGTGAAATTGTAATAGTCATTTCCCCATGTGGTGAGAACACTTTTTTCCCCATATAAAAGAGGAAAAAAATGAATATTCTAAAAGACGGATATAGGAGTGGTAAGTTTAAGCCCAACCTTTTAACTCTTGGGATTTAATCAAGGAATTTTAGGGTGCTATGGCCAAGCCTGGGACTGAAAGTCTAAGATCTATTGTCTGTTTCTGATCGGTGTCTTTTGAACAAGTTGATTGTGCATTCTTCCTCATCTACTAAGGGAAAGCTTATCTGTTTCAAAGCACTGTTGCTGTGAAGATCGGAGGAGGTGGCGTGTGAGAAAGTGACCTCCACAGGGTGTGCAGTACTTTTTTTCTAGCTTTTTCTAGCTCATCCTGGACTTGCAGCTCTTACAGTGGCCTTGTTCATGTGTCTGCCTCCCTGTGAGCTCATTGAATGCAGAAGCCTCATTTATTCATTACTGGATCCTTGTGTTTAAAGTCTTCCACATGGAGGCATTAAAGTAAGTTCTGGAATAGCTATCAAGGACACACACACACACACACAAAATACATGCACAGCTCAACATAAGCCTGTGAAAATACAAGATTGTCTTTTAGAAACATCACCTTTCTTTAAAGGTAATTCTTTAAAGGAATTTTAAAAAATTGAGCTACGTCCTAAGCAGAAATGATATTGCTGGGAGAAAAGAAAGAACTTATTAAGAAAACTTTCAGATTTCTAAAGAGACAGAGCTGTGCTCTCCTTCCTCATTACTGTCAACTGCATGACTGCCATTTCCAGGTTGGTGGGGTGGGGGGCAGGATGAATGAAAACAGACTGTGCAGAGGCAAATCCTGATACTCCTAGAGAAAGATCTCCCAAGAAACGAGAGTGCCCCCTGGCCCCTGGCTTGACTCATTGTTGGTTGGAGGCCAAGAATAAGCCTTCACTGAGTTCCTCAGACAAAAGCGTTCCTTGGCCTCTGCTCCTTTATCCCAGACCTGAGCAATAAACAGAGCCCTTCACATCCCCCTGCAAGTAGGAAAAAACTCAAAGTTGCTTGACAAAGTTGGAAGAATTATCTGTGGTCTAGCTTAGGGGGTTCTGTTTGTTCCCCAACCTGATGACATCATCTGAACTGGCAGGGGAGGGCCAGAGCCAAGTCTAGTAGTGAAACCCTGGCACAGACCTGTAGTTAGGAAATGGGGCCGGTTGTAGCTCTGATTCTCTCACTCTTTTTCATGGAATGATGCACGCACCCCACCTCCCCACCCCCACCTTCATCTACTTCTCCAGGTGTCTAAGGACAGGCCAGTCATAGCACCGTTAGATGGGTTTTTAACTGCTCAGATAAGTGTCTTACCTGGACCGCTGTCAACCTAGGTGAAGTCTCCAGAGACTTTACCTAAAAGCTCTGTCTGTTTGGTGTCTTAATTGGGTATTTGGGTGAGGATGTGAGTGTGGCTATCTAGATTGAGAATGGCAAGGAGGGCATCAAAAAAAGCAGGCTAGGAACGGAGGCTCAACATCTTTTTTCATTTTCTTTAATTAAACTTTTTTTCTTAAAACATCTTCATATATAAATACAATCAATATATATGTTTTTACTCCTTATTATTCAATTCCATTCCCCTTCTGTCTCACTTCATACATTCTCCTTTCCAATCAGTTTCCCTTGTACTTTTATGAGCTCATTGAGTTTCATCTGAGGTGTCTATACTGGCAAGTGCCTGAGTATTGGCTAGGGCATGGATGACTGATTGATCAGTGGGTAAATCATTGAGGAAAGATGTTTCCCTTCTCCTTCCTGGCAGTAGCCTTAAATAGCCTCTCAGAGTGGTGTAGCATCTCCTGATATATATCCCCTTTCAGTATTGATAGACCAATTATTGTGACGGTTTGGTGGAAGGGTACATCTCTGTAGCAAGTTCTTGGGTACAGTAGTTCCATCAAGAGTAGAAGATACTGTCTGGCCTTACCTCTCTTCACTCTCTTTTACATTCTTACTTGCTCCCTCTTCTGCAAGTTTCCTCGAGAGGCTCAACATCTTGATAAACTCATTGTAAGTAGATGTCATGATAAGTCAAGTATGCATCAACTACACCTAACCTACCAACATTACGGTCTCGTCCCATCTTAAACATGGCCTATAGTTGGGTAAAATCATGTAAAACAAAGCTCATCTTATAAGAGTGTGTGGACTGTCTTATATAATTTGCTCAGTGCTGATGAACAAGAGTTGGTTGGTTTTCCCTGGCAATCTTGCCAGGGGAACTGTGATTTGCTGCTCATTGGGAATTGTGTTTTGCTGCTGCCACCCATTATTGAGAAAGAATACCATGCCATGTATTGCTAGTATGGGAAAGGATTAAAATTCAAAATTAGACGTATGACTCACTCGAGTTTGTATTGCTTTCCCAAAGTAAAAGAAAAGAAAAGGAAAGAAAGCTCATCGAGCACCTCGGTAGTTGATATTGAATATTGAAGTGAGGATGGTTGTGGCCAGGTCTGCTCATTTCTAGTTGTGTGACCTGAGGAGTCTGTCATCCCTTTGAACCTGGTGTCTCATCTGCCAGCTGAGGGCAATACTCCGACTCTGGAGTTACTTAAGAGAGTAAAGGAGGAAGTGGGCACAGTTCCTTAGCAAAGCTCCTGGGCAGATCAAGAACCCAGTTGATGGTGTCTATTTTTGTTAACAATCCTCAGGAGTCTGTGAAATCAGGGCTTAAAATCCAGTTGTGCCACTTATTAGTTGTGGGTAAGTTTGTCCTCTCTGAAGTTCAGCTTCCTAGTCTACAAAGTAGGGGCAATGAATGATCTGTTCCTTGGGCATGTACTGGGCCAGAACAGACACATGGTAGATGCTCAATAAACAGTAGTCATAATTCAGAGGAAAAAAATCCCGAGGCATCTGAATAAAGAGGTGGGGGGAATGGCATGGGGTATTTACTAACAAAAGTGTGAAGTTTAATAGTATTTTTAAAAGAACACTTACCATGAAGAAGCTAAATGTTTTTAGATCTTCAGCTAGGACAGGAATTTCCTCCCACTCCAACAGATAAAAGTGTGGATGAGGGTAAGACAAATGGGCATGTGTGCAGGATGCCAGACTTTGGACCTTGACCTCCTCCTGATCTCCTCCAGGCTTCCACTCTCCATCTGATATTCCCCAAGGATTCTAGAAAGAAGTCCAGGATGGAGGGCACTGGCTGGAAGCTAACCCATTCTAAAGCACAGAATTTGGGGTTGGAGAGATGGCTCAGGAGTTAAGCCTCTGCCTTGCAGGCAGAAGGTCCTGAGTTTGGATCCTAGACCCCACATATAGACGCCTGGCAGAAGCGGGGGCGGTCTGCGTTTCCTGTCCTGGTAGGGCGGAGCCTGTGAACCCTGGGGCAGAATAAACAGAAGGAGGTGGAGGCGGTCCATGGTGGTTCCCCAATTCGCCCGTGGTTCTACACACACACACACACACACACACACACACACACACACACACACACACGCACAATTGAATAAAAAACAAATTTAAAGCACAGAATTTGGCCAGGACAGTGGTCCTGCTATTTACGTAGAAGAGCTTTCACCTGGTAGGACTGGTTCCCACATATCTGCTCTGAACCCATACCTAAATCTTGGCTCTGTTCTTTCAGAGCAGATCTAGAGTATGCGAGCCCACAGAGAGATTTGGCGTGCCTGACCCATTCCTGTAGGAACCAGCCTATACACCTGCCTCTCTTCTTTCTAAGCTGCTACCAGGCCTAAATAGCTACAAGGGAAGAGAGAATGTCCAAATTCTGGACTCACCCAGACCTAAGCTTTGGCATCCTTGGAAATGCACTAAGGATTTTGGTTCATGAAACTATCTTAGAACCTAATTAGATCATAGTTTCTAAACTTTCCTTGCAGTGGATAGATTGTTTTGTTGTTGTTTGTTCATTGTTTATTTTGGGATGGGTCTTACCATGTTGATCAGGCTGACTTTGAATTTGTGGTGATCCTCCTGTTTCTGTCTTCTGAGTGCTGAGATTAGTGGTGTGTGCCATAAATCTATATGGCTTTTTTCATGACCCTAACTTTGGGGAGAAGTGAATAAAATTGGCCTTATCACACTAGAGATTAGTATTTCCATTCTGCTGTAACCTTGCTGATCTTTTCATTGCTTCCAAGAATTTAATAGCCTAGTCTAGGATCAACTCAGGATATGCTGTCACCTTCTTGGGAAAAATGGACAGAGAATCGGTGAAATCTGATTCCTCAGTCCAGAATTGTCTTCCTCAAAGCCAGAGATTGAGTTATATAGCCCTGAAGAGTGAAGAGGTCCCTGTTGATATCTCTGCCCTTCTCTAGGTGTATGAAACAGTTATGACTCACTGAAAGAAAAATTCAGCTTATTTTTTTCCAAACTGACATCAAGTACTGTTGCAGTCCGCCTGCATGGTTAGTGATAAATGACCATCAAACAGCTTAAGTGAACAAGGGGTTTATTTCCTTATGATGTCGGGTTACAGTTCTCAGTCCAGCTTGACGGGAGAGCACACACCAACACCAGGGCCGAGGGAACTGGCCACACCATCACCACATAACAGCTGAGAGGGGACAATCCTTACTTGCCAGACCAGCATGGCTGGCCAGGTATACAGAAGGATGCCAACTCTCTCAACCAGCTCTCCGTGATTTATCCAAGGCCTAATCCCACCCACCATGGGCTGGGTCTTTCCCATCAGCTAGACGATTTCCTTCAGGTTTGCTCTGGGCTTAACTCAACCATCAATTCACTACAACTGTGCCCAGAGTTCAAACCCTCAACAGTTGACACCTATGCTTAACTATAACAAGTACCAGGAAAGAGGTAGGCTGTGGGCCAGTGATATGTTTCATGGAGATGCACAACAGAATTGATTAACTTCATGTACACATCAGTATCTCTGACTCTTCTGAATTGGATGGTCTAGTTGCACTGGTACCTATTCATACTTGTGACCAGCAGCCAGACCTGACAGAAGTCATTAGTACACAAGACACATGTGCTCTTGGATCTGTGCCACTTCCTGGGAAAGAAGCTATTTGGTCTCTGTATTGGTTAATGTTCTCATTGCTGCAACAAAATATCTGATAAAAGCAAGGGTTATTGGTTGCTAGTGGGGAAGGCATAGTGGGAAGAAGTGTTGAGGCAGTTGGTCAATCCGCTCCAGAGTCAGGAGGTAGAAAGAGATTACTGCTAGTCCTTAACTTGCTTTCTCTTTTTCATTCACTTCAGGACCTCAGCCCTTAGAATGGTGCTACCCACATTCAGGGGAAGTCTTCCCTCCTCAGTCCAACCTTCTAGAAGCATTCTCACAGACACACCCATAAGCATGTGTAATAGTTACTTTTAACTATTGCTGTGAGACAACACCGAAAGTCAAATAACTTAAGGGAGAAAAGGAAATTTATTTACCTTATGGTTTTAGAGGGGAGATACAGTGTCTCATGGCGGAAGCAGCATGGCTGACTGGCCAAAGCTGGCAGGCTAAGTTATGGCAGACATCCACGTGGCTGGAGGATTCCCGGAGAGTCTCTCTTCTTCCCAGTCTCCTGTTCTATGGCTTCTTTTATCGGTCTGCTACTAGGAGGTTCCAATGAGATCTAGGAAGGTTCCCATCGGATCTGGGACTGGTTTTGTATTGTAAATGTGTTCATCTGGATATCTCTTCAGGTGGTCTCAGCTGATCTTAGTTAATGCCAAGTGTCAAATTGACATCCAGGATTAACTATCACAGCATGTTTCTGTGGTGATCCTAAATCCCATCAGTTTGATGATGAGGATTAACCATCATTGTCTCCATCCTCCTTTGCTTCCTACCTGCTGCTTTATGCATTAAGGTGTCTGACTCTCCAGGCCTCTGGTTTACCACTTTTGGTTTAGGTTAACAAGTTATACTCTGTTTTGTGTCTCAAATGATGCTAGTCACATTGGCTTGTGTGAATGGTTTGAAAATTGCATGACAGTGCAGCACACTGTTTAGTTTCTGTGATATAGAAATGTCACTGTCCTTCTAAATCTCATTACTGTCTTGTGTTAAAGACCAAAGTCACAGACACGTGCAACCATGTTCTCCTAATGACATCATAGCCATCTTAGTTTGTGTGAGTACCCTCTGTGATTTTTGGCACAATGAGGATGTTGCCCAACAGTGGCATACCTCTCTGAATGTATCCTCACAAATGAGTGATGCACAGCTGTATTTCAAGTAAACCCTCTTTAAGTCTTCATAAAGATGAGCTTGAAAGTACAGTCAAGGGCAAGGTGCTGCTAGTCAAAGAGGAGCATTGTTCTGTCTGACTGTCCTTGAGGACGGTTTGGGGAGGAATGAGGGAGCTGTCTGCAGCTGCTAGAGGCCACTGAGGACCTAGTGATGTGGAGGATGGTGTCCTCTGTTTCTCCTGTAGTTGTCACCATAATGCGTTTTGCAGGATGAAATGGTGGTGATAGTTTTAACAGAGTAGAATAGTTCATGAAGATCCCTTCTGCCCAGTGTGATCCAAGGACTCTGAAGCCAAAGAGACTCAGGGCTGAATCCCATCCGGCTCCATCAGTTAGTAGTTGTGTGACCTCGGCAAGCCATCTTGTCTAACTGTGCTTCAGTTTTTCCCTCCTCCCGTTGGCCTCCCACTGTACGCTTATGAAGGTTCATTACAGAAGTCTGTGCCCAGTGCTTACCCAATGTCTGGAATGTGGGCCCCACTCTGCAGAAGTACTCTGTTTTTCTTACCCAGATTCTGAGGGTTTGAGTGGATCCAAGAGTGAATTTAGAACCTCTAAAGCAGACCTGGCAGCTTGCAGGAGACTCACTAGTGTGTTTTCTTTGGCTATGTCACATTTGCAAAAAAGAATTCATTTCCAACATTTAAAAATCAAGAATTTTTTTTTTTCAGGCGCACTCACATAAAATCCAGACTTTTGGCATCTCTTGCAAAGTAGGAAGATCATTCTCAGAGGAAAAAAAAATGACTGCCCTCTTCCCAGGGTCAGAAACTCAAGTTTTTTCTAGTGTATCTACTAAACCACTTCACTCTTTCTTGCTGCATTTGGGGTTTTTGATCTTGGAGGTATAATCAACCTGCAATCATTGCTCCATAAATATGATGTACTGCAGAGGGCTTTGGAGAAGTAGAGCTCAGGCTGTATTTACTGGCCGGGATCCACCGTACCGTCTGTGTTATCAATGAGACGATGAAATGCAGAGCGTAAGCTTCAGCGATCCACTGGATGGGGCAGGGTCACAGTCTCGTAAAAGAACCTGGGAGGCAACCATGACTTGTACCTGTGATTGGGTGACCCCCCCATTTCAATGTGTAGGTGGGCTGAAATTTAATAGGGAGAGAGTGTGAAGACTTGTTAGGCCAAGTGTGGGCAGGGGAGTGATGTACTTAGCTGCAGCACTTGTGAAAATGACTTAAGATTCAAGTTCACGATGACTGTGGGTGTGAGTCACCGTGAGCCGCTGCCAGCAAAACTAATCTGATCCGGGCCGTGTTTATAGAAGTCTAGTGTCTGGAAGACCTTTCGAACAAAGCTGTTTTGAAGGGGACAGGCAGACGACCTCAGGAAGTTTTGAATGCCTTGGACAGGGGGTGTTTGAGGCTTCTTGAGATGCTCCAGCCAAAGATTGTCACAGTGAGGATTTAGGCTGAGGAGGATTTAGATGAGGTGACATGGAAGGCTGTTGCCAAGCCTGATGCTCTGCTTTCTATAGCCCATCAGAGGAAGAAAATTTCTACAACAGAAGGAAAAAAAGTCTTGCTTTCAGAGAGGAGAAAGCAGAACATATCCAAAGGCCAATTAAATGCAGCTGTTTGGTCAAAATAGGTTGTAAACTTCTGGGTCTTACCATGTAACTTTGGCCCTGGGCTGTGGACGTGCAGATACTCCTATGTCTTCCACTCCCCACCTCTGACCCCCTGCCTTACTTCTCAGAGATGTGGAAGACAGGATCTGTTTTGCACATTACTGATAATTTTTTTTAAAGTTGAACTTTGAGGCAGAGTTTGCAGACTGATGATACATGGGCCAAATCCAGACTCAGATGTTTTATTTGGCCTGTACTGTCTTTTAAAAATGTGCATTTGATGCCAACATGTAAAACTGAGGAGAGTTCACATAAAATCTGGCCTTCTAGCACCAGAAGAGTCAGAAGGTCTGGTGGCGATGGCCTTGAATTCCCGCAGGGCAGCTTTGGCCAAGGTTGTATGTCCCATGACAGCTCTCTTTGACAGGACTGGGGCTTCACTTGGCATTATTCTCCTCCTTGTCATGTGACCAGTTTTAACTATTGGAGTGACCTGGATGGCCTGTGCAGGTATTGCAGTTGGTGACCTGGTACTTTGGGGATGTCAGGAATATGCTCAGGATGCTGCCTATGACTCTGTTGCTCATCCACATAGTGGTGCACAGTGGTGTGGGCAGTTGGAATCCACAAGCAGAGGTGCCTGGAGTGCTTTTAAAATATTCCCATGGCTCCTACACAACCATTCTCCAGCTACTTCATCTCAGTCAGTACCCAGACGGTCCTTTTGACAGTTTCAAGGCAACCAGTATTTTCTCTTAGATTGGCCCAAATTTTCATCCTTGGGGCTTCCACCCAGTGAGCTTACTCTGGAGCTGAGAAACCCTCCAGCCATTTGCAGATAGATGCTGGTCTTCTCCTGGTGGGATGGCTGATTGTTCTTGTTCTGAAATCAGATAGGCCTGAAGCAGTTGCCTTCAGGTGGCTGAGCTGTGTGGTTTCTGAGTTTTGTAGGAAGCACTATGGAATTGTGAAATATATATTTGGCTTTTGTCTCTGCTTCCTGTGTTACAACTCCTAAAATCCTCGGGGTTTTCAAAATGATGTATATCTTTTTGTATGCTAATGAACTGACTGATGGCTGGCAGCCTTTAGGTAGCTTTAGGCTGAGATCTGGTCTTCAGAAAGAGGATCATGTCCAGATATCCTAACCCAAGCATATTGGGTTTTCAGGACTGGCACTTACTCCATCTTTCAGAGAGAGAAAGATCTGAAGGTGGAGTTGACCACCGTTGACTAATGATGTAGTCCGTCATGTCTACATCGAGAGTTTCCATCAAAACACAAAGGGTAGGGACCGGGAACTTGAGAACCATGGAGATTCCTGGAAGGATGTCACACTAAACAGATGATGGAAGTTCTGTACCTCTTCCTCAGAGCTCATTCTATACACCTCTTCCTCTATATTCTTTGCAGTAGTACGTGTGTGTGTGTGTGTGTGTGTGTGTATACACAAGTGAGTACTTGAGTAAGTATTCCTGTGGAGGTCCAATGGTGAAATGGGAAATCATCCTGGATTGCTCTACCTCCTTATTATTTTGCTCTGGGGTTTTCCAGGTTATGTCTTTTAGGGTCTGAATTGCAGTTATAGCCATTTCCTTCTAGCATTATTATGAGGAATCTGAGGATCCAAACTCAGGTCCTTTTGCTTGCGAGGCAAGGACTTTAACCCATAGTCATCTCTCCACCCTTGCAATAGTATTTTTAATAACTACTAAACACAAGGGCCCCTTGAGTTTTCTGAGATTCTTTAGTGAATTAATGGGATCCAGGGAGGGGACTAAGGAAATTCTGATTTTCATCCAGAAGCGTGGGAGAAAAATGCTGGGGCTTGTGATTAGCATCTGTGATGGGGGCAGGGCAGACTTTGGGCCAATCTCTTGACTTGCAGGCTCTGAGCCATCTTCAGGTAGCTTTTGTCCTATAAGTCAAGTGGAACTGGAGGAGGTCCAGCAGGTATGTGCTATAGAATTGCTTGTGTGAAGGAAGAGAGGGCAAACAACTGAATCTGTTTTCTGCTCAAGAGCCATTCTTCCTAGAAGCTGCTCATTCTGGGCTCCCAGCCTCTCTTTCAGCTGCTGGGGTCTAGGAAAGACAAAGAAGAACTGAGTCTAGCTGTGAAGCTTTGGGATTCAGTGGCAGCAATCACAGGGCTTTAATCTAGAAACAGAGGTTCAGGGCCTTCCTGCAAGCCTGTTGATTGGTTTCTGCACTTCGTGGTGGAATCGCTGCATTACCATTGCATCTGTATTTCTCTTTGTTCTTAGGTTCTTAGGCTGACATTGGGATGTTGAAGTGCTCAGGCCACCATCTCACTGCCTTGTGCCGCTAGCCCTCCCTGGTCCTGAGGTCATCTTAGGCAAGCGTCCTGCTGGTCTGACTGTTTCTAGTGTAGACTTTGAGTCTGTCCTTTTGGAAGTCCTTTCTTCTATGGACATAAAATACTTTGAGCCATGGCAATCCCAGGTAGGTATTACCTCTGAGGAATGGCCAGAACATACCATGATGACTTGGTGTCTGGAAAATGCTGGAATCTGGGTAGCTAATAACCACCTGACATACCTGGAGAGGGTTCCGTTGGTAGGATTGTGGATAAGAGATGGTGATCCACATGTCTACCCTCCTCCCTGTTAGCTTTTGTCTACTCTCTTCTCCATATTTCCCATTGTTTGTTCTGGAAAAGGACGTGGCTTTCTGCCATTTGTAAAAATGGTACAGAATCTTGACACTAATATCGTTGCTTCTCAGTCTGAAATCCCAGCCCTCCCTCCCTGATCTGTTTAGCCTTCTCGGGGTGCATGTGCTGGGCTCAGTCAGAGTAAAGAAGTCTTGGATCTAAACGAGCTGCTTATTAATTAGATTGGTTCACATTTGTGATGGACCTGGTCTTTTTTGAAGATGTTATGTAGAAAGGCTGTGTGAGACTGTGGAGAGGAATCTGTGGAAAGGTGATTGGAGAGGGAATCTGTGGAAGGATGGCTGGGTAGGGAGTTTGTGGAAGGGTGGCTGGGGAGGGAGTCTGTGAAAGGGTGGCTGTGGAGAGAGTCTGTGGAAGGGTGGCTGTGGAGAGAGTCTGTGGAAGGGTGGCTGGGTAGGGAGTCTGTGGAAGGTGGCTGGGTAGGGAGTCTGTGAAAGGGTGGCTGGGGAGGGAGTCTGTGAAAGGGTGACTGTGGAGAGAGTCTGTGGAAGAGTGGCTGGGGAGAGAGTCTGTGGAAGGGTGGCTGTGGAGAGAGTCTGTGGAAGGGTGGCTGTGGAGAGAGTCTGTGGAAGGGTGGCTGTGGAGAGAGTCTGTGGAAGGGTGGCTGTGGAGAGAGTCTGTGGAAGGGTGGCTGTGGAGAGAGTCTGTGGAAGGGTGGCTGGGGAGAGAGTCTGTGGAAGGGTGGCTGGAGAGAGAGTCTGTGGAAGGGTGGCTGGAGAGGGAGTCTGTGAAAGGTGGCTGTGGAGAGTCTGTGGAAGGGTGGCTGTGGAGAGAGTCTGTGGAAGGGTGACTGGAGAGGGAGTCTGTGGAGGGGTGGCTGTGGAGAAAGTCTGTGGAAGGGTGGCTGGAGAGGGAGTCTGTGAAAGGGTGGCTGGGGAGGGAGTCTGTGGAAGGGTGGCTGTGGAGAGAGTCTGTGGAAGGGTGGCTGTGGAGAGAGTCTGTGGAAGGGTGGCTGGGGAGGGAGTCTGTGGAAGGGTGGCTGGAGAGGGAGTCTGTGAAAGGGTGGCTGGGGAGGGAGTCTGTGGAAGGGTGGCTGTGGAGAGAGTCTGTGGAAGGGTGGCTGTGGAGAGAGTCTGTGGAAGGGTGGCTGTGGAGAGAGTTTGTGGAAGGGTGGCTGGAGAGGGAGTCTGTGAAAGGGTGGCTGGGGAGGGAGTCTGGAAGGGTAGCTGGGGAAGGAGTCTGTGGAAGGGTGGCTGTGGAGAGAGTCTATGAAGGGTGGCTGTGGAGTCTGTGGAAGGGTGGCTGGGGAGGGAGTCTGTGGAAGGGTGGCTGGGGAGGGAGTATGTGGGAAGGTGGCTGGGGATGGAATCTGGCACTCTCTTCTGCAAGGGCATCTGTCTCCTTTCAGAGTCTCAAGGCTTGTGAAATGGCTTTGTACAAGGGACAGTCTGTCTGGAGCCCATTTTATTCTTGGGCAGTATGAGGGGCTAGTAGACCTTGAAGAAAAGCATATGTCTGCCATCCGGACATGCTCTAATGGAAAGAGGAGGGGTCACCATGCAGCCTCCCCTTAACCTTTCTGTTGTGCACTAGGTCTATGAAGACTGAGGTGCTTTTTCAGATCAGTGACTCCTTGAGGCCATTGTGCCTGCCCTCAGTGACCAGTGGTAAAAGGAGTCCATATGTCTTTGGAGCAGCTGATAAGGAACTGTGGCAGAGGGGGAGGGTAGTAACCCTATGTCCTGTGGACCGCATAACACATTCCTACCCTATGCACTTGATTTTCCCAACACTGTAATGCAGGTCAGTAGAGTGATTGTGATCTTGGTTTTAAAGTTGAGGAACTCCTCTAGACTTTGGCTTACTTTAAGATGTTACTGAGGAAAGGGCTCCCTGTTCTGATACATATAGAATATTCTAGTGAATTTTTT
The DNA here is from genome assembly GCA_023101885.1 of Typhlomys cinereus. Taxonomy (NCBI): domain Eukaryota; kingdom Metazoa; phylum Chordata; class Mammalia; order Rodentia; family Platacanthomyidae; genus Typhlomys; species Typhlomys cinereus. Next base: position 2,741,965 of record JALPQD010000108.1, read on the forward strand.
TCATGATGTGTCCTACCTCTTATCTATTAAAGGCTCTGATAATCCTATGAAAAAGAAATCTACTTAGCTCTTTACTTCCTTAACTCATTAAGTTCGGTACTAGTTTGTAACATCTTCTGTACATATCAACTTCTGTAAAGCAGCCAATAGTAAATACTTGAGATTTTTGTGCATCAGTAGTTTTGTCTCTGTTGTGATTGCTCTACCCTGCCATTATAGTGCAAAAACGTCTACAGACAATTGAAAAATGAGTGAATGTGCCTGTGTTCCAATAAATCTTTATATGTAAAAAAAAAATAATTGGGGACCCAGATTTCATTCCAGGGTTGTATTTGTTACCCCTCTGTTGTGGAGTGAGAATTCTGCAATGTGTTTGTGCTGTTTTAAGAGATAGAGAATCCTAGAGTTATTCTGTGTCCTGGATCATATAGCCCAGGTGTTAGTGAGCATGGGAGAAGCTGGATGCTTGCTTATTCTGGATACGTGACTACCAAGTGATGCCACAGATCTATCACCAGGTTCACAGCTATAAATCGTGTTAATTTTTCATCATTTGCCTCTCCTATGGAACAAAAGTAAGGAAGGAGCAAAATGCATTTAGTGTCTGCTGTGTGCAATTGTGCACGTGTTAATGTGCATAGAGGTGCAAGGATGTGTTTGTGTCCAAGTTGGCCTCAGTATACTTAATTGTGACTGATAGTTATCTAGTTCAAGGTCTTTAATTTAATTTAATTTTACTTTATTTTATGTTCATGGGTGCCCAATGTGTAAGTTTGAAAAACATCTCATTTTGTTCTATATCCTTATTACTTTCTTTATTCTGGGGTTTCCTAGGCTCCACCTTCCAGGGCCAGAATTGTAGGTCTCTATTATTTCTGCCTGGCTTTTGTTATGTGGATCTGGGATCTATTCTCAGGTTCTTTTGGTTGTGAGCAAAAGCTTTAACCCCTGAGCTATTGCTCCATCGCCTTCAAATCATTGCTTCAAAGCAGTGGAAAGTACTAGACAAATGATTTCCTAAGGTTATTTGAATCAAGATTTTCAGTGGTAAATCAGGAATATATTCAACTAACGTGCAAGCGTTTCCTAACTGCCTCGTATGTACCTTTGCTTTAGATAAAACATTGCATTAAAAGTAACCATCATATGGTGAAAGCAGAATTTACTATAGGACGCAGGATGTCTTGTGACACTCAGGCAGAAAAATACAGTACTAGATTTGGAGCTGATTTAGTTTGAATACCAGTAAGTATGCTTTCTCTTACTGTCTCCTCTCTATACAACTGCTTCATTCTTTCTCAGCAAGCCAGCCATCCATTTTTGATACTTAGACTCCAAGTCAGGTAGATAGTAGCTGGAAAGAAGCACTGATTTCCAGAACAAACACACATACTCTCTCTTTCTCTGTGTCCATTTTTCCTCCTCCTTTACTTGAGCACTGTTAATAAAGAGATTCTCATGGACTCAGTTTAGGTCATCCTTGAATCCACGTCTTTGTCACTGATTTGGAATTAACAGAAAGATGACAGGATGTATCCTCCCCTGTTGGAAGACAGGTGTTTCCAAAGAAGCCCTGCTGAATAGGTGCAAAGTTATGTGGAATCATTTTATCCTCTGGTATTTGTAAACTAATGGAAAATAAAGCAAATACATAGCCATGATGATATGATTGGATGTTCTAGATGTTCCATTAGACAGTGAAGATGATAATAATATCAGTAAGGAACAATTGGCCTGAATATAAAAAAAGAGAAAGGAGTAGTTATGATAAAAATGCATTGTATACATGTATGATATTCTAAAAGAATAAAAATATTATTTGAAAAAAGAGAAAGAAGAAAGTTGTATTGGCCAACATCATGAAATTTTGGAATATTCATTATCGTTAACTGCATTTATTTTGCTCTGTGACGAACATCAGAATCTGTTTGTTCTGTCTCCTTCCTGGCCTCTCTTAACCACTATTCTATTTTCCATTTCTACCAGAATAATGTGTCTAGATTCTACAAAGGAATGAGAACACATGGGCTTTGTCTTTCTGTGCTTGACTTATTTCAGTTAACATGAGAACTCCCAGGTTAAACCACGTTGCTGTCGATGACAGAATTTTAGTGTGTGTGTGTGTGTGTGTGTGTGTGTGTGTGTGTGTGTGTGCATGTGCACGTTTTTAATTTTAGCAACAGTATGTTTTATCTTATCTGTTGATAGACAGTTAGATTGATTCCTTATCTTGACTAACATGAGTACTGGGTTGTGCAGGTATCTCTTCAATATGTCAAGTGGATTTCCTTTGGATGGGTAGCCAAAGGAAAAGCTTTCTGTAGCAAATACTTACTCCCTGAAGGTAATGGGAAGCAGAGTTTTGACCTGGGAAAGCAGCATGAATAAAACTCTAAGTGTGTATATAAAATAGCCTCTGGGTGGGAGAAGTAAGCCAGAAGGTTCCTTGATCAGAGCAGGCAGCTAATTCTAGAAGGCCCCAGGAAATATACTCGGTAGTGCAGGCAGCATGGCAGAAGATCCAGTGCTAACCATAGCGAAGGGTCTGCAAGGCAGAAAGACTATCTCTGGGAAAAATTCCCAACTCCACACATGCAAGAGGAAGTCCAGACTTGATTGTGGAGCTGGGGGAATTCAGGGACAAGACTCAGATGTTGGAAACTAAGAGGTATCTCCAGTGTGTTGGGACAAGATAGGAAACAAGACAGAAACACTAAGAACTGGCAGGGAACTAGAGAGAGCAGCAGACCAACTGTCCAGGAGAATGGCGTTGCTGACTTTTTTGCAGCCATATTTCTTCATGAGAAAATCTTCCTTTCTGTCTCAACTGCTCAGACCTTGCAGTCCAGATTAGCTAGTCCTCTCCAGAGTCTGGAATTGATATGACCTAAGATGCCAGCCTAATTAAGTGACCTTTGTTTTGCAAAATATTCTTCAAATGTCTCATACTGAAAGGATAGTGCTTGGGATTTAGGACAGAGATGCTAAGCCCTGTGTCAAGGGCTCCATCTGTGCCCTTTGTGGTGGGAGCCCTTGTTTGGGGATGCAGCAATCAAAAGAGGCGCCTGCTGTCCAGCAAGAAGGGAGGGGAGCCCAGGCCTGAGTGCATTTAGAGCACAGCTGTTGGATCGTAGCCTCACAATCTGGGCAGCATCTTCTGAGATGAAAGAATGGCCAGTGTAGATACCACTGATGGTTAGCTTCTGAGGAGCCCCTCTGATGTCTGCAGCCTGTCAGAGGCAGGCAGAAAGATCACACAGGCCTTGGAGTCAGCAGACAAGAAGGGACATTCTTGGTCTTCTCTTCCAAGCTGTGAAGTCAGCCTGTGCCTCTCCTCTGAGATGGAGATGACAGCCTTTACTGTGATTGTCCCTGATGCATAGCAGGTGCTCAGCACATCTGTGATGTCTGAACCTGGAATCTGTCTTTGTCTCGCAATATTCTCTCTGCCTGTGTAGGAGCGCCTGATAGTCATGCAACTCCTGGTTGAAACTTCTAATATCAAGGGGCTGATCACTTCATAACCAGATTGACTCCTTGTTGGAAAAATCTACAACAGTCTTTCTGGAATAGAACTATAAGATGCCACTATCCATTGGAACAATCCAGAAAGAGTCTAAGTGGGCTGTCTCATGGTAATACTTACACTACTTGAAGGCAGTTCTTAAGGACTTGGAGTCAGGATGGGTAGTTTCTATTTGGTGTGAACATGGGCCTTTGGGAGACATTCCAGATGCAAACTATAACACCCACTCCCATTGTGGAGGAAAAGGAATTTGATTAGACTATGAAATCTGGTTTGAAGACCATATTCTTGTGTGAGGTAAGGCCCATGAAAACTTACCTGCCTTCCTAGGAAGGTCTCAGAGAAACAATCTGACATTCTAACAAGGTCCTCAAGGCATAGCCTGGGCCATAGGTGACTTGTATTAGAGTTTAAATTTCCTGCAGCTTAATTTATTTCAAAGGCTGGGGTACTATTTAAGAAACATAGAGTTTAGGATCTGGAGGCTTGATTAAGAAGCTCCATCCTTATCAAAAATTTTTGGTGATAAAATATATAAAACAAAAACTCCTGGAGACAGAAACCATCATTTTACTTTCTGTGTTGTTGTAGTTACTCTTGTTTGTAAGATGGTACTTTGACACAACCAGCTTGAGGGAGAAAACATTGCTTGGTTATGGTTCCAGAGTACATCAGTCCATTATAGCAGAAGACATAGCTGGAGGCAGAAGCAGGGGGCTGTTTCAGATCACTGACTGCAGTCATCCAGAGACAGAGAGCGGGAGAGCAAGAAGAAGCAGGGCTGGGCTTTCAGCCTCCAGGTCTACCTCTTGTAATGTGCATAATTCCAGGAAGGCACTAACTCTTTCTTAAAGGTGTCACAACTGTCCCAAACATTAACACCAGCTAAGGATTCAAACCCATGAGCCTGTGAGAGCCGACTCACATTCAAGCCATAACATATGTCTGTGACTCTGACTACTCTATGTACATCACAGAAGTGGAATCATCCAGCATGTATCTTCTTGTGATAGACTTTATCTCACTTGGCATAGTTCTTCAAGGTTCATCAGTGTGATAGACTGTGTTATAATTACTTTCTTTTCAAGGCTGAATAATATTCAATTGTATAGCTATACACCACTTGGAATATCAGTGGATGCTTGAGTTGCTTTTTTTAATAGTTTGGCTATTAATAATTTAATAGTTTGGTATAAAAAGCAGTGGCCATATCAATATTTAGCTTGTTTATGGCTTAGACAAGCGACTTAGTCAATTAGTGCTCAGTTTCTTCAACTGTTTAACTGGACTATGTCCTTTTTCTGGGATTGTGTAAGGTTTGTTATAGGTAGTGTCTTGAGCTCCATAAGATGTCTGTCACTAGTGTGGCTCTTTTAGAGCACAGTCAGCCAGCATGTGTCAGATATCTGCTGTATTCAGCTTTGCCATGTTGACACATATTAGAAATGTTTAGCACCTGGCTCCTCTCCAGGAATCATCCCAGTTTCAGACACGTCCTCCATTTGCATTCCCTTGAGACTGGGGAATGGGCCTACCTCCAGGTAAGAAGCAGAGGCTTCCCGTTTAACGTCAGGTCTGAGGTGGCACTCAGAGAATGGCATGGGTCCCTCCAAATGGTTCGAAGCCATGGACAGATAGCTAAGGGGGGATTCATCAGGGGAACTGGCTCATGCGATAATAGAGGTGGGTAAGTGTCATGATGGGCTGTTAATGAACTGGAGAACCAGGGAATCCAGGATTGTGATTCAGTGCCAGACTGAAGGCCCCAGTCTGGCCTTCAGAGAAACAGAGAAGCCAAAACTAGAGAACCAAGAGATCCTCCTGCAAGTCATCAAGAACCTGCCCAGGGAAGCTGAAGTTCTGATGTCCAAGGGCAGGAAAGATGCTTTTGCTTTCAAAGACAGATTTTTTTGGGCTGGAATCCACTGTTCTCTCCTTGGCTGACTGGTTGTCTGCTGCCATCCAACAGAGCTTCCCCCAAATCTTATAACAGTAGAGGAAACAATGCAATCAATTATAGGTTGGTGTTACGCTCCAAGACAAAAGAAAACACAAAACTGTGAAACCATCTTGGAAGTCATCAAAATAGACAATTCTGTAAAAAGTGCCCCCCTGCAAGGCATCCAGGTGTATCTTGGATTTGACATGTGCCTGTGGAAATCCTTGATTCAAATGAAGGTCAGAGGATGTAGAGGGAATGTAGAGAATCTCCATCCCAAAGTTGCAAAAAGAAACTGTGACTAGTAAAGAAAATTCACTGTTGGAAACTAACCTCATGTTATAAGAGGATCAGATTTCTTACCCTGCAGACCAGAAAGTTAAAGGTGCAAAGACCAGAACATGTTGAAAACTATCTTCTCAGTTCTGGTTTGAAGAAAATGAGACTAATATTTCTGGGGAGATAAACCAAAATGGCCTTTGGAGAAAGAAAACTGAATATTTGGGAGACAAGCTGACTTGCTCTCTTTTAATAACACTTTATATATGTTTTGGATATCATATTGGGTGCCTATTTTGCATTCTCAAAAAAAAAAAAAAGAGTAGATCTAAAAAAACCATCAAAGCGAAGAGAACAAGAGAATCCAGGAAGCGACTTCAACAGGTCAGCCCTTCCAGCCCTAGCCTCTTGATTAAATTTCATTTTTTTCCAGTCTAACAAAGGTAGGCAGTCATTCTTCTTTGGTCTCAGTGAAATCTAAGCCATTTTCTCTTCAAGTCCTAGAGCCACAGAGCTGAAAAGGGCCACCTTCTCCAAAGCACTCTTGTGATCCATGAGGCCCAGAGAAAGGAAATCCCCCCCCCAACATCCTCCAGTGAGTTTGTGGTGGAACTGGGGCACAGATGCAGTATCTGCTACATCCAGTTCTTCATGTTGGGCATGCATGGTTAATTTCAGGTGTTGACTTGAAAGGATTAGTAAATCTTTTTACTTTAAAATCTCAATAACTAAGCTATTTATTTTTTTAATTTTTTAATTGAAAATTTTATTTTTTTAATTTATTTTTTCCACTCATACGAACTTGATAGGTACCCCATTCCCTCTACCCCTCCCTGGATTCCCTTGCTCCCTCCTCATTTTTCCCCTTCCTTTCCCCCCTTTCCTTCCTTTCTCCCAGTGTTCCCTCTTTCCCCCCCATTCCTGGAGCATCCTTTAGTGTACATGTCAAACTTCCCTCTGGGTCCTCTTCTCTGATGAGGTATAAGGACTCAGTAGCATTGCCTAGAGCTCTTTTTTGTGTTCCCTTTTAGTATAAGAATACTGTTGTGGCTGTTAATCCCTTGCCTCCAAGGATCCTAGTGCCTGTGATCCACGCTAGACTTTGAGGGGTCAATGACATGAATAACTGAGATTTTTATACAGTGAGATAGCATGGTGAGTTTTCTGGAATGTGATCCTGGATTGTTGGCAGGCAAGAAGTGAGACTCATTAGGGATACTGCCCTAGTCAGAATGTGCAGGTCCTTGGAGTGTCTGGGTGTGAAGACCATGCAAGAGCTGTCATCCGACAGGGAATATCCTGTACAGAGGGCATGTACCCACTTTCCTTCTGTCCATCTGCTTTCTCTGTCTGGTGTATGGAAAGTTGAGGAAGCGGGTGGGGGCTGGTTCTTCAGTTCCCCTGAAGATGGTACAAAGTTTGGGATTTTATGTTTCTATTGTATTTATTGACTATGGGAAGATTTTCCCAGGTCTGTGGTTTTTACTTTCCTGTGGACAGAGGACAGACACCAGAGAACACATCACGTGAAAGGCATTTCCAATAGGCACAAGGTATAGAAGTGATATGATTCAGGACCACTTAGTTCTCCATGCAAGGGCACTTGGTTGGCTCTAAGTGAGGCCTTTAATTCACCTGAAGATCAGCTCACTAAGTGATTTGCCCAGGCATGGAGTAGCATGCATGGGCAGGAAGATATGCTCTAAGACGCTATTAGAGTTAGTTCCATCCTTTCTCCAGTTCTGTCTTCTATTTCCCATTCCAGCCAACCAACATTTATTTTATCAGGTACTTCCTCAGAGTCCTCCATGCACCAGTGTAATAGTTACTCTTGTGTGTTGTTGTGAGAGAACACCCAAAATCAAGCAACCTAAGGGAGAAAGGGAGATTTGTTCAGCTTACGGTTCCATAGGGCAGATACAGTTTCTCATGGCAGAGGTAGCATGGCTGATGGCAGAAGCTGGAGGCAGGCTACATCACACCCATTAATAAGGCTGAGAGCTACAAGATACGCTGCAAAAACAGACTTCTCCAGAAGGTCGGGTGGACTCCTTCACCTCAACGCCCACCCCTGTGACCATCTTCTTCTAGCAAGGCTCCACCTCTCAAAGGTATCATGACCTTCCTAACACATGAGACTGTGGGGGACACATTTCATACCATGACAACCAGGCACCAGGTTTACATGAATGAACAGACACTTAAAAAAAATTTTTTTTTTTACTTATTTATTCAATTGTGCATGCATGTATGTGTGTGTGTGTGTGTGTGTGACGAATTTGGGAACCACACCATGAACCACCTCCAGCAACTTGTTCACTTTGCCCCGGGATTCACAGGCTCTGCCCTACCAGGACCGGAAACGCAGGCGGTCCCCACTTCCGCCCGGCCGAACAGACACACCTTTCTTACCCCTGTGAGCTTATGGACATGTGGAGGTCTTTCTTTACTACTACCGAGAACACTTTCTTTTTAGGGTTCATCTCAGCCCTGTTCTCTGAGACACGAGATGGTGCCACCAAATTTAGGTTTTGGAAACAGTGACCACCACCCACAACACTTGCACACCTCTGGCCAGATTTGGAGCTGGCGGAGCCAGAGTGGCTCATGCACTGTTGTTAGCTCCGCTCCTTCCTCATGGTGGTCAGAAGAAAAGAATGAGACTTGTCCTTAAGGCTTAGGAATCTTCATGAAATGCTGCAAAAATTATGTGTCCCTTTCTGTGTGTCTAATCAGTAAGGATGTGAGAAAATATGAGTAAGTTTGTGGCGCTGGTAGAGTCAGAACTGGGAAAAATCCAGATAGAACGATGGCTCATCACACCCATGAGGCCTTGTTGGTGTCCCTATGTTTTGACAGGAAATAATCAGATGGCTTTGCTTTGAGGAACCCACAAGCAGTTGCTTTATAAGCCAGAGAACCCCTGGACAGCAGATGTAGTGGTGTATCTCTCTGAGGGCTCTCCCATTCTCTCCAGCTTCAAGGTGTGTGTGTGTGTGTGTGTGTGTGTGTGTGTGTGTGTGTGTAGCAGAATTAGTCATACCCTGTTTAGGGAACTTGGAATGAGAGAAAGACAGAACTGGATGGTTTTCAGATTTTTTTTCCCCCCAGGCTATGGTTAGAGCCTGGAGAATTAGAAATTCCATACAGCTTGTGACCAGATGTGCTATCTTCAGCTGAGACCAGGCACTATCAAAGCAGTCAGCTTTCAACAACCTTTTTTAATTTACCTATTTGTTTTAATATTTATGGTGTGTATGTGTATGTGTGTGTGTGTGTGTGTGTGTGTGTGTGTGTGTGTGTGTGTGTGTGTGCTGATGTTTAAATCCAAAGCCTTTTCCGTACTAAGAACATACTTTGCCTCTGAACTCTATTTCCATCTCCTGGGTATTATAAAAGTAATGGTCACTTTCTCCACAACACTGTTAATACAGCAACACAAACAAAACAAAAACATGAAAGGTATATCAGAAAAAGACCATAAAGAGAAATATAGGGCTGAGGAGATGGCTTAGGGGTCTTTGTCTCACAAACAAAAAAAATCTACAAAAAAAAAAATGGTGGGCAGAAATGGTGGTGACTGGTAATTCTAGTCCTGGGAGGCGAAGCCTGGGAAACTCCAGAGCTTCCACAGATGTCCATATTCAGATGCCTTCTGGTACACACACACACACACACACACACACAAGTTTTGTTACAAAGAAAGGAAAACCAGGTGGTAGTTATTTGCCTATAATCTCAGTGCTTAAGAAGTTGAGGCCAGAGATCAGTGTGCATTACATAATGAGACCCTGTTTTTAAAAGCAAAAAGAAAAGGAAAGAAAGGATTAAAAAAAGGAAAGAGAAAGCTTCTTATACTTTCCTCCAATTCCATTCCATTTGTAGAGGAATATCAGTATTACAGGCTTAGTATGTAAGTCTCCAGAATGCTTTCTAGATGTGTACATACACAGTGCTCCTTTATATTTACTTCTTTTATTAAAAACGAACAGTTTCTTCTGGAAGTCTCAGCATGTGAGAATTTATTGCCCTCAAAAGCGGCTTACTTAATTTATAAAATTAAAATTCTGCACTATGAAATTTATTCATTTAAAAAATACAGGTAGGAAGGGAGGGAAGCTGGGATGAATATTCAATATATTTGTAAAAGTAGAAAAAAATGGGAAAAATACAGCTTGTTGACTTTTCTTGGTGTTGTTTCTTGAGACAGGGTCTCACCATGTAGCCTGGGCTCTCCTCAAACTCCGGCGTTCTTCCTCCCTCAGCCTCAGAGTACTGGGATTACAGGTGCAAGCGACCATATCCAGAAGCTCTTGACTTATTAGCAAAATTTTAGAGTTGTGCAACTGATACTCTAGTTTCAGAGTATTTTCACCCTTCCTGAAAGATTCTCTGTGCCCATTTGCTGTCACCTCCAACCTCGTTTTCCTGGATTCAACCAGAAATCGCCTGCTTGCCTCTGCACACTGATGTCATACAGAAGCATTGCATGCAATAGGATGAAAGTTATTCTTTTGTGACTGCCTGTTTTTAGTGGACATAATACCTTTGATGTTCATGCAAGGCTCATCCATGTTATAGCATGTACAGATTTCTAACTGTCGCATCATTTTCCAGTCAGGGTCTACCACAAATTCTTTATTTGTATATCAGCTGGTAGATATTTAAGCTTGTTTCTATCAAGTCTTTGTGGACATACATTTCAGTGTCCTCAAGTGTCTTGATAGAGCTCCACCTTTTGGCTATATGATCATGCCTTTAGCGAGATACCACTTGGTTTTCAGTTGTTTTGACAATATGAATAGTGCTATATTGAGATAATTATGCACATATCTTTGCATATATTGGTATTTATATTTGTATATTTATGTATATATATTTATATTTATATATAGATATATGGTTATATATTCAAAGACTTACATGATTGGTTCATATTCATTGATATATATCCAATAAATATAAAACTTTGAAATTCCAATAGATTTCTTTCTAAGACAAGTTGCTTCAACCTCCAGTGCTAAGAGGGACTGTTCTTGCAGACTCTTCAGTGTGGGAGTGATAGAAGATTCCCATCTTCCATAACTTTATAAGAGAAAAGTTTTCTCCTCCTTCTCTCAGACAAGCTGTTGTCCCTTCATAAGTTCTTGTCTTTAACTTCTGTTGGGTTATTTGTCTTTTGCTATGGCTCCAAAATAATTGTGCTTTAAGAAATTGGCTCTGAGAAAATGTACTGTAAGTTTTTATTCCTCTACTTGTCCCCCTTCCCAACACTATTCATGGTAATTATAACTATACAGATGTTTTACATTTTAAAGTAATCATATCTGCTAGGAAAAGAACACCATGTGAATTTTATAGCATCACTTGGTTATTTATAATAATATCCCCAGAAGATATGAGGGAGGTAAGACCCCAAGGAATGCAAACAATTCTATCCAACATATGTCTGGATGATGAAGAGACTGTTGTCAATGTTTGTTCTGTGATTGCTTGGTGTATGTTGCAGTTCACCTGCATGATTGCTGATAAATAACCATCAAATGGCTTAAGGGAAGAAGGGATTTATTTTCTTATAATTACTGGTTACAGTTCATAGTCCAGCTTGACGGGAGAGCACGCACCAACACTAGGGCCGAGGGAACTGGCCACACTATCACCACATAACAGCTGAGAGGGGACAATCCTTACTTGCCAGACCAGCATGGCTGGCCAGGTATACAGAAGGATGCCAGCTCTCTCAACCAGCTTTCCGTGATTTATTCCAGGCCTAATCCCACCCACCATGGGCTGGGTCTTTCCCATCAGCTAGACAATCTCCTGCAGGTTGCTCTGGGCTCAACTCAACTACTAATTCTCCACAAATGTGCCCAGAGCTCAAACCTGCAACCATAAAGTTCATACTTGTGCCCAACTATGACAGTGTATAAGCATATCGTCCATGTATCATTGCAAAATCAAAGACTCAGATCTGAACATTAGCCATCTGCCAACACCCAGGTAACCATGGCACTGATGGTCAGTTGTGAGCTAATCCAGCTAATCCTGACAATAACTCTGAGGTAGGTGTAGTTATTTCCCCGTGGAACAAAGATGTGGAAGGTGGGATGAACTGGCCTTATATTCACTGACAAGAGATCATTTTTGGCAGAACTCTAGGGAAGAACCAAGAGCCTAAGAAAGGTGGCATGAGAAGGTGCACTGAGAAGACCACTGACTACGCGAAAGGGTCAATCCCCTGGCTCCTTCTGAGCTTTCTGTTGGCTGTGTGGCAAAAATTAGCTGGCTGTTAGCCCTCAGGAGGAAGACCTGGATAGCAGGAGAAAGAAGGAACTTCAAGTTCCAGCTGCAAAGTCTAAGTAGTTTCTAGATGAACTTCATTTTGCCCACAGATGGTTTGGTCCTGGGGGGCATCCTGGGTGAGTGGGTTAAGCTAAGTGGGTGTGGTGATGTGGAGGGCTAGAAGAACTATGGTCAAAATCAGAAATGATACACGTCCTTCGTTATTCATAAGTTGTTCAGGAAACCTGGGGTGTCATGTACAGTTGAGGAAGGGTCACAGAGATGAGCCGTCTCAAGGATGTATTGTCTGGTAGGAGGATGGGATCTGTCTAGAAGTTACTGCAAAAGCAGTGGTGACAAGCGGGGTTCTTCTGTCATAACAGTATCTGTTGCTGGGCACTCACTGGGCTATAGGTAGCTAATATGGAGAGAAATATGGGGATCTGGCAGGTGACATGACACATACCTGTGATCCTGACCCTTGGGAGGCTGAGGCAGGAAGATGTGAGTTTGAGGTCAGCATCGGACTCACAGTGATGTGTCTGAAACCTAAACCAATGAGGATCATGATATGGAGAATTTTTTTCCAGGATAGGCAGCTATCTGTTACTCTAACAAAATGCCCAAGATAATTTTAAAGATAAAAGGTTTATTTTGGCCCTTGTCTATAATCACTGTGACCCTGAAGTACACCATGTTGGAACCAAATTGCCCACTTCAGGCAGGAGAGAGAGAGAGAGAGAGAGAGAAGAGAGAGAGACAGAGAGAGAGAGAGAGAGAGAGAGAGAGAGAGAGAGAGAGAGAGAGAGACTGACTAGGGTCCCATAACCTCCTCCCAGTGCATCTTCTCCCCTAATGACTCAAAGGACTCCACTTGAAGGATTCTACTGCCTCTCAAAGCCCCATCCTGGGCATCAAGATTCACCACATGGGCTTTGGGAGACAGTCAAGATGCAAGCGCTAGCAGCCATTCACGATTGAAGAACATGTCATAGTACCTGGGGTGCTTTACTGAATGATGATGTCTGCTATCTTTCCTCTTGGAGGAATTTTTGATGGATGAAAACTCCAATGCTCAGGGCTGTGCTGCTTCACCCAGCCTGAAACAACTAGCTCGGCTAAGATTTCCTGCTGAGGTCTCACTGGGACTGCACCATAATCAACTTCACACTGCTCAATTCTCTTCCTTCTCCTTTCTTTCTCTGAGTTTGGAGCTAGGAGCACAATCTAATACATTCCCTATGTGAGAATGTCCATCTTGGAGTCTGCTTCTCAGAAAGCCCAGTGTACAGCACCAAGTGATTTTAAGCACAGACCCTAGAATTGGGATGACGCGTTCTATTTTATTAGAAAGGTGTTTAGGGAGATCATACTTGCCGCAGACCAGAGTCGCGGCCTCGAGACCAGGGCTCCCCAGGACCGGGCGGAGAACAGAACACACGCGGCTCCCTCTCGTCCGAGTGAATCCTGAACCCGTTTATTGAAACTTTCGTGACAACTTTTATACAGAAAATTTTGGGGTAAAGAATGTTACACCTACAACAGACATATAATTTTTTAGTCAGCAAAAATCACCTTCAGGGTGGACATTTTTTCAAGAACCTAACCCATTGCTTCAGGGCAGAGGCACTTAACAGAAACATTCTCTCAGTATTTCCAAACTTATCTAATCTATAGTGCTTCACCGGATAGCTATGGGGCTGAGCCCACATTTTAACTGCTTTTTTAAAATACAGAGGCAGAATGATCTCCTTTTGATTTTAGCAAGGAACATATTTTACAATTAACTATAGGAGTCCCCAACACCCCATAAGTCCCAGCATGAGCTTTGGCTGTTGTCCTCTCCAGGTTGATACTCTCAGTCAGGCAGGTCGACATAGGCACCAGGCATGGCAGCAGGTTCTAACTTGGGAAGATGTATGTAGCTCATGTAGTCTCTACTATCCAAGCTTAAATTACATCTCTAAGGGGGGGGCCTTGACTTGAATACTCAAGGCCCATAAGCTATAGCTGGTTCTGTCGATGGAACACTGAGGTATGCACTGAAGAAAACACTTAAACAACATAATTATTAAAAGAATAACTTCTATAATAGCATCCTTCTATTCCTTTAATAGTAAGGTTGCTTATGTCTTCCTTTGAGGAATTCCAGAAGTGTATTGCCATCATTTAGATGACCCATCTGTGAACCATGCATACTCCAAACCTGGGGTCCAGTCAGGCCCCATATGCCGAGGGTGTCTCTTTCGAGGGTGTCTCTTTCGGGGCGGAGGCGATCATTGGTGGGAGTGCACTCAGATGGTCCATCTCTGTGATTTCTCATAAGAGTGCTGTTTGGGGTAGGAAAGACACGGCCCCCTTTGCTTCTGACATGGATTCTCCCAGTTTGGATTGCAAATACCATCTCCAGGGGCAGTCTTGGCATCTAGACTTTCTGGCATGATGGTCTCTTCCTTGGCCTTCAGCCAGGGTAAGAGGGTATCACAGTTTCTTTTAAGGTTCTGGTGGACTGAGAGCATAGTCTTGTACTTCTGGAATTTCTGAGTTAGTACGTAGGTGGGAATTTTACCCACCTATGTTTTAAGACTCTAGAAGTTATTCTCTAATTTCCTTAAAATCAGTGCAGACATTCTGATTAACAAGTCTACTTATTGTAAATGACTAGACATGAAATTTCTATTTAGTATTTGACTGAAACTTAAAAAGCAGGCTTCTTCTCTAGAACAGAGAGCAGGAAGCTAGTTCCAAAAAACCCTAAGAAAGGGCACTTCTAAATCCCAGAAGAATTCTTCCTGCCAGAGGCAAAACTTGAATTATCCCAAACAAACCTAGGTAAAAATGCTTAGCACCTGTCCCTGGACTTTATTGTGGCATACCGAGAAATTCCTAGCACTTGCCCATGGGGTTACTGTGACCTTCCCAGGGAACAGGCTTTAGGCCTGAACTGGGAAGAAACACCAAGACCTGACAATTCCCATATTTTTCCTTATTTCTCTAAAATAAAGCCATGTCCTTATCCCAAAACATGTTACTTTGAATCCACCTTTTCCAAACTGAGACATATTCTACCAGATTAGTTGGATAGGAGCGCAGCACATACTTTTTCCACAGCAGGCCTTAGGTTCAAAACCAAACATAGGTGTGCTTGAAAGCACAGTCTTTCTGTCTTGCTACTCTCTATGTGCAGGGCTTTAAGTAATACAAACTATGGGGTTATAAAACCAGCTTGCTGCATCCCTGCACTGGGCAGACCCAATGGAGAGGACTCACTATATCCAGGATGCCTGTACTCACAGAGCATTGGCATAGCAGCAGAGACCCTGTGATCATGTCTGTTAGTTCAGAGAGAGCAACTGGTGTGCCTCTGTGCGTGTGTGTAAGTGTGTGTGTGTGTGTATGAGCGCGTGTGTGCGCATGTGTGGTATACTTAAAATCAATGGATGGTTCTTAGTGCGGAGTTGTGTGAGGATGAGTAACAAGCTTGTTCTGGCTTCCTGAGACTTGCCAAGTTCCAACACTGAAAGTATCCTGTCTCAGAAACTCCATCGGTCCCTGGTCAAACAGAATAAGGTCCCTTGGATGGGGAATAACTGAAGTGCTCCGTAGATTCTTGCATCCAGCCATTCGTTTATGAAATAATGTTTTGAACATCAATGATGTGGCAGGCACCTGCTTAGGCTCTAGGGGTACAGTAATGAACAAGAGTTTCCCTGGCCTCTTGAGGACAGCTTATAAATGAGAGAGAGGTCATGAAATAGAGAAATAGGACTTGCTATGTCACCCAGTAGTGGCAGATATTGTGAAGGAAAGTGAAGGGTGTGGTGGGCTGGGAGTCCGGAAGTGTGCCCTGTTTTCCAGGCATGGGAAGCGAGACCTCTAGGATGGGGAGGGGCAGGAGGAGCTGCCAAGCAGATCTCAGAAGAGGGACACACTGCAAAAGGGACAGAAGAATACAAGGCAAGGTCCTGGAGTGCCAGCAGGCGTAGGGAAGACAAAGGAGGCCGGTGTGGTAGAAGCACAGTAAGGTAAAGGAAGAACTAAAGGAGTGGGTGGAGCAGTCTCCAGGAGCCATAGTGATCATGTGAGCCTGTGGGACGGGGGTGGTGGAAATATGTATGGTTTTATTTGGAGTTTATTTGGAGAGGGGAATTATGTTTTAAAGGGTTTTTATGACTATTGTGCTGAGAATAGATGACAACAAATGTCATTTCATTTCCTTCCTGGATTCAGTTTCTTTTTTTGGAGAGAAGCATCTTAGGCACTCAGAAAATGCTGGTTGAACGCGTGAATGGACTTTGCTGTGCCACTCCTGGTTGGTATCGCTGGGTTTAGAATGCACTGGCGTTATGCTATTAAATGTTAACAAATTAAAAAGGTAAAAAGATAGATTGCTGGAAGGGCATCCAGAGTTCATTTGGTTGGAAGAGACTGTATTTAAAACACAGATTCAGGAATGAAATCTCTAAGTTCAAATCCTGACTGTGTCCTTCATTCATTAGCTGTGGAACCTCAAGTTTATTTACTTCATGTGTTTAAACTGTGACGTCCTTACTGGTAACATAGGCACAGGCATAGCATAATATACACAACAGTAGTTATTTATGAATAATTCAGATAGAATTTAGTGCAGAGCCTGCAAATACTTTTTGTAGTTTTTTTTTGCATCTGGCATGTTGTACGTGTGTGAGAGCACACATGTATATGTGCTTGTTTGGAACCGAACACAGGGCTATTTTTGGTGTAGGACCCAATGTGTTTAAGTAGGATTACTTACATGAGCATGGGAAAGAGAGGTTACTTACAGGAACATGGGCAACTTAGCAGTAACTATGCCACTGAAGAAAGTGCCTCCCTCTCCCTCATCAACCATCATTTGTCTATTGCTCCTCAAGGAGGTGTGAAGCCTTGGGAACCCCTTCTCCTGTATTACATTTAAAAGGAAACACACCATACATTACATAAAATAACCATTTGCTTCTTAAAATGATTACTATCTTAATTTTTGTCAGTCCTGGGATGGAACCCAGAACCCAGAGCCTTGTATATGCTAGGT
This sequence comes from Typhlomys cinereus, assembly GCA_023101885.1. Classification (NCBI taxonomy): domain Eukaryota; kingdom Metazoa; phylum Chordata; class Mammalia; order Rodentia; family Platacanthomyidae; genus Typhlomys; species Typhlomys cinereus. The sequence goes on from JALPQD010000108.1 coordinate 2,759,044, forward strand.
GAGTGCTCTACCACTGGGCCAGGTCCTCAGCCTACTTGACTGTTTCATGCACACAGCTCCGTGGTATTTAGTACGCTCATATTACTGTGCATCATCACCACTATCCACCCCCAAATCTCTCAGCATCTTCCTAGAGTGAACCCCTGTAACCACCCACCACTAATTCCCTTCCCTTCCCCCTGGCAACTCTGTTCTCTCTGTCTCAGGGAATCCAGCTACTATAACTACCTCATGGGAGTCGCTGTTGGTGCCAACTCATTCCACTTAGCATAACGTTCTCGAGGTTCATCCATGGGTCACATATGTTGGGATTTCCTTTCTTTTTAAAGCTAATAGTCGGGGCTGGAGAGGTGGCTCAGGGGTTAAGCCTCTGCCTTGCAGACGGAAGGTCCTGAGTTCAGATCCTAGACCCACATACAGACGCCGGGTGGAAGCGGGGGCGGTCTGTGTTTCTGGTCCTGGTAGGGTGGAACCTGTGAATCCCCGGGGCAGAGTAAACAAGGAGCAGGTGGAGGCGGCTCATGTGGTTCCCGAATTCACCCGTGGTTCTATACATACACACATGTGCACACACGTAATTGAATAAATAAAAAATAAATAAAAATAAAAAATTAAAGGCCGCCCCCGCTTCCGTCTGGCGTCTATACGTGGGATCTGGGATCCGAACTCGGGACCTTCCGCCTGCAAGGCAGAGGCTTAACCCCTGAGCCACCTCTCCAGCCCCAGAGTTTTTTAATCCACTAATATGCTGATAGACATTTAGGTTGCTTCCATCTTTTGACTTTTTTTTTTTTAAATAGGGCGTTTGCTTTTTTTATTTAGAAACTTTTTTTTAGGTTTCTGAATTATCTTTTTAAAAAATCGTTATTGCTTCATACTGAATTCATTGAATGCAATGAATTTATGATAGTTTCACACTTTAATCCGCAGTTCCTCTTCTTCCCTCCCTGTCAGTCTCCCTCTTATCTTTTTTATTTTCTTGCACAAGCAACCCACTGGGTTTCATCTGGTTTGCCTTTGATGGCATGTACCTGAATATTTGTTGGAGTGTGAATCATGTATCAATGGGTAAACTACTGAGGAAAGCTGCATTTGCTCTTTATATATCCTGGATGTATCTTTGCCATATGTTTTATACTAGTTTGCTGGGGTGAAAAATAAGACCAGGAAGACAGAGGTGTGGATGTTGGATTGCAGTGACACCGGCTGATTTATTCAGTTGGAGCCTGGACTCCTTTGCCTATGAAATGGTGATGCTTATGCCTGCCTACTTTGGTGGGTCAGCTGCAAAAATCAAATTAGTTATAACCCGTAGGCTTTGCAGCTGTGCGTTCACCTTAATTGCCAGTAGCTACATGGTAAGAGTACAATACAGAATAAAGAGAATAGAGTGTGGGAGATAACTCTCAGTAAAACTTGCCACACAGGCACAAGGACCTGAATTTTATCCCTTGAACCTACATAATGAAAACAACATCAACAAAAAAGCCAGGCATGGTGTTGCATGTTTATAATCCGAGTGCTGGGACGATGGATACAGGGAGATCTCTGGGGTCTCACAGCAGTCAATCAGCTTCCTCAGTGAGTTCCACATCATTGAGAGACCCTGTATCAAAAAAAAATCATTGTAATGCTTTATAGTGGGTGTATATGTAGTTAATAACAGTTTTGATATCTGGGTTAAAGAAAACCATTTTAAAATGATTCTCATCTCTTTTTTTTAAAAAATATGGCTAGTGAAATATTTGAGAAGACACGCATGACTCACTTCACATTTTGATTGGACAGTACTTGTCCAATGTGGAGACCCCCCTTCCCAATACACATTTTCAGATCACAATCAGACTGCTCTGGGCATTCTAGCTCCAGGTTGGGATCTAAAAGGAGAGTGTTTCCCAAAAGTCCAAGCCTGCGCGCAATTTATATCTTTGAGCTGCTGCCATCTAAGTGGGAATCAACGTTCATGGCCCGAAGAAGCTTAAACAGGCCCTAGGAAGAATAGGCCTGACATTGCTGCTGGTGGGTCACGCATAGCATCTGTGGATGCAACGTGTGCAATTCAGAGACTTCCACAAACGATGGCTTTCAGCATCTCTACTCTGCTGGGATTTGTGATTTAGCTTCACCATGCCCCAGACACAATAGGTTTCTTCACTTCAAAGCCCAGCTCCTGTGGAGGCTGAGGCTGGGGGTAGGGAGGGCCAGGCTTTCCCAGCTTAGGTCTCTGTGTATAACTAATTGTATTATCACAGTTTCTTTAGGGGAAAATCACGCATTCATTTAGGACTTAAAAAAAAAAAAAGACATAGGGCAAGTTAAGATTCATCTGGTACCCGTGCTTGGGTGTAAAAATTATCCCTACAGGGCAGAGAAAAAGAATTTGTATTTGCAGCTGGCATCTCTGCTGTTATGCACATGTTCCTCTTCACTCCTCCCTAGTTTATATCTCCCCACTGATAGGCTCTTCAAGGAGCAGAGGAAGACAGCACGTGCTCAACCCAGAAACAGAGATAAGTTCAGAGCTGAAGCTGCTGGATAAGAAAGCTCATCTAGTTCAGGCCCAGGGGGAGCTGGGTGGCAACTGCGATAGGAGGCTGGGATTGTGTGGCTGCTGACCTCTGCACCCCCTCACCCCATCCTTGCTTTGCCAATGGCTCTATAGCTTCTGTCTAATGTTCTGCCTCTATTCGTGTATGTAAGCCCTGAGGATTCTACTCCTCTGGCTTGTCAGGCAGGACCTCCACCTTTGCTAGGTCAGTGCCATGCAGGGCCTGGTGGTTGGGACTTTTTTGTTTGTTTGTTTGTCACATGAAGCATTCTGACTTGAGGTTGGAGTAGTGTCCAAGAGGGACTCCTGCTGCTCCTTGTTTTCATTCATTCACTGCTGGGGTGGTGGTCTCTGAATGAGGGAAGTCACAGAAACTGGAGAAGAGGAGGAGTCTGGTTGGGTGTGTGTGGACTAGCTCTGCCTAGAGTATCTACATCTACCTCTATGGAGTTTGGTGGAGATGGGAAAATGGAGAGAGACTCAAGCTTATAGGCAGCATGTCTGGCTCTATCTGGATGTGAGCTTTGTGGGTATTTTTTCATATTTATTTATTGTGTGTATGTGTGTGTGTGTGTGTACACACATGTGCATGCCATGGTCAGAGAGTGACTTGCAGGAGTTTGTTCTCTTTCCATCATCAGGCCTGGAGATTGAACTCAGATCATCAGGTTTGGTGGTAATCGTTTCCCCTCCCAATCCTTAAGCCATCATACTGGCCCTTTGTATCTTCATCCATAGGAAGAGGTACAAGTTTGCCGTGAGTATCCGTTGAGGTCCTGGCTATGAAAATATATGCAAAGGGCTATGCAAATACCTGAGGTTTGTTCTTAACTCTTGGCCTCATTACTTACGAGCAAATTTCCAAATACTTGTGAGCCATCAGCACTTGCTAGATTCTGAGCTGGGCACTGGGGTTACAAGGTACAAATCACATTCCTTCACATGGATCCATCAAAAATCAGGCACTTAAAATGTTGTGGGTATGACCTATAGCTAGTGAGGTATGTCAGGAATGTGAGGTATGGTCAGGAATCACAGGAACACAGAAGACAGTTGTCTGTTCAGGCTCTGGAGATTGGGAAGAGCTTCTTGGAAGCAAAGACATTTAGGCTGGCGTGTAGGTGCTCAGTAGCTGGTTAATATCAAGAGAAGTGACACTGCTGTGGGCTGCCGGGATAACCATGCCAATGTTCAGTAACTGCTCAGGGTACCCCGCAGAGTAGCACCAGGACCCACATGCAGCACTCAGAGTAATTCTTTTGGCACCATGGAATTGGGGGTTTTGATATCCTAAAAAGCTTGGTGTCTGAACTGACTGTAGTCTTGGGAGGTGGTGGAGCCTCCAGGCATCTCAGCTGTAGGGACAGAGAGGGAGGGAGCTGCCAGATGAAGTGGAGCTGCCCCAACCTCTCTTCATCAAGGAAGTCTCTAGTGTTCCCAACCCAACTGCCTCAGGGGTGAGCTTAATTTGGCTGCTGTTCCCAACCATGGCTGTTTCCATGGATACAGTTCAAGTCTCCGTCTGGTCATCCTCAAAAGCGTCAAAAGCAACAAGCCCCATCCATGCATAATCTTTTGTTAGAGCCCCACAAATAGCTTTTGTTGCAACCCTTCCTCCCATCCTCTCCCACCCATCCTCCAAAACCAAAGAAAGTGGTTTAACGATGGCAAAGAAGCCTTCTACTTTTTCTGAAAGTTAGAAGACCTAAGTTTGAACTAGTTTGTAAATATCAGCAAATAACAATACCCAGGACACAGATTTGTAAGGCATAAATGAGATCAAATGGGTCTAAAATTGCCTAGTGCTTTTCTGGCCTATGGTTGGTACCAAAGAAATGCTGTTTTCTTTCTTTTCTCTTCATTGGTCAGACAAACCAATTCAGAGTCTCTCTGCTACAATAGCGCTAGCATTCAGTGTCTCTAGCATTCAGTGTCTCTAGCATTCAGTGTCTCCTTGAGTGTCGTATGTACCTGAGTCGTCAACATCAGCTTCTTTCTCTGAGGACAGATTACACTCCATGACGGTCTCTCTATGGTTTGTCTCTTTTTTTTTTTTATTAAAAATTTAATTATACATTTTAAAATTTTTTACCAGTTCCCTCCCTCCCCCCTCCTCCCCCTCCCCTTCCCCCCAGTGCCTCCCCCCCAATCCCAGAGAGTCCTTTATTGTGTACGCCTAACTCTCCACTGGGTCCTCCTCTCCGATGACATATAAGGACCCAGTGGCATTTCCATAAGCCCTTTCTCTTGTTCCCCTTAAGCATAAGATCACTACTATGGCTGTCAATCCCTTGCCTCCAGGGGTCTCGGTGCCCTTAACAGATGCTAGACTTTATGAGGGCAACAGTGCATTGGACATTGCGCAGGGCATGCAAAGTCCCATTATGATTGCTTTGGCCCCAACTATTGTTGAGAATCTTGCAAATCGTTGCTCCTCCCATCCTTTTGCTCTTACAATCTTACCGCCCCCTCTTCCGCAAATGTCCCTGAGCTCCAGGATGGGGAGAGATTAGGCTGTCCTAGTTCTATATGATTGATATAGAGTCTCTGAAGTTCTGGATTGTGGTTTGTTGATTTTCTTTTGCAGTTTTGCTGCTCCTGCAATTCCCTTCACTCCATTCTGCTGGGCACTGTATGTCACCCCCTGGCCAGAGACAAAAAGCTGTTAAACTGGAGTCTGTTGAATAGCAGGGTAGATGTGCTCAGGTCCTCACTAGTAGGGATAGTCTAGCAGATAAAAAGTAATCATTTTGGTTTGTCTCTTGAATCGAGCTTTGCCAGGTCCCAGCTTTGGAAGGAAGCAGTTAAAGAGTCTTAAGGACAAGTGGGCTGTTCTCTTTTTCTCTCTCCTCAAGGTCAGGCCTTTGATACAATCTTGCAGAGACACCCAGGGGTAGGGTGGGTCCTAGCTGCTGAAATCTGTCCCAGTAGATGACTCTGTTGTAGCTCTGCTTAGGAAGTTAATGGACACCAGATATCTTAGTGGGCAAGCTTTCGTTTTCTCCTGGAATCGCTTCATTTGGCTGAACATCTGTCTTGGCTTCTAGGCTTTTCTATCACCTGAGCATCATTATTGATTCAATCATTCATGGGTGTCAGAAGAACCCACATCCCCCTTTCCTCAGTCAGGATCTCGGCATCTGTCAGCCTGATTTGGGAGAAGTAAAGGTAGCCTGTCTTAAGTAGCAACCATTTATGGACTGAATGAAAGAATCCTTGCATACTTCCCTATACACTGGCAAGTATATTAGAGACTTTATGAAGTTTATTCATATAGTATAATTTTAGTTTTCATAATACAGCTCATTTATCTTTTAAAATTATTTTTAGTTATGTGTGTATGTGTGCATGTGTGCACACGTGCGCATGCCATGGCACGCATGTGGAGGTCATCGGGCAACTTTTGGGAGTCTGTTCTGTTCTTCCACCTTATGGACTCTCAAGATTGAACTCAGATTGTGGAGCTTGTGCAGTAAATGCCACTGAGCCATCTTGCCAGTTTTGTTCTTAAAAACAAAACACCTGGTGACATTGAAAGCCACTTCAGTTTTCTTCTTCAGAGTTTATAATCTCAATCCCCGCAGAGAACGGTTTGCCTTTTTCTGGCAGTAAGCATTCCTTCCCTCAACACACAAGCCTTGCCTACATCTTGCGTATTGTCAGTTTCTAATTTTTTTCAGCTTGCTTTTAAGTGCCATTTTCTTCATTGCCAGCCAACCGATAGCCCAATATTGCACTCTGTAATTCAGAAGGCTCTTCTGAAGACTCCACTTGTTTTGTTTATACTTAAGATTTTAGGTGATTTTGACCCCTGTTCAATTTTTTTTTTCTCCTTTATCCTCTACGGAACAGCTTGATGGTATCTATGTCAAAGGCAGGGTTTCAGTGAATAAGAGCAAGTGTTTGGAATTTCTTTTCAACAGGGCTTGGCACATCAAGTAACAACAAACACTTGAAGAGTGCTTACATAGTTCATAGCACTCTGATCAGTGGTGCTTGGAGTTGGACAATACTATTATTTCTCCTGTAGGTCTCTCTAGCTAGTAAGAGAAATAGTCAAAATTTGAATCCCACACTCTCAAAGACGATCATTGCATATTTTTCATCAGAATCCAGAACTGAACCTCTGTCCAGCAGGGTGGTGACAGTGCTTACTTAATGTACTATACATTTCAGATAAGCTTCAGGAAAGGTTTTTTTGCTGTTTTCATCGTAAAGAAATGACCAGTGTTTAAGGATATAAATCTGCTTGCCTGCCCACATATTTAACAATGTCTGCACGCATCAAAACATACACGGTAGAGCTGATGCTACAGTTCAGCAGCACAGGCAAAGGATGCAGAATCTGATCACCTGAATTCAGTCCTCGGAACCAACCTGTGTAAAGGTAAAAGAGAGAACTTCCCCAGAGTTGTTCCCTGACAGGAGTAGGGAGATAGCTTAGTGGCTAAAGCCTTTGCCTTTCAAGCAAAGGTAGCTGAGTTTAGAGCCCTAGATCTCATGGGAAAGGGCCAGACAGGTATGGTGGCCTGAAATTCTAGTTCTGGAAGGCAGAGCCTGGAAATCCTCATAGCAAACTGGCTAGTCGAGCTATCCCTAATGGCATGCTCTGGGTTAATTAGAGACCCAGGCTTACAACAATACGGTGAAAAAATAATTGAGGATGATTCCTGACATCACTCTTAGGTCTCCACAGGCACTCACATTCAAGTTTGCTAGTGTACATACACCCACCCACACGCAAGTACACATATGCATGTATGCCCTCCATATATACATGCATGAAAGGAAAAAGAGTTGTCCTTTGACTTCCAATATGCTTCTCAGCATGTATGAATGCATGTACACATATCACATACATAATAATAATCACAAAAGTAAAAACACGTTATATGGTATCCCATAGACAATTTTAATATATCACATAAGAAGTGAGAAGAAGCAGAATATTAACAACAAAGGTGATGGTTGATTGTTGGATGCCCTTGGCTAGAATAGAGTGTGTCCCTTACGAAGGAAGCTGGCAGCATGGAACGGTGCTGTCATGACAGTGATAGGAAATGAACAAAGAAACACGGGGCATGGAGAACCATTTGATTGGCAGTGGGGAGTGAAATGCCATGACATTAAGAAAACATTTCAATTGGCGTTGCTGGAACATGAGTGTTATTGACAAACAAGGGCGCTGAGCTGCCTGCCCAGGCCTCCTGCCCCCACTTGCCAGTCTGTATTTGCACTGATGAATGCTGTGAGGGGCTGATGAAGTGGGAACGACTTTTGGCTCGTGGAGAGCGAGTGCGAGTGAATCAGTCACGGGAGTGTGGTCTGATGCAGATGATTAAGCCTGTCGCAAATGCAGAATTAAGCAGCTCTGATAACTGAGCCCTTGAGTATCCTTCTTGGAGATTAAACCTTTCAGGCTTTTAGCAGCTGAGAGGTGCTGGGGATCTGAGATAGCTGGCTTAGAGAGGAAAGGAAGCGAGGGGCGGGGGGAGAAAATGCACTGGATTCCAGTTAAGGTTTGCGTCAGTTCGCCTGCATGGTTGCTGATAAACGACCATCAAATGGCTTAAAGAAACAAAGGGTTTATTTCCTTACAAAAGTCCTGTTATAGTTCATAGTCCAGCTTGACCAGAGAGGGAACTGGCCACACTATCACCACGTAACAGCTGAGAGAGGGACAATCCTTACTTGCCAGACCAGTATGTCTGGCCAAGTGTACACAAGGATGCCAACTTTTTTGATCAGCTCTCCGTATTTTATTCCAGGGCCTAATTCCACCCATCATGGGCTGGCCTTCCTCATCAGCTAGACAATCTCCTTCAGGTTTGCTCTAGGCTTAACCCAACCACCTATTCTCCACAAATGTGCCCAGAGCTCAAACCCTCAACTGTCAAGTTGACACTTGTGCCTAACTATGACAAGGTTCTTTGCTGAGATCAGCTGTTGCCTCAAGAAATACTGGAAAACGCCCTGTTATTTGGGGACAGAGGACAGGGTGTATCTGGCTGCTTCATGTCTCTCTCTTGCTTGCCTTTTTACAAGCTGGGGTTTTAATGTTGTACACTGGCCTATTCCTTCAGCCCATATAAGAGTGTTTATTCTTGCTTTGTGATCTGTCTCTTTAACATCTGAATGTCCTTTAGAGGCAAAGCCTTGTTGTCAGAAAGAGATGCTCAGGCCTCTCCCTCTACAGCATCTCCTTGCACCTGTACACTTGATTATGCTGGACAAGTGCCAGGTATGGGGAATAGACAGGTATGGTCTTGGCTTTCATGGAGTTTATGGTTAAACATTGCTCATTGCAATCCCAATACATCATTTTTAGGAATCAGTACAAAATGAACTGTGGGTCCTCTGTTCAAAAATTGAATTTTAAGGCAGTGCTAATAGAACACCAAGCCAAGAGTCCTTTGGAGTGTGTGTTGTACAGATCCTATGCTCAGGAAGCTGGTGCCCTGGTTCCTACTTTACATCATGTACAGGAGTTGAGTAGGCATTGAGGTGTCTTTCTGGATTGACCTATAGGAAATGCAATAGACCATAGATAAAAGAGGTAAGTACATATTGATTGCTTGACACATAAAGCTAAGTCCTTGAAGATTTACACAGAATACTTGACTTCTTTGGAAACTTCTGAATATAATAATACACTCTGAGGATGAGAGGCCATGTCGTCCAAAGGCTTACTGATGGAGTGAGTAGAATTACAGGCCTGAAAGAATTATTACAGGCCTGAAAGATGGGCTATACAGGAAGGGCAGTTTCAATATGCATTTACCAGCTTCTATGGGGCAGCAGAAAACCTAACTGAAAGCATCATTGAGACCAGGGGCCATTCAATAGATGATTTCATGTTTCTGAAATGCTGCCTACAATATTACATTTAAGAGACAGCTTCTACCTATGTTGGGCAATTTAACAAATCAGTTTCAGAAGGGCTCATCTTCTGTTCCTTCATGTTAGTTCATGTTGAAAGGCTCCACGACATGGAAGGAGTCCTTTAAACTTTTTACAGCAATGTAATTTAACCGTGAGAACACTTTTAAATAGTATGAACTAGCAGTTCTTTCTTTCTCTTTATATATTATATATTTATATATTATACACACATATATGTGTATCTTTATACACATACACACATGTATGTGATCTAGTGTTTCAAGAAACAAACTATTAAGTTATGAATATATATTTGATGGTTATTGGTACAATGTTGAAATAAATGAGAACTATTGCCTTTATTTGAAAGAAGATAAACTGAGGCCTGGAAAGGTTGAGAAGGGAATGTGGAATTCCACAGCCAGTTAGCAACAAAGTCAATTTCCTCAGCAAGACAAACTTTAAACCAGCTCTCCTTGTGGACTTTCACTTGGAAAAAAGGCCACTTCTTTGACAGGCTCGTCCCTCGCAATTGCTGGAAGCCGACTTTCCTTCCTTGCCAGTGTCAGCATGTGATGTTGGCCAGGATGATGGGTTCAGGGAGGACAGATTTCTCCAGGGCCCATGTCCTCTGCATGCCAGCACTTCCTGACACCTGAGTGCTTCTATCCTAAAGACTGTCACAGAGGTTGATTTAAAAGGAAAAGTGACATTACTTGTTATGAAAAAACAAACAAGCAAAAAAAAATCCCAAACTGGTAATTCTTTGTTATATAGAGAGGAATACAAAAATTTGAGAAAGATGTGTTTTGAAAAGAATACTCTGTTTCTCTCTCTTCTTTGAAGGGAGGCATGACAAGAGTGGAAGGCTAGGGGCCAGCAATCAGACCTGGATTCTAATCTTGTTTCTGAAACATTATAACTGTGCATGACCTTTGGCAGTTCTCCAGCTCTCTGGGCTGCATTTTGCTATCTTGAAATGAGAATGTATCACAGGCTTACAAAACTGAAGGTGTTTGTGTCTTTCCTTCATAACTTTTCCTTATCTATGTCACCCGTATTATCTTCTTTCTATTTCTCTTTCGATAGATCTACTCCCTACATATTATTATCAAAGGAAACATATCAATTCTTCTGCAAATAAAAAGCCAGCATTCTTGTTCTATGGTGAAGGCACCTTGAAAAAAATAAAAACAAAGAAAGGATTGTTTGCTATGCTTAGTTTGTACCATTAAAAGCATTCAAGGCAGATAAAAACAAAAACAAAGGCAGCATAGTAAAATAAAAAATATGGACCTTTCTCTATCTCATCATTCATTCCTGTGCACGAGGTGATCAGGACAGACCTTTGAGTCCCAAATAGATGATGTTTATGATCTTGATAAAGAGCTGCTTAAAAACATTTTTTAAAGGTTTTATTATTTTTTTCTTTTTTGAGTAACAGTACATAGGACGTTTGCAATTCCAGCACCTGGAAGGTACAGGCAAGAGGGTTAGAAGCTCAAGGTTATCCCAGTTATATATTGAGTCTTTGGCCAGCCTGGTTTACACGAGATTCCATTACAAATAAACAAACAGCTAAAAGCAAACAAATAAAAAAGAATTTTTGGAGACAGAATCTTGTTATATAGCCCAGCCTACCTTCAACTTTTGATCTTGTAGGTCCCAGGTACAGGGTTACAGGCATCTGCCGCCTCAAGCAGGGAGCTACACATCTCAGGAGATCACAGTCTAACAATCCTTGTCATTTCATAGCCATGGAAATGCCTCTTCCTCCAATTTTGCTGACCTCTTATGGGTGGTCCCAAGACTTGTGCCTTGTCTCTAAGGTTACCTTCCCAACCTGGGAGATGGATCAGTTGAGTGTATAGTTGGTGGTTTGATGTGGATTAGTTTACTCCTTGACATGTGGAGTACCTTCTTGTTTTTTCTTTTTCTAATTGTAAAGCTATTCACCCACTCTTGAGATCCTGTCTCCTCTAGAAAGTGTCTCACCATCCCTATAAAAACCTGATTTTTTTTTTTTTACCGTCTCTCTAAATTTTGTTCTGTCCAAGTATTTCCAGTTGGAGTCTGATTGAAAACATGGTTATATATCCTTTATTAAATTTTTAATTTTTTTATTCAGTTGTGCGTGTGTGCACGTGTGTGTGTGTGTGTGTGTGTGTGTGTGTGTGTGTGTGTGTGTGTGTAGAACCACGGGGGAATTCAGGAACCACCATGGATCGCCTCCACCTCCTCCTTGTTTACTCTGTCCCAGGATTCACAGGCTCCGCCCTACCAGGACCAGAAACGCAGGCTGCCCCCCCACTTCCACCCGGCATCTATACGTGGGGTCTAGGATCCGAATTCAGGACCTTCTGCCTGCAAGGCAGAGGCTTAACCCCTGAGCCACCTCTCCAGCCTCTATATCCTTTATTAAAGAGCGTCCTTCCAGAAAACTTGGGAGGAGTGATCTGTAGACTAGTTCCTCTCAAATCACATAGCCAAGCAGTGGCCAAGCCCTTACTGAAACCCAGGGCTCTGGACTTTTATTCTATTGTTCATCCCTTTCCATGGAAATTTACACCAACAAAAGGACAGGGTGCCACAGATCAGGAAATACAAATCATAGTAAATGATTAAGTCATAGCACCAGTATTAGCACCTTGTCCAAATCCCCCTCCCCAGCTGTGCATATGCTCCCACCAAAATAAGATCATGTGACTTCTTGCGAAGTTTCTGGCTCTGCTCTGCTTGTAGACTCAGCCTGAACTCTTATCCATTCCAGCCTGAGTAAAGAGCACCGGCAAGCAAACCAGGCCTCTCTGTGGGACCTGCAGGACCCGCTCAGAAATCTCCCTCTGACCTCCAAGCAAGAATAGACAGTGTTTACTGTGTAAGTGCAAGGTGCTTTAGATTTCGTTTAACTAACCCCTGCCTCAGCCTTAGAGTAGCATTTGTCCAGTGTTGAACAGATGAAGAACCTGAGAGTCAGAAATATGAAGTTGCCCAGCCTATGGCTAGTTAGCACATGATCTATTTGGAGCCTAGCCCAGTCTGCCTCATTCTAGAGCCTGTGTTTCCACCTATTTCCCATGCTACATTATTGAGAATTTGTAAGTATATCTTGCTCCATTAGGGTTCCCATTTAGAATCCAAGAGCATTTGGTACCATCCCACTTTGCACCCTATTCTCTGCCTCTTTCCCTCTTGGCTGTCTTCTGGGCAAACACAGCTTTTTCTCACTGTGGAGTAAGCAAAGAAGGAAGGAATACTAGCAGGAGCAAAGTACTTGTGCTGTTTGGGATGTACATGCTGATGGGATGGGAGGGAGTAGAGCAGAGGAGCAAAGAAAGTTGGTGGCCTTATGCTGGAATCATCTCAGCTATGGCATTCATATTGGGTGACAAGTTGGCTCACCTCCACTCAAAAGGCATAGCACTCGTTGTGATATCTGGAGGGACCACAGCTCACACGGACTCCTTACTGGAAGAGAAAGTGCCATGGAGCCCCAGCCAAGGGGAAAGTTTTGAGGCAGGCCAGAGAACCCTTGTTTCTCACCATTTCATTCATTGATGCATTCTTACTCTAAGATGCCAAAGATCAGTGTCTCCCCTCCCTGGTGCCTGGCCCAGACCCCTATCTTGATGTCTGAAATATCTTTTCATGTCCTTGATTTCTTTAGCCTGTCACCCAACTGGGGCATGTCCTCCACCTGCTCCCCTTACCTCAGAGCCACTAATGCCTTTCTTGTGATTCTGCCAGCAAAGAAATCAAGGTCAGGGCTACTGGCCAAGTATACCTCCTCTCTGGCTTTTAAGGAGGAGTGAGCTCTGTGAGTGATCACTGGGGGCAGAGGGCCAAAGGCATGAGTCTAAGAAGAAAGAATAGACAAAGCACCTTGCTTGGCCCTGGGTTGCAGAAATGAAAACAGTGAGAGAAATCATGTATCTTTGGGAGCTTGGAACACCCACAAACCTGTTTCTCCCTCATAGATTCTCACTTCAGTGGCTAGTCCTTTATCCATTCACTTGCCCCAGCCAGAAATCTGGGAGTCGCCCTGGGTTTGTCGCTCTCCCCTCAGAGTACAGCAGTTACCAAGCATTTCTACAGTGTATCTCTTTTCTGCAGCTTCTGCCTGTTCCAAAGGTTCCCCACCTCTTCCCTAAACTGGCTTATCAGTCTCCTTCCTGGTCATCATCTCTCTGTTTCACTCCTGCTCCCTCCCTTCATGCAGTCCCACATGCAGGCTGAAGAATCTTCTAGAAATGTATATTGACTCTGACATGCCAGTGTTGTTCAGAACCCTTCAGTTCCATAACAACTACCTTGAGGGTGAAGTTCAGATCTATTAATCCTCCAGATAAAGGTCTTCTTGCCTTGCCCATGACCGACTCTCTGTGATGGGGGTTTCCAAAACCACCCGCTCTTGGACATGGTGATTTTTCTGGGAAGCACAGAACTCGGCTGTTGTAACGATGGTGGTTTATTCTAGCAAAAGACATGGCTAAAATCAGTCAAGGAACAAGGTGCCTAGGTGGAATCTAGTAGTAGAACTTTCCCTTCAGTGCAGCCCAGCCCACACAGAAGGACACAGCAGTGTTGTGGGTTACTTCTTATAAAAATGTGTTGCTCATGAATTCTGCCTTAGCTACTCATTATCTCTCCACTGTTCTCAGAGACCAAACAGATGCCCAGGACCTCAGGAAAGCAAGAGCGCCCTTTCCCGCGAATCTCAGTGTCAGGACACACTCTGGTGTGACTCACCCTCTGCGGTCCGGAGATATACTGACAGGCAGGTTATTCTGAGCCTCAAGAGGCTGCCTCCCAAGAGCAGGTCCAGTTCAAGTGTTTTCTTCGGAATGTGCAGTTTGATGACCTGAACCCGCGAGTCGACCCTTTAAGTCACATCTTCCAGCCTCACATCAAATCGTCTCTCCTCTGCATCTGACATTTAGCCATATCATTTAGCAGGTACCCTAATGTCTTTTCCCTTACTGCTTCTGAAGATCCGGAATTCTCTTCCACCTTCCCTTCTCTAGTCTACCAGAAACATTTCTTTTCATTCTTCCTCAAGTCTCTAGGGAAGCACACCCTTCTTGGGAAGCCTTCCCTGACTGCCAGAAGGCCATGCTTCTCCCCTTCTGAGTGCCCCAAGCTCTGTCAATGCCTCCTGTCATTGGTGGGCTATTTTGTGTTCTGTGAATGGTTGTGTGTTTGTTTCCCATGCAACAGAATATACCTCCAGCTCCTTTCATGCAGGGAGCAGGTGCTCCATTATAAAAGCTGTTTTTTGGTTATGAAAGCAGCACTTGCTCATGGTGGAGGAATATGGACAGCACAGTCACTTCTAGCCTTCTTTCTGATGGGCTCCATGTGCCAATCTAAACACTTCTGGAAACTTTGAGACCTGGGCCTGGCTTTGCTTCCATGGCCTGCTGGAGGCTGGGAATGAAAGTGTTTTCTCATGTGAGTTCACTCCCATTCTCCATGGATACATACAGTGAGATGGGGGATGAGCCCAGTATGTAGAGGAGCGATGAGGCCTAGTGCACGTAGAGCATGGATGTGGCTTAGGCCCAGGTCAGAGGAGTCTTCCCTAAGATGCTGACTCTTGGGCTAGACTTTTAGGAAGCCTAGGGTTTTGCCCAGGGACTGGATGACAGAACTTTCCAGGCCAAGGTTTTAGCAGAACCCAAAGGTGGTGGATTTGCTTGTCTCTGGGGTCTCCTGCCTCCTGACATGATTCATCACTGGACTCCCCTTGTTCCTGGAGGATGACCTTGCCAAACCTCTGGTTTTAAATTCTGTTTTGGTCTTGAGACTTCTTTGAGTTTTTTGGGGGGAGGAGGATCATTTGGTTCTAGATGTGTATGAAATTCTAATTCTGGCTCCAAATAGCAGGCTGATTAAATTCGCATGGAAGCGAGAAGCAGGGGAATAGAGTACTAAAGCAGATGTCAAGTAACCCAGTGCCTTCAGTGCATGCCAGCTTGAAGCCTATAAATAACGGATGGGCACCTCTCTCTCTTTGGAAGCGGTGAGCACGGGGCCAGGAGCCAGTCTGTGATATTCCATTACGACATAATTGCAGTGATATCTTTTGAGCAAATGGGATCTTTGGGAGCCAACCTGTCTGCTTGACCTCGTAGCATAGCCTGTACATTTGCACTGAGAGCCCAGTTTCCTCCCTGGGCCTACTGAGTCCACCTGAAACACCCCTCGCCTTTGTTTCCTGCCAACCTAACTCCTCGTTCTATAGCCCTTGGAGTGCTGGGAACATCAGCCTTGCTAGGGGTATTTCACAAGAACTTTGAATTTCCTGAATCTTCTACTGATTGTCTAAGGATATTTCCAAATCCAATTCTTATTGTGTTCTATCGTTTTCTTTCTCACTGTCTAAATCCCTTCTCTGCCATTCCCTGGTCCCGGAGTCTCAGGCAGGTCACTTCCTCTGTCTCATGTGTCAGATTCATTGTCAGGAGGGTGATAATCATACCTTCTATTGTTCTCAAGAAGAATTAGCCAAGAGTGTACCTGAGTCATGCCTGGCACATCACAAACACTAAAAAATAGTTCTCTCAGTTCTTCCTCCTATCTTAAATTTGGGGTTACAGGATGCAAGAGATACATAGAGAACTGGGTGTCCACACTATTGTTTCCAACAGTTTATCTAGGATGCTGCATGAGAACCTTCCTCGTGGGTCTTAACCTAGTCAGACTGAAACAAGGGTTGTCCAGATAAGCTGTCAGAAGCTGGCAAACACAGCCCCCCAGGCAGCCATTTAAACAGCACTAGATGGTACCTGAATGCCCCCCCACTTTCTTTTTTTCTCTGTTTGTCTCTCTCCCCCATATCTCAAATTAAAATAAAAAAAACACCTTAAAAAGAAACTGCATTAATCTTTCTAAGAAAGCTCCTGCGTTAGGCCCCACTTTCTTAAGTGCCACTCTAAGGACTAGAGTTTTCAAGAAATAAACCATTGGGGACACTCTCAAACCCTATGCAATTTATATACATTTGGCTTTGGCCAAGATGAGAAAATGGATGAGGCTGACTGGGCTGAGGCTTATAAGGGAAAATCCTGGGTTGGTGGGACCAAGATGTGGTGGGTCCCTGGCTTTGATGTAACCTTCTTGAAGTTGTCAGAACTCTAGATCAGTGTTTGGTTTTTAGCAAAATCTACAATGAAGGAGAAAGACAATTATATTAATTACTTTTCTTATGGCTCTGATGAAATACCTGAGAAAAGCAACCTGAAGAAGAAAGGGAATATTCTGGCTCACAGTTCAAGGGTGTGGTCCTTAATGGGAGGGAGGCCTCGCTAGCAGGAGTCCACTGCATTCAGGAAGCAGCTTTCTCCTTTATAGGGCTCCAGCCCGTGGAATGGCTGAATCTTCCTGCTCTCCTCAGTTAAACCTTTCTGGAAATTTGGTCCCAGAACTGCTCAGAGTGTATTTATTTCCATGGTCATTCTAAATCCGTCAATTTGACATTGAAGATGAACCGTGGCAACCCTGTTGCAGTCATGGTCCAGATTCCTTCAGCTTCTGTTTTTCCCTTTTGGCCATTTTTCAGTGAACCCAGCAGACTATTTAGAACCACCACCCCTTTTCTGTTTTCCTCAAAACCCTTTCTTTAATGGTGTATAGAGAACCCCAATGCAAAGAGAGTGGACTTGGAGGCAGAGAGCTTTAGTTCTTAGGCTAGGTTTGCATCTTTCCTATTTGCATTTATTATCATCCACTAATTATTCACAGAGAACTCTACCCTTTTGTGGTCTTGCATTAATTTACATTGTGGTTGAAAAGCAATCTGGGAGAGAATTAAGCTATCATACAGCAAAGATGGAAAAGCTGAGCCACTTAAGATGTGGGATGTGTTCTGCTGTAAATGGCCTTGTCAGGTTCCCTGCAGGGACCATGGGGAGATCCATCTGAGCTCCCCCAGCCCTATGTAGTCCTGTCACTTCACATTTTGTGAATATCTCAGCAGGTGAAAAGGTAAAAGGAGGCCTGGGTGACAGGGAAGGACTGAGATGCAACTCTTCCCTCTTAGCCTTAGTTTCTTCATCTGGACAACAATAGAGCAGGTCAGGCCTGTCTAGCACTCTTCCATCATTATTGAAGACTTTAATTGTATATCTTCACAAACAGACCACTAGCTACCTGCTCATTGTCCATATGGATTTGTTGTGTTAGTATTTTTATTTCTTTCTCCTGCTTCAATTGCTCGGTGCTTTTAACTCAAGCCAACTGAATATTTTTCATGGGTTCTTTAAAAAAAAAACTTACTGAGGCGTAATCCATATAGAAAGTGTTCATTTGTGTAGCTTGGTGCTTTTTGTTGGTTTGTGTGTTTCCAGACAGGATCTTATGTAGCCCAGGTTGGCCTCTAGCTAGCCATCTAGCCAAAGATGACTTTGAACTCCTGTTCTTCCGCCTGCTACCATCATGTCCTGAGTGCTTTGCAGGACTGTTGCCGCAGTTAGCTGCTTTCCTATCCTTGCTTCCTTGTCATAAGGGATGGCCACAAATGGGACTGGGACCCAAGTTCCCAATCCGTTAGCGCTGGAGGCTTCTGGTAAAGGGCTGTTTGCTATATGTGTGGGAGGGTTCTCTGTGGACCTGATTTTTCTTTCTGTATTTGATTGCTTTGAAGATTTGAGGGTACTGTGAGGATGCCATTGCTTGGTATGCCTGCCTTGCTCACCCAGGCAGCACCTGGTCAGTGAGCTAAGATGGGGCTGTTACATCAAGGAGATGAGCAAAGAAAGGCAACAGAGCGCGCACTATCAAGAAAGAAGAGGAAGCAGAGTCCTCTCTGTGGGTAGGGGCAGAGGACATGGCAGGAAGGAGAGGCCTGGCTGTGTGCTGGAGCTATGAAGGAGAGGGAAGGAGAGCAGGCAGGAAGAGCTGTGCTCAGCAGAGGGGAGAGGAGGTGACATGCAGAGAGAATGAGTGCCTGGTCCTTAGCACAGGGTTGTGCCTGTGCTGGTGCAGTTCTTCCTTAATTACCTTCCATCTACCCTCAATTACTGGGCAACAATGACTCAATTCCCTCCCCAGTCCCTTCCTCAGTTAATCTACCCACTGTGCCGGCCTCTCTGGGACTTTTAATCTTACAGGCACATTGCCTTTTAGAAAGATCACTATGAAAGCTCTGTCTACCAAGGAAAAGTAAGATACAGGGAGAATTTAGTGTCTGCTGGCTATAGAAAGGGCTAATTAACCTTGCTGTGGGGCTGTCAACATGACAAGCTGCTCCTCTGTAGAACACACATGTCCCTGATGTTTATTCAAGAGCAGTTTATCGATTGGACTGGCTCAAATTGAGTAGATTTCAATAACTGGAAATAAATATCCAGCCAGGGTCAGCTAAGGATGAAATGTGATTATTCCAGAGTCAGACAGACATGCTGGGGTTTGTGACAGCAACAGTCGACCTGCTGAAGCGGGTTCATTCTTTCATGTTCAGCGGAGACTTTGTATCTATAAAGTGCAGTGAGTGATCTTAGGTGTTAGCTATGTGTCTGAATTGCCAATATGGCATAGTCAGTAAAAGGTTCCTGGCATTATCAGAGACCAGCAAACATTACACAGTGCCTCAGGTGCTGTCATAGAATGACTAGTACTGTAGCCCCTCAGGAGCCGGAGATGTAGCAATAAAGACATATTTATAATGTAATTGGCTGTTATCCATAGGTTCTTCATTTATGATTCCACTTGCTTCGGATCATAAGTATTTTTTTAAATTGCACATAATACTGAACATGGATGACTTTTTTACTTATCATTCACCCCATTTACACTGTATTAGATATGCATAGAGTAGAGGAGACTTCAAGTCTATGGGAGGAGAAGCGTACAGGTTGCATGCAAAATTGTGTTGTTTTCAATAAGGGACTTACACAACCACAGGTGTGTGTGTGTATGTATGTGTGTCTCAGAATTAGTGCCCCTTCCTTCAGGATATGAAGGGTCTTGGCAAACAATCTCAAGGGCTGAATTATTTTCATATGTCAGTAAATATTGTCATAGTGGGACAGAGTATTATGGGATAACAGGAGAGGAAAGGCACACAGGCTGTCCTGGAAGAGCCTTTTAAGTTAGTCCTTGAAGGCAGAAGGGTAGAGAGAAGCATTCCAGGAGTGGGGAACTGCAAGTCCAAAGGCTATGGTATTTCAGACCCTTGGTGTTCTATGAGTGACTGGTATATAGATATGACTGAGCCAACCAGGACGTGGTGATTGTACCATCCTGGAGTTTCTAGTGTGGCAAGGGTGGCAGTGCTGCTGGAGAATGCTAAGCTGGTAGGTTTGTGGTGAGGGAGGTCTCCCAGTGCTGAGCCTTGTTACCCTGTGCCCCTGCCCACTGCCATCCTGTACATTCAGGGCTCATGGCATCGCCTTGTTCCATACCCTGTGCTGGTGAATTAATGGTGTGTACAGGGAAGGAGGCTGAGGATGCAGGCAGCCAGGGTTCCTTTTCTTCCTTCACCTTTTAGAGAGGCGACTCCTGAGAGCAGATGGAAATGTCCTCAGAGAGTGTTTTTCAGACGGCCCCAAAAAGCCTTCTGCCTGGCAACAAAGAGCCTTTCAGAACACAGCTCGTGGAGGAGGCGGGAGCCTGCAGGCCGAGAATCACCGGGCTGGAATCAGCACTGCATCTGGCTTCACAAAAGAGGCAAGCCTCCGAGGATTGAGTTTCAGCTCAGGGTACAGCTGGAGGGACTGCAGGGGCTGCACCGGGGTGGAGGTCAGGGCTCATGAGGGTTGGGGAGGTCTGCAAGCAAACATTACGGCGCACATCTGCGGTGCAAATCTGTGTCCAGCATTCTGGCACAATCAGAATGTGTGGCGCTGTGCTTGACTATGTTCCTGGGAGGCACAGGCTTCATTAAGAGTAGTTTTACACAATGAAAACAATGCAGACTTTCTACAAAAGTCCCAGTATTGTAAAGGTTCACCGAATCTGGAGATGGAAAACCTCGTTCCAGTGCACCCCATTCAATTCCTGTTAAAATTCTGGAGTGTATTATGTCAGACTTTGCTGTGTACATGTCTGTGTGTAACATTTTACATACAGTGGCCCTTTTTATGAAAGCCTGTTAGCCATGCTTCTGTTATTTTAACAAATGCCCGCAGTAACTAACCTATAAAGAGAAGAGGTTTCTTTTTTTCTCCTACATTTTATTTTTTTCCCAGTCATACAAGCTCAATAGGTACCCCTGTCCTCTCCCTCCCTCCTTCCCTCTCCAGTCCCCCCTTGCACTCTCCCCCTTTTTCCCCTTCCTTTCACCCCTCTCCCCTTTCCCAGTGCCTCCCCCTTCCTCTCTCCCATCCCCTGGAGCATCTTTTTCTGTGAATGCCAAACCTCCCTCTGAGTCCTCCACTCTAGTGAGGTGTAAGGACTCAGTGACATAGCTTGGAGCCCTTTCTTGGGCTCCCCTTTAGTATGAGAACACTATTACCACTGTTAATCCCTTGCCTCTAAAGATCCTACTGCCTGGAGCCTTCTCCCCTGTGATCCATGCTAGACTTTGGGGGGTCATGACATGTCAGCCATTGTGCAGGTCGTGGAAAATCCGATTATGGCTACTGCGGTCCTAACTTGTGTGGAATATTTTGCATATCATTGCTCCTCCCCATCTTTAGGCTCTTACAATCTTGCCGCCCCTCTTTCACAAGGTTCCCTGAGCTTTAGGATGGGAAGAGATTTGGCTGGTTGTTCCCAGGTGATTAATGTAGGGTCTCTGATGTTCTGAATTATGGTTTGTGATTGTTTTCAGTTTTGCTTTTCCTGCACTGCCCTTGACTCCATCCTGATTGGTATTGAAGGTCACCTTCCTAACCAGAGATAAAAGACTGTTTAAATGAGATCTTAATATAAGAGGAGATTCAAAAGTAGATGGATTAGGAGTAGAATATAGCAGTGAGGGGAGTCAGTGTCCCATTTACTGGATGGTTACCATCTATCTGGTAGTCCCTATACCCTCCCTGATTGTTGAGATCAAACCAGAAGTTTCTTTTATCTCACAGTTTCAGAGGTTTCCATCAGGATGAGTTAACCCCATTGTTTTTGAGTCTGAAATGAGACAGCCCATCAAGTCAGCAGTTTGCAGTAGAGCGACCAATGATAATTTTCCTGGGGGCAAAAGAGAGAAAGAAGGGTCCAGGGTCCCACAGTCTCCTTTAATACATGCCTCAAACGACTTGAGGATTTCTCAGTGGGCTCCACTTCCTAGAGGTTTCATCACTTCCCATCAGCACCATCCTGGGGCCCAAAGTTTAACACAGGGGCCTTTGAGGAAATTTAGGATCCAAGTCACAGCATCAGGGCTTCGCTCACAAGACACCAGAAAGGTGTGGCTAAAAACCACTAGAAATGGCTCCCTCAGCATTCTGGAGGCTGGGAGTCTGCAGTCAGATTTGGCAGGACTGCATCCTTGCTAATGGCTGCAGGGGAGAATCCTGCCTCTTCTGATCTCATGTGTGCCAGCAGTCCTTGTAGGTCTTGGTTTGCAGCCGCCTCCCTCTGGTCACATGGCCATCTTCTTCTGTGACTTCACATCATTTTTCTTTCTGTGTGTGTTTGTGTTCAAATTTCTTCTTTTTTCTAAGAGTATCAGTTGTGTTGGATTAGCACCCACCCCGATGACCTCATTTTCCTTGATTCCCTCTGCAAGACCCTATAATTATAAGGCCTATAATTATTTAGAGTTTTGAAGGATTAGGGTTTCAAGCTGCCTTTAGCACAACCTGAAACAATCTTAAAATATGAAGGTTATCCTGGATTACCTGGTGGGATCAAGCTGGTCACCCAAGTCTTTAAAAGCTAAGAAGAACTTGGTGTGGTGATGTGTGCTAACTTGGTGGTATACACTAGCTTGATGGAGGGGTGCACACTTGTCATCCCATCACTTGGGAGACTGAGGCAGGAAGATTTTGAGTTGAAGGATAGCTTGGGGTACATAGACTCTGTCTCAACAAACAAAACAAAACAAGAAGAGGAGGAGAAGAAAGATGAGGAGGAGGAAGAGAAAAAAGAAGAGGGAATAAGAGGAGGGGGCACTGGAAGGGGGAGTCAGCAAGATACATATACCTCATCCCCAGCTTTGAGATATAAGGGCCTCATGCAGAGTAGAGAGAGTCTTGAAGAGGTAAGGGTACCCTACCCCCAAAACTGGCCACTAGCCAGGAACTTCAGTCCAGCTGTAAGGAACTAGATTCTGTAATAACCACAATCTACCAGGAAAATGATCCTTCCAGAATCTTCTAATAAGAGCCCAGTCAACTGACACCTTGATTTCAGCCTCCTAAGACCTCCTCCATTTTTTTTTAATCAAAAATCCAACGGTGTCCATCTGAACTTCTGACCCACAGAACTGTGAGAGAATAAATTTGTGTTTGTCGCTTAGTTTGTGGGAATTTGTTCTGGCAGCAGCAGAAAATGAGTCCTACTTAGTAAGCCCTTCAATCCCGTAAGGCAAAGGAATGGTCAATGCTAAGGATTTCTTGGAGCCTCATGGTCACCTTTCTGAATAATGACAACATTGCCATCTGCACAGCATTTGGCACTTCCTGGTACATTTCACACATAATTTCATTTGATCCTCTTAGCATCCTTGAGAAATGTAGATATTATTCTTTCTCTTTCACAAAAAAAAAAAAATAAAGAAATTTAAAGAAGTGAGTAGTTTAGCGGCTCACAGATCTAGGGTTGCAAACCAAGTTTCCTGCTTCCAAATCACACATGGCTGCCTCCTGTCCCCAAATTTGTCTGAACACAATTACAACTCTCCAGTACTTCTCCTGTCGAGGTTATGCACTTTCTGTGGCTGAGAAATAGTGAACAAAAGGTGGGAGACAATCTTAGGGTGCTGTCATTCCAGGGGTGACACTGTAAGTGCCTCAATATACCCTGAACTTCCCAGTCTTCAGTGGGAAGAGGTGCTACTTAGTGCCTCTTTCAGACCAGCCAGGGTTGGATGCACAGAGCAAACTGTCACTCAGCGAGGTACTGAAGAACCGGCAGAGCTTTGGGAGGCTGACTGACTTTGGGTTTCTGGTGTGATTGCAGGGTATGTCTTTTTGCCCACGCCTTCCGACTCCCGCTGTTTTGGTGAAACTTGCCTGTAGGAAGTAGGTCAGGCCTTAAGTCCACATAGTCCAAGGCCTCTGGGCATGCCTTGCCATCCCTCCCAGATCCATCTTGGTGGTTGAGGGTTCATCGTGTAGTTGCCAGCTTCTAAGGCCAAGAGGACAAGTGGTGAGAGAAAAGAGGGGTGGGATATGTATAGACAAGAATAGCTTCCACCCAGTCTCGCTTCCTGTGGCTGCCTGCTCGCCCCATTGTAACTTTCTGTGGGTGGGAACTGAGTAGCCTGTATTTTGAAGGCAGCTGTCTGCTTATTAAAGGTTCCCTAGTAATTTCTACTTGTCCCTTTCTGAGTCCTGCTGTTCCGTCCTCATCTTGGTCCCTCTATGACTGAGGTGACTGACCATATGTCTTCTCCAAGCTCAATCTCTTGGAGTCAGAAAGAACAATAGAGGCCATTTTGCTGCCTCCTTTTCTCTCACATGTCTCAAACTTTTGGTGATAGGATCTCATGTAGCTCACACTGGTCTTGAGTTTGCTATGTAACTGAAGAGGACATTGAATTTCTGGTCTTCTTGCCTTTACCTTAAGAGTGTTAGGATTACAGATGTGTGCAGCATACCCAGTTTATTTGGTGCTGAGCATCAAACCCAAGGCTTCATGCATGCAAGGCAAGCTCTCTACCCATTCAGCTGCATCCCCAGCCTTCCCCCACTTCTCTTGAGGTGCTGTTCTATTAGAAAACTTTTTCTAACACATTAGATGTCTCTTCACTGTGCCAACTACTGCAAAGATGTCTCTGAAATATTGGCTTGGAAGTCCTCAGCTGGAGGACAACATGGATTTATGGAACAGTCGCAACAATTTATTAATCATGTGTCCCTTGGTGTTTCAATTAATTTTCATGCTGTTCATAAATTTGCTATGGAAGGGGCTGGAAGCTCAGGGGTTAAGCCTTCTGCCTTGAAAGCAGAAGGACCTACATTTGGATTCCAGATCCCACATAAAAACACTGGGTGGTCTGCCTTCTGGCCCTGAAAGGCCAGAAACCCCAGAGCAAAGCAAAAAGGAGGTACATCAATCCAGGATGACTGCTGACATTATCCTTGGGTCTCTACAGACACACACAGACACATATACCACACAGACAGACAGACAGACAAATCCCCAGAGAACTTAGGGGAACAAGAGAGTTTTATTCATTTTTACAATTCTGGTTATAGTTTTTAGTTTAGCTTGGCAGGAGAGTTCATACCAACATTAGGTGCTGAGGGAACTGGCCATGCCATATTTACAGGATTGCTGAGAGGGGGGCAAACTTCACTTGCTAGACCACAAGTCTATTCCAAGCATGCTGAAGAATGTCAATTTACTGAACTAGCTTCCTCAATTTGATCCATCTGATCGGGGAATTGTCCTACATACCATGGTCTTGGTCTCTCCCATCAATAGACAGTCTCCTTAGGCTTGCTTAGGGCTTGCTTTAACTTATCGGTTCTTCACAGATATGCACAAAGTTCAGCCTACCACTGTCAAGTTAAATCTGTGTTTAACTAGCACACTGGGCTTGATATTCTGTTACTTGCTAGCTGTGTGACTCTGGGCAGGGTTGAAACACTCTTTTATGGAAGAAAGAGCAAAGGCCTCAGAGAGATGGATAAACATGTGCAGGAGCAGAGCTTGATGTATTTCATTCATTTTATCCTGTGCAACTGCAGCTACCAGGAGTCCATTGGTGATGTTTTCAGTAGCAGCATCAAAGACTAGCTTTTTGTCAGGTACTTACCAAGTGCCAAGCGCTGCACTCGATCTGTTGATGCCTTTGATTGCACCTGCTTTCCAGATGGGAAAATTGAGGCTTATCCAAGATGAGTAACTTTCCTAAGATCTTCCTTTCAGATCCAGGTATGTCTTACTCCAGAGTGTAACCCAGTCATCTCTCTGTTGCCTGTTTATCCAGTTGGGGGTAGCCTTCCTCCAAGAGATAACCAGAAACTGTGCAAATTGCACTGGGGGTCGGGCGTGCTGGCAGTAATAAGGCCTCCAGCCACTGCAAACATGTGACCGGGCAACCGACATCACATCATGAGGTGAAGGTGATGACCTTGTTAGGTGAGATGAGAGAAGAGCTTAACTTCTAGATCAGGGAGGGCATTGGTTAAGGCATTAAGTTAGGAACATAAGAAGACAGGAAATATGTGATCGGTGGGTTGAGAAGAGATTTCATTTGACTTTTGAAAAGATCATGTTAACCAATTTGTGGAAAATAAATTTTACGAGTGCATATACTACACCTTGTGCTTTGTCAGTGAACATGTTGCTTATGAAAAATTTGTCAGTGAACATGTTACTTATGAAAATTTCAATTGGAAAAAAAGGAAGGAGAAGAAATGACTCCCCATAGCCTGGAGTTATGGGGTGAGCGGATCTTGTTGGATTTGGAGGTTAGAAAGACAGAACTGGTGTGCCTTGAGAGTGGTGGGTTGAAAAACGGGGCTCTCACTGCGGCAAGGGAGCTGGTGCTGGCCAGAACAACTGTTGTAGATGTTTTCCTGAGTGTTGGCCAGGCTGTTGCTTGCCCCAGCCGCAGAGGGAAACTAGGACCCATAGTACTTAGGAACATCTCTGGTCTGTGGTGGAACAAACATCACACCATACTTATTTCTCTTTCTGGGTCTTTGAGGTTAGAAAAGCCAAAACTGCTTTTCCCTAAAGTCGTCAGGGAGGAGGAAGAAGAATGGTGGGATCCAGGCCATGGGAGGTTTAGTTGCTGATGGGCTTCGGGCCAGTCTGTGGTTCAAGTCTTGAGCTTTCAGCTTCCTCTGGCCTGGCTAATGCATTCTGAATGTGTGTTTCATGGCCCTAAGAAACTCTCCTCAACCCCTATTTCAAATGCAGCTTTACAATTGTGATACAAATGTTTATATGTAGGGCTGGCATGGTAACTCAGCCGTTTAGGCATCTGCTTGCAAACCTGACCTGAGTACAATTCAGGGCATTCAGCTTGCTTGCTGATGTGGACAACACCATGACCGAACTCTAAAAATTAAAAAAATTTTTATTTGACACATGTGACACACACACACACATATACATATACATATATATATATATATATATATACACATACATACATATATGTGTGTCTATCTATCTATCTATCTATCTATCTATCTATCTATCTATCTATCTATCTATCTATTGAGAGAATTATGTATGCCATGGTCAGAGGACAACTTTCAGAAGTAAGTTCTGTCCTTTTACCATGTGGGCTTCTGGAACTCCAACTGTAGCCACCAGGTTTGTGAGCAGACACCTTATCCATTGAGCTATCTTGTCAGCCCTCTGGAAACCTTTCATCTTGCAGAACTGAAATGCTGTAATTCTCCTTTTTTATTCCATCAGTTACTGGCAATTTCTACTCTTATCTTCTATTTCCATGAATTTGACTCCTCTAGGGACCCATACACGTGGAATGATGCAGTACTTACCCTTTTGTGGCTGGCTTTCTTCAATTAGTGTAATATTCTCAAGGCTCATCCATGTTATGATAAATGTCAGGACTTCCTTCTATCTCAAGGTTATATGGTATGTTCCATTGTATTGGACAGATAATTGGTGTTTATATTCATTGGTGATTCTATCCTTGGCTCTTGTGAATAGTACTGCTATGAATACAGTATACTGATGGAGGCAGAGGGAAGGATGAGCAAATGCTTTTGGAAGAGAACCACCTCCCTGGCACTGTCCTGGGCTGTGGTGAGTGATAAAGAACTTTGTGTGCTGTGTATTCCAAAAGCAAAGAGGCTGATAAGTACAGAACATTAGATTGCACTATAGTCTGTGGTTACAGGGTTGGGAGCAGTTGTCTAGAGTGAAGAAGAACTTCTTGGAAGCATCACGAAGGATGAGAAAGAGGCCAGTGGGGAGGTTCAGGTGGAAGAAACAATACTTGTATGAAGCTTGAGCCTTAGGTGTTTGGTTTTTTTGTTTGTTTTGAACTCCCACAGGGAGCCTTTTGCTGACCTCTAGGCCCAGGTATTACTTCTTTTCCCTCTTAATCCTGGCTCTTGTTCCAGTCAATTCTAACTTCCTTGAGCTCAGCTGTCTTTCCCAAGTGAGCTGCCTGAGTTTAGAACTATTTTGTTTTAGTTTTAGCTCATTCTAGTGTGTCTTGGTAGAGAGAGAGTCAATCACTCTCAAGAAGATTCACTCTGAAGTTCTCCTGCTTTGCGGGAATGTGGAAGGCATCCTGGCTCAGAGCTGAGCCAGAGCAGCATCTATCTCCTGACCACCAGATGTGCAGTGTTGCCACGCTAGTGCAGCTAACTGGCTGGCTTCCACGCTGAGCACTGGGGAATTATGGCCATGAGCCATGCCCTGCTACCTCTTTATTTGGCCTTGGTAGCTGCCCAGTTCCCTCTCATATGACTTCTCTCTCTGTTTTCTCCTTCTTGTGGCTTCCCTGCCTGTGGCGTCCCCACACCACTCTAGTCTATTCTGCATTAGACACAGCCTTTGAAAGAATCCCCTTTCTGGGGATCTGCTTCTGGTTGGTTATCTGTCTTTGGGAGCCCCCTAACCCGCATGCTTCGTTTTGACCCTCAGCCCTTTCCACCATGTAACTCAGATGACCTTACACCTGTGGTTCTTCCATCCAGTGCCAGAAGAAAACCAGTTTCTACAGGCCAGAGCTAGGTTTGTCTTAAACTCATAATGCACACATTCCACAATGGTCAGTCAATTTAGAACTTGACTGAAAACACATGGGAGCGGCAGAGAAGTGGGTAGGTAGATGTGAGCTGAGAGTCCAAACTTGGAGAATCCAGGGAAAGTATTGGTTATGCATTGAGTTGTATCCTACCCAAAGGGTTTTCTAGGTCTAACCCCAGTACCTATGCAGAGGACCTTATTTGGACCCTAGTATCTTTATAGAGGTGACCAAATTAAAGTGAGCTTATTAGGGTGGACTCTAATGTGAATGACTTGAGGTCTTTCTAAGAAGAGAAATCTAGACACAGAGACAAACCTGTATGCAGGGAGAGTACCATTCAAAGGTACAGTCAGGGATGGGGCAGAAGGCAAGAAGGGCTGACTATTCGTAAACCTATGAGGGGTCAGGAAAAAAAAACCTAGAATGTTTCTCCCTTAAAGTCCCTAGAAAAAAACCAACCCTGCCTCACAGAGTCATCTCAGACATTTAACTCTAGAACTGAGACCACGTCTCTGTTGCCGACAACATGGGGTCTGCGATGTCTTATGGGACTGTGCAGGAAGGGCGTATAGCATGTGGTCACCACCAGCCATTCTGCGCTCTGCTGGGTCAATGCACTTTGGCCCTCAGGTCCCTTTATTTCATATTGAATTGTGACAAATGGACTATTTTAAAGCGTCCACCCACAGATTTTAATAATATTAACAACAACAACAACAATCCTTTAGTAAAGCTAGTGAGAACTTTAATAAGATTTTAATAGGAAGTTTGTGATATCCTTCTGACTGATCTAGCCCTGATTGTAAGGTCATGTGACATAGTAAGTATCATCTGCTTTAACTTTACATACACAGAAGTAATTTTTTTCATTATTCTTTGAGATGCTCAGAGTAGCCACATTTTGAAAAGGAGAGAACCAAGGCTCACAAATACTCCAGAAACACGGGAAGGATTGGGTAAACACACACATTCTTACCTGGAGCTCATAGCTGCTCTTGAACTTGGAGCAAGTCTGAAGGTTTAACACTGGTTGGACCTTTGCCTAGGTGCACATTTCATTGATTGCTTCTCAGGAACATGGAGGGAGGAGCATCTGCCTGTCAGACCCGCCCAGGTTCTCTTAAGGGCTCTGGGGAAGCCACAGGCAGCTTCAAAGACTCTGGGGATTCTGTTAGAACCACTTCCACAATATCCTACTGTGGAACTTGAGGGTCATCTGTAGCCAGACATGGAGGTGGGAGCTGTGTATGATTGGCAGTCTTCAGACCTGTGAGCTGTCCCTTGCTCGTGATGACAGAGTCCTATTCAGAGCTTCTTCATCATGCTTCCCAGACTGCAGAAACCCTCATTTTCCCTTCAGCAAGCAAAAGACTTGAGAGACAGTGATGAGCTGTATAATTCAAGCCCAAATTGAGCCTCTGCCGTGTGTGACCTTGGGCAAGTCACGTTACCTCCAGGGCCCGAGGCCTGCGCCTGTGAAGTGAGCCTCCACCTCACTGCAGAGTTGTGGAGAGAAGGCTGGAGAGGGACCTTTGCAATAGCACCTCCCCCTGCAGTTTGCAGTAGTGAAAACAGGGTCTGTTTGTGTGTCCTTCTAGGGGGTGAAGTGGGGAGGGGCCAGGACAGGCCTTCTGGGACGGGAGACACCCGGCTTTCCTTTGCTCACCTGTCTGTTGTGCCACTGAGCCACACGTTCTTTTGTGTTTCCCGGACTCTTCAGAAAATTCTCCTGGTTTCCATCACCAGAGTTGCTTTCTGCCCAGCCTCTCCGCCTGAAATCCCCCCCCAGCTGTCACGTGAGCGTGAGTGCTCACCAGGCACAAACTAGAAAAGTCCATTCGAGCCAATCAGAGGCCCTCTGTTGTGTTTTGAATGTGAAATGTCCCCCATTTGCTCATGTGTTTGAACACGAACCCTAGTGTGGAGCTGCGCTGGGAAGGCTGTGGGAACTTCAGGAAGTGGAGCTTTGTGAGGAAGCGAGTCGCTGCTGTCTCTTGTAAGTGTGAGGGCTGTGGGACAGTGTGTTGATGGCCATTGGTGCAGCCTGCTTTCCGGCTGAAAGTCTGAATGAGAATTATCTAACCTTTGTGGCTCCTTTTGTGCTGCAGGGGGGCTGCTGCCATGTTAAAATTTCCATACATTACTTGCATTCTTTTCACAGATGTCAAAACAGAGGTCTGCCTGACCTTGGTGCTCAGATGCTAAGCAGTTGCATTATACAATCTCCTAATTTGGAGAGACTGTAGCCTTGTCTTGCAGCTGAGGAAACTAAGGCCCAGGAAGGGCAAAGGTGACAAGGCAGAAACAGCTAGATGAAACTCAGTTGTCCTGAGTTCCAGAACTTCCCTGACCTGACTTCGTCCTGCAGAAAGTGCTCGTCACACTCCACCCAACACGTGGACTCTCTGTACTGGGAGAGGCCCTGCCCTCCCCTTTCAGTTTTCATGCTTTTATTATTATTACAAAGTTTCATACTTGTTGAGAAAAAAGCGGATGAACTTTTTGTACTGATGAACAAAATATTCACAACAGGGCAGTTGTGATGCTAACAGAACAAAAAGAAACCAAACACTTGTTTATTTGCTTTTTTAACTTCTCAGATGAGTTTGAGACCAACCACCATCCATCTCTTCACTCGAAGAGCCTCAGTTACAGTCCAGATGTGGGAACTCTCACCTTGAAAGAGTTCCTAATATCTGTCTCGGACCAATGTAAGCAAGCCAGCCGCCACCACCCTGATAAACTATAAGCTTTTAGAAATCAATATTTTACAAGGAATATGCCTTGAAAGTAGTCCCATCCCCTTAGGTTGTGGTTGTTTAAGGTTTGGTTTTTTTTTTGATACTGGTTTCATTGCAACCACTTGGTGGGTGTTCAGCATAGAATCATTTCTGCTTTCTACAAGCTAGAACAGAGCTCAGTTCATAATTGTTGGGAAATAACTGCTGAATTTTTAGCTGTTTTGAGTTGATTCACACCATTGCACCACAACTCAGTATGAAAGAACTATTTAACTTTATTATTTTGTGAAAGGTATACATTGAAAATTTTGTTCCTACTGTATTTATCAAGTATGATGATATTTATCGTGTATGAAAAGCAATAGATATATATTTTTATTATGTTAAATTATGATTGCCAATATTAATCAGCAAAGTGTGGAGTGTATGTTCTTTTCAGAGTAATGTATGTCTTTTGTAACTTCACTTGGTTATTTTATTGTAAATGAGTAAAAAGAAATCTTAAGAGATCATGTGTAATATTTATTTCATTAATTTCTTTCATTTGTTTAAATAAATTTTGAAAGGTTGCATGATTTCTTCACAGAAATCCATCTATTTTGATGCTGTGGAAGTAGTTTGAGGATGGTTTTGTGAGTTTTCTTAGAATACAGCTCATCCAATTTTAAAGAGCAAAGAAAGATCACATACTTTGCAATCAGACTTTTGGCATATTTTTCCAATTCCACCTTTATAAACTAGCAAAAATCTGTGTTTTCTGAGTCCGCCAGTTCTACTATGACATTCTTGAGTATAAAAGACAAAGCATTAATGGGGAAATAGTCTCACAGTACCTTAATCTTCCTTAACCAAGTATTTTATTAGTGATTGAGAGAACTTGAATGTAGGATGGGTTCAACTGCACAAAAGATTTTTACTACTTTTTAAAAAAATATAGCTATAAAATGAAGAGGCCAAACCTCTTGGTGCTGAAATGGCATATAATACATGAATATGCCTTGTTTAATTTACAGAAGATTCCAAACTTTGTACTATTATTTTTCTGTGTAAAAAAAAAAAGGCAGGAATGTCTTTGGGCTTTCCTGAATAGCTGATGAATGAGCAGTTGCCAAGTTTGTATGTAGGTACAGTTGGAGCACCATGTATGTATTCTCTAGACTGTTCTCTTTGACAAGGTAGGTTTTTGAATATAACCAGATTAGTCAACTTGAGTTTTAATATATTTTGGGGAATCAGTTTACTACAAATCGTGACTGTAAACATTGTATTGAAAATATTTCATAGTTTTCTCCCAGTAATTTTTTTTTGGGAAAAAAAAAAGTGCTGGCCCTACTGCCAGGGGCTGCCCAGTGAGTACCAGAGAGTGCTTCAGTTCAGAACCACTCTAGTGGTTACAGCCCTGTGGCATCAGCCAACTCATTGTCAATTTCAGAGGGCTGAATGTCCCTAAGTGAAGTTAGGGGACTCCTAAGTTTGGAACCCAGAGGAAGTTCATGATTAACAGTTAGTTGGAATGGTGGGAACTTCTGTTCCTGGAACATGCAAGGGCGTGCAACACCTCTACTTTGGTTCATACCATTCTTGTAGCCTCGTGTGACCTCCCTCCCTGACCCTACTTCCTCTCATTCTTCATCAAATCTCTATTTATTCTTTAAGAGCAGTTTCCAGTTGTCCTGCTATGCCTGTCTCCAACTCTGTACATACTTATGCACATATATATTTTTACAGTGCACCTCTCTCATTGGACTGTAAACTCCTGGATAACAGGGACCATGTCTTACAACTACTATAATAGTACAATCAGTTTCTAACCCATGATTGTTCAACTCACAATTTCTCAACTTTGTGATAGCACCTGAGCAACTTCTCTGCTTGTTGACTCCTAGTACATCATTTAATGAATTCCATGAGCTAATCAGCACTTCATTATAAAATAGGTTATGAGGTGGATGAGCCCAATCAATTATAGGTTAGTTTTACTATTCTGAGCACATGTCAGTTAGGCCTGGCTAAATGACAATGTTCTGTAGGTCAGATGTGAAATGACTTTGTGACACACCATATTTTCAGATTATGATGGGCTTACTGAGCCCTAGACCCGCTTGCTTGCAGTGACCTTGTAAGATGCTACTATCTTCTAGATGAACGTATAAATTCATAGAGAGGCTTAGAAAGTTACCTAAGGTCATGTAATATGAGGCAGAGACTGGATTGAAACAGAACTGCTGCATATGGTTGTACTGGCTGTGTACTATGTGAATGGGGAGGAGCTAGTCAAGGCTTAAGTGTTGTACCCTTGTTGCAGAAATGTGAATGTTGGGAGAACGTTTTTGTTTTTCTACCTCATGCATGAGTACCGTGCAGCCTGGGGAGGTCTTTGTTCCAGGGTGCTTGCAGTGAACCATCATATCACACAAGAATATAAATATACATATTCATTTCACCAGTGCCTGGTACAGAGTAGGAACTCCGAATAATGAACATTAGCCAGTGGGCTTCTTGTTTTTCTCCTATCTTTATGCATGTAAGCAAGACTGGCCTGCCACTTCCCAGGTGACTTGGTTTAAGAAACACCTCTTATAGTTGGCTGTCCTTATTTATAGCCGGGAGAAAGAAATGAAGAATATTGAAAACTTAGTAAGATATCTCTTGGTTTGGCCCTCTAACTGTTTTCACGATGTCTGTTATTTCAGGAAGTTCATTCTGTCACCTGGAACCTTGGAAGTTGCTAAAGGAGTGTTCTAAAGCACAGTGGCCTTAAATAAAGAATAATAACATCTTACAACAGAGATGCAGGAACTTTGGGTTTTGCTGATGTGTGCAGGTTCAGCTCTGGCTCTGGCTATATGTGAGCACTGGATTCTCTAGCAAGGCTCCAGCTCAGCCCTGAATCTGGGTGGGGTGGCTTCTGCTAACAAGGTCACCTCCCCTCCTTACTCAGACAAGCTAGTAATGACCAGGGTGATCACAGTAAAAAAAAAGGGGGGGGGGGCTCTTTGGATCGAAGCAAAGGGCTAGAGAATCCTGTGTTGCTTTCTTTTGATGGCTGAGAAGTGAAGAGTGCATTTTGGGCACCTCTGACTTTGCGTCATGCTTATAGACAGGTCTCTACCCTTCTGGTTTTCTGTTTGTGCCCAGCAGAAGGGAGAGAATGGACCTACTGCCTTGGCTGTGGTGGGAGTTAGCGAGCTGATGGTTAGGAAGAAAGTGCTTCATGAATTGGAAAGGGCTGAGACTACCTTATTGGTTTTCTTTATCATTCCCTGGAGGCGTTTTGTTCCCAGCTCCATCTGCTGAGCATGCATGGGGGTGGAGAGAGACTGGAGCAGGGGATGCAACTAGACAGGCTAAGGGCTGAAAGTTTATAAGTAGGGAGAATGGTTTGTGCTTTCCCAGTTGAATGGGAACTTCCAATCAGCAGATGCCGCAGAGTAGAGCTGGGAGCTGGATTCCTCACCTTCCTTAAGTTGTATCTTGTATGTCAGGGAGTGTTCCTCAAAACCAGCACACCCCAAGGATGTAGTCAACAGTTAACTAGAGACTTAGCAAAGGAATGCAGGGCTAATTTCTTCTCCTGGGCTGGTCCCTGCAGTCTGCCAGCTGTTTACCACTTATACTCCTCTCCACTCTCCCCCTCACATTCTCTCCATCCGATGTGCACTTCTCATGGTGGTCCAAGCCAGATACATCCTCAGAACTATATACACCTTTACTCATTCCACAGGCGCACGTGTTGTGTCATTGCACAAGAACTGGAATTCAGACAAGGACCGGTTTTGTTGGGCCATATTGAGGGTGGGGATCATCTGGGAGCAGTCCTGCAGGCAAGAGGGAAGCCTGGGACTTAGGAGCAAGGCAGGAGAATGGGCCAGGGAAGTGTGAAGGCACAGGCTCGGGGAGGGGGGGGGTCATTTAAGAGGAATGTGAGATGTGAGTTGAGAGGAACAAGAGAAGATCCTGGAGAAATCCAAGTGTTGTAAAGTGTCAGAAGTGTTGGGGGTTGGGGGGGGAGAGAATTGGGGGTATCACCAGAAAGATACATCAGGTCTCTTGATCCATCATGGGATGAATCAGCAGCCAAGACCAAGATGGGATGCACTGGAGTATTGCACCTGCTCCTTGAGGATTGGTGTCCCCGTTCTGTCTAGTGAATCAGAATTTCTGCCTGGGGTTCTGATGGGGGATGGGCCAAGCCTCTCGGCACTGCTGGTTTGTAGACTAAGAAGCCCAGGGCTGCAGGTCTCCAGCGCTGAAGAGCAGGGGTGGCTGGATGTCAGGTAGAAGAAGAGGCACTGACCTTGGAAGCCATGGCTGGAATGAGGGTTTTCCCAGCTGAGGATTTAGGAGCAACAACAGGTCCTGGGAGTTGGTAAGATCAGGGCAAGGCCTTACAAGTATATTTTGAAGAATGTGGAGTAGAAGACACTTAGATTGGTGAGGATAGGGAAATGGATTCAGGGCCTGAGACCATCAGCTTGGGTATTGAAGTGGACCTTGACAGTCAAAAAAATAGAAGTCACGAGGAAAGTCGTGTACAGCAAGCAGGCTTATGTGTGCAACTGAGTATATGCAAGGTGGTGTGTGTGTGTGTGTGTGTGTGTATGTGTGTAGGTCTATAAATGATGAGACACCCAGATGTGTGTACTTGATTTCTCTTGTGAGCCACAGTTAAGCAGGCTCACGCCGTCAGGGAGGCTCGGCTCCATGATGAGGTCTTTTGGAGTCCAGGCTCCTTCCACACTGCTCTTCTAGGATGCTAGAACACATGCTAAGGTGCTGTGTTCATGTACCTGTTGGTGCTGAGCTATGGTTTCTTCCATTCAAGTTCTGCTAGAGGACAGTCGCGTGGACACCTTTGGGTACAGGGGGTACTTCTCTCTGGGTATATCGATGAACCCAGCTAAAATGTTCTCTATGGTCAAAGAAAAGAAAATGTGAGGGACTCTGGCTCAGATGCCTTTAAATAAAATAGAAATCTCCCATCTATCGACCATGACTGAACCCCATGCGAGGGCTTTGGTTTTAGGAGACAGACATGATGCATGTCCTTATGGAGATCATGACTGGTGGGTGGGCAGGCGGAAGGTGAGTCATCAGAGAAGGCTGCGGACCGGATGTAGAGAGCAGAAATGGGTGCTGTGCAGGAGAAAGGAAGAGAGATACACAGGTTAGACTTGATTCTGCATAGAAACAGGAGGTTCACTAATTCACTTTTATTCACTCATTCACTCACCCACTTGCTTATTCAATAGTATTTATAGATGGGGTCTAGGGAATGAGTGGAAGTGGATGCACTGCTCCCTTCATGAGGTTTTCTCCCTAATAGAGCTTTCTTCTTGCTAATTAGATAATCGCATGTAAGGCATGTGTAATTACCATCTGAGATAAGGCTTTGAAGGAGCAGTATTCAGATCAGAGTGCGTTTAGCAAAGACATCTGACCCAGACAGAGGGAGTAAAAAATAATGGTTCAAAAGGTGAATGGAGCCACAAGCTGGTGGTACCTGTCTGTAAACCCAGCGTTTGGGAGGTAGAGGTGAGACATCTAGGCTATATGGTGAGACATTGTCTCAAGAAAAAGAAGAGGAAATAAAGGGGGGCAGGAGAAGGAGAAGGAGAAGAGGAGAGGGAGAAAGAGAAGGAAGAGGAAGGGGAGAAAGGAGAGGGGAAGAAGGAGAAGAAGGAAGAAGATGAGGAAGAAGAGGGGGAAAAGGAGGAGTTGGAGAGGGACAAGAAGGGTAACTCTTGGTGGTGGGAGCGTGAGGTAGGTGGTTATACTGCATGAGCAATTGGGAGGCAGAAGAATACTAGGGCCAAACTAGAATCCACATAGCCTCTTGGGGACCCTTTTTTCTTCACCAGGACCCATTTCTTAAATTCCACAGCTTTCCCAAGCAGTGCCACAATTTCAGTATCGCAAACACAGGAGCCTGTGGAGGACCTTTCACATTCAAGCCTCAACAGAATTTGATCAGAGGCAGCACATGCAAGGACCTCATTGAGATACTGTTGAGGGTTTGGGCTTTCATACTTTGAGGCAGGACAAGCCACAGATGGTTTCAAGTAGGCAGATCCTGAGAAGAAGGGCTAAGCCTTGAAAGGCCAACAAAAGACACAAGGATCACAAAGAGCTCAGGAATGCTAAGGAGACTGAAAGGTGATGATGAGGTAACCCATTGGCTGGGATTTGTGGCTCACAGGCACAGTGGGAGGGGAAGCTAAGGAGCAGGGAGGAGGGTCAGGGAAAGAAAGGATTATTTACTCAGCCTCCCTCTGCAGCTGGCTGGAAGGCCCTGCCTGGGCAGGGCTCATGGCTGCTCGTCTTAACAGCCATCATAGTGGGTACCTCCTGGAAGGATCCCCAAAGAACCCATGAGTTGCAGACTTGGTCCCCAGCCTGTGAAGCTATTGGGAGAGGTGGGGCTTAGTGGGTGGTCTTCAAGTCACTGGCAGTATTTCACTGAATGTGACCCTGAAGTCCCATCTTCCTTTCTCTTTGCTTCCTGGCCACCACCAGGTGGACAGATTTCCTCTTGCACATGCTCCTGCCATCACTCTTATCTCCCATCCCAGCCCCAGAAGCAATGGACCAAGTGACCAAGGAATGAAACTTCTGATGCTGTGAACCAAAATAACCCTTTTCTTCTTTAAGTTGATTCAGGTATTTTGTTACAGTGATTAGGAGCTAACTGATACAGAGGCTCGTCCAGCCTGGGTGTCCCTTTTCTAGCAGGAGAAGGTACCTCAACTGTTAGGTCCCCCTGTCCCTTTGATGTTGCACTGGACATGGCCAGAAGACTCGGATACTGGGGGTCCTTCAAAGCTGAAAGCCTGAATTTCTGCTGTAGTTCACCCCAGCGTGTCTCTGGACATCCCACGGGTAACCACAGGTGGGAGCTGGTCTCAAATACCCTCAGCTGGATTCTGCTCACCTGGAGGCCAGGCCTGCATGTACAAGGACAGGCAAGGAGGGGCTGGTAAAGATGGCACAGGCAAGATGTTTCCTACAGTATCAGGAGCAACAGATATGCGTTCAGTGGAGACAGCAGCAGTGCCACTTCCTCACGTGCAAAGGGCATCAGGTGGCACTGGGCCTTACCTCTGCAGCCCCAGGGAACTTGTATGGATTGTTCGGTGTGGATTTCACCCATCTTCCTGCAGAAGCAGGATTTTTCTATGGTATGAAATAGTCTGGGTGCCAGAGGAATTGGGGTCCAAGGACGAACAATGATTGTTGGGAAATCTTGAGCTATTTGGTTTGCAAATATACATAGTTGAACACAGTATCTAAATGTGCAAGGTCCAAAAACAGACCAGCCAGTTTCAACCCCTCCTGTGTCATTTGCTAGTTGTGTGACCTCTTATCATGCAGAAATACCAGTGGCCACTGGCAGTCCTGAAGAAGTGCTTCGTGCTGTGCTTGGCATAGTGGGTGAGGGATGGGTGGAAACAGTAGCAGTGAGCCCTCACTTCCTCCTGTGCAAACCGCGGCATGTGACAAAGGTTCCCATGGGGAGAGCGTCAGTGTTTCCTGCTGGATGCCGGTCACTACTGCGGCCCTTGGGTCTCTGAGTCACCCAGCCCCAGCGCGGCACAGCAGGCTGGGCATGGAGTCGGGATCCCTGTGGTGGCTCAGAGTAGGCGGGTGGCCAGAATCTCCATTTCCGGGGCGCCTTTGGGGTCTGCGCTCTTTTTCCTATGTATGCCCACCTGACCTCTGCCTCTGTTCTGATCGTGTCAGCCTTCCAGCTGGGCTGGCAGCTGAGGAGCCTAAATTTAGGCCTCTGGCTTCAGTGGTGAGCCACAGGAAAAGTCCATAGAGGAAGCAGACACTACATTTTTGAAATACTTCGACCATAAGCGAAGCAAACGTTGGTCCAGTGGAAGGTGCCACGCCCTGTGCTTGTGTTTGAGGGAAGCCTGACAGGCAGTCTTGTTTCCTTCTTCTTCACCTTCCCCACTTGAACTGCTTTGGGGAAGGATCAGTTGGAAGTGGGTCTTTCCCATGGAAGTGGGCACTGTGTGATGGGGGTACCCCTGTGGCTGGTGGCTGGTTTGACCTGGTCTAGCCTGGTTTGGCCTACACAGTCTCCATCACGTGGGCTTTGGTCCTCTTGTCTCAGCCTGACCTGGTTCTCTAGAACACCAGGTCACACTGAGATCTAGGGGCAGCTGATGACAAACGTCATGGTCTGTGTTTACTGAACATTTGCTGCATGCCAGGGATTGTTATGTGTCAGTGTACTTCATCTCAGCAGCCTAAGGAGAGGGACACTTGCTACCCTGCTTTTCGTATGAGAAGAAAATGAAGGCCAGGGAGGATGGGGAGAACTGCTCACACACACACAGCTCATAAAATTAGGTAACAGATCCAGGACTGTTTAGCCTGTCTCTGAAATCTTTCCCTTTGCTCCTGTTAAAACAGTTTGTAAAATCTTTAAGGCTCCTGGCGTCTCTACATATATAATCTTGATTCTGCAGATAGTTTTATTGGTCCTTTTGGACAGATATGAAACTGAGCCTCAGAGGGGCTGGTCTTCTTCCTTAGGGTCTGGACAGGAAATTATGGAGCAAAGAGGCCAGTTATGCTGCTGAACTGTGTAGCTCATGCTTCCTAGTTCTGTTCACCTTTGATGCTTTACCCAAAGCCAGCGAGTCCTCCCATCCCCCAGTGTGTGCCTGGTTCCTGGCAGATGGTTTCCTGGCCCTTATCCCTGGTCAGAAGTGTTGTCCTTGCTGTGGCTTATTTCATGTGCTTCATCACAGCAGCAGGTGCGACGCAGGGCCACTTGGGATTCAGAGCTGCAGACAGTTCACCATGGGCAGACACTCTTGAGCTCCCAAATGCCAGGCTCAGAATAGCTCACATGCCCCTCAAGGATGAGCCTTCTTTGCAGGCATGTTAGGGGGCAATGAGGGGGCAGTTTAAAGTT
Source organism: Typhlomys cinereus (assembly GCA_023101885.1). Lineage (NCBI taxonomy): Eukaryota > Metazoa > Chordata > Mammalia > Rodentia > Platacanthomyidae > Typhlomys > Typhlomys cinereus. Next base: position 2,798,943 of record JALPQD010000108.1, read on the forward strand.
TGATTCCCTTTTTTCCCCAATCATCTTGTCACATATACTAAGGTTATTATTTATCTCCCTGTGAATATGTGCGTGTATGTATGTGTGTGTGCAACATTAAATTCATCATGTTATTCATCATAAGTGTGTAGTGTCGTGCTATTAAGCTCCATCCATAGCCTTGTTTTTCCCAAGCAGAAACTTTGTGTTCATTAAACACTAGCTTCCCTTTGTCTCCTCTTCCAACCCTGGCAACCACATTTTGTTTTCTGTCTCTGTTTATTTGACCAACGTGAGAAGCTCATGCAATCGTGCTTTGTGTATGGCTTATTTCTCCCAGCAATTGTCCTCAAGGTTCATCCGTGTGGTGGCAGGTGGCAGGATTTCCTTGCTCCCTAAGGCTGATAATGTTCCATTTATGTGGATAGATGCAGAGCTGCCACTGCATGAGCTACTGCTGAGGATAAAGAGATGAACAAGGCAGGTTTGGTCCAGGTGGTTCTTGGTCCCATTACTGCTGAGAGTGAGAGTGACATTTATCAGTTGATTAAGATGGGATATGCCGGGTTTCTCCATTGCAAAGTTAATTAGCATGTATTTTGTGCTTATTAATTAGCATCTAATAAGCATTTTGTGGGAACTCCTTTGAGATTGTATAAATATTCTCTTCCTCATCAAACTTTCTCTCTCTAATTTCGGCACTGTGTTTTGTCAAATGGTGATGTATTTTATCATTCTTTCTGCATTTTTAACTTCTGTTTCTCCATCATTAATTCACTTATTCATTCATTTATTTACTGGTAGCAGCATGGGATCAGAATTTTCTGTGTTATCCAGTAGGTCATGACCTATAACATTTATTTATTTAAGGATTAAAGCAGAGTTTATTAGAGGAGAGAAAGAACCAAACTCATGGACTAAATTCCATGAGGAGCAAAAGAGGCAAGAACTCATGGACTCCAAACATGCAATCCATGAGGGACAAGGGAACTGGAAAGGAACTCATAGACATACAGTCTATGAGGAGTAAGGGAGCCCTTGTTTTGATGCTCAAGTTGTTTTTCTCTAAATTTTAAACTATGTGATAAGCTTGGAAAGTGGGCATTGCTAGTGTGCCCATTGCAAAATAATTGATTACATTCTGTGTGCCATGCAGCCTTAAGTTTCTGGTCACTCATTACTTATACCAGTTCTTTACATTGTGAATCATCATTTATTGCTGTGAAAGTATTCCAAAACATAGCAGCTTAAAGTCACAAATATCATATGTCTGTGGGTTAGGAATCCAGATGCTTAGCTGGGCCATTCCTGCTCCAGTTTCTCATCCACTGAGATCAACCAGGACTAGATAAATCTAGGCTAATCTGCTGCTTCTCACTGTGGAATTCTGAAGGAGAAACCCAGACCTTCCTTGCCACTGAGACTCTGAAGAACACAATACCTGTGGAAGCCAGTTTGTGATTCTGAGCTTTGCTGCTCTGTCAAGATGTAGAACAGTTTCTGAAGTTTCTCTCCTGAAGGGGTTACAGCGGGTGGTTTGAGTGCTAGCATTGCCACGTCCTGCTTGTGGGACCTTGGGCAGGTGGTGTGGGATAATTTCCCATCTGGGACATAGGAATAATTAATAACTGCCTCCTGGGGTTTGGGGAGATCATTTCAAGCAGCACACATGTGAATATAACTGTTCATGAAGCAAAGTGCCCTGTGAACTCCAGGAAATGTGACTGCAAAAGAAATTCTATCCAGTGAGACCTGAAAGACATTTCTAGGACTGGGAGAAGTCACATTCATGGGACAGCTGCAGAACCATAGGTCGTTGTGCTGTGACTCCTGAGCAAACCTGGTGAAGAAAATCTCCAGTTGCTCCCCACATCCGACTCTGTAGGGTTTGGTCTCTATGGAAGAGCTGTATAGAGCCCTTCCAGGCTGAGCATGCAGGAGGGCCAAGGGAGCCCTGTGGTTCCACTCCATATATGAATGAATGGGCTTTGTTCTTGCTTGTTTTGTTAGCACTTTTGGACCCAGCCTTACTTACTTTATCTCTCCAACGTGGTCTTTCTGCATAATGCCTGACAGGATTGATTTTGATGTATGCATGCATGAAACTTTTTATTATTTATCTATTATTATTGTTTGGTGTTAGGCTTAATTAAACCCAGGGTCTGGCACATGGTAGGCAAACACTCTACAGAGCCATGTCCCCAGCATGGGCTTTTGCAGGGACCACAGTAAGGTTAAGTGAAAAGAAAAGCAACCAAGTGATATTCCACCTGGAATACGTCATGGACAGGGAATGGGCCATACAGCTCCCCGGGAGGGCTGGGACTCTAGAGCCAGGCTTACTGTTTAAAACTGAGGTAGGGTTTTCTGACCTGGGAAAGGGGTTTCAGAAAAGTGTCCCTTGGATATCCTAAGGCTATGGTGAATTCACATGAATTTTCTTTGACAGTGCCCAGCCAAGTGACCTGTCAAAACTGTACTCATAATGTGCCTATTGTTCTAGTTCAAAAGCATCCTTGAGGACAACTATTGTGGAGGAAAATGAAGGAATTACCATGGCCAGCATGATCAACAGGAACGGAGTCACTATGGACTCTAATACATAAGCAAAAGCCAGTCATGACCCCAAAATATGCACATTGATGATTCGCAAAGGGATGAAAAAATGAGATGGAGAACAGGCAGAATCAAGAATACGGGTTATAAAAGAGTAGATTAGAAATCAAAAGGCATAGAACATCATTTCGGATTTGTTAATAAAACTTCAGTGGAGAGAACTGACTCAATACCAGATGCAACTGAAGGAAAAAAATAGTGAATTAGAAGTCGGTACTGAGGGACAGATGGGAAGCAGGGAGAACATGGGGTACTCCTTGAAAGACAAGTCACTGTGTGTTCTAGAGGAACAAGACACAGTACTTAAGACTCCCAGTGTAAATTTTCTCATCAGTAAGGAAAATCCTGAGTCCTCAGATTGAAAAAAAGAGCTGAGTAACCTACAGAAAGAGCACTCCACGTGGACATATCACAGGACAGCTTACTTGTAATCAGTTCCAGAGAGATGAGGAAGTCCCTTCAAAGAATCAGCAGCAGTCTGACAACCAACTCCTCATCAGCAATAGCAGCTGCTGGGGTCTGGGAAGGGGAAGGTGTCAGCTGGGACCCCCCCCCCACACTTGGCTCACCTCATGCTCCACAGTGAGGAGGATGGAAGAGTTTTTTTTTAATGTGTGTGTATTGCATGAAGGTGGGTGTACATGTGTGTATTTGTGCACAGAAGAGGGTACTTGAGTGTAACTTTGGGAATCACCCTGGATTGTTCTACCTCCTTTTGCTTTGCTCTGGGGTTTCCTAGTTGCCATCTTCCAAAGTTGAAAGTGTAAGCTGCAGCCATTTCTGCCCTGTATTTTTATGTGGCATCTGAGGTCTGAATTCAGGTCCTTTGGCTTGTGAGGCAAAGGTTTTAATGCCTTAGGCATCTCTCCAGTCCGACATTTTCTTTTTAAGTTTTGAACTTCGTTATCGTGGTGTGAATGTGTGCATGTGTTCGAGTGTGTGCGCATGATGTGTGAGTGTGGAGGTCAGAGGACAACTCTGGGGAACTGGTTCTTTCCTTCCACCTTGGCATGGCTTCTGGAGAATTAAACTCAGGTCACCCGGCTCGCATGGCCATCTCGCTAGCCCTGCATTTTCAAATATACAAAAAGAAGAAAGTTTAATACACACTGATGCCAGCTGAAAGAAATGTTGTTGGCTTGCTGGGTTCTATGCATAGTTTGAATGTGTTCTCCAAAAAGCTGGGAGCTTGGTTCCCAATGTGGCTATGTAGTTATGTAGTGGGACTTTTGGGAGGCGAGGCCTTTTGGGAGGGGCCACTCTTGGAAAGGACAAATGCAGTTCTCAAGGGGCCGTTGTTGATTCCTGTGAGAGCGCATTGCTATCGGAAGAGCAAGCCTAGTATCCCTCTGTCTTCCTGTTCTGTGTGACTTTTTCCTTTAGCTTTCGTTCCCACCACGATGCTGCCCATCCTGCTGCCACACAGCCCAGGGAGCCTCACCAGAAACTGAACACACGAGGCTGCCTCATCTCACACTTTCAGCTTTGAAGACTTTGAACTTGATGAGTGCCCAGGTTTAAATATTAAGTATTTTATTACAGCCATAAAAGGTTAGAATAGTAATGAAACTTAAAAAAGGGAGTTAAAATAAAACCAACCTAAGGTTGGGGAAGTAGATCATTTGGTAGAATGTTTCCTTACTATGTAGGCAGCTCTGGATTTGATCTCCAGCACCACATAAACTGGGCGTGGTGGAGCACACCTGATATGTCAGCACTTGGAAGTCAGAAGCAGAGAAATTTAAGGACATCTTCAATTGCATACCAAGTTCGAGACCAGCCTGGGTCTCAAAAATAAATAAATAGTATTTACTTTGTCAGGAGCTATACTAAAATTGAAACATTATGTAGAAGATTAGCATGGCTTTGTACAGTATGGCATGCAAATTAGTAAAGCACTCTTTTTTTATTAGAAAAATTTAAAAAACAGTATTGTAACCTCAAACCCTACCAAGGCCCTTTCCCCCTGGGTGCCGTAGCAAGTACTTCCCAAGTACAGGTAAATCTAGAAACAACCAATGGGAAATAATGCATTTTTATCTATGTCAAGGATCAGAATATTACTTGGATACCACCAGAGTCAAGGTTGTAAAACTTTGAGATTAAGGAGGTGGGGGGGATGACATTGGAATTAAGGGGTGAATTCACTAAATTCATGTATGCGACACTAAAAAGAAAAAAGAAACTCCTCAAAGTCAAGAATCCATGAGGAGGGCTAGGACTGTAACTCGGTGGTAGAGCGCTTGCCTGGTCACAGAGCTGGGACTGAAGCTTGGTGGTATAGAGCTTGCTTAGCCTAGCAATGGATGCCTCGGAGAGCAAAGGTGCTTGCCTACTGTTGCAGTCGCCTGCATGGTTGCTGATAAATGACCATCAGGTGGCTTAAGAGAACAAGGGGTTTATTTCCTTACGACAGTCTGGTTACAGTTCTCAGTCCAGCTTGATGGGAGAGCATGCACCAACACCAGGCTGAGGGAACTGGCCACACCATCTCTACGTAATGGCTGAGAGAGGGACCATCCTTACTTGCCAGACCAGCATGTCTGGCCAAGTGTACAGAAGGATGCTGACTCTCTCAGCCAGATCTCTGTGATTTATTCCAGGGCCTAATCCCACCCACCATGGGCTGGACCTTTCCCATCAGCTAGACAATCTCTTGCAGGTTTGCTCTGGGCTTAACTCAACTACTAATTCTCTACAAATGTGCCCAGAGCTCAAACCCTCAACTGTCAAGTTGACACCAACCAAGCCCGATAACTTGAGTTTGATCCCCAGGACCCATGTAAGGGGAAGGAGAGAATCAACTCTATAAAGTTATCCTGTGACCCCCACAGATGCATCATGATGCACACTGGCTTCACACCCAAATAAAAATAAATCAATGAAAATAATCTTGGATTTAGGTGTTGGTAAAATGCACTGGTTGCAGATTTATATAACCATTCACTGTTCAAAGAGAAAGAGAAAGAGAAAGAGAGAGAGAGAGAGAGAGAGAGAGAGAGAGAGAGAGAGAGAGAGAGAGAGAGAAGTAAAACTTTGTATAAAAAAAGTTCTAGAAAGGGCAGTGTCTATTCTCTTTATCTGATTGCTGCCATGTAGGAAGGAAGCCTGGTATTTCCAGATCACTGGATTTTCAAGACAGCCCAGAAAGCCGGAATTTTTATGTGAAACTTCCTGACTTTTGAAAGCTTGCAACAAAAATATTCAGCAGGCCAAGCTCTTCAACACTTTCTAGATTAAATAAAACTTCAGCCAGCTGTTCAGCTTGCAGCTGGTGATCCTCAACATCCCTCCAGGGCTCCGGTTTCTATCACATGAGCAGGAAAGTCTTCAGAGAGGAGGTGGCACTTGTGCGGCATGGGAAGGAGAATGGAATGTCAGTAAGTGGAGAGGAGTGGAAAAGGCTCTGGAGACTTGGAAGTAGGAATGACCCTGGAATGGCTTAAAAATAGAGAGATTGATGGGGGTGGGATTATTTGAGATTATATCCTTCCTCCTTAAGACCTTTGTTCCATATAAACCTAGTCTTAGTGTCTAAGGACTTGGTCCCAAAAGGGTAAATACATGAGACCAAAAAGCGTGGCAGAGAGATCTAAGGTTGCAGAGTACAATATATTGGGAGACTTACTAAAGTGAAACCAATTGGATCTAAGTAATTTGGAGCAGAAAGAGGGATGTATAGTATAGATGGATAGATAGGTAGGTAGGTGGGTAGGTAGATAGGTAGTTAGATAAGTAGGCAGATAGATATCTCCAGGTCTCAAGAGACTTTCCCTTTCCTCTGCACTTACATTACACACACACACACACACACACACACACACACACACACACACACACACACCACACACACACACAAAGTGACTTAATTCTATTTGGAATGTTCTTGGTTTATCTTAAGCATATCACAGAGTCAGGCACAACCCTGGAGGCTGCATCCCTGGAGGCAGGTCTGGTTGTAAAGCTCTGCACACCCCTGAAATGGTTCTGCTGTATTTTTAGTTGGCTAGGAAGTTGTACAGGAAAAAGCAGGTAGGGCTACAATGGTGCAGTCATGGCAGTACAGCTCAAGATGTCTGCAGCACATCAAGCTGAATCCACAGGAGGTAGATGCTGGTCCATTGTGAGTCATGTTGTTTAGTGTCTTCCCTCATTTTCCAGGGACCGTGGTGATAATGGAATGAACACTATTTGGTGATGAGGGTGAGGACTTTAGTGAGGAAATTGAGGAGGAGACATCCAGGGACATCTGGGAGATGATGTGGTGGGATGGGATGTTTCCCAAGGAGGTATATCGTGTGTCGGCCAGCCTTTTAATTGGAAACAGCAGTTTCTAACATGTGGCTGTAGTTTGGTAATTCACATGAACTTCTTAATAGCTGGAGTCTCTGGCTCTGAGGTTTTGTTTATTTGTTTTATTTTGTTTTGTTTTTTAAATGGCTGTTTTACCAGCTTAGCTTCTTTGAAATCAATCCAGACACACAAGTGGAGGACCTGTGGGTAGGAGTGATAAAGGGAGGCTGGAGTGAGTCACTAGTCTCAGATTGTCACCCTATTCTGGCCGTTGGCTCCCTCAGAAGGAGCTCTTGCCTTACAGGGTGAAGATTCCCAAGTCAGCATATCAGCCCCAGTCTCTGAACCTGTCGTTAAGACATCATTGCACCTGATTTAGTGCAACTATACAGGAACATATATGTGCTTAAAGTGTAGTGCTCCATGGAGTACTTGCAGGCGGAGGTTCCATAGCATTAGTTAAATGAATGTTTTATTCTTTTTTTCCAGCCACGTGTATATTTGATTATGTGTGCACTAAATGCTTTTACATTGCTGCTTCATTTTACGACCTTGAGCATTAAAAAAAATCATTTCTTTGAGCTTCAGTAAAATAAAGTGGGTGACCTTGGTAATTTATAGACAGCCTTCTGTTCAGCATCATTGGGTCCTTGACATTGTAACTGAGTGTCCTTGTCACAGGATGCAGCTTGTTTGCTGGCAAGATTAAGTTTCATTGACTTTACCCTTGTGCAGTTGTGTGGCTCTGGGAAAGTCTTTTCATTTTGTTTTTTCTTTTTTCTTTCTCCTTCTTTCTTCCTTTTTTCTGTTCTTGGAATCTGCTTCTTAGGGTTTCTGTGAAGATTAAATGATCCTCACAAGATGCTTAGAATAATGTCTGGCATACACGATTTGCTCATTAAATGTTACCCGTTATGATTATTATTGCTTTTGTTATTTTTTTTTTTTTTTTGGAAAACATTGTAGTAAGTATTTTTGGAAATGCAAGAGGAATTGTCACAGTTGAATGGAGTTTATAAAAGCTGATATTGTCATCAAACTGTTAGTCATTCCTACTGCCTAACATCCGAAAGGTTTATTTATTGCATGCAGAATTAGAGTTGCCCCAGGTGGGGTTCCCTGGGAAGCCAGACTGAGATGGAGATTAGCCTTCAGGGCATTTATTGGAGAGTTTGATTGAGAACCCTGTTTATAAAAGCCAACACAGGTAGTGAGATTGAGCAAAGAGGAAAAAAGAGGGGTCGTGTTGGAGGGAGGGAAGGTGCGGGCATGCATGCATGTCATGGCAAGACACATAGGTGGAGGTCAGAGGACAATTTTCAGAAGTTACTTCTCTTCTTCTGCCACTTGGGGTTTGGAGATGGAACTCAAGTCTCCAGTTTGAGAGCAGGCGCTTTCTTGCTGACCCCAGTGTTGACAGTTAACAGTACCTCTATCAACCTTATTATGATGTGCCAAGCAGGCGCAGGAGGCAGCAGAGCGTCAGTCATTCTACCTAAGGCGCAGACAAGGCAGAGGTAGGGGGAGGAGCGATGGCATAGGGCACAGAAGATCCTCTGGGAACCTGACTTCTCCTGGCTGCCTCTCCCTTTGTGCCTCTAGTTTCCTTTCTCCTGGCTCCATTGCTTCCTCCTCTGGTCTCCAGCTCTCTTCTGTCTCCCTGGAGCAAGTCTTTACTGTATCCTTGTTCTTCCTTGAGCAGCTTGCTGGCTGCCCCTCACATGTCCTGCCGAGTCCGACAGCCTCTGTCCTTCAGTCCACGACGACCCAATTCTCATGTGCCATGTGCTCCACAGTCATCCCGTCAGACGTGAACCCAAGGGACACTCGGCTCTCCTTTCTATCCAGCCAGCTGTCTAGTTGTGTGAATCTGTTTCTCGCATCTGTCGCTTTGCCTGCACCTAGCCCTGGCATGGTTCCTCCTGGCTTTAGTTTCTCCTTTCCAACCTATCTCATTAGTTGGCTAGATGAATATTCCTGAAATGCACCCTCGATGTCCTGGTTTTCAATATTGTCTTCTGGGCAAAGTTTACCTTCCTTCTCTTGGCTCTTGGAACTTCCTTGACCCAACTCCAACTTTTCTTTCTAGCTGCTCTTCCATGTTTTATTGTCAGGAATACTCAGAGACCCTCCTGCTCCCAGCTGCCTGCAGTGCTGGGTTCCAGAGATCCCTGGGGTTCTAACTCAGGACCTCATGCTCATGCCAGAAACATTCTTTCCCACTTAGTCCCCTCCCCAGCCCCTGTTCTCTATGTACTCCAAGCATTCAGAGCATTGAGGTCAGATCATCCAGCTTCCAGGATGGAACTTCCAGTTTTTTTTTTTAATTAAAAATATTGATTCATTAGGGCTGGTAGAGAGTGTGTGTTGGGCATTGGAGCATATGTGGAGTCAGAGGACAAGTATGGGAGGTCTGTGCTCTCTTCTCTCCCACCACGTGGGCTTCAGGAACCAACAAGTTAGATCACCAAGTTTGTGTGCAGGTTTCTTTGCCCATTGAGTATCACTGGGCCTCAAAAAGTTTTCATTTTGTTTTCTGGCAACTCTAAAGATGGAGTACAGGCCATTTTGCCTGTCAAGTAAGTGTTCTGCTACTGAACTACTTCTATGCTTTCGGGTGGCTTCCTTCCTGTGCCCCACCACAATGATCTTTCTTCCATTATCTCAAGAGTCAACTCATCTTTCTAAAAACCTTGCCTGATTTGCCTGGCCAGGTATGACCCATTGTGCCCTCCTCTGCAATCTCCTAGCTCCTGCTGAATCTCTGCCCATCCTTACCATTTGTTAGCTGCATGATGCCCTCCCTTACCCGTGACTGAGCCAGATTCAACCTGTGGAATGTAAACCCACAACCTTCACGGAAATGGCACTTTTCTATTATGGACTAGCTTCAAGGCAATTTCCCCAGTGCCTGCTTCTAAACAAGTATCATCCATGAGCTTCCTGTGTAGATGTTTGGGATTGCCCACCCTCCCCCCACTCCCCGTTTTGCCAGATTGTTAGGGTTGGTCATCTCTCAGTATTTCATAGCATGTGATTGGAGGTTTTCAAAATGTGGCCAGCCCAGGCCTGCTTGTCAGCGAGGTATATGAATGAGTGGATGGCTGAATGAATACGAATGGCTGAATGAATGAATCAACATTATGGCCTGCAGCTTTCCTTAAGACATTTTCTCTTCATTTCATTTCTCTCAGGCTCCTTCAGAACAGTGCAACAATTCCAGCCTCATCCTTTCCTTCCTGTCTCAGGCCTTGCATAAGAAGCAGCAGGAATGTGCAGCTCTAGACAGGGATACATGTCTCTACAGTCCCTACCACTGACTTGAGCCCAAATGGAGGGGCTTCACTGTTGCCGTGGGAGGCTACCTCACACCAGGGCCCATCTGAGCGCTCCTGGAAGTGCCCTGTTGCCTTTGCCCTCGCTCCTCACTGTCCTCAGGGACTGGTCTCTGGCTCTGTTGGTACTCACATGTGTTGTATGGAATGGTGTGGGATTCGCAGAGAGACTACAGCCACCCCCTGCTGACTTAGGTCATCTCTAGATTACTACCCAGCACAGCACAAGTGCTGGTTACCTACTTCATCAGGCTACTGCCTGGCATAGATCTTCTAGAACATTCTCTCCAGCAGTTCCTTCCATGCCTCACAACTCTTTCCCCAGCCAGCTTCTTTTGGGCCTGCAGACCTTAGCTCACTGTCATGGTTTTTGGGAACCTCTCCTACTTCATGTCCCCTGAATCACAGTGATGCTGTGCCTGTCTTACTTCTCACTGAATGAAAATGACTCTCCTTCCTTCTTGCTGCTCTGTTATTCCAAGAAGGTGTAGCAAATGTGCTTTACTCAATGCATGGTAAATGCTTAACATGTGCTTGATGAACGTATGTGCTGTGGCAGGGGAATGGGCACAAAAGATGAAGCAAGTGCTAAGTGGTATGTGTTGGTTGTTGGCTCCTGCCACGAAGCTGCGCATGGCAGCTGAAGAACGTTCAGTGGCATTCAGTCACAAGTGTTTGTGGCTCATGCTCTGGAACTCTCTGGAGGTTGGCAGGGCAGCTCTGTTGATCTTGGCTCGACTAGCTCGCATGTTGAGCTTGGATGTTTTTTGGTCAAGGTAACCAGGCAACACAGACAAGCTCCTCAGCTTGCACCTCATTCCCTCCCACAAGCCAGCTGAAATATGCACCTCTGGTAATGGCCAGGGTGCAAGAGCCGGTGGGGACATTAATGGTCTTTTGGGGCCCAGGATGGAATGGGTACATCATATTCTATTAGGCAAACCAAGTCAGAGGCCAGCTTGGATTCAGAGGTGGAGGATGGATTTCACATGGCAGATGTGGTACCGGAGGGACTGAAGTAACTGGTCATTCATACAAGTAGCCTGTCACACTAGGTTTCAAGAGTCTTAAGTTAAGAGCTTTACAATTCACTGGGTCTTGGGCATCATAGGTGTCTGATAGTCTTAGGAGCTTCATTTTTTAAATTTTTTCCATTTATTATAGTGTGTGTGTGTGTGTGTATGTGTGTGTGTGTGTATTAGAGGGCATTGTGTATCCCTATGGAGGACCAAGGGTGACTGTATTAGTCAGGTTCTCTAGAGATGTAGAATCAACACAATGAATATATATATAAATAATATAGGGAATGTATTTAGTTGGCTTACAGTATGGCCAAGGTAGTCCAACAATTGCTGCCAGTAGCCGAGGTAATCCAACGATGGCTGCCAGTAGCTGCTCAGTTCGGTAGTCAAGTGGATGATGGCTGAAGGCTGGAGAATTCCTAGAGTCTTTAGTCTAGGCGACGACAATTTGGAAGGTTGGAAGGCTAGAGTGTCAAAGAAATTGGGCGGCTGGAAGGAAGAGCAATTCCTAGCATAGCTGCAATAAGCAACTCTTACTCTTTGGTGGCTCCTTTTTATGTGATGCAGTACTGGGAGGATCCTATGAAATCTTTGGAGGTTCTGATAAGGTCTAGGGCGGGTATAATCTTTTCCACTGGTCTCAGTTGATCCTTCCAAATGTGGTCTCAGCCAATCTTAGTTAATACCGGGTATCTTAAGTTGACACCCAGGCTTAACTATCACAGTGACTTTGGGAATCATCCTGGATTGCTTCTACCTCCTTTTTCTTCCCTCTGGGATTGGTTTCCCAGGCTCTGTCACCAGGGGCAGAAGTGCAGGTCACCTGGTGTTTTCACATGAGACTTGGGATCTGAGCTCTAGAACATTTGCTTGTGAGGCACAGTCTTAACCTCTGAGCCATCTCTCTAGCCTGTGGACCTTCATTTTTTATCATGAGAATTATGGAAATGTTGTCTGTGCTGCCCAGCACACACAATTAAATGGAATGTCTTTATTCTTTCCCCAGTGTCTTCCTAGACTGGGGTAAGCATTATAAACTTCGGAGTGCTGTGACTGGAAAGCTGAATGGCTCTCAGAAAGGCACTTGACCGACAGTTCTGGTAAAAGAATGGCGCAGCGGGCAAAGGGCAGATGGTGAGACCAGAAATCAACTTGCATTCTAGGCTCCTGACCTTCCAGGCTCCCTGTTAAATTGGAGGTCCTGTGGATTTTCTTAATGATAGATGTAAGTGACTTTGGAAAAGCATCACATATTATGTAGTTGTAAGGTATTATCAGGAACAGGTTCCACCTTTGCTAGAGTAGCCACTTGACAAGTCCGGCTTGACCCTGTGGCACTCCTGACTCCTCTCTCTCTCCATATGAAATGATTGTGAAGAAACTAGTCTTGAAAAGATGTCTCCATGGTCCAAGAGAAGGACAAGGGAGACTTTGTAGATGTTTTTCTGCATCCCTGGGAGGACTTGCTGTAATTGCTGGTAGATTATGCTCTATGTTCCTCTAGCCTTACCTGTCTGATGTGTAGAAATTCTGGTTTGTTGATTTCTTCTAAAATTTCTTGATAATTTCATATATGTGTGTAATATATACCAATGGCTACACCGTGGAAGAAAATGACTTTCCCTTACCTAGCAACCATTAGCTGCCATTGCTTCTCAGGAGGTGGCAGGACCCAGAGAGCTTCTTCCCATTCTGTGATGAGATAAGGATGGTCTCATCTTGTGCAGGTCTCATGCAGGAAACTACAGCATGAATAGCTGCCATGATCAGAAGTCAGCATTTCACAGCATCTTCCTTTCCTCAGGCTCTTCTATTCTTTCTGCCCACATTTTCACAATGTTCCCCAAACCTTGATGTTGATATCCTGCTCAGGGCTGTGCATTCAACAGTAGTCTCCATACTTTGATTGTTTATAAATTTCTGTAATAATTGTTGTCCACTGCAAACAGAAGTATTTATTTTTATTTTTATTTTTCTGCTCATACAAACGTAATAGGAATCCCAGTCCCCTCCCTGGATCTCCCTATTCCCTCTCCCCTTTGCTCCTTCCTTTTCCCCCTCCCTACCTTTCTCCCAGTGCCCCCTCCCCCTACCTCTGAAGCATCCTTTAATGTGTATATCAAACTTTCCTCTGGGTCCTCCTCTCTGATGAGGTGTAAGGACTCAGGGGCAATTCCTAGAACTCTTTCTTGGGTTCCCCTTAAGTATAGGAACACTATTGTGACTGTTAATCCCTTGCTTCTAAGGATCCTAGTGCCTTTAGTCCGTGCTAGAATTTGAGGGGTCAATGATATGTTGGTCATTGCACAGATCATGCAGAGTCCTATTATAATTGCTTCGGCCCTAACTTGTGTGGAGTGTCTTGCATATCATGACTCCTCCCATTCTTGTGCTCTTACAATCTTACTGCCCCCTCTTCGGCAAATTTCCCTGAGCTTCAGGATGGGAAGAGATTAGGCTGGCCCAGTTCCAGGTGGTTGAAATAGAGTCTCTGATGTTCTGAATTATGGTTTGTTGATTTTTTTTTCAGTTTTGCTGTTCTTGCAATGCCCTTGGCTCCATCCTGATGGGTATTGGATGTCACCCCCTGGCCAGAGATAAAAACTGTTAAATTAGAGTCTTGTTATAAGAGTATATTCAAAGGTAGATGGTATAAAAGTAGGAGACTGTGGTGAGAGAGGGGTCAATCACCCATTTGCAAAATGGTTACTTTCTATCTGGCAGCCTATATGCCCTCCCCTTCTGGTGAGATCGTACCCCATCAGTTGCAAATGATCAGGAAGGAAAGTCTGTGAACTTAACCAGATGTCTCATTACTTACTTGCAGTCCTTGATGGTGGCTTATTTTCTCTGCTGTAACATGGTCCCCTCTCTTTGTTTCAAACAGAAGTATTTTGACCAATGTTGAGAGCAGCATTGATTTTTGGGTGAACATAAATGGTAAGAAGACAGTTTTGGCACCATGTCCATTTAGCAAAGCAACAGTAGTAGATTCTTCTAGGCCTGTGGCCTTCCTAGTCATAGACTTTTTTTTTTTTTTTTTTTTTTTTACTTTTTTGGGGGGACTGGGTTTAAAGTATCAGGCATGCATTCCCTCCTACGGATGGGATCTCAAATCCAACCACCAAGTAGTTGGTCAGTCCCATAATTACTATACCATTTATGTGCATATCATGTCACTGTTGCATCAGTGGGCACATCAGGTGTGTGGCCCACAGAGGTCACCACTGGCTAAGACCTCTACTGACTTTCCTCCCCCAGCCACCTGCACAGCACCTTCCTCCTGCTCAGTTAAAGTTGGATTTGTTCATTTCTCTTGGAGCCAGTTCTTCCAGTTCTGCTTGGCCAAATCAGGGACTCTGGAGGAGAGGCAGGCATTTCCTCCTTCCTCAAAGTTTATGGTCCTTGGTGATTGGCAACGGCTGCTCTGAAATGTGAACAGGAGGTTCACTTGGGCAGTGGGGCTAAACTGGACCCATGGGCTTTTCTCCCTCAGCTTTGGAGGAAGAAAAGCAACTGTGTTGTGAACCCTCCCAGGCTCTGGAAGGGTCACGGGATGGAGGTCCTTCCTTCCCAAAGTCAAGCAAGGGGTTTTGAAAGGCCTCCTGGAATGGAAGGCAGAAGCGTGATGATCAGTTCTGGGGGGCTGGGTACCCTGCAAAATGATAACCTGTGGTTTGCCCTATCTGCAGCTGAAGTGCTGACTGCATTGCTCCACTTCTCTCTAGAGGCCGGAGGCCAGCAAACTAGACGGCTATGTGGAAACACCTGGCTCAGAATGCGGCAAGTTCCTGCAATGCCAAAGGAAGTGTTTGAATGCTTCTCGCTGAGAGCACATTGTTATTTTTCTCTTCCCTTGCTCATGAATCATTCCGCCTGGAATCTTCTTGGCAAGGTTTCATCTGGCTAACAATTCTGTCCCCAGAATCAGGGAATCTGCCTCACTGACCGGCCAGGCAAAGCAGATGAGATTTGGGGGGTGGGGGGGAGGGAAGGAGGAAGCTTAAGTTTGGGTTTCCCCAGTGCAGTTGTCAGGTTGTGGCTACATCGGAGCCCCACTTTTCTCAGGTGTTGTTCATTTACTTGGGGTTACAGATGGTGTGGCTGGAGAGCAAAAATGGGGGTAAGGGTGTCCTTGGGCAAGTTATTTAATCTCTCTGAACTTTCAGCTTCATTTTGAAAAGAACTCGTTCTTTCTTCCTTGCAGGAAAACTTAGAAATAGCACAGCAGAGTCTGGTGAAGAATTGGTGCTTAATAAGTGGTAGCTGGCTTAAATTTGCAGCCAATAAAACTGAAGTGTCATGGTCTCAGATAGGGAGCAGTATATGGGGGGATTTGAGAGGATCCAGAGTGGGGATGGAGAAGGGCATCTCAGCTGCAGGGCTCCATGAAACTTCCTGGGAGGAATTGATGTCTCGTGATTGATGATTACAGGTACCAGGAATTCTTCATTTCATCTTCAAAACCCTTCGACACCTCCGTCTTTCCCCCCCTTTTCTCTCCAAAGCCTCTCTACCTCTCCACCTATTCTCTATACCTCAGACACCCTACCCCTACCCGCCCCTCCCCCCGTCTTCTTCCTCGTACCTCTGCGACCTTCTTTAACCTCTCCTTCTTCCCTCCCTCTCTCCCTCCCTCCCTCACTTTTCTTCCTCATCATTTTTCCCCTCCTTCCTCCCTTCCTCCCTTCCTCCCTTCCTCCCTTCCTCCCTTCCTTCCTTCCAGCAGAGGATCTGTCTAACTGGCCTAGGTTGCTGTGGAACTGGTGATCTTCCTGCTTCGGCCTTCCCTAGTCCTGGGATTATAGATCTGTGTCACCGAGTCTGACTCTCAGGTTTCTAGAATTTCTGAAAGTGGGACTCTGGCCAGACCATCTTCCTTTCCACCAGAGGCATGCTTGGTCTTTGCATGTTCTTCTTATGAAGGAGGATGGGCTCAGAGCCCAATGAAGAGCTGGGATTTGCACAGTGCTCCTGACCTTTGAAAGGCAGGTCATGCAAAAGGAAGGATACCACTGGCATTTGTACCTCTACTGTCGTTCTTCCTGACATTATCTAATTTTCCATCATGGAGCACTTTCACAGTATAAAAGATATGGCTCTGGGGACTGGAATGTAAATTGCAATGTATTTTAGCCATTCATTTCCCCAGTAAGCCAGCTGCCAGCAACCTCCCTCATTTAGAAAGGCAGAAGAAATCAAGGGGAAGGGAACAGGCAGTTGGTATCTGTTGTTACTGTGTTCTTGCCAGAGCAGACTGTACTGGGCAACCCATGCTAGTACTGAAGATATATGTGGCGAGGTGCTGGGGGAAAGTGGAGGGCAGACACGAGGAAGGGAAGACCTGAGGGGTGTGTATGTGTGTGTGTGTGGTTGTGTGTGTGTGTGTGTGTGTGTGTGTGTGCAGCCAGTGCAATCAGTGCACCTCCCTGAAGGAAAGGTGATTCCTCTATGCTATTAAGCATATGCTCTGATTTAGACCAAGATGCAGCTGGAGCTGCATTAAAGAGAGACCCTGTAATAGTTACTCTTATCTGTTGCCTGTGAGAGGACATTCGAAGTCAAGCAACGTAAGGGAGAAAGGGAGATTTATTCAGCTTACAGTTCCAGAGGAGAGAAACAGTCTTTCATGGTGAAAATGACATGACTGGTGGTTGAAGTTCGAAGCAGACTAAGTCACTGCAAATATCCTGGAGGCTCAGAGCGGCTCAGTCCAGTAGGCCAGTGGGTGACAACTGAAGGCTGGAGGATTCCTGGAGAGTCAAAGAAGTGAAGAAGCCGGGCAACAGGAGGGAAGAGAGTTTTCTAGCACAGCTTGGGAGAGTCTCTCCTCAAGTCTTCTGTTCTATGGTTCCTTTTACCTGGTCTGCTACTGGGAGGTTCCAATCAGATCTACGTCTGATCTTTATATTTAAATTTATTGATCTGGATAATCTCTTCAGGTAGTCTGACAGCTGATCTTAGTTAATGCCAAGTGTGGTCAAGTTGACACCCAGGATTAACTATCATAGTCTACTTCTTTAACCCCCAGCAGGCTCTTAATGAAGAGGTGTTCTTCAGTCTAACTTACTCACTTGCTATGGAACTCATATCTTGAAACAGGGTTGGAACTCATCCAGAACTCATGTTTTCATGGCTGATTATGAATCTTGAATGCCCCCTTCCACAAAAAATCCTAGGTACGAAAAACTTGGTCATCAGCCTGTGGTACTACTCTTGGAAAGAGGTAGAACCTTCAGGAGGACCAGCTTAGTGAAAGGAAGTCAGGTCCGGTCCCTGGAGGCTTGTCTCTGAGGGCTTTTGGGGCCCTGACGCTTCTTTTTACTCCCTGGATACCATATAGTTCCCTGCCGTACAGTCCTACCTCAGGTGCTTCCTTGCCACTGGCCTATACCGTGAGCCAAAGAACTTCAAGATCAATAGCCAAAATAGACCTTTCTTCTTCTTCTTCTTCTATCAGTGTGTGTGTGTTTGTGTGCGTGTGTGTGTACTCCTATGTACCATGGAACATGTGGAAGTCATAGGACAACTTCAGACCTGGTCCTTGGCTCCCCTACCTCTCTCTTTCTCTCTCTGTCCCTTTGTTATTCAGTCCTGTATACATGCACCAGGCTAGCTGGTGGCCCACAAACTTGTCTCTACATCCCACCTTACCATAGGAACACTGAGATTACAGATCAGCTGCCATATCTTTTTTTTTTAAATACATTTTTTATTATTACTTCAGCTCATACAAACTTATTAGGTACACCAGTTCCCTCCCTCCCTCCTCCTCCCCCTGAACCCCCTGCTCCCCCTCCCCTCACCCCTCCTTCCCCATCCCCCAGTGCCTCCCACCCCAATTCCCAGAGAGTCCTTTCTTGTGCATGCCTGACTCTCCACTGGGCCCTCCTCTCCGATGATGTACAAAGACCCAGTGGCATTATCCTGAACCCTTTCCCGTGTTCCCCTTAAGCATAGGAACACTGCTGTGGCTGCCAATTCCTTGCCTCCAAGGATCTTGGTGCCTTTAGCAGATGCTAGACTTTGTGAGGTCAATAGTGTGCTGGACATTGCGCAGGGCATGCAAAGTCCAATTATGATTGCTTCAGCCCTAACTTGTATGGAGTATCTTGCAAATCATTGCTCCTCCCATCCTTTTGCTCTTACACTCTTACCGCCCCCTCTTCCGCAAATGTCCCTGAGCTTCAGGATGGAAAGAGATTAGTCTGGCCTAGTTCTAGGTGGTTGATATAGTCTCTCTGAAGTTCTGGATTGTGGTTTGTTGATTTTCTTTTGCAGTTTTGCTGCTCCTGCAATGCCCTTCACTCCATCCTGCTGGGCACTGTATGTCACCTCCTGACCAGAGACAAAAAGCTGTTAAACTGGAGTCTTATTATAAGAGCACATTTAAGGGTAGATGTAATAAAAGTAGGAAACCTCAGTGAGGGAGGGGTCAATTACCCATTTGCAAAATGATTACTTTTTATCTGCCAGACTATATGCCCTCCCCTTCTGTTGAGATCATACCCCCTTAGTTGTAAATGATCAGGAACAAACGTCTGTGAAATTAACCAGGTGTCACATTACTTACTTGCAGTCCTTGATGGAGGCCTATTTTCTCTACTGTAACATGGTCACTTCTCTCCTTGCTTCTGGTGTGGCCCTCCAACCCCATCCCTCCTGTTCATAATCCTTGCAATTACTGTAGGTAATATATAGATTTACCTATGAGTGTCTCAAGGTGGGCTGGGTGGGTTTGGTACTAGGAGCCACCTATTAGAGAGTACATATGGCGCTTAATTTTCTGGGTTTGGGATACTTCAGTTAATATAATTGTTTCTAATGACATCCATTTCCCAGCAAATTCCAGTAATTCATCCTTTTTGATAGCTGAGTAGTACTCCATTGTATAGATGTACCACAGTTTCCTTATCCACTCGTCAACTGTTGGACATTTGGGTTGATTCCATGACTTTGCTATTGTAAACAGTGCTGCTATGAACATGGTCGTGCTTGTGCTATCGAGGTGAACCTCTGCTGTATGGGGGGTTATTCCCAAAAGTGGAATAGCAGGGTCATATGGCATTTCAATCTTTAATTTCTTTAAGAATCTCCAGACGGCTCGCCAGAGTGACTGTATGAGCCTGCACTCCCACCAGCAATGTAGGAGAGTTCCCCTCTCTCCACATCCTCTCCAGCATTTGTTGTTGTTTGTATTGTGGATTTTTGCCATCCTGACTGGGGTGAGATGATATCTCAGGGAAGTTTTGATTTGCATTTCCCTGATGGCTAAGGAAGTGGAGCATTTTTTAAGATATTTGTTAGACATTTTAATTTCATCCCTGGTAAAGTTTCTTTGAAGTTCCAGGGCCCATTTTTTAATTGGGCCATTGGTTTCCTTGGTGTTTAGTTTTCTAAGTTCTTTGTGCACTCTGGACAGCAGAGCTCTATCAGATGTGTGGTTAGTGAAGATTTTCTCCCATTCTGTGGGTTGCCTTTGAGCTCGTGTTACAATCTCTTTATCTGAACAGAAGCTCTTTAATTTCACAAGGTCCCAACTATTGAGAGTTGGTAGCAGTGACTGTGCCATTGGATGTCTGTTTAGGAAGTGTTGGCCTAGCCCAATCAGCTTGAGGGAGTTCCCTATCCTTTCAACTATGGTTTTTATAGTCTCTGGCCTGATATCAAGGTCCTTGATCCATTTGGAATTAAGTCTTGTACATGGTGACAAGTACAGGTCCAGCTTTAATCTTCTGCATGTGGAGATCCAGTTTTGCCAGCACCATTTGTTGAAGATGCTGTTCTTTTTCCATTGGATTCTTTGGGCCCCTTTGTCAAAGACCAAATGGCTGTAATTTTGTGGGCTTATATCTGGGTCTTCAATCCTTATCCATTGATCTGTGTGTCTATTTTGGAGCCAGTACCAGGCTGTCTTTATAACTATGGATTTGTAGTATAGACTTAGGTTTGGTATGGTAATACCTCCAGCAGTGTTTTTGTTACTCAGGATTGTCTTTGCTATCCTGGGTCTTTTGTGCCTCCGTATGAACTTTGAGATTGTTTGGTCAACTTCTTTGAAAAATTGCTTTGGGATTTTAATTGGTATAGCATTGAATTTGTATATTGCCTTTGGTAGGATGGTCATTTTTACGATGTTGATTCTGCCAATCCAGGAACAAGGGAGGTCTTTCCACTTTCTGGTGTCTTCTGCAATTTCTTTCTTTAGGATTTTAAAGTTTTCATTGTAAAGGTCTTTTACCTCCTTAGTTAGGTTTATACCAAGGTATTTAATTTTTTTAGGGGCTATAGTAAATGGGATTGTTTCTCTCAAGGCTTTTTCACTTCTTTCATTCTGGGCATATAGGAAGGCCTCTGATTTTTGCACATTTATTTTGTATCCTGCTACCCTGCTGAACTTCTCAATTAGTTCCAGGAGCTTCCTGGTGGAGTTTTTGGGATCACTTAGGTATAAGATCATGTCATCTGCAAATAGGGATAGCTTGACTTCTTCCTTGCCGATTTGAATCCCTCTTATGTCCCTTTCTTGTCTTATGGCTTCCAGCTGCCATATCTTGAGTCTTTGAGATTTGAACTCAGGCCCTCATACCTGCACAGCAATCACTTTACCTACTGAGTTATTTAATGACTCTTTCTTTTTTCAATATTTTATTTATTTATTTATTTATTATTTATTTATTTAATCATAGGGCACCATGTATCCCTGTGGGAGACAAAGGATGCCTCTGGGAATTATCCTGGATTGCTTCTACCTCCTTCTTGCTTCACCCACCAGGTTCTGCTCACTAGGGCTGACTGTGCAGGCTGCCACCATTTCTTTCTGGCATTTTTACATGGGATTTGGGAATCTGAACTTAGGACCTTCTGCTTGTGAGGCAGGGTCTTAACCCCTGAGCTGTCTCTCCAGCCATCCTCCTTTTCTCTTTTGAAGTTGATTTATCCCAGGTATTTGTTACAGAAATAGAAAACTGACTAATAACAAGTCTTACTAGACCATGGCATGTGAGTATTGAGACATTCTCTGCTCTGGGTTTAAAACCATTAGTAAATCACCAGACAACTGTAGTGATTTTTGTAGGGGTGTGCGTGTGTGTGTGTGTTTTCCTGAGGGTCTTCCTTAAAGTTGCTGAGCTCAGTGTTTGAGAAAACACTTATTTGAGTACCCTTTACTATGTCTTGCTTTACTCTGCTTATCCCTAGAGGTGGAGTCTCCTGAAGAATTTATTTTGAGGGTTAACTGATGGACAATAAGACTTCATAATGATGGCCGTAAGGACTTGATTGATGGGCATGGTAAAAAGACTCGCTCCATCACCAGGCTCCATCAGTGACCTCAGAAAGCTCACTGGCACTCCTGCTGTGGAACAGACTGAGGGTCCCTTAGAGAATTTTGCAGAGTTTTACAATGTTAAAACCACAGCTCCCACCCCCACCCAACACCCTGAAATCAGATCCTTCTTGTTTCTCCATCTGTCCTTTCCAAAAAATCAATTGGCAAGAGTTTGCAAAGTTGCCAGAATGAGAGAATGAGGTCATGCATCACAATCCACATGGCTTTCAGAAATGTGACTCACACAGCCCGCTACTGTGGCCGTCCATCCCGTGATAAGCAGCAGCCAGAAGGTACATAAACTGTCTGCACTTCACCGTGGCCTTCCATAGCCTGCCGGTGCCACTCTCCTAGAAATCCTTCCTGTGTCCTGCTACTGTCAGGAGCAATCCACATGCTGGAGGCAGCGTCTCAAAGAATGTTAGGCTGAGTGCTTCAGCAGGGTTAGCAGGGTGTAGATTGGGGCAGCTCTGGGACAGAAGGTACCACTGTGCTTTGGTCTTAATCCAGCAGAACTGGTGCTAGCCAGTGTGAGATTTGCCAGGAGGGTTTGTGCTCAGCAGTTGCAGCTTTGACATTACACATATTTGAATGTCATGCACTCTCTCCTCATAGTTTCGATCCTTGACTAACTTTATTCTGTTCTACATACTAACCCTGGAGGATATTTGAGGATATCATCCCTAGAGTGTCCAACTAAGGTTTCCAGGACCCATTGATAATGTCTTTCAAGATTTACTGTCTTTCCTCATATTAGGTGAGTAATATGTGTTGTTTAAAAGATGTGGAAAATAGAGGTAATGGGTTGGTTTATCATGTCTAGCAAATCTTCAGCACTTACTATTCTTGACAAACTCCTTTTATCAAAGAGAAATCAGACCTCAGGCTGTAGAAGCAGGGTGGAACTCAGTAACATTACTTCGTGTGTGTGTGTTTAAAGTTCCCTTTTTGTCATTTATGATAGAAATACACAGCATCCTATAGAACAGGGAAATGAGCTCAGTGGTAGAGCATCTGCCCAGCAGGTACGAGGTCCTCAGTTCAATTCTTAGCACTGCAGAAAAATGGAACTGATTTGAAAATACGTGCTAAATAAATACAGGACTGGTAGTTCTTAGATCATCTGGTGAAGATGGTCGTGAAGGCTGGGAAAGACTTAGAAACTTCTAACTGGACCTCTGTTCTCTGCTTCTGCCGCAGTTCTGGGCAGATAATAGGGTGAATACATAAAGAGAAGCATCTTGAGTCAGAGGCCACAGCTGGAAAAGCAGCTTTAATGAATTCTGCTCTCTTCTCATTTCAATGCATCTGATCCTTTAGGGACCATTGGGCAGCAGTGCTGTGAATATTAATCTTGTGTTGAAATTGATCAAGGCCCATTTTAACTTAGATTCTCAGGTGGGAGGAAGG
The DNA here is from genome assembly GCA_023101885.1 of Typhlomys cinereus. Lineage (NCBI taxonomy): Eukaryota > Metazoa > Chordata > Mammalia > Rodentia > Platacanthomyidae > Typhlomys > Typhlomys cinereus. The sequence continues at coordinate 2,821,928 of JALPQD010000108.1, forward strand.
TTGGCCTCATTCTGCCCGTTCTTTGCTTTTTGTTGAACATCTGGTGGCAACTTCTGCCTGACTTCTTTGGGGTGGGTAGTGGCTGTTATTCAGACAGGACCCAGATGCCTGATGGCAGACTTGATGACATCTTTCTGCTGGCTGCTTCCTGGTCAGCGGGGGCTGCTTCCTGGTCAGCGGGGGCTCCTGGTCAGTGGGTACTAGCTCATCAGACTGAGTAGGGTCTGCAGAACTGAATTTCTGCCATTGGATGGTGGCGGGAAGTGGAACTCCCCCATCTTCCATCTCTTGGGATAGTTATGTACTCCCCCAATGTGGAGGACCACACCACATTTTCTTTTACATAAGGAATATCTTTCTAGTTGACATCATCATAATTGCTAAACAACTCTTATTTTTCCAAAATGTTTGTCAATAGACTATCCTTTCCTTTGTTGGATGGGGCAAGAAATAGAGGGGGAGGTATCAGTTATCTCTAACCACTGCCTTCCCAACATATCTGCTACCCAGAAGACTATAAATAGATGTAGTTTACTTTAGCAAAGCTTCCAGGGTCAATAGGCTTCTGTAAGCAGCAGTGACATGGTGAAGGAGTTGAAGACCTGGCTGAGTTGGAGAGTCCATAAGGCGTGTGTTCTGGAAACATCTCTTTTCTCATGGTATAGAATATGTAGCCTAAGACACGATGACTAGATGAAGTTAGGCAATCCACCTCACCTCTGTGTCCCTCTGACACCGATGTGAAATCAGAGCCACCTCCTGAGGCTGCAGCACAGAGTTCCGGGAAGTAATAAGCTCCATGAGCCACTGTTTTTGTTTCCTCCAATTTGCAGTTGGGAAAAGCAAGGGCCAGAGATTAACTGGTTTACTCAAGGTTACATGACTTGCCGATGTCAATGTCAAGCTTTGAATTCTGCCAAGTCTCATGCCGGCCCAGTTTTTGGCACTACAGCACCCAGAAGCCCCTTCATTATAAGCAATCTCATTGTGGGATGGCCGTCAGGGCTCTGGAAATCAGCTAAACCCAGGTGGTACCTGGCAGAGCCTCAGTGGCTTCTGGAGTCAGACAGGCCTGCTTTGAATCCTGTAGTTCAGGTGTTTTCTTTGCCTGTTAGGGGGATTCAGTTTTCTCATCTGCAAAATGGCATGATACTTACCTGTTCCTCTTCCATCGTCAGAGTAGCAGTGGCTGCTAATCCATCTGGCTTGGTAGAGGTTAATTTTGGAAGGGAAGAGTCCTTGGTCAAACGAAGTGGGGGGAGGGGACAAAACAAGGTGCCAGGGACTGACTAATCTGTGCTATGAAGGAATCTGGAGGGACCCACTCGTGAAAGCGTTCCCTCCCAGTCTCTGGGGTCACTCCTGCGCTTGTAGGACCTAGCATATGCAGCTGGGCTCCAGGCCCATGTTGCCAGGACAACTGCTATAGCTCCTGCCTGGGGCCTTGCACCTGAGACCTTTGGGGCCAGGGGGCTGCATTGGAGTCAGGGGAGGAGAGGGAGGCTGGGCAGCGGGATTCCATGTAAGGGAGGTTGGAGAAAGGGAAGGGATGCCATGAGGTCATATAACCTCCTTACGGGGCCATGGACCCCACACTGAGCTGGCTTGGTGCCCAGTGCGATGTTCATCCTAGGTGGTTGCTTGTCTTGTTGCTGTGATAAAACACCTGACAAGAGCAACTCAAGGGAGAAAGGGTTTATCTTGGCTCACGGTTGCAGGGCTCTGTCCACATGGTGGGGAAGTCACGGTGTCAGGAGTGTGAGGCGGCTGGTCGCGCGGCACCTACGATCGGCAAGCAGAGGTAGAGGTGAATGTCGCGGCTCAGCCCGTTTTCTCCTTTTGCTGCAGCTCAGAACCCCGGCCCATGACATGTGCTGCTCATATTTGGGATGGGTCTTCTCACTTCAGTGAATTTGTTTTAGATAAATCCAAACTTTTTCTAGGCGATTCTAGATCCTATCAAGTTGATAATCATTATTAGCTATCACAGACAACAATAACAACAATTTTTTTGAGTTTTTTTGTATTGAGTCAGCCGAAGTTTCTGCTGTGATAGAAATAGTCTACAGTATGGCCACCAAAAGCCAAGTGTGCCTTTGAGCCCTTGAACAAGACAAATGTAGGGGGAAAATGACAAAGGTTTAACGTAACTTAAACAGCTGCCTATAGCTAGAGCTTGCCATACAAGGCAGTGTGGTGGTACTACACCCAAGCACAGGGCTAGCTCTGCATTCTCTCTTATGATTTTTATAGTAATTCAGAGAAAATGGTTGTTACTCCCATTTTACAGAGGACAGCGAGTCCCAGGGAAATGAGGAAACCAGCTCCAGCTCCCAGCTTAACATGTGGCAGGGTCAGAATTTGAACCCCAGGTAGTGAACACAGAGCTGAAGATGCTACCAGAGCAGAGCTTGTGTTCAAGGTCAGAACATGCTAAGACAGACTCAGTGCCAGCCAGGCCCAAGCCCCGTGTCTGTGGCACTGAGATGGGTGTGGGGTAGAGATAGGAGCTGGGGCGTGATCTCTGAAGCGGAAGGTACTCAGGGCACCCTAGTCCTATCTGTCTCTTGCTCTCTGTTGAGTCCTGATTCTGCTGCCTCCCAGATGTCTCTGGGCAAATCAATCCCTTCTGAGTCTCAGCTGCTTAGTCTATAGGAGTGGTAAGCTGCCAGCATCCTAGATTGTCATGACAACCAGATAAGATGCCAGAAGAGAAGAAGGCCTTCCAGTTCCTATCCTGACTCGCTCCTAGAGATTTACATTGGGGATGAGACACCCAATCTTGCTCTTCAGGATGAATCTGGACTATAAATGTGGGGTCCCTCCACCCAGGGGGTGCCAGGGTGGCCACCGTATCACCAGGACAGAGTTCATGGAGTAGAACTGGGTGGGATCTAAGAAGTTGCATGTAAAATTGTTCTTGCAGCTTCCTTTGCTGTTGTCATAACCCTGGAGAGCTGTCCGCAGGCTGGGGACAGAGAGGCCTGTGGCAAGTTGGCATTCCTCACCGGTCAGACCTGTTTGTCAGGGCTCAGCTTGGCATCAAGTTTCAGGCTTGGCTTGCCGTTTTCTTCTTCTTTTTCTCTTATGGAAAACTTCACCATTAGAAAAACAAAGTTCTGTCACAGTCTGTCTTTGTGTTTACCATGACAGTCGATCTTTGCAGTTAATTCAATCAAGGCCAATCCTGCTTAACTTAAAACCCTACCATATTCCATTCTCCTGCTCGCAGTTAGTGTGAAGCAAATCACAATACATCCATCCTTTGCTACAGGCATGCATGTACGCACATGCATGTGTATGTGTGTGTGTGTGTGTGTAGCAGAGTTCAATGGTGGGTGTCTTCCTCAGTTGCTCTCCATTTTTTGTTTTTTAGACAGAATGTCTTTCTGAAACTAGAGCTCTCTGATTGGCTAGACTGGCTGGCTAATGGTGGTGCTTGCCAGTAATCTCAGTACTTAGGAGTGGAGGCAAGACTGTCAGTAGTTCAGGGTTATCCTTGTCTACATAGTGAGCTGGAGTCAGCCTATGAGACTGTGAGACTGTGTCTTAAGCAGTAGCAACAAGACCCCACAGAACAAAAGACAAACAAAAAAGTGATCTTTTCATAGATTTCCCTTGGGAGAGCCCATTGGTGCAATTTTAAGGAAGGGCAGTTCAGCAGTTTTGAAATCCAAAATGTGATTTCCTTTCCATCTGATTCTTGCGCTCCAAAAAATACTTCATGCACCCCATGTATTGTGAGCATGTATCATGAGATACTCTACCCTGCACATAGGTCCTGCTTCATGTTGAGTCAAAACACTAATTTACCAAAGATTTTTTTTTCTAGCAGAACACACTGTATGCAAAGGGAAACCAGTGTATTGTCATACAGTCCAGCTTTTCTCCTTGAAGGTTTCAAAGATAAAAAAATAAAATCAAGTAGAATTTTACCCCAGAGGGATAGAGGACATCTTCCTCTGACCTCTGTATGTATGTACACGAGCATGTGCACCTGTGTACACATATGTATGCACATGTGGTCAATACACACATACGCACTCACACATACACACTAAGCTGCAATGAGAAATAGCTTAAATATAATGACATGGGCTGATCTTCAGGATATATTCCCAAAGAAAAGTGTAGATAAAGAGATCTGGATGATACACTGTGATTTGCACCCAAATGGGAAAGAACGTATTTGCAGAAGCATCCATAACATCCACAGTGCCATTATTTCTGGCTGGTGAATTTGAACCTGTACCATAGCTGCCTAGGAGAGGGAAGGCGCTGAGCAACTGATGGGCAGGGGTGAGAGAGAGTTTTCTCCATGTATTTTTGCAGCTTTGGAATTTTTGTATTGATATTAAATTGATATTTGTTATTGAAAAGTAGAATTTCTTAATGTAAAATTAAAAATTAAGAATCAAACAACTTTCTTTTTTAAAAAAGGTGTTTTCACCCAAACGAATTGAAAACTTGTGTTTACACAAAATCTTCACCTAGATGTTTACAAACTCATTCATAATTGTGGTGAGTCAGAAACTTCCGGCGTGTCCTTCAATTGCTAAATGATAACAAATGGTGATATTTTATTGGAATATTATTTGGTGAGGAAAAGAACCATCATGTCATGAGGTACAGAGAAGAGCTCTAAGGGCATGTATTGCCAAAAGAAGAAGCCAGTTAGAAAAGGCAGCCTCCTGAGAATCCAGATCTAGATCTTCTGGAAAAGGCAATACTCTATAGACAGGAAAACGTTCGGGGGTTTGTGAAGGGTTTGGGTTCTGCAAACCCACAGAACCAACAACACCAAGAGTGAGCCAAGACCAACTAAGGACTTGCTGGTGCATCAACATTGTTTCTCCAGTGGCAAGGAGCAGACACACCAGTGTAAGAATGTCAGAAGAGAAACTTTGCAGGGGGGAAAAGGGGGGGAGACAGAAGGGAACCCCCAGTACCTTCTGGTCCATGTTTTGGTAAACCTAGCATTTCCCCAAAAATAGCCTATTTGTAAGAAAGACAGTAGGATTGTTAATTTCCTTGGATATAAAGAACCTCTCCTCCTGCTTGTGAGGCTGTGGAGGTCGTGAGCGGCCCTGGATGTTGCCACACTGAGAACTTTGACACGCGTGTTGCCTGTACTGAGGCCAAAGAGTGAGTCAGAACATGATGTGGCGTGGACAGGCAAGCTGTGGAATGCCAGAAGACTGGGGAGCTGATCCTGTAATGGGAGCTATGGGAGAATTCTACCAGGAGAGTGACTCCGGGAGACCTGTGTCTCAGGAGATCTCTGCATAGTAGCCTTAGCCCCTTCTCTGAGACTATGCCCCAGCTAGAGGAGTTAGCAGGGCTCATAAAAGCAATCAAGGATCTGCTTATCACCTGCTTCCAATCAAAGCCTCTGGAGATTTCCAACCCCGCCCCTTTTGTTATTTATTGTTCCCTCCAGGGCTATGCAGAGGCTGGATCCATCCCCTGGGGGAAAAGTCTGCTGAAGGAAGTCTGAGCTTGGGGCACAGTTTCATTTGATTTGATTTTTCTGTCTTTGAAATCTTCAAGGAGAAAAGCCAAGTCTGTGCTGGCTCCTGATGGCCACTCAGAAGGGAGGTGGAAGTCAGGAGCTGGGTAGCTGGCTCCCCAGGGATTGCGGAGGGGGGCAGGCAGCTGTGGAGGCTCCTGCCAGGGAGTGCCCTTGTTAGAAACCTCAACTCCAGCTGGCTGTGTGTGTGCAGGGGGCGGTGTCTCTGCCCCTTTCAAGCATCTCCTGTCACTGCCTTGTGATTTATGAGCTTTCCCTCTAAAATATTAGAACTGTGGCTCCTGCTACAGCCCAAGGGAGGAGGCCATGCGCCAGCTTTCTAGCAAGCAGTGCTTCCTGGACACGTCCTCATCTTGGCCGCAGAGGAGGCTCTTTGGGAACCTCAGTCTGCGTCGTCTTCTGAGGGACATAGGTTCAATTCCTAGCTCTGTTTTGCACTAATCATTAGGACCACAGCCTGGCAATGCCCCCCACCCCCAAACTGTTTCTGTCTTCACAGGCATACAGTGGGGACACCAGCAGCACCCTGCTTCTAGGGGATGCCATGACCCCTATAACAGCAGTGCCTGGTGCTTGGGCTGGGTCAGGAACAAGTATGTGCTCCAGAAACGCCAGCGGTTACCAAAATGACTGTGGAAGCCAAGAGTTTAAAAGGTGGTAGACAGTGTTTGAAAGGTTCTTGAAGCTATGTTGATAGGCAGGACTTGTTCTTGTGAGGGTACCTTGATCTGATTGTATCCATGAGTGCCAGGGTGTGTGTAGTTGGCTACAGTTTATAGAACTTAACGTGATCTTGGTTAAGCCGAGAACATGGTGAGGAGTGAGACTCTCACAATGACTACACTTTGTACATATGATACATATGTACATATGATAAGGGTAGCAATATGCTGTATAGACACTAATATCCTAACAGATCTTGTGAGGACATAAATCTCATTTATAGAGAAAGGCAGATAAGGTGCGTAATAATGACAACCACCACCTTCCAAACCCACCCCCAGCAACCTGAGTTCCATGGGAGTGCAGAGGAGGTCAAGGTGGGTGGTCCCCAAACCTTCCAGCAGTTTCAGCTTCCTGCTATTTCCCTCCAGGTGATCTGGAGTTGTGTGTGTATTGGGGGGGGGTCTTCTGCTCCACACATTTTAACTTGACATTGACAGTGTTTCACTGTAAGCTTAAGGAGCTACAAAAGAATATGTTCCTGCCATGTCGACAATTTAGGGTGACATCAATCATTATCACTATTCTCTGAAAGTATATCAACTGGAAACTAAACAGCATTGCAAGTAAAACAAGTTATCTTCTCATGGAAGTATCTCCTGAATCCAAGAGAAGTACAGGTCAGGGCACAGCTCGACTGATACTTTCAAAAGCTATTTTATTTATTTATTTGTGTGTGTGTGTGTGTGTGTGTGTGTGTGTGCGCGCGCGCGTGAGAGAGAGAGAGAGAGAGAGAGAGAGAGAGAGCAAGAGCAGGCAGTTGTATGCCTGCCAAGGTGCTCATGTGGAGTTCAATGGACAGTCTTCCTGTGGTCTCTGGGAATCAAACTCAGGTCACCAGGTTTACATACAGGTGCTTTTGCTAGCTGAGCCCAAGCTCAATGACTTCCGACCAGTGTCCCAAACACCCAGAGCAAGGCATGGGGCATGTTCAGCACTTCAGAGACCACCTTGCATCTCCACTTGGGCAGTATTTCCTGAAAGGTGACCATTTCTCTCACCTCTATCACTTAAACTACAATGTCATGATCTCAGCGGTTCTGGCTGCTTTCTTTTTTTGTGTGTATATGTTTGTACATATGTGACATATGTGCATTATGTGTGTGTGTGTGTGTGTTGGTGTGTGTGACAGTGAACTCATGGAGACAGAGAACCACCATGGAGTGTTGCTCCTTGCTTTACACCCTGCTTGAGTCTAGGTCTCTCACGGCAGCAGTGCAAGCCAGGCTAGCTGGCCTTGCTGCTTTCTGGAGATTCTCACAACTTCACCTTCTATTTCCAATAGGTGCACAGGATTACAGGTGCTTATGACTTTTTGTGTGTTGTTCACACCAATGCACCCAGTGTTTCTGTGAAATCTGGGAATCCATATTGCAGTCCCCATGCTTTTGCAGCAGTCACTTACCTGAGGAAGCTATCTCCCCAGCATCTAGTTACTTTCAATAAGCACCAAGTCCATGTTTTTGAAGCATTTGCCAGAAGGTAAAGTAGCTTGTTGCTAAGCCTAATGACTTGAGTTCAATTCCCAGAGCCTACATGCTGAAAGGAGGGAATTGACTAATGTTAGTTGTCCTCTGAATTCCGTACACACACCCACCCACCCACACACACACACACACGCACATACACACACACTAAATAAAATGTTAAGCTTTCTTTTAAAAAACTATTTTTTACTGAACATTAGTGCTATTTCTACTATGTGGCTATAAAGCTCCCATTCTTGTTATGTTTTTGGCTGGACACAACGCTGACTTCTTAAAATTTCTAAAAATTCTTTGATAATTTCATGTATGTATATAGTAAGTTTTGGTGATTTTACCCCCCCCCCATTGTCTTCTCTTATCTCCCTCCTTCTCCCACTGAAACTCTTCACCTCAACAAGTCTTCCTCCAGTATTGATATCCAGGGCTCAATCTTGTGCAGGCAACCACTGCGTTGTGAGTCCAGCAATGCATGACCCTATCATGTGCAGAACCTTTCACAGTACTCCTCTCAGCCTCCAGTGCTTCCATTCTTTCTGGACCCTTTTCTTCTATATTCCCTGAGCCTTGCAAGGAGCTATAGAGACATCGATGGGTTACTAACTAGATGTTTTGACACGTGGGAGTTCTTTCTCATAGTCAGATTCTGAACAGGAAGACTGTATCTTAACTCCTAGAAAAAGGGAAATAGGCAGGACCTGCTCCCAGATAGCAGCTTCCGTGAGAGGGTAGGGCTGGAGTCCCCCACACCTGCTTTGTCTGCAGATCCCTCGGGAGCCTTGATGTGCCTGGAGCTGGCTCTGCTCCAGTTTGCTGACTCCCTCTTTGCTGATGATGTTGGATACCATTTTAGATCAATGCCCCTTTGGGCAGGTTACACTTGACTTTTCAGGATCTGAAATGGTTTGCAGAATCTAGAGCAGTTAAGTTTGGGGTGGGTGATAAACACACATGCCATAACCTCCAGGCCCAGGGACTTCTGAGATACTTTGAACCAACTGCCAGTGTGGCGTGAGAAAGGTTGTTGTCTGTTTAGGATCTAGGAAGGAACTACCACAAGTAGACTGTAACATTAGCATTAGGACTTGGAGATGCAATTGACTGTGGTAGTACAGATATTAGGACTTGTTAAGGACTGTTGGAGGCTGGCTGTGATTTTTTAGCTCCAGGTTTTGAATGACCCTCTTGGTTGCACAGACCTGGCTTCATCAATGGACGCTTCCTGTAGTGTGGGCTTCGTTCTGCTAGCGGTAATTGAGATGTTTACACTTGGAGCTCAGGATCATTGAACATAGCATGGATGTGGCCTTGAGCAGCACTGGAATCCAAGAGCTCTAGTCTTTCCTTGCCCCCTGGGCCCTGCTTGCACGGGAAGCCAGTCTTTCTTAGCACCTCATAGGCCCTTGGCCTGGCTACAGCAGGATTATTTGATGTTTTTGATAGCAATGAGCTCATTTCCTTGGTCCATGGCTGTAAGCTTCTCACTTTCCTGGCATGGTATATATATATATATACTATTTCATCTCATGCAAGTTCCTTCCAGTAGGAAGCAGCTGCTCCACTAAATGCAGCTGGTGGCCAGGAGGGACTAGTTAAGGAGGAGGGCAGAAGGCAAGAATTGTGGTGACTGTAGCCACTGACTCAAGTTTGGGAAACGGTGGCAAAAGTACCTGTGGCCAGTCTTTGTGTCAGAGCTCTGCAAGGTGAGGTTGAGACTCTGACTGGGCTCTGGGGTTCTCTTAGGGGTAGGATGGAGAGGGGGCTGAGGGGAGAGGGCTGCGGAGATTGTAACGCTGCCCTCGATACTGGATCAGCAGCTTGGGCTCTACCATGGTCCCCATCCGTGGCTTGACACTCAGCTCCTTGCCTCCCGCAGAGATCCGCACGCAGCTGGTGGAGCAGTTCAAATGCCTGGAGCAGCAGTCAGAGTCGAGGCTGCAGCTGCTGCAGGACCTGCAGGAGTTCTTCCGCAGAAAGGCCGAGATCGAACTCGAGTATTCCCGCAGCCTCGAGAAGCTGGCTGAGCGCTTCTCTTCCAAGATCCGCAGCTCCCGGGAGCATCAGTTCAAGTAAGAAGTTGGCCTTGGCTCCTGGGACTGGAAAATGGCTCTGGGTGGGAGGGATGGTGGGTGGGAAAGAAGGAGACCAGAGCCCAGTGAGGCAGAGGGTGTCCTGTCTGCAAGTCTCCAAGTCTCCAGGTTCCTGGTGCCTTCAGACCCAGGCATCCTTGAGCACAAAGCAAAGGTGGAAATATCTCCCATCTGGATTGCTGTAGCAAGATATAAGAAAGGTGCTTGGAGCAAACGGAAAGCACTCAGTGTGTTGATGTCACTACTCTACCCGGCACAGAGCTACCTCCATTGTGTCTGACTGAGACTCCAACTCTCTTCAGAACATCCTGACTTGATCTGCTTGCATTTGACCTATGACCTCAGATTGTCCTCTCCATGGACAGGATCCTGAGCATTCCTCTTCCTGTTCCCCTAGGGCACTGCAGTGTCCAGACTTTTTCCTGCCTGCTTAATCCTGATGTACAGAGCTTTGTTCACACCCAAAGCTCTGGGTCTGTAGGTTCTGTTTGACTCAGGAGGCTCTGAAGTTACCCAGAAATGAATTGTGTGACAGGGCAGTCATCCCAGAGTTCTCCACAGGGTGTGTGTGGCTGGGGTCTCTCCTGCTCCCTCCAGCGTCTTGATTTGTAACAAGCTCCTTTTCCGCTCCAAATGTAAGGGAGAAGGAAAGAGGCAGGCCTTGGGGTGCACAGAGGGTCTCTGTTCCCTGGCCTGGCCTGTAATGAGCCCAGCCAGCCCCACAAAGATTCATTAACCCAGCCATGGCAGAAGGGGAGCCCCAGCTGGCAGTTGGGCTAAGCTTGTTACACTATGAAAGTCTAATTAGGGGGTCACCCAGCTGGGGCGGGCCCTCTGTAGGGGGCTAATGTGGTGGCTCCGCCCTGATGGCTTTGGGAAGCTGAGTCTTCAGGGCTGACTTGATTCACCTTTGACCCCAGGGTGTTCAGTGACCTGGCGCCTCTGTTTTGCACTGGGTCTCTGCTGCACCCGGAATCTTCAACCTGAATGTCCTGACAGAATCTCCAACCTGAATGTCCTGAAAAGCCAGTGACCTTACGGACTCCTCATTTAAGTTGCCTGCCAGCATGCTTCTCAGGGCTGGAGGCCAGGGCCTGGGGCTTGTCTTACTGCAGTGGGTCCAGTTCTGGGCAGAGATGGGATATTTGCAAATGAATCATAATAAGGAAGAAGAAAAGGAAAGGATGGGTGAGAATGAAGAGAAGGAAATTAAAAGGCGTGAAAAAGAAAAGAAGACAAGGAAAGGTTTGCTTTGTTTGTGAGTCCACTCTAGTAGCTGGAAGGTTGGTTCAAAGAGAACTTGTTTGCCCAAAGTGGTCACAGCAAAGTAGGGACAGAACTGGGGCAGGAATTCAGGTTTGTCCACATCAGGTTGGTATGCCCAGGACTGGTGAGATGGCTCAGTGGTTTTAAGGCACCTGCTGTCAAACATGGCCACCTGAGTTTCATCCCCAGAAACCCATAGGATGGAAGGAGAGAATTGACTTCTGAGAGTTGTTCTGTTGTCCTCTGAACTCTGGCCGTGTGCCATGGCATACATATGTGCCTCACTCAAATAAATAGACAATTTAAAAAAATGCCTTGAACAAAAAGTCAGTTTTCCCCCTTTTGCTTTATGGACTACTTCTCCCTGAGGCCCAGCTCTTCCCAATCTACCTGGGTGGTGAGAGAATTTACAGCTGCAGAAGATGTTGAGTTCAGGGCCAGACTCATCTGTGCCAAGTGTAGCACATGATCCAGAGAAGGAATGGCTTTGGGTCCCCGGGGGAAGGCTGAACTTTTGGTGAACAATACGAATCATCATTTTTCTTCTCCAGCGGCGCACATGTGTTTTCTCTCCCAACCCCGACACCCGCAATCCTTCAGAGCAATCTGACATCTCTGTCCTTGCCCCCTAATCCAAATGATAATCTGGGGACCTAGCAAAGGCGCCAGCAGTTTTATTCTAGGCAAATGACATGCCCGAAAAGCCGAGTGGATTATTTTTACTAAGGGCCTCCCCTCTCCCCCCATCTCAACAGGTAAGTTGAGAACTCAGGGCTCCTGCCTTCCATCCGGCTCAGCTTCTCTCCTCAAGAAACTATGTGGTCCCTCATTTATTTAAAATGCATGCATGACAGGGTCTCTATTTTCAGATGCTGAGATAAGACCATGACTTAGAGAAACCTGTGGGTGGTATGATTGGGGCAAACTCTCTGTCCCTGTGCCCTTGAGCCCTAAACCCTTAGCACTTGATGTTACTATAGATACCTGATTCCGACCTGCTGCCTTTCCCTGTGTACCTGTGATATGCTGATGTGCTTATTTGTCCAACTTCTTTTTTGAGCTCCTACCACACTTTGGCTCTACAGTGGCAAATGACATAGACTCAGTTCCTGCCACCTAGTGGGAGGAGAGTGTTGGAAGATAAAACATTTTAAAAAGCAAATAAAAAGAAAATCTGTGATCAAACGAATGCCGCCATGCATGCACATTTAAAAAGTGTTCCTGGTTGGCTGTTTTGTGTAACCACACCACTTTGAGTTTGTGCATTTCCTGATTTAACTGGGGAGGGATGTGGACAGGTCTCCGCAGGGAGACTTCTGCTCAGTGATGTTCAGTGGGTAAGGAATCTGTTCTGGAGGGTCCCAGATGGCTTTACTTTCAGGTCCGGCACTTGGGTCTGCAAGGCCAGGCACTGCGGGCTGCCTGCTTCTTTCTGTCAGCTGAGTGTCAGCATGGCCGCTCCAGCCAGCAGGAGATGAAGCTATAAACACTGAACCTGGCTCTGTTCAGTCACAGCTTTTTAGCCCTTGCTCAGTTCTGGGAAGGAGATAAAGCCTCCTTTCTTTGCAGAGGTATGAGAGCTTCCCTCTTCTCCCCTTTGCACAGAGCTAGTGCTGCAGTCGGGGCTGTAGTCAGGAGGGCTCCTGGAGGAAGCAGTGTTTGTGCTGAGAACTGGGAGAGAAGGAACAGCTCACGGGACAGTGGCGAGAAGGAACCGGTCACTGGAGCTGTGGAGTGAGGACAAATGGACAACCAGAGTGCTTCCCCTGCCTCCCCCCCCAGTCCCAGGTGTATCTTAAAATACTGCCCTGAGCTGGAGGGGCCCAGAATGGAGTTGAGGAGACGCATGGGGCTGTGAGTGTGGGGAGACGTAAAGAGCTGGGAAATCTGTCAGGGCCTCAGGGACAAAGGGAGGGCAATCCAGGATGCCTCCCTCACTGACCGGAAGGGAAACTTGTAGAAGGACCAAGTCAGGACGCCACTACCCTGGGTGGGCACCTGGTGGCTTGTTTGTCCACTGTGTTTCAAGGCCCAAGATGACAGAGTTGGGGGTCTTTAGCACCTAGCAGAAGGTTTGGTCCACGGTTGGCTCTAAAACCCTTGTGTGGTATTGGTTAGGGTCCCCTCTGGCTGCCTAAGGAAGTGAGCAAAGACATTTGGGCAGACTCCCCGACTTGTGTGCCTGACACCTGATGCTGCTAAGAGAACAGAGTGGGCTAGATAGTCATGTTCCTGTCTGGAGAGTGGGGACCAGCAGAAGGCTGGTGTGCAGAGCTTGGCCGCAGGAAGCTTGAACAAAATGCAGAGTCTGGACTTCTCCCACCCTGTTTCCCAGGTACTCCAGGACATCAGCAAGCCTTCCCAAGGGTTCTAGTGACCAGCTGCTTAGAAGGCCTACCTAGGTCTGTGGTTTTCTAGAATTCTAGAGAAATGCTTTTCATTCGCCTTCAGGCTGCCCTGGTCTGCTCTCCTCATTGCTGGCACAAAATCCACAGCCCTGCCCTTTCCTGGCTAGGCCTTAGGGAGCCTGGATCCAGGAGCCCTCCCTGAGCAGGAAGACACTGCGGAAGGTGGCATGTAGACCCTGAACCTGCCTCTGGGGTGGACAGATGGTGTGGTCCAAACAAATCTGATAAGTCTATGGGAGATTTCCAGGATTAAGACTTTCTCTAAAAATCTTCTAAAAAGACATGTTTTCTTTGAGATGTTTGGTGGGAGAAGAAAGACAGAACAGAGGAGGGAGAGGAAGTTGAGAAGCAGGGAATGAGGAGAAAAAGAAAGCGAATTCTGCATTTGGAAATCACTGCCTCCTCTTACCAACCCCTTCAGAGGTTGCTAGTGTAGTGGAAGGCTCTGGGAGGTGTTGCTGTAAGCAAGCCCAGTGACTCGTCATGAAAGCAATTTGATAAAAGACTGCCCTTCTCCTAAATATTCTTGACATACCGCATGAAAATTTGCTCTAAAAACACTGTTCGCCCTCCACAGAAGTGATGTCTCTTGCCCAATTCCATATCGGGGTGACAGAGGCCCCTCTTGTCTGACTCACTGAGATATTGATAGTTCTCACCTCAGGGAGTAGTAGTCCTCATGTACATGTCCTATCCAAGAGGCCTAAGTTGATGCTGGCAGTTATGTGGACCATACGCGGGAATTTTGGATATATTAGCAATGTTGGGGAAAGTGAGAGTTTGGAGCAGGGAGGTTCTTAGCTAGATACTGAGCAGTATCCTACATAGATACTCAGAGCAAAGTCAGCTTGGGATTACCTTCCAACTCCACAGAGCAATTGAGAGGGAGGATCCTTCTGAAAAACTGACTTCATTTCCAAGAAAACATTTTTTATTGGGGTTTAAGCATCACAGCTTTTCCACAGCTGTAGTGCATCCCTAAAAAGATAGTATAATTGAGATTTGGCCTTCCAGGTTATTGCTAAGCAGAATGGTGGCTTTGTAGCATGTAACTTGAGTCAATCAATGTGCACAGGATCCAGTTTACATTGCTCAGAAGACAGGAGGAGGCAGCTATTGCTGTCCCCATGGTTCATATAATTGTTAAGCAGTGCTCTCATCTTCCTGTGGTGAACCAAGTGCTCTCAAGTGACAGTATACTGCTCATTGTATCTTTGTGGTGCTCTGAGATCTAGATGGCGGACACCTGCTTCATCTTTCTAGTTGGAAATAGGGAGGCTCTGGGAAATTAAGTCATTTGCCCCAGGGACACAGCTGAGACAGCAAGTAATCCCAGCAGGACTGAATCTTGGTCTATCGTACTCCAAAATGCAAGACTCTCCTAGCTGTACCGCCGGATTTTAATTCCATCCCCTCACCTCTTGGCCTGGGTTAGCGTTTGCTGAGAGTCATCCATCTGACCAGACCACAACACAGGAGTGTTGGCATCGCAGGCCCCTTCTCCCCAGAGACTAGCTAGGATAGCCTCCTCTGCAATGCCCTGTAATCTGGCTGCTGGCTCTAAACAGAGATTGCAGAGGACTTGGGTTAGCAAAGAGTGATAGGATTTATAGATCTGGCTTGCCCACTGCATCCTGTCAGCTACTTGAAATCAAAGCATTTCTTATTTTCTTTCTCTTTCTCAATGTACACTCTCTCAAAATGCTTTGAGTGAATAACAATGAAGAACAAGATGCTATCAAATTCTTTATTTAAATACAGGGAGAAACACATCTCTTGTGTGGATGCACGACAGAGATGAGGACCAAGGTTCAAGGTCAACATTTTTAGAGAAGTCAACTTCAAGTCACACTTATAATTTGAGTAGCATAAGCTGTCCATAGCCATAGAAGGGCTATTTCTGGAAGTAGGCAGTTCCCCATCAAGAGGGATGTGTACTTGTGCACTTAAGGGCAACTCTGTAACAAGCTGGATGGTCAGGGCTTCTCAAAATAAGGAGAATTCACTTGTTGTCCGTTGGGTCATGGGAAGTCTCGGCTGGCACTCCTGTGTTGGTAATCCCTCTCTAAGCTTCCAATAAATGGAGAATAGACCCCCTCAGACTTCAGCACCTGCCGGAGAATGCATCATGATGCTTGTTTCCTTTGGAATTTCTTCATCAGTTATTTTTGATTTATGGCAAGCATGTCTTTTTTTAAGAAAAAAAGGTGAGGGAAAGTTCTTTGTAAATACCTTTAGAAAAAGAAGACCAACAAGGAGATGCCATTCTGCGATGGTGATAAACCTGATGCTGGGCCACAGTCATCCCATAAATGCTTTGGGGCTCCTCCTGGACTATAAGCACCTTCTATCCTCCACCTTCCCTCACCTCACCTTCCCTCACTTCCACCTTCCCTCACCTCAAACTTCCCTCACTTTCCCCTTCACCCCTTCCTCCCCTCCATGTTCCTCCCTCCCTCCCTCTTCCATTTCCATCTTACATCCTCTACTTTCCCCTCTCCCCTCCATCTTTCATTTTCCATCCTTGCTAACTTCTGTGCTGTGCCCTCCATTCTCCTTCATCCTCTCTCTTCCATTCTTCACCTTCCCTTCCATCTGCCCCTCCCTCCTCCATCGTCCATCCCTTCCCCTCTTCCTTCCCCCCTTAATTCTTCCCCCTCCTGCATCTTCCTCCTCCACCCCTTCTGCCCCATCATCCACCTTCCATTGCCTCTACCTTCCTTTCTCCATCGCTGGCAGAGATTTCAAAATCCAGGCATAGTGTTTATGATGACTTCGGCTTCTTTTCTTCTTTCCAGTTTTTTCAGGGTTCTCATGGGTTCCATACTAGATTCTCTGGAATTCTCAGAAACTGATCAGAGAATTCCAAAATACTATTCAGGTTTTAACATACTAGTGCACATATATGTTTGCTGTCCATTTATGTATCAATAGCACCTTATTTCTATATTAAAAAATGCAAATTTAAAAACCACTATGTATTGGGTTTTTTCTTTTTTGCTTCACTCCACTAGGCAAATTGGATAATAAAGACCTTTGAAGTTTATAAAGACCTTTCACTTTCAACACTCATTCACCAGAGTATTAAGTGCTTAAATCTTCCTCTAAATCCTGGTGGGGCAGAGTCAGGGAACCTGATAGTCAAGGGACCTGAAGACCAGATTGAGTGGCTGTGGCTTAGAACCACAGCAGACACAGAAGAGATAATTGGCAGAGGAGCCTCGGGTTCAGACCCATCCCCCTGCCTGCTGCTGCACACACCCTGTGCTGCCTCCCTGCTTGCAGGTGGATGAGCAGAGACTCGCAGGCCAGGAAACGGCCAGGTTGCCCAGATGCTTCCCAGTGATACAGGGATTGTCCCTTCAGACCAGGCCTGAGACCTGGGGTCTGCAGATGGTGTCAGCTGCAGCACCTTGCGACCTGCGCAGGCACCAGGACCTCAGGACACTGGTTTAGATTCGTTTCTCTCTGGGAATCTGCAGCTTTGGAACTGGGTTTTGTTTACTAAGTGGAATTTTCCAGCCCCTGGCCGAGGAATTGGCAAGGCCGGCTTGCTGCTGATTTCATTTGCCCAACTCATGAGCTTGGCCAGGCCTGGCTCCTGCAGCTTCAGTCTCTTGGAACCTCATATCCACCTCCCTTAGCCAAAGGAAGAGAGAAAACTGTGACTCACCAGAAGTGCTCGCTGATAGCTCCTGGCCGTGGAAAAAGAAAATATATACATACGAGAAAGTCCTTGGTTATGTCCTCGCTCAGCAGCATCTGCCTGCCAAAGACAGGCTTGGATGCAAGATGGGCAAAACAGAAGAGCTGCTCAGAATGTGTTGTCGATGAGAGAGTGCCAGCTTAGATCATCTTCACATCTTCCAAAAGGGAGATGCTGGTGAGGGGATTACATAGCATGCCAGGGGGCCCATTTTGAGAGGAGACAGGTGGTCCAGGAAAGGAGAATTGGGCACACGTCCTTGGGGACCTCCTTCCTGCCCTGCCACCCGTGGCCTGGGCGCTGGTTCCTGTAATCCTGGCATCATTCAGATGGAGCTTGAGGAATACCTCAGAGCCCAGAAGCCCTGAGGCCCTGTAGCCTCACCCACAGCCTCTCCTGCCCCTGTCCTTACTTTCTGCATTCCAACCACACTGACTTTATTCAGTCCCTTAAATGCAGGCACCAAACCCCCACGCGAAAAGACGTCTGTTCTCCCCGAGACCATCTTCCCAGACTTCTCTGGCTCCCTTCAAATTGTTTGTGGCACCCATTTCATTTCTCAAGGATATTTCAGTGACCCTCAAAGTCAGGCCACACCCCCTGTTCTGATGTTAAAGAACTTTCTTTCTAGCATGTTTTGCCAATCTCATTCTATACACACCTAAGATAACCTGAGCAACACTATCTCCCCTAACACACTGTCTCTTTGGTGGTAGCAGGAACCACACATATGTAGAGCACAAAGTTCTGGTGTGTTTGGTTTATCATGCCAGGTGTCATCTGTGGTCCAGTGTGAGCTGGTGAGGGCCTGGTACCATTGAGGCCAAGATCACAGGTGCCAGCCATTCACAGTATAGCCAGTTCTAACCTGTCCCTGGCTGTGGTCAATTCACCCAGGTTTTTAGTTCACTATGAGTTACACACTACACACAAATGGAGATGGGGTAGAGGGGAGGTAGGAGGGTACAACTAGAGTCTCTCATGCTGGGAAAGGCTTCTCAGAAGGTCTGCTGTTTGGATGACAGATATGGTTCATTGTCCCCTTGGACTGCTCTTCCATTCTTGGAGGAAGAGGACCTGGCTACAGCCTTGACAGGGGGCTGTTTGGGGGCGTGCCCCCATCCCTCCTAGTAGCTGTGTGCATTTGTAAATTGCTCCTCGGCATTCTGTGGCTTCAGCTCCCATGCTGGTACTGGCTGCCCACTTTCCCATTATGCCTCTGACCCAGAGGCCTGTAGAGTGCTCCAAGCCCGTGGTGTTCTGAGCAAAATTGTTTTCCCTCACTGACTTTCTCTCATCTCAGCAAAAGCCATTCTACTCCTCCAGGTGCCCAAATCAGAAAACCGGGATGTCATTCTGGATGTCTTTTCTGCCCACTCAATTCTCCCTCTACCAGCGTCCAAGTCCAATCAACACCCAAGTTCAAATCCTTCAATTTCTCTCGGCCCCTGGATGTCATCCCTGTTCTCTGTACATTTCCACAACTGAGGGAAAATGCACTTAAAAAACAAAAACATTTTCTTTCCCTGCTCTAGCTCTTTCCATGGCTTCCTGCTGGCCTTAGGACAAAACTCAATTTTTCTACCAGAACTTTAAAGTCTCACTCGTATGTAGGCTCTAAGTCTCCAACACCACTGTCACTCTGAGTCCCACTCCAGAGGAGCATGTGAAAGGGAGGGAGGGGAGAAAGGAAGGGGAAGGGGGAGGGAGCAAGGGGCTCCGGGGAGGGGTGGAGGGAGGGAGGGGACAAGGGTACCTATTAAGTTTGTATGAGTGGAAAAAAGAATGCCTATTCCAGGTAGTGGGAAGTCATGAAGGTTATTTAAGCGTATAATCAATGTATGTCTGAAAGATCATAGAGAGTGCTAGGGTTGGGTGGCTGGTGGATGGGTGGATGAATGCTATGGACATGGTTGTGCTTGTGCCACTGAGGTGAATTTTTGCTGTATGGGGGGTTATTCCCAAAAGTGGAATAGTAGGGTCATATGGCATTTCAATCTTTAACTTTTTTAAGAATCGTCAGACTGCTTGCCAGAGTGGTCGTATAAGCCTGGATTACCACCAGCAATGTAGGAGAATTCCCTTCTCGCCACATCCTCTCTAACATTTGGTGTTGTTTGTATTGTGGATTTTTGCTATCCCGACCAGGGTGAGATGATATCTCAGGGAGGTTTTGATTTGCATTTCCCTGATGGCCAAGGATGTGGAGCATTTTTGAAGGTATTTGTTAGACATTTCAATTTCGTCCCTGGTAAAGTTTCTTTTGAGTTCCAAGGCCCATTTTTTAATTGGGCCATTTGTTTTTTTGGTGTTTGGTTTTCTAAGTTCTTTGTGCACTCTGGATAATAGAGCTCTATCAGATATGTGGTTACTGAAGATTTTCTCCCATTCTGTGGATTGCCTTTGTGCTCAGGTTACAATCTCTTTATCTGAACAGAAGCTCTTTAATTTCATAAGATCCCATCTGTTGAGTGTTGGTTGTAGTGACTGTGCTATTGGATTTCCGTTTAGGAACTGTTGGCCTAGTCCAATCAGCTCGAGGGAGTTCCCTATCCTTTCAACTATGGTTTTTATAGTCTCTGGCCTTATATCAAGGTCCTTGATCCATTTGGAATTAATTCTTGTACATGGTGACAAGTATGGGTCCAGTTTTAATCTTCTGCATGTGGATATCCAGTTTTGCCAGCACCATTTGTTGAAGATGCTGTTCTTTTTCCATTGGATTTTTTGGGCCCCTTTGTCAAAGATCAAATGGCTGTAATTGTGTGGGCTTATATTTGGGTCTTCAACCCTTATCCATTGATCTGTGTGTCTATTTTGGAGCCAGTACCAAGCTGTTTTTATAACTATGGATTTATAGCATAGACTAAGGTTCGGTATGGTGATACCTCCAGTAGTGTTTTTGTTCCTCAGGATTGTTTTTGCTATCCTGGGTCTTTTGTGCTTCCATATGAATTTTGAGATTGTTTGGTCAGTTTCTTTAAAGAATTGCTTTGGGATTTTGATTGGTAGAGCAATGAATCTGTATATTGCCTTTGGTAGAATGGTCATTTTTATGATGTTGATTCTGCCAATCCAGGAACATGGGAGGTCTTTCTATCTTCTGGTGTCTTCTGCAGTTTCTTTCTTTAGGGTTTTAAGTTTTCATTATAAAGGACTCTTACTTCCTTGGTTAGGTTTATACCAAGATATTTCATTTTTTAGGGGCTATAGTAAATGGGATTGTTTCTCTTAGGACTTTTTCACTTCTTTCATCCTGGGCATAGAGGAAGGCCACTAATTTTTGTACATTTATTTTGTATCCTGCCACCCTGCTGAACTTTTGTATCAGTTCCAGGAGTTTCCTGGTGGAGTTTTTGGGATCACTCAGGTATACGATCATGTCATCTGCTAATAGAGATAACTTGACTTCTTCCTTGCCGATTTGAATCCCTTTTATGTCCCTTTCTTATCTTATGGCTCCAGCTAGGATTTCAAGTACAATATTGAATAGAAGTGGTAAGAGTAGACATCCTTGTCTAGTTCCTGATCGAAATGGGAATGCTTCAAGTTTTTCCCCATTGAGTATAATCCTTGCTGTTGGCTTGTCGTATACAGTTTTTATTATATTGATAAAGGTTCTGTCCTTTCCAACTATCTCTAGGGTTTTAATCATAAAAGGCTGTTGGATCTTGTCAAAAGCTTTTGCTACATCTATCGAGAGTATCATGTGGTCTTGAATTTTGGACTGGTTTATATGGTGAATTACATTTATTGAGTTACATATGTTGAACGAACCTTGTGTGCCTGGGATAAAGCCTACTTGATCACCGTGAATGATCTTTTTGATATGTTTTTGAATCCAATTTGCTAAGACTTTGTTGAGAATCTTTGCATCTGTGTTCATCAAAGAGATTGGCCTGTAGTTTTCTTTTTTAAGTGTATCTTTTTTAGGTTTTGGGATTAAGATGATATTAGCTTCATAGAAAGAATTTGGTAGTGTTCCTTCCTTTGCTATTTGATGGAACATTTTAAGGAGTATTGGTGCTATTTGTTCCTTAAATGTCTGGTAGAACTCTATGCTGAATCCATCTGGTCCTGGACATTTTTTGGTGGGAAGATTCGAGATTACTTCATTGATTTCCTCATATATTATAGGACTATTTAAATAATTCAAAACTTCCTGATTCAATTTAGGTAAATTGTGCTTACTTAGGAATTCATCCATTTCTTTTGTGTTATCAAATTTCACAGAGTATAATTTTTTGAAACATGACCTTATAATTCTCTGAATTTTTTGGATATCAGTAGTGAAAACTCCATTTTCATTTCTAATTTTGTTAATTTGGATTTTTTCTCTTTTTGGTTAATTTAGCTAGGGGTGTATCAATCTTATTGATTTTTTCAAAGAACCAGCTTTTTGACTGGTTGATTCTCTGTATCGTTTTCCTTATCTCAATTTTGGATATTTCTCCCCTGATTTTGCTAATCTCCTCTCTTCTACTGCTTTTGAGATCAGATTGCTCTAGTGTTTCTAAAGCTTTAAGCTGCATTGTTAAGTTATTTATTTGTGATGTTTTTATTTTTTTTTTTGATGTAGGCATTAAGAGCTATGAACTTACCTCTTAGAACAGCTTTCATTGTGTTCCAAAGATTTTGATAAGTTGTATTGAATTTCCTTTATAATTTCTTCCTGAATCCAGTTCTCATTCAGCATCATAGTTTTTTGGTTTCCAGGAGTTAGTATATTTTCTGTTGCGTGTTGTGTTGGGGATGTCGCGCTTCAGACCATGGTGGTCTGATAGGATACAGGCTAGAATTTCAACTTTCCTGTATATGTGGAGATTCATTTTGTGGGCCAATATGTGGTCTATTTTGGAGAAAGTTCCGTTTGCTGCTGAGAAAAATGTGTATTCTTTGGTGTGTGGATGAAAAGTTCAATAGAGATCTGTAAGGTCCATTTCTGTAGGAGTTTGATTAAGTTCCACTGTGTATCTGTTAAGTTTTTGACCTATTGATCTATCCCATGTTGAGAGTGTGGTATTGAAATCCCCAAGAATTATCGTTTTGGGGTTGATTTCTCACTTTAGACATTGCAGCGTTTGCTTAATGAATGTGGAGGAGCTGTATTAGGTGCATATATGTTCAGTATTGTGAAGTCTTCCTGGTGAATTGTACCTGTGACTAAAATGTAGTATCCATCTGTGTCTCCTACAGTTTGTTTTTGTTTGAAGTCCACTTTGTCCAATAGCATGATAGCTACCCCTGCCTATTTCCTGGTTCCATTAGCTTGCAGAATTTTTGACCAGCCTTTCATTTTTAGGATGTGCCTATCTTTTATGGTAAGATGGGTTTCCTGCAGGCAGCAGATTGATAGGTTGTGATTTTTAATCCACATTTGTAATCTGTGTCTCTTGATTGGTGAGTTAATTCCATTGACATTTAATGTTATAATGGAGAAATTATTTTTAATTCCGAACACTTTTTATGTTTAGTGACTTTCGTAAGTGTATTATTTGGCTTTTAGGTTTTGGTGGTATTATACTTCCCTTCTGTCCTCCTGCATATGCTTGTTCTTTTCTTCAAGCTTGAGTATCTTTTCTAGTATTTTTTGAAGGCCTGGTTTGGTAGACATGTAAGCCTTCAAGTTGTCTTTGTGCTGGAAAACTTTTCTTTCCTGCTCGATCATGACAGATAGTTTTGCCGGGTATATCAACCTGGGTTGACATTTTTGCTCATTCAATACTTGAAGTACATCTATCTCTCCAAGCTCTTCTTGCTTTTACTGTTTACATTGAAAAGTCATTTGTTATTTTAATAGGTTTACCTTTAAAAGTGACTTGTTTTTTTACCTTGAAGCTCTCAGCACCTTTTCTTTGTCATGAACGTGGAGCGTTTTGACTATTATTTGCCGTGGCGAGTTCTATTTTGGTCATATCTGTTTGGTGTGTGGAATGCCTCTTGTATTTGGATGGGCCTCTCTTTCTTTAGATGAGGAAAGTTTTCCTTTATGATAATTTGAAAAATTTCCTCAGGTGTGGTATTTTGGGATTCTTGCTCTGGTATTCCATGAATGCGCATGTTAGGCTTCTTCAGGGTGTCCCATAACTCTTGAATATTTCTCTCAAATATCTTTTTGGCTTTAACAACCTCTTCCATTCAGCTGGTTAATTCTTCCACTTTGTCTTCAAGATCTGAAATTCTATTTTCTGCTTCATTAGTTCTGCTAATAAGACTCTCTGTTGAGTTCTGGGTTGGAGATAACTTGTCTTTTAGTTCAATTTTAAACTCTGATTGAGACTGTTTTAACTGCTCTATGCCTATTTTTGTTTCTTGAACTGTTTTTCTCAACTCCTCCAAGTGTCTGTTGTGTTCCTGTTCAAAGTGATTGATGCAGTTATTTAACTCCTCCCGGATTTCCTCTTTCATAGTATTGATCATGGTAATGATCATGCTTTGAAAGTCGTTATCTTGGGTCTGGTTTTCTTGGCTATTTTCTGTGAATTTGTTCTGGTTGGAATCTATCATTATCTTTTGGTGGCAGATTTGTTTTCTTGGGTTTTGTTTCTCATGGATTTGCAATGTGACTTTGGCATTGTTGTTTTATCTCTTAAGACCTTTCAATTTCTTTGTGTTTTTAATTGAACTGAGTTAGTTGGTATTACTACTCTTGAGCAGTTATTACTAGTGTTTGCCTTGGAGTTGGGTACGCTTGTCTGTGGTTATTGTTATTTTCTAGATGAGGTTATTAGACTGTTAGTACATCAATTAAGTCAGGTTTAGTGGACGGGGGTGAATATTATTATGGTAGTGCACTTTTACAATTTAGTACCTTGGTGATATGTGAAGGTGAGTGGTATAGTCTCTGAAGTTGTATATGTTTTGGGGGGGCTATATGGAAAAATTAATCTATAGTGACTAATAATTGAAAGGAACAGGATGGTAAAAAGAGGGGGTTACTTATCTTTGGGCTGGATGTGAAGAATCTCTCCTATGTGATAGGATGATTTTAGAGGACTTCAGATGTATGGCCTTTGTCCCCTAGAGCTTTGCTTGGGTTTTCTTTGGACTCTGTTGAATTCTGATGAGCAGTGTGTCCTCCCTGGACCATGAGCATCCTGGGCGGATAGGGCAGAGCTGCTGGTGTCAGGCACAGTTAAACTGGGACCTGGGGTGTGGCCTAGTGGCCCTCCCTATCCCGGAGCAGACTGGGTGCTGCTCTGGCTGGCTGGTGTGAGGAGGAGCTGGGACAAGCAGTGACCTGGGGCCTGGGAGTGGGCTGGGGGTTTTACCTGAGGAGCAGTGTGTCCTCCCTGGACCAGGAGCCTCCCGGGCAGAAAGGGCTGGAATAGGCATTCTTAACTTTGTAGACTAGACTCCTCTGGATAGTGTTTTAAAAATACCAATATCAAGTTCTATCCTAGAGATTCTGACTCAGTTGGTCGTGTTTTTTAAGCTACCCAGCTGATTCAGGTTCAGAACTCTGTAGTCCAAAAGATAGATTCCCAGCTCCTTAGTTTGGCATCAGGCCCTCTGCAGTGAGGCCTTTATCCTGTCTTCCCTCCAATAATGCTCTTAGAATTCAAATTCTCTTGAGATAGCTTGCGGTGTTTGGACCCGCAGTGCTTCCTTTTTAATGATTTCATCTTTCTTCTCTGCCCTTCTGACTGGCTCACTCATCCCCATCCATTAAGAACCAGTATAAATTTGACCTTTTCCCATGGGTCATCGTTTTACAGCATCTACTCTGGAAGTCATGTGACTGGGCACTAGATGTAGTGACTACAACAATAATAGTGTCTTCTCTAAAAGATATCTCAGAAAGGTGAATGGTGGGGGGCATGGAAACTAAACACAGAATGCCAGCCTTCTCTAACTAGAAGGAATTCCATGAGCTACTTGATTTACAAAGGAGAAAGATTTATTTTGACTTCTATTCCTGTAGGCTCCAGTTGATAACTGGGAAGAACATTGCTTTTATGCCGTGTGTGTGTGAGTGTGTGTGTGTGTGTGTGTGTGTGTGTGTGTGTGTGTGTGTGTATTAGGAGTTGGACTAGTAGTAAGTATATCATGGTGTGAGTTCATAGTGTAATAAAGCCAGTAACTTCATGATCATAGAAAAGAATAAGAATAATGGGCTGAGGCTTCATTAGAGCGTGTTTCCAGTGGCCTAAAGACCTCCCACCTCTTAAAAGGTTCTTTATCTTCAATAGAAACAAGAGAACAGGAATAAAGTGTTTAGCACATGAGCCACTGGGTGTCACTTAAGATCCAAGTTATAACACAAGTTCTCCTACCTATAAGTGCATCTGGATCACCAAGAGAGTTTATTAAGTCACACGTTCTGGGTCTACCCCCAGACCCATATTAAAAGGTCTGTGACAGTCCAGATAACTTGTATGTCCATCAGGTTCCCAGACAAGCCCAGCACTGTTGGCATATATTCAGGGGGCTGCTCTCTGGAGAGAGATTGTTTGAAGTGCACTTACAGGAGGAAGAGGTGACATGAAAAAACAAGTGCAGTTCATTCCATGTGTCAAGAAGGACATGTGTGCAGGGCATGGAAACAGAATAGAGTGTGGAGCACATTGGGGGGGGGGACACAGGAACTCAGATGCACACTGCCTTCCTCTTTAGTTTATTTCTTCTCCCTCGGTCTCTTGACCTCCAGACCCTTCAAAGTAGTGTCTGGATCACAGTCCTCTTTGGATGTCCACAGCCCACTTAGGACCTGCATGGAGTTAATATGCAGGGATTAGGCTCTTTCTCTAGGGCATCAGCAAAGGAAACATCTGCTCGTTTCTCTATTATAAGCATGTCTTAAATGTTTGATCTTCTTTGCTTTTCCTTAGACAGTGCTGGGCATAGTCACACTTAACTTGTATTTCCAACATGTTCCAAGGGAAACCTTTGCTGCAGGTCTAGGGACATTCTTTGTCTGTAAACCAAATTCTTTTCTCCTGAATTCCTACTGCCCAGATAGATGTGTAGTCCATTGGGTGGCCAAAGGAAACGTCACCGAGGCTAAATGAGCTTCCCCTGCTGCCTTCAGAAGGCTTAGAATGGATAGGTAAGGAGGACCATCCCACAGGGCTATATCCCACAGTACTTCTATGTCTTAGTGAGGAAGATGTGGTCATAGTGAGAATTCATGGGATTGGTTTCCTCAAAACACTGTCCCTGAAGGTTGAACTTCCTGAAAGTATAACTTTGGTCAGCTCCATGTCTGGCTCTTCTTGGCTTCCTTAATGAATGGCCAGGTGATTTCCATTCAGAACAGGGTGGAGTAAGGCAGGCTTGGGGAAATCCCTAGAGCTGGCTGTCTGGGGTGGGCTTGCCCCTCATTTACAAGAATTCCACCAGACACTCCATGCATGCAGATGGGATCATTGGCTCCCTTTGGGTTGGAGGTTTTAATTGCCTTTTGGTTTTTCTTCTTGGAGAAAAGAGAGTGTGCCCCTTCCCTAGGCTCACAGAGGGGTCTTTGGTGAGCCATATACAAGAGACACATTTCCTTCTGCTCTATCAACTTGGGAAGCAATGACGCGTAGGTCATAGGTTTCCAGGCTGGAGCTTATATCCGAATGCCTTGGGGGGCTTGTTAAAACAGAGATTGCTGAACCCGCCCCATCACTTTGATTTGGCAGTTGGAGGATGAGTTTTTGACGTGCTCCCAGGGGGTAGTGGTGCTGCTAGCACCCCAGCTAGAATGGCTGGAAATCTGTCAGTCATGGCTGGACAAAGGCTCTGTAGATAGTCGATTTGCATTTTCCTCAGTCCCTCCCCTGACACACAACAGAACCTTCCAAGGCACCACTTACCAGCTCCAAGAGTGAAAGTACTATTCTCCCGGGGTGTGAGAGCTCTGTGGGGGAAGGGAAAAGGTTTCTGGAGCCCAGTTGGGTTCCAGGGGATGGAGGAAGCAGGAGAGTGGAAAGAAAGTGACGTGTCTTTGTTCTTTCCATTCATGGTTCTAGAAACTGCACTAGTGTTTTAGAAGAATCCATGAAATATTTCTAAACCACAGGGAGACAGCTTCTTCCTAGAAGGTAAAGGGGCATGTTGCAAAGAGAGTAGATGGCCCAGGACTTAGGGTCAAATAAGTCAAAGAGAGCTGAGTCTGCCCCACACTGTGCTGTGACCATGGAGAGCCACTTTAGCTCCTCTATCCGATTTCCCTGAATGTGTAATGATACTGATCTTGAAAGGTGGTGGGAGGGTCAAGGGGTGGAGGCTATGTCCACGTAAACTGATGCAGTATGGTCCGCTGAAGCCGACCTGCACTGTCTTGATGTCCACAGGAAGGACCAGTACCTCCTCTCGCCCGTGAACTGTTGGTATCTGGTGCTGCATCAGACCCGGCGGGAGAGCCGAGACCATGCCACTCTCAATGACATCTTTATGAACAATGTCATCGTCCGCCTCTCCCAGATCAGTGAGGATGTCATCAGACTCTTCAAAAAGGTAGGCATGCCAGTTGCCCCATTGGCCCCAGCTCTCTGCCCTAGACTGGCCATGGCAGTATTATGCCACTTGGGTGGAATGTAGTTTGGAATAAGGAATCTGAAAGGAAGGTGTTTAAGGATGTAGGGAGCTGAGGGCTGCATCTGGCACTGCGACCCGAATCAGACTGCTTGGAAAGACTTTGAAAGACTGTGTGTGCTCAACCATTTCAGCAACTACCACCACAGGAATAAAAATCTTTCATGGCCAGGTATGTAATATAAGACATCTACAGAAACAAAAACAAACATGTAGAAAACCAAAATCGATACATAAATATGTAAATGTATTTCTGTGAGTGCTGATAATGCATATATTTTCTAGTGCACATACACATTTTTCTCAATGAGATAATACCACATATTTGATATTACTACCTGCTTCTGTCGCCTAGCACATTTATATAATGTTCTGATACAAAAGTTTCCCACATCAAAGATTTATTTCCATATTTTAATGATCACATGGCATTTTATTATATAAATACATCCTTATTTATATACCTGATATTTTATTGTTGAACACTTAGGTGATTTTCTTTATTTTACTCTTCTAAATAGTGCTGCTGTGAGCTTCTGTTCACATCTGGTATTACTTATGATTGGTTTCCACAATGGGGTCCAAAGTTGGTTTGCTCTAAAGACTTTTTGTGGAATACCCCATTGCTTTGAAAGGTTCTCTCTGTGGCAGTGTCCAGGAGTTGAGTGTAGAGGGCTTATTACTTAATATGTCCTCTGAGTTCTCAGTGCCCCAAGCTCTATCCATGCACAGTGCCTGTATTAGTCAGGTTCTCTAGAGTTACAGAATTAACAAAATGAATACATAAACAGGGAATGTATTGAGTTGGTTTGCAGATATGGCCAAGGTACTACAATGATGGCTGCCAGTAGCTGCTCAGTCCAATAGTCCAGTAGGTGATGGCTGAAGGCTGGAGGATTCTTAGAGAATCTTTAATCTCATTGAAGACTTGGAGGGTTGGAAGACTAGAGGGTCGAAGAAGTGAAGAAACCAGGCAGCTGGAAGGAAGAGCGATTCCTAGCACAGCTACAGAGCATCTCTTCTCTTCTGTGGTTCCCTCTAATGTAGTTCACTACTGGGAGGTTCTTGTGAGATCTATGGAGGTTCTGATGGGATCTAGGGTTGGTCACAGCTGATCTTACCAGGTGTGATCTCAGCCGATCTTAGTTAATACCACGTGTGTCAAGTTGATACCCAGGATTAACTATCACAGGACCTGAGGCCTCAGGAGGAGATGGTTGGTACCATGGCCTCTGGGTTCAGATTCCTTAAACTTTTAGATTCACAATTCTGGTTCCATTTTTGTATCGCTGTGTGTCTTAGGGCTTGAGACATTTAATTTCTCGAGCCTTAGTTTCCTCATTTGTGAAATGCTCCAAGTTGGTATATTACATGAGAGCTAGATTCAGGACAGCTGGAAGCCTGGACCGGGGGCATATTCTGTATTTAGCAGCTATAATTCTCAATGTCCTCATCTGTAAAGCAAAGCATTCTCAGTGGTGGTCTGTGTGACTTTGGACTTGTGATTTAAACTCTCTGTGCCTCGGTTTCTTACTTGTGAAATGGGGAGTCAGAAATGTCCCCAGACAATTGGCTGCATAGCTAGTTCTGCTAATGCTACTTGAAAGCTACTGTGATCCTGGGATGGTTGGGATTCTTAGCGTGTAGCTCAGCTCTTCTTGCCAGGTGCTAGCTTAGAGACCTTGTGACCAGGTGCGCACAGGGAAGGGGACAAGCTGAGTGAAAAGAGAATCTTCTCTATGGTCCACACTTGAAGCATCCATTCTGAGGATTACTTCCACAGCAAAATTCAGTCACAGACTGGCTCCAACTACACTTTTGGTCTCCTTCTGGGACTGTGTTTGTGAAATGTGGTCTGAGATGAATATTTGCATAAGCAAACATAATTAGGAAGGTAAATACAGTGCGGGTAAAAAAAAATCACACAGTGTTTCTTGAAGGCCAGCTGAAAAGCTTGAGACCTGCCCTTGAAGTCATGGTCCTATTCTGTTCTGTCCTCGCCTGCCACTCTGCCAGCTTTCTTTGGAGTGGGAGTGACTCCCAGAGAAAGGGTCACTAAGGCCTCTGGAAATGAGGGCTCTTTTTTTCCCCTAAGCTGAGCCCTGGGACAAGTGAGATCAATCTCTTCATTTCTCATTTAGGCCGACAGCAGCCTGACTTGTGATGGAGGTTAACAGGGTGGAAAATCATGAAAAACTGTCCACAGCTGAGCTCCTGGCTGCTTTGTTACCCAGCCTGCAATGAAGGACAAAGGAAGCGGCCTAGCCCTGTGGGATGGGAAGGCACTGGGGGACAAGTGTGGCTGGCTGATTTAGCCTAGTGATGCCCCCTTTGTGTAGCCTCCACTATATATACCTCAGAGTAGGCCTGTGCACCTCATGTAAGAAGAGGTCTTACATCTTTCCCAACCATTGCAAGGCTAAGCGCTGGACAGCCTGGGAAGAGACTTACCCATTTTGAAGATCGGAGAGATCCTTAGCCAGCTGCAAGGAAAGCCAGACATGGTGTCATCAGCTCCTTATCATCTCTGTGGCTGGGCTGTGGGAGTTTGTCTCTGAATCGTCTCCCTGGCCACTCTGGCTAGTGTCCCTTAGTGAGCTCCAGTTTTCTCTGGGAAGAGGAGCAGGCACGAGGACTGAAAGAGGTAGGTCACGTGTTCACCACGGGGTCCCACTATGTGCTCATGAAATGGATGCTTGCTGGTGATCCTTGAGGATAGAAGCCCTTCCTTTGCCTGAGCTCTGTGCCAGTGCCTGGGCGTGTGCTCTGTGACCACCCTCTGACTCTTGCTGTGGCTCTGGGTTGCTAAAGGTCAGGAGAAACTCTCGTGCTCACCTACCTTCTTTTCCACTTGGGCCTGATGGCTACAGTCTTCTCAGGGAAGCACGGGCTAACTGGCTTAGTGTTTAGCTTTTCATAGTTCACTGCTTGATCTACCATGAGGGACGCTGCTCTTAAAACCAGAGGTGCTAAAGCACATTCCAGAAACCAGCTGGGCCTGGGGATTCAGGCCTGTCATAAGTTGCTCCAGAGGCCTAAGTTCAAAACATACCTGAGCTACAGAGTGAATTCAAGGTCAGCCTGGTCAGGTTGGGGAGGGAGAGGAAGGGTTAGTGAAAGATTTTTTTCCTACTTAACCTGTCTCTATGTGATAAAGCACCAGATTTTCTTTTTCTTTCTTTTATTTTATGTGTGTATGTATGTATGTATGTATGTATGTATGTATTGGAGGGCACTGTATGTCCCTGTGGAGAACCAAGGGTAACTTCGGGAATCATCCTGGAATCCTTGTACTTCCTTCTTGCTTAGCTCTGGGATTTCCAGGCTCCATCCACCAGGGCCGGAAGTTCAGGGGTCGCCATTTCTGGCTGGTGTTTTTGCCTGGGACCTGGGATTTGAACTCAGGACCTTCTACTTGTGAGATAGAGTCTTAACCCCTGAGCCATCTCTTCAGCCCGGCTCTAGGTTTTCAATCTATCCGCTTTAAGACTCTTTTCCTGTTCCTGAGTCTTCTAGGCTCTGATTGGCTGAGCACAAGTAATGTGAACTCTCCTGAATCTGTATCCGTGGCCTGGAAGAGATGCCAGATGTGTTATTAACTCTACTATCCACAAGTCTGGAAAAGGGTGACAGGTACTTACCTAAGAAAAGTTGGGGTGCCCTTTTAAGAATGGAGAAAGAGGGGCTGGAGAGGTGGCTCAGGGGTTAAGCCTCCGCCTTGCAGGCGGAAGGTCCTGAGTTCGGATCCCAGATCCCATGTATAGATGCCAGGCGGAAGCGGGGGCGGCCTGCGCTTCTGGTCCTGGTAGGGCGAAGCCTGTGAATCCCGGGGCAGAGTAAACAAGGAGGAGGTGGAGGCGTCCATGGTGGTTCCTGAATTCGTCCGTGGTTCTACACAGACACAGACACACACACACACACACACACACACACACACACACATGCACACATGCACACACACATACATATGCACACATGCACAATTGAATTAAAAAAAATTAAAAAAAAGAATGGAGAGAGAAAACCGTAAATGGTTACCAAGATCCCTATTCCAGCTCCTTTATTGTCTCCTACTGGATGTTCCTGAACGAGTGATGCTGGCTGCCTCCCAGGGCTGCTCATGCCATCTGGGGACAGCTGCAATTCAGAAAATTTCTTCAATGCTGAAATGAAAGTTTATAATTTTTCTGTTCACTGGTGCTGGTCACTCTCTTGATGGCTCCAAAGGTCTGACTGGAAATCTATCCCTTGCTTGAAGACAGGAATCTTGACAACCCACCCAGTGTTCTCCTGTCCCGGGCCCAGCACTCTGGATCATTGGATTGCTTCTGTGATTTAGCTTTGCAGTCTTGCCTCTGCCTCAGTTGTTCGCTGAGGGTCACACTGAATCTTCTAGAAGTTCACGATAAGAAGCTGTCAGGAGAGAGATCTAATAGCAGGGTGGAGCGGGGCTATTTTGACACTTTCTCCCTAATGCTGGTAGGAAAATGTCTGCATTCGGATGCATTGACCATCTCAAGTCATGACCCATACTCATGTCTCAGTCAGCTGAAAACACTAGATAGTTTTGCACTAGTTATTTCTTCATCAGTCAGAATTTGGCATTATTCTATGTATTTGCCCTTTAAGACTTCATTTTATTAAATTCTAGCCACATAGAATTAGTATCCATACTTAAATTACTTTCTTTCTAGGTAGTAAGTGAGTAATTTTCCCAAGAATAAAATTTCTCCTTTGTGGGAAAAGCCTCTTGTGTAACTTCTCCATGGCTTCCTTTCTGTTTACTTCTTCCATGTGACCATTCTTTGTCTTAGTTGACAAGAGGAAAGAGGGCAGAAACTTGAAAATGAGTTAATGGCTGAAGTGATCTTGGACTTGGTGTGTAAGAGTGAGTAAGAGTCTGCCCACTAGGGAAAGGAATTTCAGAATTCTGGAGCCCAGAAAAACTCAGTGGGCAGAGTATATTGCAAGGGACGTGGCAGGTAAGTCAAAACCAAGGTTACAAGATGGCAGTCCACTGCTGAATCTGTTTGGTCCTCATTATGCTAAGAAAAATGCAGTCAGCATTTTCAAATTTGGATATTTCAAGTCAGGTGTCATGGCACATACCTGTAATCCTGGCACTGGGGAGGTGAAGGCAGGAGGGTCAGGAGTTCAAAGTCAGCTTTGGTTACATAGTGAGTTGCAGGCCAGACTGAATTGCACAAAACCCTGTCTCAAAAAAAAAAAATCAAAACCAAACAAACAGACAAATACACAAGTCATGTCAAAACAAAACAGTACTCTCCACTGCCCTCCATTGCTGCTGCAGTCCAGGTAGTAAGCCTGCTCAACTCCTGCATTATCAGCTCCCTGGCATCTTTGCATGGGTTTGTGGTCTCTTCCTTAAACTTTATCTGCCAGTGGATCTTGTGTTCTAATATGCATTTAGAACCCTTGGAAATGCAGGTTTCTGGGCTCTCCCTCCTACTTTCTGGTTCAGCAGTTTTGGAGTGTGGCCTGAGAATCTGCTTTCTAATTTATCCCCAGCTGATCCTAGGAACACACTTATCCAGCCTAACTTCCTACTTTTATAGGCAAGGATATTGAGGCCCCTGTCTACTCCAAACCCAGGTCTTTGACTCCGTCCTGAACCTAGTGCTCCTTGTGGCATACCACCTGGGAGGGTCACTGTGTGTCACCTTTGTCCCCTCCTCTCCTAGCTGTTCTGAGACTCGCCATTGAGGCCCATTCCGTTTCTGGCCTCCTTCTGTTTTCTTCAGCATCCTTAACAATAGCCATCCATTATTCTGTGTTCTGACGCTTGTAGAATTTAATTACTTGCCTGGGCCGTGATGTGAATTTGATCGTTGGAAGCTTGTGATGTTCTAAGGGAAGCGCTAATGAGTGAAGACTCTCAGCAGAAAAGAATGGCAGTTAGGGGGCTTGTGTTTGAAAGCAGCCATTCACTGTGTGGCAACGAGGACTTGCTTGGTTTTGAGTGAGTTTTCTTGGTCCCGCCTCAAAGTTGTCCACTGCATTTCATAAATAAAGCAGGGCTTTTGTGTCCAATAATTGCCTTGCTTTGTAACAAAGATCAAAAGCACCCATGGCCTTGGATTCAAAGCCAAGTTTATTTTTCTTTTTTTCTTTCATTTTTATTTTTGCTTGCAGGAGAGAGTAAGGGTTTGCATGCTGAGGGTCCAGCGATGAGGTCTGCATGGGGTGGAGAGAACAAAGTGGGCAAACTGCCCAGAGATGAGGAGCCTCTTAGCCTGTCTCCACTGTCTCCCAGGGAAACAAGCTGCAAAGCCAGGGTTAGGCAGGCCTTCCAACTCATTCGATAAACATATATTGGTATTAACATGATGGTCAGTAAGCAACTGCAGCAAAGAAAGAGTGAGGGAGTGGTTATTTTGTGCCAGACTCTGGACTACTTCCATAAGCGCTGAGTTCTTCAAGATTATGAGGAAGGTGCTGTCATTAGCCTTTTTTTTAACAGATAAAGGTGGAAGCTGGAATTTGACTCCAGAGCCCACCCAGGCTTAGTGGTAGAGGCAAGTGCTAAGCAGGACAGAAAAATGGCCCAGACACAATGCCCTTCCGTGGGTACCTCACAATGTAGGTAGAAGTCAAGTGGGGGCAAAGCAGTATTTGTATGGCTGCAGCAGGAGGGCAGGCATACAAAGTTCCTGCCCGTGCTGAGGGCATGGCATTGCAGAGGGTCTTGAAGGTTGGCATCTGTCACAGCTTGGCTGGCTCTGGAGGCTGATTCCACCTGCAGAAGAAAAGGGAGAGCAGGAGGCAACAGAAGGCCCTGCAGAGGCACCTGAGATGCACTGGGGAGGCTCGGCCTTCTCTCTTGGTGAGGGGTCACGGATGTGGGTTGCCCGTAGAAGCAGGCCTGAACTTCGGCAGATGCCCTTTCAGCCACGGTGATTCCAAAGAGGGAAATGACAGCTGGGGGTGTCTGTAGTAGACAGGGTTGCTGGGAGCAAGTTCTTCCAGTGCTAAGAGGAGTCACACAGCACATCACGGCCTCCTCAAGGCGGAGGCTCAGGATAAGCGAGACACAGTGTGCTTAGAACAAAGGCTGGTGGTCAGGACCATATGGGTTCTGTATCACCAGCATGCAGACAGTGCTGTGCAGGGGCTGAGGTGAGAGGGGACGCTGGCCCAGTGTCTGCTTTGTGCCCGTCAGTCACCTAAGCCCAGCCCCACTTCTCGTTCTCTTGATCTCTTGTCATTTTTTTAAAATAGAGAAAATAATAATCGCCTTCCTATGGTTGACTTTAAAAAAAATCATGTGAAATTACCTCCTAAGGTGTGGTAAGCAATCAATGCACAATAACTACTCCTGGAAAGAAAAAAAGAGAAGATTGGAGGTGGGGTGCAGAGAAACTTTTATTCAAGGTACACAGGTTAAACCAGAGGCAGGCGCATAGCAGTTAGTTCTAACGCATGGAGTCTTGTCTCTTCCTTCATATTCTTTGTCTTGCCTTATTATTTGGACTAGAGCCTCCGACCAGTATAGTGTGCAGAAAAGTGGCAGCGTGACTTCTAGGGGCTGGCTTTTAACTCTTCACCAGTCAGGACACAAATTCTCTGCAATTTAGGAGTTTACAGGACTTCCACAGCCTGATGAAGAATGCTTATCAGTATCACCACAAATCATGCATCCTGGTGCACAGAGTTCAACAGCCATGAAGATTAATATGCAAGAAATAATAATGGTCCTATGTGCTGGCTCTACCCAATTAGGAAATGCTATTTCAGCGCATGCATTGGAAAATAAGAATGATTGAAAAATTAATGCCACTGCTGCTACAGATTAGCTGCGTCCCAGAAGTTTTGATCTATGGTGCTGACACGGCCATGCAGATATAAATATTTCATAATTCCCATTATAATTTCTTCTTTGCTTATAAATTATTCAAAATTAGGGTCTTTTTCCTGGTTTCAATATTTTTGAAGCTTTATTCTTGTATTGTGTGTGTGTGTGTGTGTGTGTGTGTGTGTGTGTGTGTGTGTGGTGTATACATGCGTCTGAATGGATACAGATAAGAGCATGTGGAGGCCTGGGTAGAACTTAGGGTGTCTTCTTTAATTACCATTCGCCTTATTGTCTTGAAACTGAACTGGAAGCTGTCCATTTCAGCTAGGTTGGCCAGTCGTGAGTCAGGATCTGCCTGTTTCTACCCCGCCAACGCTCGTGTTTGCCCAGCTTTTTTTACTTGGGTACTGGAGACCTGCTTTCTCCATCAAGGATCTGCTTGCTCAGCGTTTCACAACTCTCAAAACAGAGCCACCAACTGGGGGGCAAGTGCTTAACCACGCGAGCCCTTGGGGGACACTGCAATCACAACAGTGGCCATTCCTAGGATTCCCCCCTGACCCCTCACCCCTACCCCTCCGCCCCTGAGTTCTCCAGGGCCTGTTATCTCAGCAACTCTGAAAATGAAACTTTCAGGGTTTTTAGGGTCCCCTGGGAGATAATGGGAGCCACTTCTGAGAAAGAAGATGAAGGGTGTGAGGCCAGACTTGCTGCTGAACCACACCAGCAGGCTCTTGGGGGGGCGCCAGTAGCCCACCAGCAGGCACAACTAAACCTTCCTGCTCCCTTGCGCCTGGTGTCCTGTCAGCAGGAATCCAGTCTGTATGCCAGCCCTTGAGAAGCAAGCAGATGACGGCAGCACGAGCACTTGTGAGTGCTGGGAAAGGAAGGGACAGAAAGAGTGTCTCGGAAGATAGAAAGAAAACACGTGGGGAGGAGAGGGAAAGCAAGGAGCGACGGGGCGTGGGAACCTGCTGCTGCTGCTGGGATGGACAACAGCGTGCCGGGCCTCAGTACCGTAGCAGAAGGAGGGTCTTACGACGTGTGAAGTTGGGGCTACTATGTTCAGCAGTGCACTGACCTTCCAGAGCAGGTGGATGGGCTCACTCCCTCTGGCGCACTTCCCTTAGGCCTTTGCTGGGACACACTCCATTGGACCTTTGCTTTGGATATAAAAACGCAATGCTCTGGTCCGTGCTCCTATACATCAGATACTTAAATAGGGAACACCTGTGAGTCATAAGCTTATGATTTGATAAACACAATAGAGTGTGGGAAACCTGGGTGAGAGATTTTAGGACTTATGACTGAAAGAGGTAAAGACTTTTGTTGTTTAGTTATGTTTGTTTCCATTTGTTTATTTGGAACCTAGAACTAGGAAGACCACTGAATGTCTCCCAAAGTAACCTAGCATAAAAACATGTACTCAAGCGAGGAGTGAGGGGAGAGAGATAGGCCCGGCTGTGACAGGGCTGGATGAGACAGAAGCAAGCTCTGCAGAGATAACTGAGGGTCAGTTGAGATTATTTTCTGCCTGGAAATGTGCTAAAGCAGTAATTAGAATCATCTCTTTTAGGTTGTCACTCAACCCAACATTTAAAAAAATTCTTTTAAATATGTTCTAGTCTGTTTTCTGTTTCTATAACTAAATTCCATAAGCTGGATAATTTATAAAGAATAAAGTTTGCTTGGCTAATATTTCTAAAGGCTGGGAAGTCTAAATTTGAGGGGCCTCAGCAGGTGAAAACTTTCTTGCTGGAAGGGTCTTTATAAAGTCCCAAGGTGAGGCAGAGATCACATGGTGAGAAAGAGCAAGTGGTAGCATCTTCCTCTTATAAAGCTACTATCTTATTATAGGGGGTCCCTCCCTCATGTTCTTATTTAATTCCAACCATCTCTGATACCATTGCCCTATGAATTTTGGGGACCAAGTTTCAACATGACTCTAAGAAGGGATAAACACTTATACTGTAGAAGATACATTGAATGATGTTGAAAATGGCCCATCTTAGAGCTAATTTGTTGGAGACATGGATAGACGCTTTAAAAACAGAACATTTCACATATAATTCATAAAATTTAGCATTTATATCAATATGGGCTTGTGGTTGGTATCTGTTATTGTTATGTGTGGTATTGGGGACTGAACCAAGATCCTGGGCATACTAAGTGCTCGCTTTACTACTGAGCGTTACATGGCACTCATCTTAGGGAGATGCCACACAGTAGTCTATCTACTAGGAATAGGAACAGAATAGGAAACTCTCTAGGAATCCTGACTTTTAGATAGACTAAAGTAATGATTACACCAGGGCCCAGCTTAACAAGCCAATGAATTTATTGGGGTTGCTTGTAGGAATGAGGGTGGCCCCAAAGCAATCACAATGGATGGTCTCATCCCCAGGATGAATAATGGGTTCCCTATGGCTACAAAGGAGTCCCTGTCAACCAAATCTCCTCGACCTATACATTATACATTCTAGCCCCCCAGACCTCAAAGCTTCCAGGGCACATGCTATTAGGGAAGAATCATACACTAATGACTTGGAAATGTTCCAGGGAGCAACCAGAATCCCAGGTGAAGGTCCAGCAGCCCTCCCTACCACATCTATATCTGAAAGAATGGCACAGTAAGCAGGTATGATCTTCACATTCTCTTGCAAGTAGGTGCAGCTGGCCAGACAAAGATGGGAAAGCACCATGCAACACGGCCATATAAGGTTTTTGAGAATTTCCCTTTGAGAACATAATTTGCCTTGCATATAAATCAAGTAAGTCACACATGGCAGGATTTCATGGCAAAATAATTGATTTTACTCAGGAACTTGGGCATGTCAAGAAAAACCTTGTCAGCTAGTTCTGTCTTTACGTAGTATTTGTTTGTCTTGGCAAAAGCATAAGAATCAGAAGTGATCGTCCTTCAGCCTTTCTAGCTGCTTCTGCTTCTGTGTATCTGTACTCAAAGGCATTTGAGCAGTTCCTTTTGTACACAGGTCTTCGTGGTCAGCACTTCATGGGAAACACTGGGTAGATAGAGGTCTGGCCCTGGAGGAATTAATATTCTAGCTGTATTAGGAATTGGACCTTTTGCGGGAACTATCAAGCAGCCTGGTGGAGGAAAACATCATACTCAGTGTTTGGAATCTCCAGGCTGACATAACATATGTTAGTGTCCTTTCAGACAGACAACCACAAGAATCAGTTATGATCCAATTCCTTGACACAAGGTCCTGGTCTCTGTTAGGTCCAGGCCATGTCTGTGGATGTGTCCTTTGGCCACCTAGGCAGGGGCCAGCTGTACCCACATTTCATGTTCTCTTCACGGACAAAAATTAAGGGAGAGAAGCAAGATGTGATCACCAGGGCTGACGTGCTTCTACTAGGGCAAATGGGATAGACAAGACTAGATCTGCCTGCATGGAGGCTTCAAGGTCAGGAAAGCAGACGCCCAAGCAGATGAGGAGAAAGAAAATGGGAAAGTGGGCAGTTTCCTGAGGGATTAACTTCCTTTATACTCACCTTGTGACCTAGATTTGTGTCCACTGCAGCTTAGTAGTGATTTCTTTTTTTAAAAAAAAATTCATTTATTTATTTGTGTGTGTGTGTGTGTGTGTGTGTGTGTGTGTGTGTGTGTGCCTGCGCACATGCACTGTGTGTCCCTGTGGAGGACCAAGTGTGACTTCAGTCATCCTGGATTGCTTCTACTTCCTTCTTGGTTTTCTCTGGGATTTCCCAGGCTCCACACACCAGGAACAGAAGTGTGGGCCACCGTTTCTACCTAATGTTTTTACGTGGGATCTGGGATCCAAAATCAAGACATTCTCTTTCTGAGACAGAGTTTTATCCCCTGAGCCCTCTCTCCAGTCCAGTGACTTCTTTTTATCTATGTGTTTAAACATTGCATTAAGGAATCAACTGTCCTGAGGTATCAGGCCAGAATAAGTCACTCTGGATGTTGGCTTCCAAGTGTGACCAACCCAGGGATGAGTCCTGACTGTCATTTTTTTAGTTGTGTGATCTTGGGCAAGTCGCTCCATCCATCTGGCTCTTTACCTCTTTCTCATCCATCAAATGAGAATGGCGTTGGTACTTAAAGGTCTACATTAGATACTGAACAGAAGGGACTTTGAACAGTGCCTGACGAATGGAAAATGTTCCATGGACACTACCTGCTGTTGATGCTAAAATAGTGTTTGAACTCAGGGACTGCGCCTCGCGTAGCTTGGTGTCTTTAGTGCCCAGTTGAAGCTCTGCCAGATATTCTATGCACATGTGAATGGAATCAGTGAGAACTAGAGACATTGCATGCAGAAGGATGGCACAGGGCACTCTAAATCCACATGGGTCTTGGGGTTAGGGCTCACTGTAAAGTCATGATGCTTGGTTTCAGCAGACACACTCTTTGGAAGCTCCTACCAGGAATGGCCAACTTTTTGACATTGGGATGCAGCATTTTATCTACAAACTCAAGAGCGGCATGAAAAAGTTACAGAAAACATTGCAAAAATCCATCGCAATGTTTTAAATAAGTTCAATTTTGTCTTGAGCTACATGTGGCCTGTGGACCACAGGTGGGACATGCCTGGTAGTAGGACTTCCTAAATGGCATCCCAGAAGCCCTGATTCTACAGAGCCAGGCTTGGCATCCAAGTGAGCACCAGATAGTGGCTGATGGTTGCTTCCCCTGAATGACTCCCTGTTTCTGAGCCATAAACTAAAATGTCCCCAATGGGCTAAGTGGAGGAAAGTAAAGGAAGCCTCATGGTCACATGACCATCTGGGAGACCATAAAGCTCACATGGTTGACATGGGATTCAGGATGCTGGGTTGTCTGGTATTCCTAGAGAGGCTGAAAATCAGAACTTACAAGGGAAATATCCTGATTTTGAAATGCTGGGAAAGTATTCAGACTTTCTGGAAGAACCAAATGGCCAAACAAAATTATGCCTGCAGGCCAGTGAAGCTGCTTCTTGAAGACCATGTTTTAGGTAATATTTCATCAAGGGATAGTTTGATCTCTGAGCCACATTTGGCAAAGTCTAGAGATAACTTGGTTGTAACAACTTGAACTTGAAGTGGGAAATTCTAGTGAATCTAGTGGAAAGAGGCCAGGGAGGCTGCTAAACTCTTCACTATAGCATAGCTCCCAGGACAAAGAGTTATCAAACCCCAAGTGTGTTTGACCAGGATTAGCTTTTGGGGAGAAAAAGACTGGGGATCCTGTTCTCATGTTTGCATGGCCCTTGTGATTGCTTCATTGTACAGTCAGAGTGTCAGGAATACAGGATTGCGCCCTTTCTACACTATGGGACCCACGTTACCTTGGGTGAGCCCTCCTTGAAACCTGTACACTTGGGCACAAAGGAAGAATTTGCCACCCAACTTTCTCTGCAAAGCATGAACACACACACACACACACACACACACACAAACCACACACAGAGGCACAAGCACACATTTATGCATGCACACACAATATGGATAGAGAGTATTAATGTGTTGTCACTTGGGTCCCCTAGGGACGGGTGTGGTGGCCTGCTATGGATCACCAAGGTTTTGGCCTCCAGTTTCTGGTGGAGTGTTTGCTTTGGGCTCCTCACTCAGTAGTTTTTGGAACCATAATTGAGGATATTTCCCTTCCCCCCAAAAAAGAACAGTAATAAAGGTGCCTCGAGTGCTGTTCTGTGAGTGACTGCCTGTGTGCGCTTCTCTCTGGCTGCTCTGAGAAGGTGCTGGTGGGTCAGTGAGCAGAGACTGGGCAGGCTCCACCTGGTGACTCACAGGCCCCTTAAGTAAACACTGGGACAGACCTCCAGCCCTGCACATCAGTCGGTACTCTGCATGCGTGTTCTTCATGATACATGGCTTTGACTAGCACATCTGCCCACTTACAAGCTTTTGGTGGCTCTGTTTCCGCTGAGGATGCCAGTGCCCTATTGGCCTCCGTGGCCTGCCAGCCTCCCTCTCCAGCTTCTCTCCCTCCTCTCCTCTTGTTTTTTGCAACCCTGCCTTTCTGTAGTCTCCTGCCTTTACCCAGGTCAGGCCTTTTCATTCCTGCCACCTGAATCACTGTCTTGGGCCATTCATGCAAGATGCACTGACTTGGTGTGTGCTCTCCAGCCTTACCCGCTACTTCATTCCATTCTGGTCCTTTTTGCCTAGAATTATGTATGCTCTTGAGAACTTTATCCTACTAAACAAAGAGAGTCCTCTCCCCCTCCCCCATAGAGAGATTGAAGGACGACTTTAGTGTCTTCCTCAGGAGTCGTCCACCTTGGTTGTTTCTCTGAGACACAATTGATCTCTCCCTGAGTCTGGCATGCACATTAAAGGATTCTCTGGGGTTTGGGGGGGAGGCACTGGGGGATGGGAGGGAGGGATGAGGGGAGGGGGAGCAGGTGGATGGGGGGAGGAGGAGGGAGGGAGGGAACCGGTGTACCTATTAAGTTTGTATGAGCGGAAATAATAAAAAATGTTAAAAAAAAAAAAGATTGATCTCTCCCTGACTTGGATCTTGCTCAGTAAGATAGGATGGCCAATCAATGAGCCTGGGCTCCCTCTGTCTCCACCTCCCCAGCACTGCGATTCCGAGGGCATGCAACCACATGTGGCTTTTTCCCATGGATTCTGGTCCTAATGCTTGTGTGCAAGCCCTTTGCACACTGAGCTCTCTCCCAAACCCGAGCTGGGAGATGCTCAAGGAAAGTCGCCTCTGTCCTCCCTTCCCTGGCTTAGTGTGGATGCTGGACTGTGATTGTTTTCCAAGCCCTTCGTGTGTGTCTCCACGTAGTGCCAGCCGCTGCCTCCTCTGTTGCCTCTTTTTATTTTCACAAGGGCTCCTTAACACCTGTCATACCATCTCCCGTTTTGACACAGGACAGTAGGACTCTGTGCCCCACGCTGATAAGTCCGGATGAAGCCAATGCAGATGTGGCCTCCCTTGGTCCTGTCTGAGGCCATCCCCAGAGATGCTGTCTTGGTGCCGGGCCATGTGCTGGAGCAGTCAGACACTTCCGGGGAGAGAGTTTCTACTCTCCTGAGGCTTGAGTGTGTAGTAGCTGAAGAGATGAGCGAGCAAGCAGATGAACACATCTGGTCTCACAAAGTACAGAGAGGGCAGCACCAGCTTCCAGCCCACATCTCTGTGACTCTGCTTTGTATCCAGGCCTGTGCCTGTCATGAGCTTCAGTCGTCAAGCTAAGGCTCTGAGATTCAACCCTGTAGATCAAGAGGATGATCAGGAGGGATATCCTGAAATGCATTTTGAGAAGAGTCCCCTGGCATGGGCCTGCAGGAAGGACAACTAGCTCAAAGCGACAGCACCAGGACTCTGCTAAGAGGTCACCATTCTG
This sequence comes from Typhlomys cinereus, assembly GCA_023101885.1. NCBI lineage: Eukaryota > Metazoa > Chordata > Mammalia > Rodentia > Platacanthomyidae > Typhlomys > Typhlomys cinereus. The sequence continues at coordinate 2,864,821 of JALPQD010000108.1, forward strand.
GAACAGAGCCTTCCTCAGCTGCTGCTCAACTCAGGGACTTCTGGACCCAGGAGCTGGAAGCAGAGAGGAAGTGCAGAGACTGGGCTTTCATTTCCAAACTTATGATAGTCCTGGCAAATGGCCGAAGAGAGTGTTATACATTTAGGATATTGTAACAGAATACCATAAATGTGTGGCTTAGAAACAACAGAAATGCATATCTCACAGTTTTAGAGGCTGTGTAATCCAGGATCAATACTGGGCCTGATTTGGAGTGTGATAAGGGATCCTATTGTGAGTTGCAGATGGTGTCTTCTTGCTGGGTATGTACATGTTGGAAGAAGCTCATTAGCTGTCTGTAGTCACTAATCCTGTTAATAAGGACACTCCCCCAATGACCTAATTACCTCCCTCTTAATGCCATGAGGCTTGATTGGCTCAGTTTGTAATCCCATTATCTTGGCGGAATTTTGAGGGGAAACAAATATTTAGACCATAACAGAGAATATTTACTAAAAACCATAATCATGAGTAAAATGATGAAGACTCCTGAACTGTTCAGGTGGACATTGAGCAGAACCTGAGGATGACTTGTTTGGATCCTGTCCTTCAATATTATGGAAAAAGGATTAGGGTCAATAAAATGGCACATTAGAACCCCCCACTCCATCTTAGGAAGTATCCACACATGTAGTGTATTAAAGGTTGATAGTCTGTGATGAACTCACCAGCTTATCTGTAGTGCAATATCTAGCAGTAACTCCAAGACCACATTTTAAGTTATGTCTTTGTTTATAAATAACGTAGTGAAAGATCCAACAGGGAAAACGATGCTCCGAGGCTGTATGACCAGCAGTAATAACAACCCAGATCTACAACCTCGTGCCTCAGCAGGCTTCTGTTCCCTCGTGGGAATGCATGGCACAAACAGTTGCGAGCTGCCATTGTGTCAAAATCCAGGTAGGACAAGGGTAAGCCAAGGGACCATCGTGCAGAAAGATAGTGCTAAAATCTATGGTCAGACTAAGATTCAAGTCACCTGTGGTTACAAGCACTAAAAGACAGAAAGGTGCTTTCAAATGGGTACTAAATACCAACTCTTCAATGCAGCAGATGAGGCTTCTTGCACTGGCTTGCCAGCTCATACTTAAAATGTGATCTGGGAGTTACTGCTAGATATCGCACTAAGAAAAGTGAGAAGAGTTTTCAACCTGTAGATCAAGAGGATGATCAGGAGGGATATCCTGAAATGCATTTTGAGAAGAGTCCCCTGGCATGGGCCTGCAGGAAGGACAACTAGCTCAAAGCGACAGCACCAGGACTCTGCTAAGAGTCTACATTTGGGAACAGATAAGCTGGTGAGCTTGTCACAGGATATCATAGGACCTGTAATACTCTACATGTGTGGATACTTCCTAAGACAGAGTGGGGGATGATAAAGTGGCCTCGGAACTGCCACTTACTCTCATGAGGAACTGAGATACACATCAAATTGTGACCTATGACCTTACCTATATTAATGAGCAGTAAGTTCTGGTCTAAGATCAAGATGGGGTTTCCTAGATCTTTTACATGATGGTGTCCCTGTGAGCCTCAAATGTGGGGTAGTGATTTGTTCTGTTCTCTCACTTAGTGGACCAGGGAATTCCTTTAGCAAAGAAACTCTCTTGTCTCATAGATACAAGTTAAGGATCTAAATTCGGATCTAGATCAGTGAGGCTTATGTTGATTTCTCTATCCTTTCCCACATTCTTACCCTTTCTGTGTGGAAAGGAAATTGGTAAATATAATCAGAAAACCTTTATTCCTCTGACATTTAAAAACAAATACTTAATAGTAACATACACTTTGTGGGACAGTATAATCTCATACATGTAAACAGTGTACAATAATCAAACCAGGGTGACTGACTTTTCCAGCTCCTCAAACACTTGTTTAATTTTCTCTTCTTTTTATTTAGACAGAGTCTTGTGTAGCCCAGGTTGGCCACAGAATCAGCATGCAATCAAGAATGAGCTTGATCTTCTTATTCTCCTGCTTCCACCTCCCTCCCTGCTAGAATATCAGGCATGCACCAACATGCCTAGCTTTATATGCAGTGTTGGGGATGGAATTCAGGACTTGTGCATGCTGGGCAAGCGCTCTACTGAGCCGTCCGTATTCCTGGTCCACATTTGTCATCTTTGTGTGCTGACATTTGCTCATCTATGTTCCAGAGCAAGGAGATTGGTCTGCAGATGCACGAGGAGCTGCTGAAGGTGACCAATGAGCTCTACACAGTAAGTCCTGCCCAGGTCCACTGCTTCTTGGGGTGGGGTCTTCTGTGTCTCATATTCACAGCTGGAGGGAGGAGGGTCAGAGGTCTGGCTTGTTCCTAGACCTCTCTGCTGTTTTGTGCTGAAACGACAGTGGGTCATAGTGATCCATGATCCAGCTTCTCATTCTTTACATCTGGTTGGGCTGGGCATGCCTAGTTAGTGAAAGTGCCTGAGAAAGTCAGGTGACCTGTGGGACACAGGATGTGTTACCTGTGAGCACAAGGTCATGTAGTTGAGGTTGTGGGAACATGGATGTGGAGGATCCAAAGAGCAGGGATATGAATGTAGGAGGCAGATGTCATAGGCTTTTGCAGCGCCTGCTCCTTACTGGCCTTGGGACCTTATACAGACACACAGCTTCCTAGGTATCCGTGACTTTGTGTGCAGTATGGAGCCCTGTCCTAGAGTGTTGTGAGATGAGGGGCGAAAGTGCCCAGCCATTTCCAAGGGTTTCAGATCATGAAAGTTTGGCCCGAAACTGATCTTCTGCCTGCTTTGGAGCCAAGATGTAGCCACACTAAGAAGGGTGTCAGAATTGAGGAAGGCAGAGGTAAGGGGTACACAAGTCCTCAGTAGTGGGCAGGTGCCCAGTAGCCTTTGACTTCTTTTTTTTTAAATTTATTTATTCAATTGTGCGTGTGTGCATATGTGTGTGTGTGTGTGTGTGTGTGTGTGCGTGTGTGTGTGTGCGTGTGCGTGCGTGTGCGTGTGTGTGTGTGTGTGTGTGTGTGTGTGTGTGTGTGTGTGTGTGTAAAACCACGGGCGAATTCGGGAACCACCATGGACGCCTCCACCTCCTCCTTGTTTACTCTGCCCGGGATTCACAGGCTCCGCCCTACCAGGACCAGAAACGCAGGCCACCCCCGCTTCTGCTTCCGCAGGCGTCTATACGTGGGGTCTAGGATCCAAACGGCCTGCAAGGCAGAGGCTTAATCCCTGAGCCACCTCTCCAGCCCCACCTTTGACTTCTTGATGAGGAGCACTGACAGCCCCATAGGTAGCCTTGGGTTTCAGGGTGGGGTGGACACAGCAGGTGAAGCACCAGATCCTGGTGACAGAGAGTCGGGCTAGTGTGTCGTGAATGTCATGAATGAAGTGCACCATTTAAATTCTGCTGCTTACCTGACACTAGAAACTCACTGGTAGAAGAAGAAAGACACACAGGCTCAGAGAAACCTCTTCTCTCCCCTGTTACTGTCTTTGTGTGTTTATACTGGCTGAGGCTCCCTACCTTCTGGGCTAGCCTAGGCCCAGGAGCATTGTGTCTGGATAAGTGTCACTGCCCTCTGTGTGGTCTCTGCCCAAGCCTGCTCTGTCACGAATGTACCAACCTTGGCTAGAGGACCTTCCCTTTTAAAAAACCATTTTCCTCTTTAAATTTAGAAATAGTCAATACACATACTCTGTAAACAGCAGTAAAAGCAGCAATAAACAGTACAAAAAGGTGTATAACAGGAAGTATGTCTCTGTTGTAGCTACAGGAGTCAACTGGACAATTGAAGCTTCAGCACTGGGTACATTGGTAAAGAATTAGTAGTTGAGTTATGCCCCGAGCAGGAGATTGTCTAATTGATGAGGGAAGACTCAGTCTATGGTGGGTGGGACTATCTCTTGGGCAGGTGGATAATATGGAGGGAGCTTATGCAGGGAATTGGCATTCTTTGGCACATTTGGACAGACATGCTGTCTAGCAACTGAGCTTCGCTCCTCTCTCAGCAGTCCTGTGGACATGGTATGGCCAGTTCCTCTGGCCCCTGATGGTATGAGCTCTCTTCTTAAGCTGGACTAAGAAATGTAAACGAACAATTGTAAACTAGAATAAAATTCCTTATTCCCCTAAGGTTCTGCAATATGCAGGCAAACTGTGACCGTCTCCCATTGCCTGAGTCCCTCTCTACCCCACAGTACTTCAGTTGCTAGGTTACTAGTGTCTCTTCAGTGGAGGGGTCTCCTTCCAATGCTATTTTTTCTGTCATCTATATATATACATGTCTGCTCTGAATGCTGTGGTATCCTATTAGTCATGGTGTATCTGAGGCCCATAGAGCACAGGTAGCCAGAACTGGGTCACTCAGCTGGGAATGGGCAAGCAAGTGTCAAAGTGTCTGGGCACAAGCACACATGCCCCTCTTCAGGGTTCTTAAATACTTTAATTATATAAATACACATCAACTCTGGTTTCCCCTCAGCATCCACAGGACCCCTGCAGATGCCCAAATCTGTCAATGGTTAGTCCCCTTTATAGAGCAACATTGTACTTGCTTGAAATCTACATGACATCCCCTATTCACTAAGTTCTCTCTAAATCACGTGTACTATCCAGCATAATGTAAGCGCTATGCAAATATTTAGTATGATGCCATTGTTTAAGTGATAATAATGAGGAAATCATCTGCACATGTTCAGAGTGCAGGCAAATATTTTCTGAATATAGTTTAACTGCAGTTGATCAAATCTGTGTAGGGCGCTGACTGTTGGTCCATACATTGGTTTTTATGCATGTAATGGAAGGTGCCTTGGTGTACGCAGAAGGTTCTGCAGGGACAGTGAACTCAGCTGGCTTTGTTCAAGCTGGCAGGTACTTGAAGCGCAGCAGAGAGGCAGTAAAGATGCATTGGTGACAGGCTGTGACTTTCTCTCAGTGCACCAGGAGGGTCCAAGAGCACTGCCAATAACACACCAGTGACACTGAAACCCATCTTGTTTACACAAGCAATTCCCTTGCCACATGTCAGGAAGCCCTGACCCAGCACAAGTTAGCTGGCCTTGGTCCTCAAGTGCTCATTGGAGGAAAGGAGGTGTGAAACTCAGGAACTTGGAGGGGTTCTTCAGTCCTCAAAGGAATGGGACAGTGAGGTCTTCCTCTGGGTGACATTCTCTCCTCTCCCCGCTCCCCAACACGATGCACTGCTCAGCATCTGTGTGGAGGTGGTGACTTGAGCCTGCAATGGTGATATGTTGGGATCTGACGCATCAGAAGGGAGGTGAGAAATGGGGGGCCTAACAAGTCTCTGGGCATCAGGAAGTCAACAGAGAAGGAATGGTGTTGGGCAGACAGGTTGGGGTGCACAGGAGCAGGGTGGGGCCTGCTGCTGGCATTGTAGCAGCCAGTCAGCATTGATCATCAGACACTGTCCTGTACCGATATGGGTTCAGTACCGATATGGGCAGTTGGGGGCCAGAAAGTAAGGGTGCTTGCCTTTGGAACTCAGTCAAGGGGCAGGGTCCAGTGTATCCAAGACTGGGCTGTTTATAGAGAACAGAGGTCATTTGGCTTAAGATTGAGAAGTCTGGGAAGTCCAAGAGCATGGTGCAAGAACCCAGGAGGGCTTTGATGCTGTGTCATCCATGGCGCAAAACCAGATGTGAGGAAAGGGTCAGAACAAGAGGCAAGAGGAGGCTAGACTCACTTTTATAGCAGATCTGCCTTCCCTTAGTTGACTAACCCACCTCTGAGAGACCCACAGCAGTCATGTCCCAACACGACTGTATTCTAACACCTGAACTTCGGGGCATCCAGTCAATCCACTGCCCCAGCTAAGAGAACAGCGTCGTGGATCACACACATGGGCAGCTCAGGCCTGGCTGCTTCCAGGAGTTCACACGTCGTTCTGTTCTACTAGCAGCAGAGCACTGCTTTGAGGACAGACACCTCTTTCTTATCCACCACACTTCTGAGGGCCTTTATCCTAATGCACACAACTAACTGCTCAATAAAGTTAATGGAATTTCTTTTCTTCCAGTATGTTTAATAGATTCAAGGCAGTAGAATTATACTTCCCCAACTTTATCTCTTCTCCCTTCCTCCCTTTCTTATTTCCTTCCTCCTTCCTTTGCTTTCTCTCCTCTTTCTTCCATTCATCCACCATCCATCCTCCTTTGAGCACCAGCCTCATTTGCTTCTATTTTCTCCTATGTGGACTTTGTGATCCATCAGGTTCCTCCTCCTCCTTTGAGCATCAGCTACTCCTCTCCAACTCCCTCCCTTGTCCTATTGCCACAGCACACGCTCTTGCCCGCGCCTCCAGCACAGCTCCAGGGTGGCTTCTCATTGACCTGGCTGAGATCATGAGCTCCAGCCATCATGTCCGATTAGCATAAGCCTTATCAAGAGGCCAATCTGGATCTCAGGATCTGTGCCAGGGTTGGAGGTGGAAGTGTCAGTTTCTCATGAACCCTGTGGACTGATACTAACGTGGGGAATTTGGGGGATTTCCTAAAGGAAGTCAGGAAGCTGTTCCCGGAGAAGGAAAACCTTCTGGATGGAGAAAAACACTAGCTGTCCGCTGAGCAGACGGCAAAATGGAGAGAAGGGAGGATAAGGCAGTTACTCCATTCATTGGCTCGTTCTCAGTCACCTGATACTTAACTGTGCATAAGTTGCTCCCTAGCACTGCTCGGCTCTGGCTTCTCCTGGACTAAATACCCCTTGGCCTGGTGCACCCCTTCCACACTCCAGGCCCGGTCCATGCAGCCAACAGAGGCCTCAAGGCTCAGCTTTGCTTCCTCAGGAAGCCTGTTCTCCTCTTCATAGCACTTACCACTGTGCCTTGTAACAATTGCACATGTAATTGTCCATGTCCCACCCGAGTGTATGTTCTGTGAGGGTAGAAACTCCGTAGTTACTTACGCTGTAGTATTTCCTGGAATCAAGTGTAATATAGTACCTGGTACATGATGAATTGCTGATTAAAACATTTAATGACTAAGAGTGTAGCTGTCCCCCTCTGCAAATAGTGTCACTGGATCAAAAGCAATAGAACAGTACTTTCAACATTTTGCCCTCTTATACTCCCCTCCTCTCTTCTTCTCTTCTTCCATCCATCCCCCATTCATGCATCCCCCATCCATCCATTCACCCTTCTACATATCCATTCATTCAACTGTATCCATCAATCTAGCTACACCAGCACTAATGGCCACCCATCTCTGTTTTAGTGGAGGGAACTGGATTAAGAACAAGCTCTAGCGTTCTGTTGGGGCAAGAGAGTGCTTAGAGCAAAGCCTGGGGTGTAGTTAGGCTCAGTTAACATTAGCTGCTTTTGTCGTTGCCATTGTCATCTCACTGCGCCCAGGGCTAGGTTTCAGTAGAAGTGGATAATAAAAAAAATGCTTGAAAACTTTCAAATGGTAAGTCTAAGTATTCTTTTAAAATGTTTTCCCATTTATTTATTTATCATGTGTATATACATATGTGTGTATACATATGCATGCACATATGTATATGTCATGGTACACTTATGGAGGTCACAAATCAACTTGTGGGGGTTGGTTCTTTCCTTCTACCATGTGCTATCTGAGGCTTGAGCTCAGATTGTCAGCCTTGGTCGGCAAGCGCCTTTAACACTGAGCTATCTTGCTGGCCTGAGTTTAACTATCATCTACTATATCCTAGACAATGTCAAGCAATCTCTTCTAGGCTTTTGAGCTAAAGACCTTCTGTGCTAACTCCTGTGTTTCAGGGACAGTCATCAGCCCTGAGTCTGTGAGTTCCATATCATGGATTCAATCAACAACAGAAAATATTCAGAAAAAGTCATTTATGTACTAAACATGTACAGATTTTTCCTGGTAAATTATTTTTCCTAAACAGCATAGGAGAGCAACTATATTGTGTTGGGTATTGTAAGTAACCTAGAGCAGGGTCTTAAGTCCACAGAAGGACATGCTTAGACTGTATGCAAATGGTGTGCTGCTTTGTATAAGAGACTTGAGCATTTGCAGATGTTGGCATCTTCAGGGGGTCTGGGAACCAACCCGCCAAAAATACTGAAGGACAGTTCTAATTAATAAGCAGCACTGGGGGTCTGGTATAAATAAGCTCATCTCAGAGAGGATCCCGAGAGACCTCTTTGGTGGCAGCTGTCTGATATGTTGCCCTGGGCAACTGAGTTCACCATTATCTGCAGGATCAGCAATCAACAGGTCCAATGGGAACTGGGCCCTTAGTTTTCTCTGGTCTGTGTTTTCTATGTATGAGACTTTTATAGAATGCACTCCAGGGGGCTTCTGGAAAATTTGGCTTTTTTGGGCACAGGAAGAGCTGCTCTGGCTTGAGACCTGAAAATGAGGGAAAGTGGGGGAAAGAAACATGGGTGGAGGAAGTCAGGGAGGAGACCACGTGGCCAGTGAGGCACCCTGCGCAGTTACACAGACACGTGCGTGAAGGACTGGGCAGCAGGATTTAGACACAAATAGAAAAACTCTTTTCTTCCCCTGAACTAGCTGGTGCAGATGATGACTGGTGAGAGAGGCAGACTCCAACTGAAGCTGAAGAAAAGGGGTGCAAGCAGGATTTACTGAGCTTAGGAAAGGCTGTGTATTAGTCAGGATTCTCTGGAGTCACAGAATCAAGAGAATGAATATATAAAAAGGGAATTTATTGGACTGGCTTGCAAGATATGGCAAAGTAGTCCAACAATGGCTGCCAGTAGCTGCTCAGTCTGGTAGTTTAGTTGGTGATGGCTGAAGGCCTGAAGGATTCCTGAAGTCTTCAGTCATGTATGAAGGCTTAGAGAGTTGGAGGACTGGAGGTTCAAAGAAACCAGGTGGCAGGAGGGAAGAGAGTTTTCTAGCACAGCATCAGAGAGTTTCTCTTCAAACTCTTCTGTTTTAAGATTCTTTTATCTGGTCTGCTACTGGGAGGTTCTAATCAATTCTAGAGCTGGTCTTTATATTGCAAATGTATCAATCAAGTTGATAATCAGGATTAACTATCACAGGTGGGGTCCAGAAATATGGGCAGCAGCAGTGTGGTGACTAGACCCATGAACCCATGGTGTCTGTGAGAGTTGGGGGGCAAGGAGAGAACATCAAGTAGGGTGGTGGACTGACCATCACAGCTACTCTCAACTCTCATGCCTGACCGTTAGTAGGCCTCAACGATGGTGACGTGGTTGATGATGATGAGGAGGAAGAAGAGGAGGAGGAGAGTCATGATGGTGTCCTTTATGTAGGATGCAGAGTAGCTTCTACCAGGGTCCATGAGCGTCAAATGCACTTTAATTCAGAAATTGCTTTGCAAGTTTGGGAAGGTTTCAGGGAGAAATCTCTGGGTCAGAGTTTCCTCAGAGTTGTAATGATGTCCCATTTCTGTTATAGAAGTAGAGTAGCAGAATGCAATTTGTTTTGCAGGAATTCTTTCTATAGCCAAGGATGTGTGTGTTCCCGGAAGCATAGACTACCTATTAAGTTACATAACAGGCCATCTGCAAGCCTACATTACTTAAGAAAGCAATTGAGAGAATGAATCTCATGGGAATAAGAAGGATGTTCCCAAGGAAGTCCCATGAGTTTAGAAGCAAGACTTTCCTGTTGACAAAGGGGTAGGTATGGGGGGCAATGCAAAGGTCACAGTTATCCGGACTGGTCAGTAAGGGCTGAGCTTGCCATATCACCTCTGGGCTGTGGTGATGCCTGTGTGTAACTCCCTCTTTGCTAGCTCATGCCTGACCATTAGTAGACCTCATGATGGTGATGTGGATGGTGATGAGGATGAGGATGGTGAAGGAGAAGATAATGATGATATTTGTTCACATTGAAGCTGATATTAGTGGCAATCATCTTCATTTCTAGCTTTTGCAAAATGTGCTCAAAGTTAATTGGTAACTTTAGAATGGATTGAGTGGGGGTAGAGAAATGGATCAGGGATTAAAACATTTGCCTTGAAAACAAAAGAATCTGAGTTAGGATCCCCAGATCCCATGTAAAAATGCAAGGTAGTTATGGTGGGATCCTGTAATTCAGACCTGGAGGATGGAGCCTAGGAAATCCCAGAGCAAACAATAGGAGGAACAATCCAAGATGATTCCTGATGTCACCCTTGAACTTTCACAGACACACATTCAAATACCCTCTTGTGCACACACACTTACACACGTATGCTCAAACACACACACATGCTCAAACATATATACACATGCTCAACATATATACATGCACACACACACATGCTCAAACACACACATACTATAGTATGTACCACAGGACATGATGGGGACAGCTGTGTCCAACTTGCAGTGTGGGCAGGAACAATAGGATGGGCCACGCTGGTCTGTGACAGGCTGCTGGTTTCTTGTACACTGTGTGTCCACAGGTGATGAAAACATACCACATGTACCATGCAGAGAGCATCAGTGCAGAAAGCAAGCTGAAGGAGGCCGAGAAGCAGGAAGAGAAACAGTTCAACAAATCAGGAGACCTCAGCATGAACCTGCTGCGGCACGAGGACCGGCCCCAGCGCCGCAGCTCCGTGAAGAAGATCGAGAAGATGAAGGAGAAGGTGAGTGGGAAGGGGATCTCAGGAGAGATGGAGGTAAGAGAGAGCCATGTGCTGAGCTGCAGCCTTGGCCTTCCCTCTCGCATGAGAGGGAACGGTGCTGCCAGCTCCCACCCTGTAGAGCTGGGGTCGCTGAGGTCGACTGTCTGTTATATTGCTACGTTGGCCAACCTGAATCTGTGTTAACAGACAGAGGAGTCTTGGCTGCGGAGACAGCTGAACTGTGATGCAATTCATGCTAGCAAGCCACCTGTAAAAGGGGGCTTGTTCTGGAAGCCATATTGGTGAGGTAGAGGATATGTTTGGTGAAAGTCCCATTGTGAAATTGTCATCGTCAAGTCAAAAACCAGGTGCTGCAAAGTTCTTTTGCAGGCATAGTAGAGGAAACTCCAGTTTAGAGACCAAGAGTTTTTTATTTAATTGCATGTGCATGTGTGTGCAAGTGAATACATGCATGCATGTGCATGCACTTGCCTGTGTGTGCACATGTGGAGGCCAGAAGTGACATCAAGGGTCTTTATTTTCCACCTTATTTGTGTGTGTGTGTGTGTGTGTGTGTGTTTGTGTGTGAATCAGAGGGCACGTGTGTGTCTCTGTGGAGGATCAAGGGTGACTTCGGGAATCATTCTGATTGCTTCTACTTCCTTTCTTGCTTTCCTCTGGGATTTCCCAGGCTCTGACTTCCAGAACCAGAAGTACAGGCTACTGCCATTTCTGCCTGGCATTTTTATGTGGGATCTGGGATTCAAACTCAATTCCTTCTGCTTGTGAGGTAGAATCTTAACCCCCAAGTCATCTCTTGAGTCCCATCTTATTTTTTGGAACAGGATCTCTCACTGAACCTAAACTGGTTGGCCACAAGTTCCTGAGCTATGCCTATACCTATTTCCATCACTGGGGTTGCAAACATGTACCATCAAGCTCAGCTTTTTTTTTTTTTTTGAGAGTACACATGTGTGTCTGTGTATCAAAGTGTACTGTGTGTGCCCATGGAGGCCCAAGGGTGGTTTCGGGTATTGACCTGGATTTTTCTACCTCCTCTTGACTTTATTCTAGAGTTTCCCAGGTTCTACCTCCCAAGACTGGAAGTTCAGGCCACTTCCATTTCTGTCTGGCATTTTTACATGGGATCAGAGATCCAAACTCAGATCCTTCTGCTTTTGAGGCAAAGGCTCAACCCCTGAACCATCTCTCCAGCCCAAGCTCAGATTTTCAAACACAGTTGCTGGGGATCTGAACTCAGGTCTTAAGGTTTGCACTGTAAGCACTTTACCCACTGAGTGTCTGGAGTGTGTTTTCAACACCACATTCACACATGTTCTGAGTCTCAGTCTTCTAATCCTGTAGGGATCACAATTAAGCCTCATTTTTCAAATCAAGCCTGATTGATTAGTAATGCCTTTCCAGAACTCTCGGTTGAAAATTGTGAAGCCCTATCTAGGTGTACTTGCAATGGTGCTGTGATCACTTAATGATGTCTGCTATTGCTAGGAAACTGTGAAGGGTGCAGGATGCTTCTTTGTCATCCATGACTTCTTCACAGGCTGTAGTCTTTTCGCTAAATGCCTCTTATTCATTCATTCCATGCTGTCATGCCATGTTGGCACAGCCCTTTTCTATTTACCAACCACTGCACCAGATGTTGACTTCTGCTTATTCTATGATTATAGGATCCTTTAGCTCTAAAAATTATAGACTGGGTGGGAACATGCCCCAATAAAATAGGAATGATCTGGAAATGTCGGTGGAGGAATACAAAATAAAGTCACAGTGCAATTTCTAGAAGCAAGAAAGCCTGTAAAACAGACAGAGATGCAATTTGAAAACTGGAAAGAACTTGAACAGATATTTCTTAACAAAGTGAATGTCCACTAAGCACAGCACAAGATACTCAGCGTCATCAGTAGTTGAGGCAATTAAATCACAGTGCAGGACTGCTTCATCGTCCCCAAAGGATTAGAATAAAAACACTGGTGAGAATGTGGAGAAATGAGAATCTTTGTGCAGTGCTCAGGGAGAATGTAAGTGTGTCTCTCACTGTGGAAGCCCTCTGGATACTCCTCGAATATCAGATGTGGACAAAGTTATCCTATGACTCAGCAGTGCCACGCCTGCGTGTCTTTCCTAGAGAAATAAAAACATGCTGAACAAAAACTTATATGTGAGCATTTGCAACAGCTAAAAGATGGAACCAGCTCAAATATTCATCTGCTGATGAGCAGGTGAATAAAATGTAGTCCTGTTTGTACAATGGAATATGACTAAGTCAGGAAAAGGATTTTAGTGCCACGACATGGGTGAACTTCGAAGACAGTGAGAGAAACCAGGCGTGGAAGGCTACATAGCAGTTCACTTGTTTTGTGCAGAATGTTCTGACAGGAGCAGTCACAGGCACAGGCAGTAGATTATTGATACTCAGAGACCAAAGAAGAAGAGACTGATGAATGAATGGTTACTAATAGGTGCAGAGTTTCCCTCCAGAGTGAGAAAAGCATTCTACATTTCGATAGGCAGAAGTACTCTATGAATATGGTAAAAGGAATGAAATAGCCAGGCATGGAATTACAGGAGTGGGAAAGAAGAGTGGAGAGACACTGGGTGGGGTTCTAGAAGATTTTTCCGGTTCGGAGTTTATGCTAATTAGTCTTCTGGAGCCTAGACAGGCCCCTTTCCCTCTTTAGCTCTAGTTTCCTCACCTATAAACAGACCAGTTTAACTAAGACACCACTGCAGTCCTCTGCAGCTGTAAAATATAATGAGATCAGGAAGGATCAGTGATCTCCTGAGAAAAAAGTGTCCAAGCTTTCTGTGGGCAGTCTGGTGTTTGGCTGGCACAGGCTATACAAGTTCAGAGACATCTTCTGAGTGATCCCGGAGTAATGGGACCCTGGAGCAGGCCAGAGAGCTCTGAAGATAATTAAAAGGTTAATGATGGGGCCACTTCACTCAAAAGCCGAAACTCCTGTGGTGTGAGGTAGGAATAGCAGTGTGTTGGTAAAGGAGGGCTGTCTGACTTCTTTTATTATTATTATTATTATTAATTCAATTGTGCATATGTACGTGTGTGCGTGTGTGTATGTATGTATGTATGTATATGTGTGTATAACCACAGGTGAATTTGAGAACCACCATGGACACCTCCACCTCCTCCTTGTTTACTCTGCTCCGGGATTTATAGGCTCCGCCCTACCAGGACCAGGAACACAGGCCGCCCCCGCTTCTGCCTGGCATCTATAGGTGGGGTCTAGGATCCCAACTCAGGACCTTCCGCCTGCAAGGCAGAGGCTTAACCCCTGAGCCACCTCTTCAGCCCCACTGTCTGAGTTCTTTAAGGAGAACAGCACCAGGGTTTGCTAGTTTGAAGCGGGTCCACTTCTAGCTCAGCTCCTTTCTGGTCCTGCCTGCTCTGCTGGGCGAGGGCAGAAGCAGCCCCTGGTGAAGATTATTGGTGCCACCTCTCTCACCCTCATACATCCTTCCTTCCTCCTGTCTCTTCCTTTCTTCCCGCTCCCTGTCTCCTCTCTCCAGTCCTTGTAAATCCCCCAAGACTTACTTTGGTGCATCTGTTCTGGGTTGCTCAGATTCACTTGTCACAAACCCTGTGGGTCCGCAGAGTTGACTTTCTGGTCTGGCACAGCCCTCATCAGCAAGCAAACAGAAGGTTTATCCGCACAGAGAACAGAGCAAGGGGGCAGGGAGGAAAATGTGGGAGGAGGCTGTGTGGTGACGTCTATGGTAAGGATCCAAGTGACATAGGAGCATGCCACAAAGAGTCTGCAGGCCTCGGGGCAGAATGAACTTGGTCTCTTAAGGATGGACAAAGGAGGTTGTACAAGAAGATGGGGCAGAGCGGTAGCCACGAGCCAGGTCATGAGGCTTCCAGGCCATCATCATCACCTTGGGAAGTCCCCAGAGGGGCTAAGGGTAAGAGTGTCTGATTTGCACCCTGTCCAGTAGAGACCACCTGTAGGCTTCCATGCATCAGATGGTGCCATCTCTGGCTGAAACTGTGCCAAGTAAGGGAATTGTTGGGAACAAAGTTTGGCCACACAGAGGTATTACATAGACGGGGGTGGTGCTCAATGTCAGACAGTTTCCCTAAAGATCCTTCCCCTGGGTGGCTTATATCTAACATCTAGTACTTCTCCCTCCAGAGGCAGGCCAAGTATTCTGAGAACAAGCTCAAGTGCACGAAGGCGCGCAATGACTACTTGCTGAACCTGGCAGCCACAAATGCGGCTATAAGCAAATACTACATCCATGATGTGTCTGATCTCATCGATGTAAGCACTCTGGGGAGCCTGGGGTGGAGCATGGCTACGTTCAGGGTGGTGGATCTCATCACCTGCAGGGATGCAGGACCAGCTATGGTCCTTGCTGACGTGGACTAGCAAGGTTTTTGGAGTCCTGCTGGATGGGAAGGGCGCTGGAATGTGAGTTACTTTGTGGTTGAGATTTCTGTAGGTGGAAGGGCACTCTGGTGGGCACTTCATGGTTTGGGCAATTCAATGCCAATGTCTGAAGTTCCCACCTCTTCACCAGGGCCTCTGCGTGGTGGGAGGACACATTGAATATTGTTAGGGACACTGAGCATTCCTAGGTCCAACCGGCCAGGTATGTACTCTGGAAAAGGAGACAGTAAAACAGACCAAGTGACACAGAGCAGATGGAGGTGGAGCAGCTCCCTGGCTAGAATGAGGCAGCTGAACCAGTGGGCCCAGGGGCCCAGCTGTTCAGGGCTTGTTGGAGGAAATCTGAGCCTGAGGAAGGCCACTGTGAGTGGGGAAGGCATCTGCATTACCCGTGTTGACATTGACACTATTTCACCAGGGAGATCCAGCTTATAGGTACTTAGTAAAGGTTTACCCTTGGTGTTGGATTCTTTTCCTCTGACCTCATGTATTCTGTTCTGGAAGTCAGGAGTCATCACTTTACCCTGGCGGCAGAGTGGTCCTCAAGGTGGAGTTGTTCAGCCTTCCAGATGACCTCAGGCCAGACCACTCCTCTTTCCTCCCTTTCAACTTTCCTTTGGCTCATTTTGATTTAGCTCATTACGAAATGTTTAGTGCACTGACTAGAGTCTAGGTCTCGAGGTGCAGCCAGGTATAAGAGCAAATGGGCCTTGGGAAGCATGGTCCTGCGGAAGGCACCTTAATGGGCAGTTTGTTCACAGGAAAGAGGTGGAGAGAATGCAGACCCGCGAAATAGAAGCCTTCTGACTTGTCCTCTGAGTATGGAGAACAACTCAAGGGTGGCTTCCCAGAGGAAGTCCCCTCTATACTAAGTGGCAAAGGAGAACTTTCTAGCAGAGAGCAGCACTTGAAAGCCTAGGGATGAAAATAATGTGGTGACTCTGGGATCTGAGGGGAGCTCTGCTCATGCTCAGATTTCAGCCTGTAGCTTCCCCTGGGTACTGCTTGTGTGGTGGACCCCAAAGCGATATGGAACGTGACCATCTCGGCTCTCATCTGCACCCTTCTGTGCTTGCCTCTACCTCAGTGCTGTGACTTGGGCTTTCACGCCAGCCTGGCCCGCACCTTCCGGACCTACCTCTCAGCAGAATACAACCTGGAAACCTCTCGCCATGAGGGGCTGGATGTCATTGAGAATGCAGTGGACAACCTGGACTCCCGGAGTGACAAGCACACGGTCATGGATATGTGCAACCAGGTCTTCTGCCCTCCGCTCAAGTTTGAGTTCCAGCCTCATATGGGGGATGAGGTAGGCTTCCCATCAGAGCCTGAGTTTGAGACTCTTTATTAGTCCCATCTGGGTCACTCTACCATAGTACCAGAGCCTGTGTAAATTAGAAACAGTAGAGACTACGGTTCTACAGATTGGGAAGTCCAAATACATGGCACTGTCATTTTAACATGATACAGGTTACCACATGGCAAGATAGAGTGAAAGACAGTAGTAGGTCAGGCTGTCTCTCCTCCACCGTGGGATCTCCAGCAATCCCACTCCACATCCCTTTGCATGTGACTTTGGGAACAACTTTCCCACACGTGAACCTTAGGGACATGTTGACACCATTGCTGTTGCATCTGCATGTCCCTGGAGCATTGTAGGAGTAAGACCACAGCCCTGGGAACATGCACAAGATGTTGTTTGCAAAGGCTTGAGGTTGGCTTTGGTTCTTGAGCTTCTCCCACTGATATCCACATCTTTTTGGCTCAAATCCCTACCTACAGAATGGTTAAGACCTTGGCTTTCCTTAGGGCCCACCAAGAAGATCACAAGGATACCACTTCCTACTCTCCTAGCTGCTCTCACCTTCTCTAGTACTGTGCGTTCTTGACACTTGGCATAGCTGAGCTTCCTTTCACGCTGTGTTCAGGTCCTTGCTGTGGTCCAAGATGAAGAAACATGTGACATTGCCCCTGGCTTCCGCAAACCTGGGAGGCAAAGACACATGTTTGCCTGTGTGTGTGTGTGTGTGTGTGTGTGTGTGTGTGTGTGTGTGTGTGTGTGTGTGTGTGTGTCGGGGGTGCTGCAAACAGGAAGCCAGAGCAGCTTCCTACCAAGGCCAGAGGAAGCTGAGCTGGGCCGTCCCTGGCACTTGCTTATGGGGAGGGACAGGAGGCATCTCAGAAGATATCGTGGCCACCTGCTCCACATGGCTCTCCCACTTCTCTCGTTATATTTGCACGAGGGTGACCTTCTGCAGAACTCCTCCTGATGTGTCTCTGTGCCACATTTGCCCTTTGGACCATCACCTATATCTGGAAATTCTGGCTCCGGGACCACCTCTGGTGCCTGTGAAGTCTGGGTTGCCTGCTTAGTGGTGAATTAACAGCTTGCCAACAATGCCTTACTGTCCTTTATGGTCTTAGCTATGAGACACCAGAGCATACCAAGTCACCCAGACCACAGATAGTAATAGAGTTTGGGGTGGGAAGGTAGAGGGAGAACAGTCATCCCTCAGTATCCATGAGCGACTGGTTCTAAATGCCCTAGGGATGTCAAGATCCGAGGATGCTCATGTACCTTGCATAAAATAGCACAGATTCCACAAAGTGCCTCTATGTATGCTCTTGTGTACTTAAACCACCGGCCTGTTACTTAGAATGCTTAGTGATACAGGAATGCTGTGCACTGTTGTGACTCTACTGTCCACAAGATAGTGAGAAGAAGAAAATGTCTGTTTGTGCTCAGTCCACAGACCTTCCCCCCCCCCCACGTATACATTTTGTCGTTGTTTGGTTCAGTCCATGAACACGGAACCTGTGGGCTTGGAGGGACATAGCTGTGTCTCTGAGGCACCTGCGTGTTCCTGGAGTCACAGAGGCACTTGCTGACGGCTTCTGGTTCATCATAATTTCTATTGGCTGCTCCAATAGTCACTTGCTTTCCACAACTTTCTGCTTCCTGGTTAATTAATTTTGTCTGAACAAGATTATGTTAAAGCTCTTCATAAACCTGCAAGTGCTACACAAATGTAAATGATTGTCACTAAGATGCCCTCCAGTCATGGCAAGAGGGTAAACTCTGAAGCGTGCAGATCAGAATCCTAGCTGGTGTCACTATTGCTGCCCAAGCGAGGTGACTAGGGGCACGTCAGTTAGCCTTGCTGGGCCTGAGTCCTGGGATATAAATGGGTTATTGACCTTATTCTGGCTCTGGGCATGTGGGGGAGTGTCCAGGCAGCTGCACTGAGGGTCCCTTTCTGCAGGTGTGCCAGGTGAGCGCACAGCAGCCAGTGCAGACAGAGCTGCTCATGCGGTACCACCAACTGCAGTCCAGGCTGGCAACTCTGAAGATTGAGAATGAGGAGGTGAGTGAACTGCTGCCCCAGGTGGTACCTGGGGCTTGTCCTTTAGTGTCTACTCATTTTGGAAGGCAGGAGACCACACAATCCCACAAACCACATGCAGAGAGAATCTTTAAGGCTGGGGGAGAAAAGCTGCTCGCTTGATGTTAGGAGAAAGGGAGACAGTGGGGATTGAACTGTTTATTCACAACAGTCACAATGAGGGTGAGCTAAAGGCTTATGTATGGATCTGTGGATGCACAGACACAGAGAAAAGACTTTGGGGTGATGCTTCCAAACATTGGAAGGGTTACATTTCAGTCATAGAGTTGTTGGTACTCGCTACTGGTTCTTTGTGCTTTTATTTTTCTATTTCTGCAATGAGTTTCCATTTTTGTTATGAGAAGACAGGACAACTATTTAAAATTACACAATGAAGTACATCTTCCCAACCCCTTAAAATATGTTGTGGACCATGAGCCCCAAGAAATACGCTGTGGATCATCAGCATCTCTCCTGTGCTTCTGGGTAGCATGGTTTCATCTGGGTAGCAGATGGAACTGCCAGCAAGGGGGGATGGTCTGCCACTAAGTGGGATGAAGAGGTTAGGTGGGTAGTGTTCTATACTACCTGAGCATGTTACAGCTGGTGTGCCCTGACTAAAGGACCCTCAGATATTCACAGTGCCACGCAAGGTCACGGACAGGCACAAACGCATCCTCCAGGAAGGTAGAAAAGGCCTCAGTCTTCAGATGTCACGAGGACTGTCCTGTACAGTGGGGACAGCTGTACCTGAAGACCTACAAAGGTCAGAACTTGGACAGACTTGAGACAGACTTGGCTCAAAACATGCTCCCCAGCAGTCATGGCGGGGGGGGGTGTCACGTGGAGACTCATTGCAGATGTGCTTTTCATATGTAGAAAGACAGTGACAGGAGATGAACAGGGTGTTTGTCCTGAATCCTAAGGGACTGCAAATTTTTACATGGAATGTTGTATGTGATTGTTAATAGAATGTAGATGGAAATTAGGGCTGCAGGAAGGTAGACGAGGTGAGCGTCCCCTTCTGTGGACTCGTGATGGGCACAGATGGGTCCACCATGAAGCTGAGTGTCCTGCTGGTCTGTGGTAGAAAGAATTGATTCCTCATGTATGTTCTGCTTTTCAACAAGCATTTATTCAACTAATACCTATTCACATATTTATGGAGCACATGCTAAATTCTGAACATTATTCCAGATAGAGAATAGAATGAGTGAATAATTCCTTCCATGGAGTTTATATTCTATTGGGAAAAACACCAGAAATGAAAACACAAAGACAAACCCATGAATAATTACAGAAGAAAACTCTAGACAGTGAGCAATACATACTAGGGGAAGACATCTGGGTCTGATGTCATTAGGAGGTGACACTTCAGTAGAGACCTGAATGACTTAGAAGACTGAGTGACAATAATCTTACTACAAGTCAAGGCACAACTCTTCCTATTCCAACTTTCAAAATTAGCTTCTCCCAAGGTAAGGGGCCTGACATTGAGACCCTGCTCAGCCAGGGGGTGCTGTGAGCTTGGAGTTCTTACACCCTGCTTTTGTAGCTGCTGTGGTTTCTGTGGATCCCTGGAGGGAGGCCAGGAGTCCTTGCTAAATCCTGTGGCAGTGACTGCCTTCCTCCAGGTCCCTTCTCTCAGGTGGCTTCTGCCAGGACTCCGGAGCACATCTCCAGAGCTCATCCATTCATGACCCTGCCACCTCGTAAGGATTTTGTCCCTTCCCTCCCCTGAATGAGAGAACTAGAGCATTGCTGTCCCTGGTCAAATGACTCTGTGAGCTACCTAACCAGACAAGCCTAGGAATATGACTCCCCTTTTCTTTAGGTTACTCAAGCCGAAACAACCCAATAACACAGCTTCAGATTGGGTGATCAGATTAGGCGATCAGTGCACAGTATCACTTTCCACATCAGTGAAATGAGGGTGACTATCTTGTCCCACCACCCTTCTACGAGACTTCCTGTGAGAGAATAAAACGTTCATCTGGGAGAACTTTGAGAACTTTGAGACGTTATGAGGGTAAGGAATGTTTGTGAATACACTATTTCCCCAGGTTAGGAAAACCCTGGACGCCACCATGCAGACCTTACAGGACATGCTGACCGTGGAAGACTTTGATGTCTCTGATGCCTTCCAACACAGCCGATCTACAGAGTCTGTAAAGTCAGCCGCCTCTGAGACCTACATGAGCAAGATTAACATTGCCAAAAGGAGAGCTAACCAGCAGGAAACAGAGATGTTTTATTTTACGGTAAGTGGCATCCGGGACACACATCCCAGCGTCTGCTGACCTCTTAGCTGTGACTGAGCAGCCTGAGTGAATGAATGAGAGTCAGTGAAACTGTGTGAGTCAGTGAGACAAATCTAACACACTTACAACAACGTGTTGCCTGGCCTGGTTTTCAGAAATGTAAAAAGGGAATCAACAGTAGATGGTATTGATACTGATATTGGGTGTGGCCACTGATACCTCACTGCTTTAGGAAAAAACCTAGAGTTTTATTCAAGCCATTGAAAGCAAAGTAGCTAAAAAGTGAGGTGTAAGCCCCAAACAATAACCCTGCATTTATGTGTACCCATGACTGTCTTCAACTGGAAGCAACCTGTGGAGACAGGGTCCCCACAATCTCAGTGGGTTGCTCATTGCTGCTGGCCTCTCTTGTAAGATCCAGATGGTGACCTTCTATTTGGCCAGGAGCAGGATGTGGCTCTATTTCAAGGAGGGCTTATTGAACATGGAGATTAGTGCTGTAGGGAAACTATCCTTCCATGTGAATGTGTGACCCATGAAAAGCTAATGTGAACTCAGAGTGCCAGTGCCCCAGGAATGAAAGTTCCCTCTTTCCTGCAATAGCTCTTTGTATTTGAGTGGTTAGCAATAGAGATACTCTTTCCTTTGTCTTTGTTATCTTAGAAAAAATCTGCTACCTTGGGGTTCTCAGCCACTGATCTGAATCCTGACTCTGGGGACCCAGAGTGAGGTTTATTCTGTGTGGCATTCTGTGGGCAGGGCTTTCTCCCGGCCTAATGCACTGATTCCTTTAGTCCTCCTGCTGAGGCACCCTGACCACATTCTATTATGTCGATACCTCTTCTGAGGTGACTCCCCGACCAGCACAGAAAAGAACACAATTTTCACATCCCCAAAATCATTCCAGAAACTCACTGAGCTGGGTCAGGGTGAGGTAACCCAGTTTTGTTTGAGTGTGTGACAGTTGCTTCCTGAGAGCCTCCTCCTTACCTGTCTTCAACAGGAGGATGGACATCCTGGCCATGGACACCCTTCCCCAGCTGGCCACCTGGTTGGGGTGTGCTGGCTGGGCTAGCAGAGTGAGCTCCTGTGGGGAGACTGACACCTTCTCTAGACCTGAGTGCCTTGTCTCCCTTGTGATGTCACCTGCCTAGACTCTTAGATAGAGTTCCTGCTTCTGTTCTTAGTGATGCTATTATTGTTCATTTGTTTTGAGGGTTTTTCCTTTGTAATCATAGTTTTATTACTTTTATTTAATTTTTAATTTTCTTACTTTATAGTGCTGCATACATGAATTTAGTGAATTTATGGCACTTAAAATATGGAAAACTTCACAAATTAGTGTGTCATCCTTGAACAGGGACAGTGATAATCTTCCATCTATTGTTCTGATTGTAGTACATGAGCTACGCTTGAGTTTTGTCTTGAGATAGGGTCTCATATAGCCCAGGTTGGCCTCAAACTCATGATGAAGCCAAGGCTGGCTTTGAATTTCTGTTCTTCCTGCTTCTACCTCACCACGCTGGGATTGCAGGCATGGGCAACTATGCCTGGCTTTCTGTCTTGGCGTATGCTGGGAGAGCGCTCTGACAACTGAGCTCCAGCCCCTCCTGCTTCATTTCTCTACCAGCACTCCTGGCTGTCTGACACACTGGCATTTCACTTCCTTCATGGTTCATTTGCTGAGTGCTGAGCCTGTGTTGCAGAGATCTAGGATAGCAGGGGAGATTAAGAGATATAAGGGTGTGGCTGAAACTCATTCTTCAAGGGACAGGTGGCTGGATTGCTATTTCAGGTACAAAGGAATGTGACTAGAAAGCAGCCAGGTGCATCCTGATTCGCTCTTTTTTTTCTTTTTGTGACAACTTAGGTAAATTGCTTTTTGTGTATATCTCCTCAAGGTCCCATCTGCCCATAAAAGACAACTGTATCCCTCAATGTAGTGTTCTTTCGAACAGAAGGTTTTCTTTTTTTAAATTTTTTTTATTATTTATTCAATTGTGCATGTGTGTGTGTGTGTGTGTGTGTGTGTGTGTGTGTGTGTGTAGAACCACAGGCAAATTCGGGAACCACCATGGACCACCTCCACCTCCTCCTTGTTTATTCTGTCCCGGGATTCACAGGCTCAGCCCTACCAGGACCAGAAACGCAGGCCGCACCCCCCCCCCACTTCTTCCCGGCGTCTATACATGGGGTCTAGGATCCGAACTCAGGACCTTCTGCCTGCAAGGCAGAGGCTTAATCCCTGAGCCACCTCTCCAGCCCCCAGAAGGTTTTCTTAACCCTTCCTCTGGAAGAAAGTCTAGCTGCTTTAGGACAACCCTCTTCTTTACTGCTCAGGACAGAGGAGCACAGGGAACCTTGCTGACTCCAGAGGTCCTCACTGGACAGAAGCCGCCCTTGCTGCCATTCTGCATAGCCTCTTTTGTACTCCCAACCCTACATGAAAGGTCTGGTGACTTCAAGGACTAGGTAGTTAGCAGAGCTCAGAGCAAGCACAGAGGTCTGTCTGTCCCATGCCAGGTCTGGAGGTGGCCCGATCTTGCTTTGGTCTCTCTGCCCCGGAGGTCAGTTTTAGATGCAAAACTTGTGATCACTAAGCTATGTAACCTGTAACTTCCTTGCACTTGTGTGTGTTTCAGAAATTTAAGGAATATGTAAATGGCAGTAACCTCATCACTAAGCTACAAGCCAAGCATGACTTACTCAAGCAGACACTGGGCGAAGGTGAGTCGAGTTACTGAACCACCCACACTCAGCAGAGTCAGGCCTAGCACCTGACCTTCCGCCTGTGCTGGACGGGCTGGGCAAACCACTTTGATACAGGTACTTACAAGGAATCCTGTGTGGTCATAGGAAATAGAGCATACAACTGCAGTCTTAGTGTAGACAGGATAGGCAAGGCCAGATGATGAAAAGGCCCTCAGAGATGTGGGGTAGTAATCCAGGAACTCAGGCACCAGCATTGGTATTTCTTGGTGGAGGCTGGGAGTAGTGTCTGTAGGCCTGGCTAGGGTTCTATGTCCAGAGAAGGAAACTGTGTGCATGGTAAGTGAGTCCTTGAGGACCAGAAAACTAGGCTTGAAGTCACCCGGAGGTTTCCAGAGCCATTACCCCAGCTAGTATTTAGGCATAAAAACCTACCATCACATGGTTTCTGCCTGCTTCCCTGGCCTTTTGTCCCAAGATAGTGTTCCACCTGGTCTGGAAAAGTTTGTGACTCTGCATATTCACCAAGCTTATTCATGTCCAGGGCCTTAGCATCTGCACACATGATTCCCATTGGCCTCAGAAATATCCTGGCACCTCTTTGCAATCAGTCCTTCCATTCTCCACCCCAAGCAACCATTAATCTTCCCCTGCCCCTTCTGGATTTTAACCAATGAATCACCTCATCTCTACCTGAAGGGTCCAAATCTTTATGCAGTTGACTGTTCTAAGAGCCTGTGGTTATCCTTCATCACACATCTCTTGTGTCACTGGAAAGCCATTTTATATTGGGAAGGACACAATGAAAACTGAAAATGGGTGAGAACTATGGTCTTTCAGCTGGGAGGACACAGGCCTCTCCCTTTGTTACTGTTAAATAATATCTCATGTTGACTGCCTCAGTTTCTCCAATCACTCCTTTAGTGCTTTGCTCAAAGATTCTACCAGGTGGAGGAGGTACATGTTCCTTTGGGGCATCTTGACAGATGGGTGAGCTGAATATCATTGAAGCAGATACAGATACACACACACACACACACACACACACACACACATATGCACATGCACGCACGCATGCACGCACACACACACACACGCATGCATGCATGCACGCACGCACGCACGCACACAGCTTCTCAGTGCCCTGAAAGCTGGGATTCCTGTTACAAATGATGCTATGAGAAAGAGCATACTCCCCAATCAGCCCGTTGCCCAGAAAATTCAGCTTTTCGATATCCCAAGACTTAGACCTGTGGCCTTCATATTTTGGGTGTTCTGGAAGCCAGAAGGCTTACATGTAGGATACAGGTAGGTTTTTCAGTTTCCTGAAGCCTTTCATGCATGAATAGTGTGCACTATCTGTAAAAGGGAAGGAGCATCACTTCTCAGACCCAAATTCAATGGACCATTACAGAACTCAGTGGCCCCCAGGACTCAGGCACCAACTGTATTTTATGGTATATTTTTAAAATCCCAACAGGTTTCCAAAAGTTAAGGACAAGGTACTTTCTTGATTCCTGTTATTTGTTAGAACTGGAAACACAGGTTTCTGCAGAGCTAGAATGTGTGAGAAAAGTTGGAAGTAGAGCTGGAGACGTGGTTCAGGGGTTAAGACTCTGCCTTGAAAACAGAAGGTCATGAGTTCAGATCTCAGGCCCCACATAAAAACACCAGTTGGGAACTTCTGGTCCTGATGGGTGGAGCCTGGGGAATCCTAGAATAAAGCAAAAAGGAAGTAGAAATACTCTAGAATGATTCTTGGTCTTCCACAGGGACACACAGTGCCTTCTGACACACACACACACACACACACACACACACACACACACACATGCAAAAACAAAACAGAACAAAATTTAAAAGCTGAAGGGTAATATATATCCAGAGAAGATTCTGCCTTGAGTGTGTGCTGACTTCCAGCTCCATGTCCTAACCTTTTCCATCCCTACCTTCTCGCTACACCAGCTGTCTCCCCAAAGCATAGATTATGCCAGACTGTGGATCTGTAACCCATAGACAGATGAGGCCCAACCTCATCTTGGCTAACATAATGCATTAATACAGTGCCCACTGAAAGGGTATTCTGAGAAACCCATTAAGCCATTTCATCACTATATGACCACTGCTAGATTTTTATACTCGAACTTATATAGCCTGGCTACTGCACATGTAGTATGACACATGTATGAGATGACATTAGGTTAAACCAAACACAGAGCAATAATGCAGTAAAGAGACAGGGAAAATACAAGATCATGTTGCTGCTGGTGTGACTTACCACCCTGTTTCACAGTAGGAAAAATGCATTCTGAAAGTAGTGTAGCTAGCATAATAAACACATGTACTAGTACCAGTCACCATCGCTGCAGCTATCATGTGCTACCCATAACTGTGCTTGCTTCGTGTTGTATGAGCAGCAGCCTAGTGGGTTGTGTTCACGCCATCACTGTGAGAAATGTGTGACACTGTGATGACCTTAGGATGGCTATGAGTTCACTAGGTGATGGGAATTTCCACCTCGTTGTAACTTATGGGAATACCACATATATATGGATTGCCCTGAGTCTGAGCGCTAAGAAGATTTTGCTGTGTGGAAAGTCTGGGAAAGCAGCTTCCAGAGCTTGGGGGAGAATGGGAGTGGCACTTGCCATGGCCAGAAAGGCTGTGCTGAGTTACCACGTGCAGTAGTCGCTGACGTGTACTCAGAGCTTAGACGGATTTTATCTCATGTGTGAGAGAAAGTTATGGGAGGGAAGGGAAGGGAAAGAAGTGGTCAATTCAGTTTACAGATGCTGAGTTGACTATGGATTGTAGAGTAACAGGAAATGCGGTTAGAAGGCAAATGCTCTGAGATGGTTGCAGCCTGTTGAGATGGAGAGAAGAGGGACATTTAAGTCAAGTTGGAAAGGGGGCTTCTAAGCATTCTTCTTGGCCTTCCAGCTGTAGTGGGCAGGTAGTGGTCCAGTTACTGAGATATTGAGGACTTGGAGAGAAACATTTGGGGGGCCATGGAAAGAGAGTGCTGTGGAAAATACTTCAAGCGTGAGAGTTTACTGACAGGCCAGGGAATTATGACCCAGGGAAATGTGACTTGTCCATGCAGTGAATATTCTTCACCTGTAAAAAAATGAGTTATTGGATCACGTGATATGGACGAACCTCAGGTACTTTATGGTAAATGAAAGAAGCCACAAAGAAGACCACATATTGAGTAATTCTGTTTTTATAAAACTTGTAGAAAACCTGTAGAGACCTAAGAAGAGATTAGTGGTTGCCTGGGACAGGAGATGGAAACAGAGAATATCTGTAAATGGGCGCAAGGGATCTTTTTCATTTGTTTGTTTAAGAAAAAGGAATATTCTCTGGTTAAAAGAACAGGCAACTCACATATCAACATGCTTTTTCCTCCCCAGGGGAGAGAGCGGAGTGCGGCACGACCAGGTGAGAGCTGGAGCATCTCCTTTTCTTTGTACCCGCTGGCCGAAGTCTGCGTGGGTTCGGTGGGGCAGGGTGGGTGGAGGGTGGAGATAGCATGCTGCGGACAGGCTTTACCAGCTCTGGGGGTCGTGGGGGAGGGAGGATCGGCTTGTTCTGGCTTTAGACTGGCGAAACCACACCCCTACCTGCTGGTGATTTGTGGGGGAGGGGGATTCGGAATGGCTGCTTAGGCAGTGGACATGTCCATCTAGAGCGAGGGGACTACGTTTTCTAGGATGGCCGAAGGCAGCCAGCAGAGGCCTTGGGTTGTGGGTGGCTCTTGCCCTTTCTGCACTCTATTACTTGGCCACTGAACACACTGCCTTACAGGGAGGCCAGGTCTGCCCGTGGTCCCTGTTTGCTAAGGCTTTGAAGGTTGGCTGATACTGTGCACAGCTGGTCACATGCATGTTCCTATATGCCGATGTGTGCCCAGCCGCCCGCACTGCCCTTGGCCTCGCTGGCCCTCACCGGGTACTTGAATGATCAGTAACACATGTGCTGCTGGTGCTTCTTCTCTGGCTCTTTCCGTTTCCCTTTGTGCTTTTCTTGAGCAGACCAGAGCCAGTGAACACTTTCTACCCGGTGGCTTTCAGCTCACAGCTGACTTGCTTCAGCTTTCATGGTCTTTAGGTGCCTAAGCAGCTATTACCACTCTGGTGTCTGAGTTCCCAGCATAAATCTTGCCCATGGCCTAGAGGTCTGCCTTTGGCCAGATGTGACTTGGGAGCTGCTTTTTGCCTCCTTGCTACTCAGTGACTCAGTGGCGCTCATTCTTTTCCAACAAATTCTTCCCAGTAACCCAGAATCCTGGAAAGCAGTAACTCGGCAGGTCCAAAGATGGTCCCCTCAACTCTCTCCTCTGCTCCTGGGGAAGCTAGGCAGAACAAAGATTTGAGAAGTTGCCGATTTTCAAACGTGCAGACCTAGGGATTTCTAGAAATCCAGCTGTTCCTCTGGGCCAGGACAGTTTGTGACCATCTGGATGATTCATGGGCAGGGAGCTTCCCAAATGTAGAGCAGCAGATGTGCAAGGTCACTTTCGAAGAACGCTTTGAAAACAATTTTTTTTTCTGGCTAGAGAATGTTGTTATAACCCCAAGGCAACCAAAGCCCCATTTTGCACCAAGGTCTGCAAACAGTGAGAAGTATAGAGATGCACTGAGCCATGACTCACTGCCTCCTAAACCCCAGGACTCAGGCAGAAGGAGATTTTTCCAATAGAAGGCAGGGGAGGAGGCCTTCACAATGTGTCCCTTGGCCAGGTGTCTAGCTCCCTCGAGGGAAAGCCCACAATATTTAAGACAAACAAACAAACAAAAAAACCCCAAAATCCCCAAACCCTCTGAATTGTTGCCTTTGACCTTTTTGACCAAGGGCCTAGAAAATCCAAATTCAGATTAGCAGACCTCCCACCTAATGTGCTAGGCTAAATTGTAGACCTAGCCTAGATACTGGTCAAGATCGAAGGCAACTTTGATAATAAACTGAAAACCTCTCTTTACCATTATTTAACTTGTGGGCCTCATTGTCAACTTGGAAATGATTTAGGAATGAGTCCCAGAGGTCCCTGGGAAATGGGCCTCTGTACCCTGACTCACCTCATCTTCCATAGACTCTCAGGTCTGTTATCTGAACAGGATCCCTCAGCCAAGTTGCTCTTGACCTTAAGGACCAGTTTTTGAACATGGAGTTCAAAATGTTAAGTTTTCTCATGCTTGAGAACCTTGCTTTGGAATAGTCCCAATTCATAATAACCCTGGAATTTAGGCTGACCAGATGTAACTGTATACTTTAAAAGTTTGTTGAACACAGCCAAAAGAAAGGCAATATGAGGTTTCAATTATTCTGATTGGCCTCCCTCACCCAGGGTTGACGAGACCCTGTGGTCATGATTAGAGTCCATTGACATCATATCCAAACGGATGCCACCTAGGACACACCTACACTCAGCTTCCAAAAACCTGCCCATTTTTCTTGCTGCCATTTTGGATGCATTATAGACATCCGTATCTATTGCATTATCTGGGGGAACTCTTATTTACGGATTTTCAGTCACGATTTCAAGTCCTGCTCCTATGTTGCCAACGTGTATTTATTTTCATCTCAGTTGAAAAGGCAGAAAGGGGACATTGGTCTCTGGTTTCTCTTTCTTCCTCTCGGTGGTTTTCTTTGTTTCTGTTTTCCCTGCCTATTCTTTCTTTCCTTTTTTTTTTTTCTTTTTTGCTCTGCAACTGAGCAGCAGAAGAGATGGAAGGCTTAGGCTGCCCCACTTTCCTTGGCTGAGCTGTCCCCCTGCTCCCCACTTTGTGTCCCACCCAGCATTTCAGTAAGTCCATAACACAGATTTGATGTCGTGCAAAGTTGGGATAGCTATGTTTCCTTGTCAAAGATTTCGAGCAGTGCTCAGCACTCCATGAAAGAAAAGACTCTGCCATGGACTTGCACTTTCAGGATCAGGCCAGAGAAACGGGAAGCATGTCTGATTCTTCTTTTATTTCACTTTGTTAAAAAAAAAAAAATCTGTGATTTCTTTAAACAAACCCTCTAGCTGGGAGCCATTAAGCTTTGGATCCTGGTGTCCAGTGCCTGCACCAGGAGTCTCTACTCTCGCTGGCCATAAAAGTGTAGATGGCAATTTCATGCTCGTGCTGGTCACACAATGATGAAATCACCTTCCCAACTTTACCTTCACGCTGGAGCCTGTGGGCATCTGGCCTCCCTCGCATCTTAAAATCACATGATCTCCAGCAAATTTCATCACCTCTCACAGGATCATTTGCCGCCTATGTAAATGTGGCTACTCATTCTTGCCTCCCCACAGTGTGAGACAGAGATATGACCCAATTACTGAAAACACCAACGCTTTTCCTAATCCGCGAGCTTGAAACCTAGGTCACCTGCCACATTTTGGTCACTGTGTTTTTTGGCTTTTGCATTTGGAAATTCTAAAGCAGATCCACAGTAAGGAATCTTCCCCTTTTTTTCTCCCACATCCTCAAAAAAAGTAATTTTTGAGAAAGAAATGACATGGACTTAACTAACTGAAGTGGCAGTTCGAGGGGGGCTGGAGAGAATCCTGTCCCATTGATTCTTTGCACATATTTGGTTGTGTGTTATTTTGGTTCCCTGTCTAGATGGCATGTTGTTTGGACTCCAGTGTCTTTGCTTTGCATGTCCTGGAGGTAGCAACGTTTGCTCAGTGCCCACAGCCATGAGGGGTTGACTAGAGTCCCTAAGATAGAGGCTGCTGAAGGACATAGACACATCAAGCCCAGTTAGAGGCCACATACTCTTCATCCATCTTGTTAGCTCATGGCCCGTGGACTGGCAATATGGCTGTCTAGGCAGAGTGCTTGCCTAGCATGCATAAGGCCCTGGGTTCCCTCCTCAGCACCACATGACCAGTGTCTGTAATCTCAGCACTTGGTGGAGGCAGGAAGGTCAGAAGCTCAAGGTTGTTCTCAGCTACAGTGAGTTTGAGACCATCCTGAACTATATGAGACCCTGTCTCAAAAAAAAAAAAAGATTCTTGTCTTTGCACAGACATTGATTGGGACCAAGGGGGATTAGTTACCTATGGACATGGTCTGTGACTGAGCACCACAGTTGCTCCCAAAGTTTGAACCAAATCATTTGAAAGCAAACTGCCTCCCTGAGAAGAATGTCTCTTCTAACCTTCAAAAAGCCCTTTGGAGGAAGGCTGGCCACATTGGGACAGGCTGATCTGGGTGATGAAATGAGCAAATGAACTGATCCAGGCATATGCATGGCAAGCAGTAACAACACTGGGCTGTGGCTGTTTCATTGCTCCTGATGGATCGTTGTGGTTCCTTCCTGTGGCCAAGAGCAGGGCACAGGGAAGGGAGGCCCTAAAGCAAAGCAAGACACTTTCAGCTTTTGGCTTTATGAGCCAGATGAGTCAAACGCTGGGAATGACAAGATACCCAGGCTTCCATGACCATGACCTAGGAGAATAAAAACCTGGACTTGGAGCCCTGACACACTAGGAGTTGGATCCTGGTGATGGATTTAAGCCCAAATTATGAACCTTAACTCCCCCTGTCAGATTTGAAAGTCTCTTGCTTTCTTGGGCTACTGATGATGCCCCGAACCCTCCCTCCATCTGGTCTGCAGGATACCAGTCTCTGATTGGAGTTTCGGGGTTTCTTGGTTATATATTACTCACCCCCCCCAATATAGAATGCATTTGTGCTGCATGAGAGCTGCTCCTGCTCAGCACTGTGAGTAAAACTAAGATCTCCTAAAACACCCAGAGGCCTTCAGATGGAGCATTGGAGAGCAATGTGTTGGGGAGACCAGGGGTTCCCCATTATATTTCGTGTTCTCCTCCAGTGGTGGGTTTGAAAAGCTACTCCCCCAGTGGTATGTTTATGTTGGTTCCTTTCTTGATTTCTTTTGTTCCGTTTTCCCCTAGGCCCCCCTGTCTTCCCCCTAAACCACAGAAAATGAGGAGACCTAGGCCTCTTTCAGTGTATAGCCATAAGCTCTTTAACGGCAGTATGGAAGCGTTCATTAAGGTACTTGCTGGGGAGCCATGGAGTCCGCGAATGCGCCCAAAGTAATGGCAGCCTCTTCTCTTTCTACCCTCTCCATTTGATAGCTCTGTCCCAGCGGGAACTGACATCTCACCCCTGACCAGGCCTCACGGAGTTCCCTTCCCCAACTGCAGCCTGCCCTAAGCTTCAGTGAGGACTTTCCATCAGAATAGCTTTGCCTCTGACCTGTGACCCCCAAATGCCACCCACGATTCTCAGTCCTATGGGAAGGGGTCTGATCAGAGAGTCCCAAGAAGGTTGAACCTTAGCACAGGGGTCTCAGTCAACCAAACTAACAACTGAGGGGCAGTTGAGGAAACCTGTTACCTTACTCTCACCTTCCTCTCTCAAAAACAGACAGTTTGAAAACACCATAAAGAAGTCTCTGCAGGAGGCTGTGTTTCCAAATGAGTAAAATAACATTCCTTTAAATTGATTATATGCCGACAAAAGAAATGTGATTTTTTTTTTTAATAAGAGAACTTCTTTTTGCCTAACTTAGTTTCTTGTTGGGTATTGTGGGAGATGGGAGAATTGATGTAGTTCATCTAGAATGCCAGGCTAACTCTGAGAGCAAGCTTAAGTTAAAAGTGAAAAGAAATGTTTCAGCTAGATGAGTGAGTTTCTTATTCTTCTTTTCCTTGCAGTAAAGGGAGCAAGGTGCAAGAGAGAGCCACTCACTGTAAAAGATGGTATCAGAGTGGAAAAAGTAGCAGATAGAGACTCTTGAGGGAGGAAAGATGCGTTCTTATGCAGAGAGGAAAGAATGTCCTTGCCAGCCCTTTGAAAACCTGGTACTAGCCAGTGAAGACACTTTCTGCAGGAAAGGTGTGTCAGTTGGGGACGTCTTCAGGTGACTAGTGATTTTGGCATTTCAAAGATTGCCCCAAACCAATTCTCTGTCTTCAGCCCTTAGCTGGGTGCGATGCAGACATACAGGGTAGCATTTAGGCTGGGGTCACTTTGAACCAGGGTGGAGTCAGGCAGAGCCATCCTGGGTCAGAGGACTACCTCTGTCTGGGTGCTGAGGAAGACAGAGTGAGGTAAAGACAAAATGGAAGAGGAGGACTCACACCGGAATGACTCATGGCCAGGGCAATGCCAAGGCTGTGCCAAGGGACTGCTCTTTCTTCATCGCCCTTTCTCTTCTCATTCATCCTTGTTCCTGGCCAGACCTTTCTACAGCTGCAAAGGGACCGACTGACCATTCTCTGTCCTCAAAGAGCTTAGCACAGAGGGCCAAGTGTGTAGGTAGCAGAGGGTGAATCCCTGTAGGTCAGTCCCTTGGGAACACATTCTCAGAGTTCAAAGTGAGAACTGTGAGCCAGGGTCTAGGAGGCCCTGTCAGGGGCTTGGAAGGAAGGGGGTGGGTTAAAGAAAGGAATAACAGAAGAGATACCTGAAGGAGGAATGGATGGAATGAGAAAGACAAGACACCTTCCCTGAGATACTCTGGTCTGTTTGGAAACAGGCGATCAGTCAGAATCTTTAGAAAGAACAGACTCTCATCTGACAATAGTCACAAGTCAGGTTTTTAGTGGGACTGAATGTTCTTTCAGTAAAGAAGTCTTCATATACAGTCCATGACTTTAATTTGACGGAACCTCTGCACCAACATTTTAGAAATTATTCAACCATGTGAGTGTCTGTCCATGCAGGTGGTTTCTATGAAAAACCACCTTCATATTCTAAGCACGTCACTAATGCCACGACTACTCCAGGTAACTTTCTTTTATTTGTTTATTTGTTTATTTATTTATTTATTTATTTATTTATTTATTTATTTATTTATTTATTTATTTATTTTTCTGCTCATACAAACGTAATAGGTACCCCTGTCCCCTCCCTCCCTCCACCCCTTCCTGAACCTCCCTGCTCCCTCCCCCCTTTTCCCCTTCCTTTCCCCCCTCCTTCCCTCTAGGTAATTTTCTTTAGAACCCATTGCATAATTCGGGACACAGGCACCAAAGCTTTATATTAGAATGGACAGCATGGTCCATTGAAATAAAACAGTCCGTGGAACTGAGGAGATAGTTCAGCTGATGAAATGCTTATCTCACAAGTGTGAGGACCCGAGTTTGATCCCTGTAAGCCACATAAAAAAATCTACATGTTGTGATGCACAATTGTAATCCTAACATGGGGAAACAGAGACAAGTGGTCTCCCCTAGTCTTGCTGGCCAGCTGCATGGCCTAATTATTAAGCTTCAGGTCAACAAGAGATCTTGTTTCAAAAACCCAGGTGGCTGACTCCTGAGGAATGGCACCTGAGGATGAACTCTGGCCTCCACATACGTGCACATGCATCTGCACATGTGTGTGTACACATGTCACCTGTGCAGAACTCCACTAGAAGCTTAGCTTGCAACACTAGTAGGGGTGCAAACAGCCAGAAGGAGCACACCTAGTGGCACTGCCAGTTGGCTCTGAGGAAACTCTCCAAAGAGGGACAGCCCAGCATTGTTGAGATGAGTGCTCATTGGAAAAATGACGATCATTTGAGAGAAAAGAAAGTATATTGCTAAGCATGGTTGCATTTCTTTAAACTCATGCTGTACCTATGCCACCTATGATCAGTAATGTTAAACAGCTTCAGCCGTGTGCCTACTATGAACTAACTCATCCACATTCTGTCCAATTAGTTTTTACTTGCAGAATCACCAATGCCTAGAATGTGAAAAGTCTAGATAACATATTGACAACTGAGGGTAGAATTCAGTTTTCTGTTGTAATTCTCATGTTGACTAGACAGTGAATGACAAGCTTTGAAAACCCACACCTGTGACTAGACTTTCAGTTTAATAATTCAATAGGACACTGATTATGGTGGTCTAGCAAGCCAAAGGGAGCAGCCCCAAGTTCATTATAGATAAATGATGTCAGAATTTATGACTGTCTCGGGCTCTTCCTACACCAACCCCTTATGAAAAATGTTCTTGACTGTGTTTCTTTTCTTGACTAATGAAACCTTGTTTTTATTATGAGTCATTCTGAAGTCTAGAAGATCTACTTCTGGGATCAATGATGAGTACCCATCTTGCTTCTATGAAAAGAGAATAATTACTCACCATACCATGAGATGGTGGGTTTGAATTGAGCTAACACACTTAAATTTCAAGAATACCTGGCACATTATACACACTACATAAATCCATTGTATTTAATTTTAAGATATCACTTCCAGAGCCCTTTTAGACCAGACTGTTGCTGGATTCTGAGATTTAGGTGAATTTAGCCAGCATTACAACAAACAGATGATTCCAGCTGTCAAGACAGATAGGACAGGCACATGGCACTTCAGGCACATCTCAGCCTCTCAGCTTAGAGGCCTCACTGAGCTTGGGCAAGACAGCTCCCACCCCAGAGCCTGAGTTGCTGCCCATCTGGCCAGAAAGCAAGGAAGGCTCCTCAACGCAGATGTCCTTGGAGACTTTTAGTGAAAACAAAGGTCTGCTCTATCCGCAAGGTCACAAAGACATTCTGATTCACCTCCCTCACCCAGGCTTTTCCTAATTTCTGTGTCCCCAATGGGGGTCTTAGAGCCAGGGCAAGAGCAAGTAGTTGGGAAGGGGATAGAACAAGCTTTTACCGATGAAAGGCTAGCCAGGACATTGCATCTGTCTGGAGTCTGGAGTCAGGTGAGACCCTGTGGGATTCCATCTAAGAAGATCTTATGAAGTAGAACATTGAACCATGAGAAACGTTCCCTGAGCTGAATTCTAGGGGCAGGCTTACAAGTGGACGTGAAGACTCCTTTCAGATGGTCGTATCTTATGCTTTTTCTGTGGCTCTTGCTCACTGGTGAACCCCTTATGTCGAGGAGAAGTTAGGTGCAGAGCTGGGAATGAGGTGACTGTGCACCATTCCACATGGTGACAAGGACAGGAAGAGTCCCTGCTAATACCAGTGTCGGCGAGAGGCCGAGACAGCCTTTGGGGAAGTTTGCTGAATACTCCTAGAAGCCCTAAGAGGCCCTGAGACTGAGGGGTGGCCCTCCCCGTGGGCAGGGTGTTTCAAACCCCAGGCTCCCCAGGACCTGTGCTGGCTGCCATTGCATTTCGGCGTTCACGGACTCTGAAGGATCTGCTTACTCTCACTGATCTCACTCCTGCATAATCTTTTCTTTTTCTCCTGCTCTGCTGCCTGTTTATTTTTTGTTATCAGAGGAAGAAGAAATGCTCGAACCAGGAACCAGGTATTTACTAGCAAGGCCCACTTGCCCCACACAACTAATAGATCTGATGATTTCCAAAACTGGGCCCACCTTGTTGTTGCCCAGCAGGCCCATCTCCCCAGCTGCTGCTAAGCAAGGACAGCATCCATAGATGGGGTGTGTCGGATCTGAGATCCCCAAATCCTTGCTGTCATCACAGCAGTGTGTTACCTATGCCTCGTTGTGCCCTTGCTTTCTGGGGAAGATCATAGTTTAGTGTGGCCCCTTTAGAGAAAGTTTAAAACAAATTTGATGCCCTGAACTAATGGAGAGGTCCTGGAATCCAAAAAGAAATCATCCCTTACCCAGTTATTGGGGACTCTGGACCAGTCTGAGAAGATATAATTGGATTTGCTTTTGTATTGCAGCCATGGATACTTAGAATGGTATCCTATCCAGCCTTTTTGGTCAGTTAGCCATTAGATGGCCAATTGGTGACATCAGCAGCTTTTAGAAAGTATCCATGGTCCATGCTTACTGTTTGAAAGATGACCCCTGGATATTTAGGTTGTGGCATCTCGAATAGTGTTCTCTTCTTAGAGATCCAAAGGCCTCTGGGGGCCTGTGCTGCTCCTTACCCCCTTACGTTCCCCTCATTCTAGTTGGAGGCTCTGCAGTGACCCTGGGCAGGACACTGAGTCTCAGGAGATGAGGTGGAATTAGAGCAAGGAGGAGGGGGAGGCAGCTCCCTCTTCAGGGTCAGACTTCTGCCTGTTCACACAGTGCCTTTCCTCTCCCCTCCTCCTGATGCACCCATCAGATCTGAGCCCAGCCATCTTGCTGGCTGGGTAAGAAGAGAGAGCATTTCTTTGAATTTGTTGTAGCTACGCATCTTCCTGCACTTACCTGAAGGCTCTACTTAACTACTCATGGAGACTGGGATTAGCAGGTCCTTGCTTGTTTCTTACTAATCTCACAGTGCTAACATTCTGCCTTGAGGCGATCATCTGTGTTCACGATGTCTGTTGCCTGTGGTGGGTGCCAAGCCCTGCGAAACTCACAGGTTTTTTTCCTTTCCTAAGGATTCGGGACAAGCTATACCACTCGTCGTCGAGAGCTGCATCCGATACATCAATTTGTATGGTGAGCTTGATCTCCATTGGATGCTCCCTGCTCTTTGCGGAGCAGCCAGCTAGAGTCCTCTGGTGGGAAATAAGATTCTCATTCATCTAGGAAGACTTCCTACCGCAGCTCTGGTTCCAAGGGAGAAAAGGCTTTAGGGGACAGCTGCTGTTCTTGAGTACTGTCTTTGGAGCCTGTGTGTCCAGAGCGGAGGTAGTGAGAGACCAGGGGCTTTGGGTAATGAGGCAACAGTGAGAACATGGACATATGAACTAGTCTAGTTCTTCCTTCCTCACTCGCAACATACCCAGAGTCAATCAGGTGATACTGTTAGGCTATAAGCCCCACAGGGAATAATGTCTGGAATTTGTTAACCATAGTGTCACCTGAAGGTGACTCATGTTTAGCTTCTTCCTCTCAGAACACACTCACTGGGCACAAAACTGGTTCCATTCTGGCCAATAGGAATAGAAGTGTGAGAGAGACAGGTGTGTGGATGCCCTGGAGAGTTTCCATCCTGAGTAGAAGGACAAGGAAAGAGCTAGCACAGAAGAACTTCAGTTGCCCTGGGGTATCTCAGGAGGATTGTCTCAAGGACCCCTGTAGACCACCAGCTGCAGAGGCTCAAGTCCACTGTATAAAATGGTGTCACTTTTACACACAAGGGTCGTGGTCTGCCTGTGGATATCAAAGCATCTCTGGATGATGAATGCAAGTCTCTTTCCTGTAAACTCTTCGTAAGCAATGTTGTGCTGTATGTTTAGGGACAAGCCAAGAATCGATACATGTTTAATCTAGTGCGATGTTTTTAAAACTATTTTCAATCTTCTAGTAAATGAATCCATAGACAGGGAACATGCAGCTGTGATGGCTGATGATTCTAACAGAATTGCACGTAGTGACTATACCATGAAACTAATCGAAAAGGATCAACAGTGGCCTTGAGGGTGGACTGCTTTGACTAAGGTGAAAGAAGAGCCCCCTTCCAAGGAAATGATAAGTGAACTAAGTCTTAAGGAAGTGAGGAAAGCAGCTTCGCAGCCTAGGCAGGAGGAATAGCAGGTAGAAAGAAGGACAGTGTGGCATGGGACAATGAGCCAGGATGGGGTGGGGGGCTCAGACACTGACTGGGTGGGAGAAATTCAATATTGTTTAGCTAAAGAGATGAACAAAACAACCTTCTGGCCTCAGCCTGTCTCAGTCTGGAAAATGCTGAGATTACCAGTATGAGCCACCCTCTCTGCCCAGTTAGCTTTTTTTGGGGGGGGTGGGGGGTGGGAATCAAACCCAAGGCCTTAAGCATGCAAGGCAAACACTCTACCACTGAGCCACATCTCCAGCTCTGCACTTCCCCAGCTCTCTGATTCCCGAGCCCAAATAATGCACTCTGGAATCTAGTTTTTCTCAAGGCTTCCTTTGAGTTGTTTGAGTAGGAGGGAAAGAGCAGTGTTGATGTAAGTGCCTTTTCCTTCAGGAGCAGACTGGAATTCACAGACACACAGACCTGCATGTGTCTGGGCATCCAGGTTAGCCCTACCTAGTTCACTTCCAAGGTCACTTAGGGCTTCTGCTAGGAAATCTTCATTGGAAACGGCTCTGTTATTAAGAATGGAAGGAGAAAAAGACAAGCAGAGGAGAACATTGCTGGCATTTCCAGTGGTCTGATTAGCGTAAGGTCTTGTGTCACTCAGTGATAGCTTGCTTTGATTATTTCTCTTTTCAGGACTCCAGCAGCAGGGCATCTTCAGAGTGCCAGGGTCTCAGGTTGAAGTCAATGACATCAAAAACTCCTTTGAGAGAGGTAAGTGCAGCCCGACCACCTCAAGGTTGTGGGTAGAAAAATTCAGGGTAGTGTTAGCATGTGTCTCTGCGCGAGTGGTGCACGGGAGCTCTGGACCCGCGCTGGCTCCGAGGGCCAAGTGCACACGCTCTCTCCTGGTTTGCCTTCCTTGACTTTGCCTCATAGCTTGAACTCAGCCATGGCTAGAGCCCTCACCTCACAGCAATTAGTAAACACCGAGATCTTCAAGGAGCTAACTCTACTGCTCAGGCCGAGTATCTAGAACTCCAAATTCCCAAATCTAAAGCTTTTTAAGCATTGGCATGTCTGGGTTCCTACACACACACACACACACACACACACACACACACAGAGAGAGAGAGAGAGAGAGAGAGAGAGAGATGTAGGTGCATGTATATGCATGCATGTAGAGATCAGAAGTAAATCTTAGGTATTGTTCCTCAGAAACACCTTCTGTTTTTTGTTTGTTTGTTTGTTTTGAGACAGCACCTCTCACTGGCCCGGAGCTTTCCAAGTAGGCTAGACCAGTTGAGCAGTGAGCCCCAGAGATCCTCCTGTCTCTACCTCTCCAGTGCTGAGATTATAAGTGTGTTCTATCACAACCAGTTTTATTTTACCCAGGTTCTAGGTATTGAATTCAGGCCCTCATGCTTGTACAGCAAGCACTTTGTTGACTAAGCTATCTCTCCTGCCCACATACTTGTTTTTAAGATGGGGTCTCACATAGTCCAAACTGGCTTAAACTTGTACAGCCTAGGCTGACCTTGAACTCCTGAGCCTCCTGTCTCAATCTCCCAAGTGCCAGAGGTCCAGATGAACTACCACGCCTGGCATCCCTTATATTGTAGGTTAGGGATGCTCAATATGGATTTCAGATGCTTACTGGTGTCTGCCCAGTGGACTTCCAGTGGGAAAGAGAACTGTAAAGAATAGTGGTGTATTTGTGCATAAAGAATTCTGTATTCTAGGAGAATTGGAAGATAAGAGTGGGTCTTACATAGCCCTTCTTCATTTCTCTTCATTTTTTTTTTGTCAAGAAACCTTAGCTGTTTCGAGAAAGAGACTTTACAGTCCTCTGTGTCCCAATGGAATTCCTGATCTAATTAGCCAAAGATATAAAGCTTCTTAAGGTTGCGCTGGCCAAGACAGGACACATGAGTAATTGAATACAGACTCCCTTGGTTTCAGAATCCTGAGGTCAGGTGGCGGGACTGTGCCCATTGCAAAGGAGTCGGTTCTTCTCCTGCATCTGTCTTTACCTGCACAGCAATTAGTGCCAGGAAACCAGAAATTCAGAACTTTTGTGTTTTCTTCTCTCTCTCTCTCTCTCTCTCTTCTCTCTTTCTTTCTTTCTTTCTTTCTTTCTTTCTTTCTTTCTTTCTTTCTTTCTTCCTTCTCCTCTCTCCTTCCTTCCTCCCTCCTTCCCCCTCTCTCTCTCCTTCCTTCCTTCCTTCCTTCCTTTTTTCTTTTTCCCCCCTCCCCGCCTCCCTCTCTCTTTTTCTCCCTCCCTTTCCTTTTTTTTCCCCTCCTTCTCTCCCTCCTTTCCTCCCTTTCTCCCTTCTTTCCTTCCTTTCTTCTTTTCATGTTCCGTGTGTATTCATGTGTGTGTGCATGTATGTGCATGTGTGGGTGGGGTTACATGTATACACACACATGAGGACTGGAGGTAGATGTCAGAGATCTTCCTCTGTCACTCTCCATCTTACTCCTATGAGACAGGGTCTCACTGGTTCGGTTAGGCTGGCCAACAAGCTCCTAGGATCCATCTGTCTCCCCTGCTTGCAAC
Organism: Typhlomys cinereus; assembly: GCA_023101885.1. NCBI lineage: Eukaryota > Metazoa > Chordata > Mammalia > Rodentia > Platacanthomyidae > Typhlomys > Typhlomys cinereus. The sequence continues at coordinate 2,905,059 of JALPQD010000108.1, forward strand.
AAGAGTTATAGACATGCATGAGCAAGCCCAACTCTTATGTGGATGTTTGCACAGCAAACTGAGCCCACTGAGCCCACTGAGCCTCCTCCCAAAGCCTGGGAGCTTTCCATTCAAGAAAACAGGTTCAAATTTCCTGCTCCTTGGTTCTAAGACAAAGCCTAGTATCGACAAGTCACATCCTCCCTCAAGGGAGAAAGAGGAGCTCCATCCCAAGAGGCGCCTCTGCTTCCAGCTCCCAGCATTTAGGAAACACCATAGCCTGTCCCTCAGCACACCTCTCTTGTTCTTGGGGTCATTTCCTGTCTCAGTGGGCATTGGCTCAGAAAAAAACACTTCTTTTTGCTCCTTCTTTATAGTTCAGGCTAGCCAGGAGCCCCCAGTATAGCCCCAGTCAGGCTTCCTGGTGCTAGGATTACAGACACAAGCCACTTCATCTGTCTAAAGAGCACTTTCTCGTCTGTGGTTTAGCGCAAGTCTCCTTAGACTTAGGAGTGTATGGTTTGACCCTGTTGACTGAGCTCTGAGCAAGCCCCTTCTAGGGTCCTCCTGCTTGTGACCCCACCCTCCCAGGGAAGCTAAAGTCTTCACTCCCAGGCCTCTCATCGCATGCCAGGGTGCTCAGCTCCAGGTGGAGCAGCTGGGCTCAGGTCTTCTGTGCTCTAGGCATTCTGAGGTAGTATCAAGTTTCAAGAGCAGACTTGGCTGGCTGAGGTAGTGGGTGGCATCTCGTGTTCAGGGGAACTGCAGCTTTAGGGTCCACTCCAGGATCCAGGGCACTTAGCACCAAATAGTCCCTGAGTTCCCCCGTTCCCACAAACTCCCAAACATTTATTCACTTAGCAAACACACAGTGAACCCTTCACTGTGTGAAGTCAGGGGCCAGGGCTTGGAAATACAGTCTGAGCAAAAGTGTCCTTGCTAATGGGAAGACCAAGTTTGTAAGCAGATGGTGTAATCAGGCCAGGGATGGAGTGAGAGTAGGAACATGGATGGAAGGAGCAAGAAGAGTAGAACCAGGGAAGACTTTCCAGGAGGGAAACACCCAGTCTGAGTCTCCAAGATGGGGGCCAGGGAAGATAGGGTAAGGGAGGGATCCAAGCCAAGGCCACTAAGCCAGTATCATCCAGTGGCAGCTGCTCCTGACACCACTGGACAGAATCTTGTCTCTTCATTGCACCCTCTCTGCAGCACCTTTGCTGTCTTGGCTTTGCTGGAAATGAATACACTGCAGGTCTTTCATTGTTTCTTTTCCCAGGGCTCGTCCCAGTTACACACAGTGTCTCTGCATTGTCTCTTGGCTAGCCTGTCTATGTGATGCCTGCGCCCCAGCAGGCTCCCAGCGGGACGGTCGCCTGCTCCTTCTTGGGGTTGGTGACCTTGTTGCAGCAGGCAGTCGCTGTCCTTCCCCAGCTCTCAGCTGAAGTCAGCACTTGTGTCATTTGCTTGGATGACTTGCAAGAGGAACATACAGCTAAAAGAGAATTCTGGACTCCTTAACAAGCCTCGATCCCCTCAGGCAGAGCCCAACTGGACAGAAATTTCCTGACCCACATTGTAGACACAAAAATATAGGTTCTCTGTTTTCTTTCTCCATGTACGTGGTTGGTCCCTATTGTGTGACACTTTTCCTGGGGACATAACACACCAAACATCTACCCACCCCAGACAGAGATTCGATGACAGACCAAGAATGATCAGCATCAAAATCTGACTTAGAGAGCCAGTGGGTTTATTGAAGATGCAGAAGAAGGGGCAAGGTTACTTACAAGAGCAGGGACATGTCATAGCAGCCACATCACTAGAAAGCCCAGTCTGATGTGGGTAAGACTCAGGAAGCTGTGGCCCTTGAGCTGCCTATCTTGTGGACTGAAGTCTCCTCTAGACCTACTGGCTGAGCCAGAAGGTCCCGCTCATCCCCAGCTGTTATTTAATGCTTCTTTACCTTGGGGAGACCTCCCCCCATGCTCAGTTTCAGGAACTCTCCAAAGAAATGAGTTGCTTACTTTTTAAAAAAATTTTTTATTATTATTATTTATTCAATTGTGCGTGTATGCGTGTGTTCGTGTGTGTGTGTGTGTGTGTGTGTGTGTGTGTGTGTGTGTGTGTGTATGTGTGTAGAACCACGGACAAATTCGGGAACCACCATGGACGTCTCCTCCTCCTTGTTTACTCCGTCCTGGGATTCACAGGCTCCGCCCTACCAGGGCCAGAAATGCAGGCCACCCCTGCTTCCGCCCAGTGTCTATATGTGGGGTCTAGGATCCGAACTCAGGACCCTCCGCCTGCAAGGCAGAGGCTTAACCCCTGAGCCACCTCTCCAGCCCCGAGTTGCTTACTTTTTGACCTTTCCTTCAGGATGGATGGTTTCAATCGCTGCACAAATTCTCCTTGGGTTAGCCTGGGGGCAAAGCCCAGGCATCATCAAGATACCCAAAGGAAAAATGTAACACCACAGTCCCTCTCTGTCACCCCTTCCCCTTATTCCAAAGTGGATTTCCTCTCAACAACTTTGCTCTCAGCTACACTGCGCCACAGTGGAGCATGTCTTCCAAGAGAAGCAGGGCCACCACACCTCTTCTTGACAAATGGCTCTTGGCTCTTCTGAACTACAGAACCCATGCGTCCCCACTTCTCACACAAGAACCTTCCCTCTCCTGGGCCTGTGACTGCATCACTCCGTGTCCCCAGCGACCAAATGGCCTGAGCCTCGCCAGGCTAGTAATTCTCTCCTTCTCACTCTGTGTGCCACGTGGACGTATTTGTGTGTGAACTCTTTCCAGCACAAACCAAAACACTGTGTTTTCCCTTCTCCATTTTAGTTTTCTATTTTAGATCCTCCCTGCTGAGACCTGTACGGTGCCCACCTCTGCCTTAGTTCATTTATCTATCTGCAGTGCAAATATTTCTTTCTCCATTCTTAATGCATGGCTGTTGAAAGGCACATGGCTCTCTTTTCCTTGAGCTTCTGAGAAGTGATAACTAGGCAGAAACAAGTCCTTGGCCCATTGGTCCCAAACTTACTTGTTTCTTTTAAGTCAGAGAACCAATGTTTTAACTGGTCCTCTTGTTACTTACCTTGCTGTCAATAGAGCTTGGATTTGCCAGCTTATTCTGAGAAGTTGCAGGCTTCTGGCAAAGCAAAGGAGAGTACATTCTCAAAACCTTGCTGGCTTGTCTTCTCCTCTTCGTGTCCCCATGAACCTCTCTGCTGGGTTTTCTTGTCCACAGGGATGAGAGCCACCAAGACTGCCCTTGCAGAGGAGGTCATGGGAAGGAGACCCTTTGGTTCTGCAGGGCAAGACAAGGTTTGGAACTGGGACTGAGTCATTCCATGCAGGGTCTGACACATCCTAGACTTTCGACGTGATGCTTCTTTCATCTCTTTCTGGGGGCTGAAGTCACAATGTGCGGGGTTTGACGTGTTCTACATTCTGGACATGACCTTTCTCAGATAGGTTTTCTGCCTTAAGAAGAGAGATGTGAACAGGAACATCTGGGAGGGGTGGTCTTGCTGAAATGCCCTGCTGGCCCTGGGGCTGCAGAGAGGTGCCTTGTGAGAGACCAGCTCCCAGCCATCATCCAGTAGAGCTGAAATCTTTCCAGACTTGCTGCATTCAGCAATGCCTAGGGCAGCTGGATGAGTCTCAGGTGGCTGCCGGGTGGGAGTTCCACCTCCTGCAAGACATCAGCAGAGTAGAAGCAGATTTTCATCAGAGTTGCCTGGACATTACTTGTCACTCTCTTCCTAAAGGAAGCCACCATTTCCCATGAGCCTCTCTGCTCATCTAAAGCTTGGGGACTCCATTCACACATGAGGTGAAATGGAGCAGAGGGCTAGAGGCCTGAACTAATGGAAGGCAATGTTAGGGTGACTCCATCCAGGGGTTGGGAGTCTACTATGGAGAGAGAGAAAGAGAGAGAGAAGAGAGAGAGAGAGAGAGAGAGAGAGAGAGAGAGAGAGAGAGAAAGAAAGAGAGAGAATAGATATATGGGTATTTATAAAGTCAGTGTACAATTCTTTTCTTTCTCCATAAAGAAGTCTTTTGGGGAAGGCATTGTCACCTCCTTGATAGGAACGTCCGAGAGGTTAATCTGGAAAACATCTGTGTGTGAGATGCCATGCACAGTTGTTCAGAATGAGCCCTGTTCAAGAGTGCTCAGCCGAGAAGGCAGATAGGAACCTAACTCTGTTCTCGCTCTGTAAGCTGCAAACCCTAGTACAGGAAGGAAGGAGGCTATCTCTAATTCACACTAGAGCAGCCTGGGACTGGAAGAAATCCTGCCAGCAATACACATCCACTTCCCATGGAGACAATGTAAAGCGATCCAAGTAGGGCTCCTAACTCTGTTCATTGCTTGCCAGATGTGTGCAGATGTCTGGGTCGTTTGTGCAAACATGCTTCAACACCTTCATGAAAGTGTTTGATTGTTTCCTTCTTCCTTTCACTTCCCCCACAACATTCCCCAGTAACAAGCCAGGATAGCAGAGGACTCCTCCCCTGAGATACCACATTTCCCTGTCTACATATTACCAAAATTCCATACCATGGGCAGGGCTGGAGAAAATTGCTTTGCCAAGATGGAGTTGCTGGCGAGAGTACAACATGGTAAATCCCCAGCAGAAAGGAATCTGGCTACAAGTAATAAACTGCTTCCACGCTGACCCAGTGACCCAGTGGTACCATTCCAGAAACTCAGCCTGGCCTCCACAAATACAAATGCAGGGCAGGCTGTTCATGGTAGTAGTGCTCAGCACAGCCAGACACTGCAAGAAGTCAAATGCAGGTTCATAGACTGAGCAAGTCAAGTACTGGCTCCCCATGGAGTAGGAAGCCATTAAAAAAGAGAGAGAGGAAGGAGGAGGAGGAGGAAAAGAAGGAGGGGATGGAAAGAGGAAAAAAAGGAGAGGAGAAGGGAGGGAGGCAGGGAAGGGGAGAGAGAGAAAGAGAGAGAGAGAGAGAGAGAGAGAGAGATCTGACCACAAACAGGAGGAAATAAGCTAGATAGTGAATCAAGAATCACAGAGCGCAACTGTTGCTCTGGACTTGGAGCCACATTTTTAACTGGTTTGTTGAGTGATGTCATCAGTGTGCCCTGATAAATGAGGTTGGCATGTTGAAAAAATGTCTTGTGCACCTAATGATTGCATATCAGAGCCACACACTTTAAAATGTGGTCAGAACATTGACATCAGCCTATGGTGGAACAAAGCCATCTGCTACAAAGTCTGTTTTATAATGAGATGATGAATAACTTGTGTCATTTGTCAAATACTTAAAATGAAAAACAAAATTATATGAGCCTGAATTCAGATCCCAGATCCCAAGTAATAAAGCCTGGCAGAAACAGCAGCAGCCTGAACTTCCAGTTCTGGAAGATGCAGCCTAGGAAACCCCAGAACAAAGCATTGAGGAAATAGAACAATCCGTAATGACTCCCCCATGTCACCCTTGAGCATCCACAGTGAACACACACACACACACACACACACACACACACACACACACACACACGTACATCTATACACATATTAAAATTAAAAAAATATTAAGAAGCCAGGCATATTAGCTCATACCTGTAATTCCAGCACTCAGGAGGTTGGAGCACGAAGATCCCAAGTTCAAGGTCAGCTTGGGCTACATAGCAAGTGTCAAATCAGCAAGGACTACATAGTTAGACCCTGTCTCAGAACATGCAAAGCAACAACCAAAAGTAAACCAAGAAGGAATAGCCAGCTACCATTAACTGAATTGCAGCATGCTGATTAGATCTTAGGTTTTGAAAAAAAAATTTCCACAAAATCCATCCTGGGACAGTTAAGGAAGTCTGAACATGGGCTGTGTGAGAGGCATTATTTTGAAAAGACTGTTTGTTCATTTTCTTGGGTGTAATAATGTTTCTGCTTTTGTGTGAGAATACCCTGATTCCTAGGAGGAATGTGTTGAAGAGTTTAGGAGTGATGTGTGGGGTGCTGTGATGCACTGGGATCTCAACCACACTGATTGTAAATGAGGAAGTAGAAACATGTACCAAGAGGAATTTAAGGGTGATTGGCATGCGTGCGTGCTGTGTGCGCGTGCGTGCGTGTGTGTGTTTGTGTGTGTGTGTCTTCCTTGATCTCTCTCCACCTTAGACACTAAAGGCAGGGTCTCTTGCTGAACTCAGAGCAGCTGTTTCGGCTGGCTAACTAGCCGTCTTGTGCTGGGGAGCCCTCACCTCACCTGCAGGCCTGGCAGTTACATAAGTGCTGGATTGGACTATGGTAAGCATTCTTCCTAATGAGCCATCTTCCCAGCACTTGGTTCTCATCGTTCTCACATTACAGTTTTTCTGAAGTCTTCAGTGTTTTCTGGTAGGAGCTTCAGACTTGCAGAGAGTGAGGGTCAAAGATCCTAAGACTTGGACAACCCCCCTTTCTTCCAATCCAGGCTGACTATGTCACCTCCTCTGGACGGATCCCCCCTCTGGTCAAGTCGCCTCCTCTGCTATCTCTATATTCCCTGTCCTCACCCATCAAAACATCATCTCTTGTTCCCATGCAGGTGAAGACCCCCTTGTAGATGACCAAAATGAACGAGATATCAATTCAGTCGCTGGTGTTTTAAAACTGTATTTCCGAGGACTGGAAAACCCACTCTTTCCTAAGGAAAGGTTTCAAGATTTGATATCTACTATTAGTAAGTATTACCAGGGCCCATTCCTCAAAGTTGCAATACAGGCTCCCTACCTACCTGCCTGCTCCAGAGGTGAATGCAGCATGGCCCTGGTCTTCAGAGAATGTAAAGGCTATTTGTGGCACTGCTGGGGTTGGCCAATGGGCACCACAAGTCCCCTAGGTCCAGCAGGAGCTCAAAAGAGAAGCAGAGAGAAGTGCAGGTCACAGGTCTGACCTGGGAGAGAGCCACGAGCAAACCTACGTGGAAGGAGAAGACACAGAGAAACTGATAGAGTTACAGACACAGGTCACTGGGGTCAGCACTGGCGTGAGAGGGGAAGACACTCACTATTGCCTTGCAGGGATTCCTTAGTTGTTAACATCTCCCTGAGCTGAGGTTATGAAGAAACTGTATCAAAGGTGTGTATGCACAGGGAAAATGGAGCCAAAAGGGTTTGAGCTGCCAGGAATCCACAGAAAATCCCGAAACACCTCCTGATAGTGTCTGTCCTTACATCACCTCCTGATTACGACAGGTGATCTTCCTTTGTCTCATGAACACAGTGATGAAAAAGTTCCTTTTTAGATGAATGTATTTAAGAATCCAGTGTAGTAAGCAGCCATGGAGCTGGCATGAAGGACTAACAGGAGGATTTGGAGGCCTGTAGAGGGGGCTATGGAATTGATTTGTACATAAGAGACTGACTGTGTGAGCTGGTTTGGGGAAGGCTTCCTGGAGCCAGGCCTGGAGATGGGGGATCACCAAAGTGCACAGGGCTGACAGTGGCACAGAGGGATAGCTGCCACGGGGCTTCTCAGTGCAGGGCTGTTTACATTTGAGGCAGGGCAGTGTCTCATTGTATGCCCACACATTCAGGACCACAGGTACCAAAAGCCCGTCCTCACATGTACTCAGAAGTCCTGTCAGGATATGAGAATTCCCAACTTTGTCAATAGCCCCTTTTTGAGAAGCCTGGTTCTAGATGGTGTTCGGATTCTTGGGAATAGCTGTGACTGAAGCAGGCCCAGGTGGCTGTCATAAAGTGCCTTGGCTTTGGAGGGGAAGAGGAGGAGGCAGATTTCTGACAAAATATGGAAGCTGGAGTTGTGCGAGGAAACCACTAAAAGATGAAAAAGACGTTGACAGCGTGCGGCATGGCCTCAAGGCTGCACTTGGCAACCCACGCTTTGCAGTTCAGCGCTCTGGCTCCATAAGAGCTTCACCCTCTTACCAGGCCCCCGTACCCGTGCCTGTCTCCAGAGTTGGTCTGGAAATGGATCTGAGACAAGATTCTGGGCATGTGCCAAGTTCTGTGGCCAACAGGTCACTCCAGAAGTGCTTAACCCCTGCTGTTTTCCCAAGAGATTGTCGTATGTTTGCCAGGCTGGGCTGAAGCTGGCACCTGCTGAGACTTTTGTGACCCACAGTCCTTGCTCAGGACTCACAGTGATGGACACCTGAGTCGCTGAGCCCATATGAAAGAATGTCCTGGTTCCTCACCTGAAAAGAAGACCCGGCTGCCTCAGACCTCACACCACGGGGCTTCCGTTCCCTCTCTTAGGCAAGATCCTCCTTCCTGCAGCCCCCAGCTGCTCCAAACTTCCCTCTACCCAGATTCATAGGTCATCTCCTTAGATGTTCTCAGAAGGCCTGAAGACCAACTCTAAGTAGCCCTCCCTCGCCGCCGCCCAGCATACCTGTCTGGCTCCTGGAGGTGTTATCTTCTTGGCCAGGTCAGGATCCCCCGTGGGTCCTCTAAGTGAGAGTAGAGCAGTCTCTGACAGTCCATGTGGCTGATGGAGGAGGTGGCGTGTGAACCTCTGTGTGTTGCAGAACTGGAGAGCCCAGCTGACAGGGTGCACCAGATCCAGCAGATCCTCGTCACCCTGCCCCGCGCGGTCATCGTGGTCATGAGATACCTCTTCGCTTTCCTCAACCAGTGAGTTCTTGACCCCAGGACCCCTCAGTGACTGGCCCAGGAGGGGGGTTCCAAGGCTCTTACAGGTGCTGTTGTTCTAAATCAGAACATAGAAACCCCTCTCCCGCAATAGGAAGAAACCCTGGGGGAGAACGTGTTTCTCCAGTGACTGTGGGTACCTGCTTCCTCCTAGCCTCTCCCAGTACAGTGACGAGAACATGATGGACCCCTACAACCTGGCCATCTGCTTCGGGCCCACCCTCATGCACATCCCTGATGGGCAGGACCCGGTATCCTGCCAGGCACACGTCAACGAAGTCATCAAAACCATCATCATCCACCACGAAGCCATCTTCCCCAGCCCTCGGGAGCTAGAGGGGCCTGTGTATGAAAAGTGCATGGCTGGAGGGGAGGAGTACTGGTAAGGTGCCCCTACTGCTGCTGTCCTTCGGTCCTGTCATGTCGCTGAGCAGCGATGCTCAGCAGCCCGCTGTCCTTGCTGCTGGGGGGCTGTGCCCCACCTGCGCTTCATCGCTGGTGCTTCACGGCAGCTTTGCAGGACAGAGTGGGTCCATCAGCCAAGATTCTGCTAAGGCAAAGGGACCACAGGGACCGAGAGATAGCTTGTAAACCTCGAAGCCCAAGTTTGCGTCCCAGAAACCTACATGATGGAAGGAGAGAACTGACTTCCAAAAGTTGTCCTCTGACTTCCACCTAGTGCCATGGCATATTCTCTCTTCTCTCTCTCTCTCTCTCTCTCTCTCTCTCTATCTTCTCTCTCTCTCTCTGTCTCTCTCCCCTCGCTCTCTCTCTGTCTTTATCTCTCTGTCTGTCTCTATCTCCTCTCTCTGTCTCTCTCTCTTTCTCTCCCTAAAATAAATATTCCTTCTTTTAAAATGTATTTATGGAGAGAGTAGGGGAAAGAAAGAGAGCAAGCACGAGAGAGAAAGCACATACACGCCATAGCGCATCGGGGAGAAGTCAGCTTGCTCTTTCCGGAAGATTTGTACTTCCAGGAATTAACTCAGGTCTCCAGGTTTGCCAGCAGGCACCTCATCTGTTGAGCTATCTCACCGGCCCTTAAAATAAAAATTTCTAGAAACTATAATGAAAGGTGACCCCAGACAATGATAATGTAATATATGTTTAAAAAATCTAGAAGAAAGGGTTTTCACATTAAAAAATGATAGAGGGGTTTGGGGCATAGCTCAATGATAGAGCATGGAGTTGATGTGCATGAGACCCTCTGCAACAGAATAAAGTAAGAAAAGGTAAGTGTTTAAAGAGACAAACATGTATGTCTACCCAATTTAAACACTGCACGAGGAGCGCATGTATCAACAGATCACATACCTTCCCAAAATATGCATCGTTTTATCTACCAAATAGATGTTTTAATTCAAAAGGAAAACTCAGCTGCATGTGAGAGTAGCCGAGGTTCTGATTGCTTCTTTATCCCCAGCCTAGGACAATGTGCAGAGCACATGTGATTCTTACCAGCACTGCTTTCGCCAGGTGCCTGCAGGGGAGCTTGGCTTTCTCCTTCAGCATGGCTTGATGTTTTTGAGACAGGGTCCCACTGTGTAGACCAGGCTGGCCTGGGCCTGTGATCCTCCTGTCTCAGCCAAGTGCTGGGATTATAGACACAAGCCTCCAGGCCCAATAGGAGTTTGCTTTTTGATTAAAGTGTGCTACATGCTTGAAATGCCTCTGTTCTCTCTCTCTTTTGACAACTGCTTCAAAGAAGCTTATCTGTCTCTGTACACAGAACTCCACCAGCAGACAAGAGCTGTGCACTATGTCTGAACACTGCTTTCTGCCCGTTTTATGTTCTGTAGAGCAAGTCCATCCTTGCCCTGTACAGGAACAGTAGAAGCACCTTTCTGCACAAGAGAAGCAGGTCACACGTTTTGTCTTAGCACCACTTCAGTTTTTTTGCTATAATATCTTGGTATAAGCATTTATGCATGTGCGTATATATACACATATATATACATATATATACACATACATATATACATACACACACACACACACACACACACACACACACACACACACACACACATGTAGTTAGTGTTCTGGAATGGAACCTACAGATCTCACCAGAGAATAGCACCTAGTAGCCATATATCCTGTTTCTCAATTGTTTCCCATATAAGCTTCTTTGAAGCAGTAGTAATTTGGGGGGATTTTTCAAAGCCAAAAACATAAAGATCCATTCACTCAATTGGGAGCCAGATCCTAGGCTGGGGTGCAAAAAGACCCTCCAAGCAAGACTGTGTGAAGAATGCTGATGGAGAGGAAGCAGACAGTTCTGGAAAGGGTTTCTGAGCTGATCTCAGCTGTCAGAGGGGCTTCCTGAAGGGAGACCTGGAGACCATGGGAAGAGGTTCTATTCCCTGGGATGGTGTGTGACAAGGCACCAGGCTCTACAGATCTCCAGACCCAGGTTCTGAGAGGTCACAGACTCCACTATGCAGTTTGACTTTAACTCAAGAGATAATGGGGAATTAACAAAGTCCGTATACCTTTTTGGTTTGTTTTGAGACAGGGTCTTATGTAGCCCACAACTGACTACATAGACCAGGATGACTTTGAACCTTTGATCCTCCTGCCTCCACTTCCCAAGTGTAGGAATTACAGGCATGTGTCACCACACCTGGCTTATGCAGTGCTGAGGACTGAACCTAAGACCTTGTGCATTCTTGGTGAGCGCTCTATCAACTAAGCTAAGAACCTCCAGTCCTAAAACCCACATTTCTTTAAGTGGCTCTGTGTATGTCACCTCCTCTGGAGACATCTCTGACTGCTTTGAATTGGTCCCCCCTGCTGCTCCTACCTCTGGCCTTTTCTTTCCTGTGCACCGCCATCTCACCTTACCACTGCTTTAAGTACTGGCCTCTTTGCTTTGGCTGTTTCCCTGTCCCTCTCCCTAGACTGTGAGTAGTGAATCAGGGATCTGGTCCCTCTGACTTACTATTGCATCCATCCCACCTTAGCACAGTGGTGTGTATTGGACCCACCCAGTGGTTCAATGAGAAACTGACTGCCTGACCTCAAGGAATCTGGAAGGAGTAGCAGCTGGGGAGCTCTGCCAAGCACATAGATGACTAAACGTGACCCACTTGGGGCCACCATGCTCATCACCAGTGCCAGCCTGCTACCTCCCTGTGCGGATCTGGGTGTGTCTGCTGAGTCCTGAGGCAACTCTCAGCAGCTCTTCTTCACCCCGTGGGATCCTAAGATAGTGAGGAGGGTCAGAGTAGGTGAAATGAGGATTAGTACTTCAAAGGGGCTTTTCTATTCTGATGACGGATGCCAGGATTTTACCACTGCCACCTGGATGAGGTGGAACACACAAGCATAGGCTCAGACCACTTCGACTGCTGTAACAGGATACTTCAGACTTACAATGAACTGAAATCTATATGACTTGTGGTTTGGTTCAGTAGCATAGTGCCACATGTGGTGAGGGTCTTTGCGCTACATCGTTCATGACAGAGGGCAGAAGGGCAAGAAAGGATGGGAGAAGTCAGGGTGAGCTCACTTTTAATAAAATCTGCTCTTGTGAGAACTAACTCAGTTCTGTGATAACTAACCCATTTCCTTGATACTGACATCAATACATTTGTGACTGTGCAGTTCTTACAACCCGATCATCAATGTTTAGGCCTCACTTCTCAACTCTGTGACATTGGTGATGGAGTTTTCAACACATGAACTGCAGTCAAGCCACTGATGGCCTTCATCAAGAAGATAGTCCAGTGCATTCTGGGGCTAGGAGGTGCCAAGAGATTATTCAAAAAAGCTTTACATGGAGTGGCCTGGGAGGGGCTTTGTGGTTAGGAAAATCTACTATGGGCTGAACCTGTCTTGGGTTGGGCAGGTGCTCGTGGGAGGTTAAGGGAACAGTGAGGCTGAACAGGCCCCTACAAGTCTCCTTCCTGTGTTTGCTTGCAGTGACAGCCCCCACAGCGAGCCAGGGACCATTGACGAAGTCGACCATGACAACGGCACAGAGCCTCACACTAGTGATGAAGGTGAGTGAGGGGTCCGGGATGGAACACTCCTTGGGTCTCTTGTGCTGACTGTACCACCTTGGGGCCAGGCCCCATAGCCCTCTAAGAAGAAAGCTGTCGTTCAGGACAGAAAGAGACTGTCCCTTCCCAGCAGATCCTTATGGATGCTGTGCGTTTGCCGCCTTCTGTACGCGACCCACGTCATCCCTCTGTGCTTCCAGCCTGGCACAAATCCTCAGAGACAGGAGTCCTCAGTAGGAGTCAGCCTCCGTCTCCACCTGGCCCTTGAGAATCTGCTCTGCTCCAGGCCTGTGCTTTGTGATGAATGAGAGCAAGGTGGGCCCTCAGGGGACCCCTGATCTGTCAGCAGACCCTGACAAATGAGAAGCAGTCTGCGGCAAGGCCTGACGGCTGTTCTCTGTACACTTTAGAACAGCGCGTAGCCTTGCATTGGATGGAGTATTCTGGGGGGGACCCCGAGGGCTCTTGATTCGTGGCGTGACATCTCTCCACTCTGCTTCTGTGCAGCTGCGGTTGGTGGTCGTCACTTGCTCCTCATTTGCTGGTCTTCGCTCCATGTATTCTCTGTCCCGTCAGGTGTATTGTGCTTGTAATTGCAATGAACTGCTACTCAGCACTTTCTGTTTCACATGTGTTCTTTCTGACACTGCTGTTGCCCTTCCAGATTTCCTGTGATTGGAGTTCGCATGCTCACCTCTTCTGTCCTTTTATTCTATGTGTGTGTATCTTCAAATCTCAAAGGCATTTCTGTAGACAGCGTGTGTCTAAGCCATGTTATCTAACCTCATCTGATGGTCTGGGCTTGTTTGTCAGTGTTGTGCAAACTCCACATTTTAATTGGGTTGCTTAACCTATTCACATGTAATATGAATATTAATGTAATTGGATTTGTCTTAGCCATTTTATTTTCTATTTTTTCTATGTCTCGTGTCTTTTGCCTAATTAGCATTTTAGTAAATTTTTTAAATTTATTTATTCAATTGTGCATCCGTGAGTGTGTGTGTGTGTGTGTGTGTGTGTGTGTGTGTGTGTGTAGAACCACGGGGGAATTCGGGAACCACCATGGACCGCCTCCACCTCCTCCTTGTTTACTCTGCCCGGGATTCACAGGCTCCGCCCTACCAGGACCAGAAACGCAGGCCGCCCCCGCTTCTGCCTGGTGTCTATACGTGGGGTCTAGAATCCGAACTCAGAACCTTCCGCCTGCAAGGCAGAAGCTTAACCCCTGAGCCACCTCTCCAGCTCCCTTTTGTTATTATTTTTAAAGTATTTAATTATTAGAGTGGGAGAGACAGAAGTTATCAAAAGAGTACGTATATATGCTTTGGCACATGGGTGGAGATCAGAGGACAACTTCTAGAAGTCAGGTCTCTCTTTTCCCCATGTGGCTTCCAGGGATAAAATTATTGTCACTGGGTTTGCAAGCAGGCACATTGCTGCTGAGCATTTTCACTGGACCAATCCTAGTTCTTTTAGTGATTTTTTAAATCACTGTATTTTTAATGGTTGGTTAATTTTACCATATGCATCTTAGCGTATTAGAATGAGATTCTGATTTATACTAACCCCATGTATACTCCTGTATGCATTTTTGCCACTTTCTATTTTTATTTTTATTTTTTTTTTACATTTTTTATTATTATGTCAGCTCATACGAACTTAATAGGTACACCAGTTCCCTCCCTCCTCCTCCTCCCCCCGAACCCCCTCCTCCCCTTCCCCTCCTCCCTCCCCCATCCCCCAGTGCCTCCCGCCCCAATTCCCAGAGTCCTTTCTTGTGCATGCCTGATTCTCCTCTGAGCCCTCCTCTCCGATGACGTACAAGGACCCAGTGGCCATTCCTTGAACCTTTTCCCGTGTTCCCCTTAAGTATAGGAACACTGCTGTGGCTGCCAATCCCTTGCCTCCAAGGATCTTGGTGCCTTTAGCAGATGCTAGACTTTGTGAGGTCAATAGTGTGTTGGACATTGCTCAGGGCATGCAAAGTCCAATTATGATTGCTTCGGCCCTAACTAGTGTGGAGTATCTTGCAAATCATTGCTCCTCCCATCCTTTTGCTCTTACACTCTTACTGCCCCCTCTTCCGCAAATGTCCCTGAGCTTCAGGATGGGGAGAGATTAGTCTGGCCTAGTTCTAAGTGGTTGATATAGAGTCTCTGAAGTTCTGGATTGTGGTTTGTTGATTTTCTTTTGCAGTTTTGCTGCTCCTGCAATGCCCTTCACTCCATCCTGATGGGCATTGTATGTCACCCCCTGGCCAGAGACAAAAAGCTGTTAATCTAGAATCTTGTTATAAGAGCACATTCAAAGGTAGATGTATTAAAAGTAGGAAACCACAGTGAGGGATGGGTCTATCACCCATTTGCAAAATGGTTACTTTTTATCTGCCAGACTATATGCCCTCCTCTTCTAGTGAGATCATACCCCCTCAGTAGTAAATGATCAGGAACGAAAGTCTGTGAACTTAATCAGATGTCTCATTACTTATTTGAGTCCTTGATGGAGGCCTGTTTTCTCTGCTGTAACATGGTCCCCTTTCTCCTTGTTTCTGGTGTGGCCCCCCTACCCCATCCCTCCTGTTCATAATCCTTGCAATTACTGTAGGTATTGCAGAGATTTTTCTTTGAGGGTCTCTAGGTGGACTGGGTGGGTTTGGTACTAGGAGCCACCTATTAGGGAGTACATACGGCGCTTAATTTTCTGGGTCTGGGATACTTCACTTAATATAATTGTTTCTAATGACATCCATTTCCCGGCAAATTCCAGTAATTCATCATTTTTGATGGCTGAGTAGTACTCCATTGTATAGATGTACCACAGTTTCCTTATCCACTCGTCAACTGTTGGACATTTGGGCACTTTCTATTTTTAAATGGTGCTGTTATATGTTCATTTACATTATAAACACAATGTGAAAGTGAAATTGTTCTGATGTTCATTATAATAGTTTGTATAGTCTATAGTTTTTATAGCTTTTTCATTAATCTTCTTAATTAGTTTGTTAATGGCAAGTATATTACACATCCATGAACATTTCATATATGAGTAATGACATATATGGTATTATATATACATATATGTATGTATATATATGCTTCATACCACTACCTCTTAAGTCTTCAGAGAAGAAAGAAGAAAAATATTCATTTCTGGCTTCTTTTGTAGTATCATTCATTCTTACTATGTTTTGTGGACGTGAATGTAAATTAACACGATGGTCACTTGCTTTCCATCTGAAAAGCTTTAGTATTTTTGTCAGGTGAGTTTGCCAAGAACAAATGTTTTCAGTTGTTTAAAGCTGACAATGTCCTTTTATCTCATTTTTCAAGATAACTACACTAGACACAGGAGTGTTAGGGAGGAAGCATCGAGAAGGCTGATGGATGAAGAGCAGCTAGAACAAGGTTTGGACTCATCAGAAGATGAAGTCCAGAGGTCTCTGGGCAGAGGGTATGGAGACCCTGTTAGCCACGGGCACACGTCAGGGCTTTGTTCTTAGACAGTGGAAAGTCTTTGGAGGGTTTTCATTAAGGGATTTGATGATCTGACTTCGGATTTTAAAAGAATTATCCAGCTGTGGTGGGGAGAATGGACTTTACCCAAACAAGAATGGAAGCAAAAAGGCCATGCAAGGGGAACAGTGGTGGTCATTCTTGGGTGTGTGTTGGGGGTGTTGAAAGAGTTGCTGTGGCTCAGGAACAACACTATGCCTTCTGCCTGAGCCAGCAGGTGGATAATGTGTCTGTGCCTGAGACGGGAGCGATAAGGGAATTAAGTGAGTGTGTTGACAGAGTGTGGGAGCGTGGTGAGGGGGAGCTCAGGCACCAAAAACCAGATAACAGACTTGCTAATAACTGGTAGTTATTACCATTGTTCCTTCCACACACTGCACCCCAGCATCTGCCTGCCCGCCTGCTCTCGCGTTCGCTCTCCAGCTCTGCTCAGCCTGCTTGCTCCCTCTTCCATGTTTCCCCCCTCTTCCTGCTGCTATAGCTCCACACTACCTCTCAGTGCCTGCCAGAGGCTCTTGGGATGAGAAAGGCAGAACCAGGGACTGGGGCAGTACCTTGGGATACTCCTCCATGAGCCGCAAAGCCCTGCTTGTCCTAGCATCTCTGTCTGTGACCAGGACAAGCTCTCAGAGTGTGAGACTGTGTGAGCTTGTCGCTGTGCCTTGTAAACCCTCTAGCCTTCTCATCTCTGGTGATGTGTAGACAGATGGTTCCAGGCTGTCCCCACATGAAGCTGCTGTGAGAGTCGAGGCTGCAGAGATGAGCACCCCCTTTCTTGAGGAAGGCACACTGAGTCAGGAGTTGAGTCAAGACGAACATGTTAATGTGTTACCTCACTTTTTTCCTCATGCCCTGTTGCCCAAAGCAGTATTTACAGATGCTTGTCAAGGAGCTCGATGGAGAGATTAACTGAACTGTTTGCAGCCCCTCCCTGCGAGAAGGCTGGCTCAGTCACGAAGGCTCGGCACATGACAAAGCCACAGCATTGCACGGGGCTGTAGGCAGAGCCTTCTCACGCTTGCTGCTTGCAAAGAGGAACCTGGGGGACTCTCTGAGTTTCATGCTGTCTGTGACCCTTATGAAGAACAGCCTTGCTAACAACAGCACAATGCATAGCTCTTAGGTAAAGCAGACCATACCAGGAAAGCACTTTATGGTACTCATGTTTGATCTTCTTAACAATCTATAAGGTAGGTACTGTCATCACCAGATCCCTTTTAACAGATGAGGAAACTGAAAAGAGAAAGACAGCTAAGTCTGCTCATGGCCGCACAGTTCAAAAGGGAGACATCCACGTTCTCTAATCTTAACTGTGTAATGGGCACACAGATGGATGGGTGGATAGACAGATGACAGGTAGCTGCAGGATGAATAAAATCATGTATGAATGCATAGAGGATGGATGGATGGTGGATAGATAGATGGATGTGAGGATGATGGATGGGTGGGTGGAGCATGGATAAATGGATGCATGGATAAGTGCATGGATGGATGAACTGATTGATAGATGAACGGATAGATGTGTGGATGGATTAATAGATGGATGGATTGATAGGACTAGAGCAGATAACACCTCAAGGATACTCCCATAGAGAAGTTTTCCACAGGCTAGACAGGATGAGAGTTTCTTTTGTTAGTCTTTTGTTCTGCTAGCATTTAAAAACATTTTTAAAAAATGTTCAACATCTTTGTTCTCATTATAAAATATACATACATTAGTGCCTAATTAATATTTTTAGCAAATATGAAGTACCTTTTATAGTACCAACTATGATACAATGTAAATAGATGGTAGATAAAATCCCCCCAAAAAAACCTATTTTCCCCAGTAGAATTTCATTACCAAAATTCTGCAGCTTAGATTTCTTCTCTAGTTCTACCCTACTATCATAGTCACAACAGCTGCTGCCAGTTGAATTCTTGATGTGTGTTTGTCCTGTGCCCAGTGCTGTCCTGCTTTGCCCCCTTACAGATGACATGGACAGAGGTTCTATGCCCTGTCAGAGGCCACACAGATGGAATGTCAGTGAGCTTGGAGTATCCAGAGGGCAAAGACCACATACTCATTGTAACCATCAGGGCTGCTTTGACCAGATGATGCAGGCAGATGTGTTTGATCTGAAGAAGAGTACTCCCCCTCTCACAGCGAAGTTCATGGAGGACTGTGTTTATTTGCTAGAGCTGCCAAAACAGCGCTGTGGGTAAATGGCTTGAGTAGCAGCAGTTTGCATACTCATCGTTATAGGGAGTAGAGAAGACCATGTTCAAGGAGATACTTCAGAGGTAGTTTCTGGCGATGGCCCCTCCATGACTTGATGGCGCCTTACATGTCTCTCTTCTGGGCCCTGTATGGAGAGAGACATCTGCTCGTTGACCCTCCAAAGTATAAGAACTACTAAGAGTATTGTAAGTAGGCAACATGGAGATGTCATAGTGCAGTTAGTTAGCAGGCAGTACTTACTGTGTAAGTGCACAAGGAGGAAAGGCCTTATGGGAAAATAGAGAGAATGTATGCAAAGGTATAGAAGGAAAAGAAATTGCTTCAAATATACACACATGTATGGACATACACATAATACATATTTAGTTTAGTTTTGAGACAGTTGCATATAGTCCAGGCTGGCCTCAAGCTCCTTATCTTCCTGTTTCTTCCTCCCATGTGCTAAGATTATAAGCACATACCATCATACCCAGGTAAACATTGTTTCAATAATTATTCAATGGGAAATAAAGATGTGGAATGCTAATTTCCTCTGTATATTTACTTTTGTCTTGTTTTTATTGCATTTTATTTATTTATTTACTTGTTTATTTTTTTCATGTATGTATGTGTCTGTGTATATCAGAGGGCACTATGTGTTTCTGTAGAGGTCCAAGGGTGACTTCAAGAATCATCTTGGATTTTTTTACCTCCTTTTTGCTTTGCTGTGAGATTTCCAAGACTCCACCTTCCAGAGCCAGAAGTGTAGGCCACTACCATTTCTGCCTGTGTTTTTATGTGGGATCTGAGACACAAATTCAGGTCCTTCTGCTAGCAGGGCAGTGGCTTAATCCCTGAGTTATGTCTCCAGTCCTTGTGGGTTTTTTAATTTTTTATTTTAAATTGTGTGTGTGTGTGTGTGTGTGTGTGTGTGTGTGTGTGTGTGTGCTGGCCTGTTCTGGCTGGACATATTTTTATATTTTTTTCAGTTTTACAAGCATATTGAGTACTTATCATGCTTCCCTCTATCCCCCCTCCCTCCCATTTTCCTCCCTTCCCTTCTTCAATCCATCCCACTCCCTCTCACCTTCCTGCCTGGTTGCTTCTATGAATCCCAGGGTTCCCTCTGGTTTGTCTAAACTAAACATGTATCTCAGAGAGAACTGTGTGTCTCTGTGGAAGACCAAGGGTGACTTTGGGAATCATTCAGGATTGTTTCTATCTCCTTTTTGCTTTGCTCTGGGATTTCCCAGGCTCCATCCACCAGGACTGAAAATACAGGCCCTCACCATTTCTGCCTGATTTTTTTTTTTAACCTGGGGCCTGGGATCCAAACTCAGGTCCTTCTGCTTGCAAGACAGAGTCTTAACTCCTGAGCCATTTCTCCATCCCTTTTTTTGTTTTCAACAAGGCTGGTCTCATGTCCCGGGTTTTGGAATGCTGGGATTGCTGGCCTGTTCTGGCTGGACATATTTTTATATATTTTTTTCAGTTTTACAAGCATATTGAGTACTTATCATGCTTCCCTCTATCCCCCCTCCCTCCCATTTTCCTCCCTTCCCTTCATCAATCCATCCCACTCCCTCTCACCTTCCTGCCTGGTTGCTTCTATGAATCCCAGGGTTCCCTCTGGTTTGTCTATTCATGTGAGGGTTCAGGCCTCTTGTGGAATACCAAGTTGCCTCTTTTTGGGTCACCCTACTAATAGAGGCATTTTCCTTCACTCATCCCTTGCTGAACATTTTGAAAAGTTACATGGTGTGCCTGCCTGCGATCAGAGAGTTGAATCCGAGTCTAGAGTCCTGGGGTCCCAAGCCCTGCCCATGTGTTCTCACCAAGCATATAACCTGTTCTCCAGTAAATACCTTTGGTCCTCTGACTAAGTCTCCAGGGCTTCCCGCTGCTGACCTTACGGATGTTTTTTTCCTTATTCTCCTTCAGAAGTGGAGCAGATTGAAGCCATTGCCAAGTTTGACTATGTGGGGCGATCCCCTCGTGAACTATCCTTCAAAAAGGGGGCCTCACTGCTCCTGTACCACCGTGCCTCAGAGGACTGGTGGGAGGGTCGTCACAACGGTGTGGATGGACTCATCCCTCATCAGTACATAGTTGTACAGGACATGTGAGTGAACACTGGGGTCTTCTGTGAAGAATGAGGTAATAGCTAATGTTGTCTGGAACGGGCAGTAGAAGTGGAGTGCTGTTTTGTACGCTGGCAATGTGTTCTCCAGATGCAATGCTCTGTAAGAGTGGGTTGTATTTGTAGCTTTCCTTTAAATGGAAATCCACTAATCAAATATAAGGTGCTCGTTGTTCAGAGATACAGAGATGATGTTGGGCCCTGAGCCACCATTCAGACCCACAAGTCACATCCAGAGTGTCCAGCAGGTCTTACCACCTGTCCTGGGCTTCTCCTATACAGGTGATAGCTCACCACTTTTAACACACGTTCTTTTCCACTTCACATGTGGCTTTCTCAGGAAGTTTGCAGAAACAAATATGCTTTTCTTTCCTTTTCATGGGTGCCATATTTAATAATTTGAGGGGTTGGAAAAAATCACATGGGGCAATCTAGATGACTCAGTGAGTAGAGGCTCTTGCCACAAGCCTGGTGACCTCAGTGTGATCCATAGAGTCCACATAGTAGAGGAAGAGGACCTATAAGTTGCCCTCTACTTCTCTACACATGTGCTATGGCATGTACATGCATGCACATGCACATATACATGCATGCATGCACATATGATAAATGATTTAAAGAGGGTAAGACCCATATCTCTAGACCTGTCAGAAAA
The DNA here is from genome assembly GCA_023101885.1 of Typhlomys cinereus. Classification (NCBI taxonomy): domain Eukaryota; kingdom Metazoa; phylum Chordata; class Mammalia; order Rodentia; family Platacanthomyidae; genus Typhlomys; species Typhlomys cinereus. Next base: position 2,926,183 of record JALPQD010000108.1, read on the forward strand.
CTCAGGTAGTCCACACTCCAGAAAGTTCTTCCTGGGCTCTCATTCTCTTCTAGTTCTGATCAGCCTCAGGAGAGGGTCTGAGCCAAAGAAAAGGTCGAGGCCAGGAAATAGGGAGAAAATGTTGATGTGCAGAGCCCCTAATGTCCAGGGTCCCTAGGTCTCTGACAATAGGGATAAGGCACTGGAAGAAGAAGGTCATGGAGGAAAACTGGCAGGGACCCTGAGAAGCAAGAGCCCCCTCACAGTTTTCCTGTACCTTCGATGAGGTCTGAGCCACTTTGTGTGGAGCTACAGAAGACTTGGCACTCAGCACCCTGTGCTAGGAGATGTGGCACTCAAGGCTGTGTTCTAGGAGACTTGACATTCAGCGCTCTGTGTTGGGAGACGTGGTGCCCAGCATTCTGTGCTCAGCTTACAGACTCCGTTCCCCGCATCTCCAACTTATCCCTGGCATGGAGATGCCCTAACGAATAAACCGGAAAAGGGGAAGGAGAAGGAGAAGTAGGGAGGGGTGCTGAAGAGGGCCTCCCGTGGGAGAGACTGACTCTAGGGGCACAACCATGGGGATGTGTGGCGGGAAGTTGCTCATTCTGAGCTGCAGGGACAGATAGGTGTATATTGGCAATGCCCTTTGTTGAGCCACGGAGGAACCCTGGGTATCCTGGGTTTTCCTCCAGAGGGCGGAAACCACCTCCCATTTATGTCTCTTTTCTGCCAGGGATGATGCCTTCTCTGACAGCCTGAGCCAGAAGGCCGACAGTGAGGCCAGCAGTGGCCCATTGCTGGACGACAAGGCCTCCTCCAAGAACGACCTGCAGTCCCCCACGGAGCACATCACGGATTACGGCTTTGGGGGGGTGATGGGCCGGTAGGAAATGTGGGTTCATGTGTGTCCTGCTAGTGTCAGTTGTATTGTGTCTGTACTGGGAGAAGCAAGAGGGCAGGAAAGGGAGAAGGGTGTGGGGGGGGGCGGGGAGTACTGCAGCCCTCATTTCCATAAACTGTGATACTGGGCACAGCTGGGCTGTGGGCTGGCTGGAATGGTTCAAGAACTCCAGGTACGACACCATTCAGCTTTGGGAAGGGATGGGTAGGAACAGGAGGAGGAAGACATACGCTAGATCATGGAGCTTTTCATTTAAAGCAACGACTTTATAGGCCAGCATGGGCTACATCATGAGTTCTTGTGTGGCCTGAGCTACGTAGGACTCTGTTTCAAAAATACAGTAATAATGAGAGATTGTAATGATAATGAGAGATTGGGAAGTGTTCTTCCTTTCTCCAGCTCCTGCATCTTCTCCCATGACTTGAGCTGTTACACAATATTTTAAAAATGTAAAGCTCCCATGTACCCCAAAGTGCACCACATAAACAGAAAGCTCACACCTACCCACACGCTGGGGGAGTTGACACTCGGCTCCACCCACTGGCATCTTGGCCAGCTTCTTCACTCCCCACAGATGGGCTGAGCTGTATCACATGACCCTCTGCCGGTTCGGAGCTCCACACACCATCCTGGGAACAGGAAAGGAGGAAAAACTGGCAAAATGTTACTCAGAATGGTCTGGTTCTCCTTTAGCCGGAGGGTCATGTGACCAATCCTTTGCAGATGGAGCCACAGACACCAGTGGCACCATTCAGTAAGAGCATACTTAAGGACTTAGTTTAGCTGAGGTCTTCAGGCCTGTTTTCAACGAGATCTGTTTAACTTCAGCAATGGCTGCCAGCACTAGTAGACCACATGGGGAATTAGCAGACTGGGGCAGACAGATTAATTAGCTCCTAGGAGGACCATGTTTCCTCCTGCCTCTCCCTCTCCCTCTTCCCTCTCTTGTTTCTTTGCTTATTCTTTCTGTCTCAATGCCTCTTTGCCAACACCTGTGCTTTGGTCCTGTTGGACACCCACAAGCTTGCTTAGCTTTGCTGGGGACAGACGGTTTGAAGCATGGCAGATCTTGAACCTGGTTCATTCCCGACACACCATTCCTCCCTACCCCCTCTCCACATCCAAGCTTGTCCCCCTACACGAGGGCCTCAGTATTTTTGATGACTTCCACAGGGTGCGGCAGCTGGTTGTCTGTAAGGTATTTTCGCACCCAATGGAAAGCAGTGAGGGCTATTTCACTGGTGTAGCAGATTAACCATGGATGGGAAAAGACAGGTATCCTGTGGCAGAAGAGGCAAAGGTTTGCTGGCCTGATACATAGTCCCAACCATTTTCACACTAACCCTCTGGTGGTGAACAAAGTACCCCGAAGCACAGGAGCTGTAGCCTACACTGTGGTGTTTACTCTCCAATGATTGCTTTTCCAAGATCTGGAGAATACTCAGAGACACAGCCCTGCTCTTGAGAGGTTGGGGTGGGTGACACTTGTGAGCATGTCTTCGGTTCCCAGGGGCCTCCTGTGCTCTTGTGACTTTGGGTACAGTCAAGCCTCAATGCTTCAGGCCAGACAGAAGCTGCCCCCCCCCATCACGGAAGTGTCTGGAAAGTTTTTCACTCTATAGTGAGCCCATGCAACACAAGATTTCCAGGTTGAAATCCTCCCCTGGACTGACTGGAGGGTAAACTCGTTTAACAGTGCCAGCTCTGCCTGTAACCAGCCGGATGGACCGTGGGGTTCCACTGTCCTCACTGGTCTGTCTTCTCCCCATAGAGTCTGGTCTGAGCAGGTCCCTGGTTGCCACCTTGTGCGGTCTGGCTGAGCAGAGGCTTCACTGTACGCGCTCCACTTAGTACGGAGTGTAGCCGCATGACATGGGGGTTGGCTGGCCCAGTCCCGGGCAGGCCGGGGTTGACTTCTGCCCCACGCTCCCTGCCCCTGGCTCCTTTGCAGAGTGCGATTACGATCGGATGGAGCGGCCATCCCCAGGCGCCGAAGCGGGGGCGACACACACAGCCCACCCCGGGGCCTGGGGCCCAGCATAGACACACCACCCCGGGCTGCCGCCTGCCCCAGCAGCCCCCACAAAATCCCCCTCAGCCGCGGGCGGATCGAGAGCCCCGAGAAGAGGAGGATGGCGACGTTCGGGAGTGCGGGCAGCATCAACTACCCCGACAAGAAGGCGCTCTCAGAAGGGCTCTCCATGAGGTCGACCTGCGGATCCACCCGGCACAGCAGCTTAGGGGACCACAAGTCCCTGGAGGCTGAGGCCCTGGCAGAAGTAAGGGCTGGCACAGGGCAGCTAGGCCAGCGAGACCTTCTGGGAGTGGGAGTGGGGAGGGTGGGAACTGCTGAATGGGGGACTGCCATGCCTTGGTGAGGTTTAAGACAGCCCCAGGACAAAACAAGGGAGCTAGGTTTCTCTTCCCCGGATACTCTAGAGAGAATGGCTGAATTGTGGGAGTATTGTGGGATGGTCTTTCCACAAGATGCGATTGAGGCCTTCTGTCTGTCCACTCATCGACCACTCATCTGTCCACCCATTTACAAATCCACCCATCTGCCCACCCACCTATACACTCATCCATCCGTCCATCCATCAATCCATCCATCCATCCATCCATCATTCCATCTTCTACTCATTTATTGACAAATCTTGATTGAGCATCCATTGTGTGACATACACAGGGACATGCAGGGAAGGCCTGATAGACAGTTCAGCCTGTTGGTATGAGCTCACTGTCCCCAGTCGATGACATAGCTGTGAAACAGCACCTGGGCCAGGTGTCTTCAAGCAGTGAAAGATGAAGCTCAGTATCTTGAGATTCACCAGTCAGAGATCACACCTCAGCAGGGAGTGATTCCATGGGAATTTGTGACCCAAGACCCAAGGGGTAAGCAGAACTAACTATTCTGGAGCAGGAAGGAAGAATGTTCCAGACTCTTCCAAAATTCGCTTTTTTTTTTCTATTTGGATAAAAAGTCTGTGAGGTGTTTACATTTGCTAAATGAAGGGATCTGTGCCTCATTTACCAGTTTGCATAATGGCTATATGTGTTTTTGACAGTCTTATCATATTTTCTGATGAGGGGGCGAATTTCCTCCCTCTTTGAAATTTTGAAGGGTCTATTGTACACTTTTCTCAATGTCATCTCCATGTAGGAGACAACAGCCAAGGATAACAGATCCTTGTGGGTGAGAATTCTGCTGTGAGCCTGGAATTTGGATTTCTGTGCAGAAGGGGACAGGGAGGGGGTGTGAACTTCTGGGAATGTCCTTAAGAGAGTGTGGGGGGTCTCCTCCAAGAATGCTGTGAACAGAAGCAGCTCCCTGAGCTCTAACTGCATCCCTGATCCTGACTCCGGTCTCCATGCCTCCCCCTGGGGATCCTAGGAATTGGTGCTCTGAGAGTCAAGCAGAGCAGGCAGGTGACTTGGTCTTCCATCCCTGAAGCTCATACTTTTGGGAACCATCGCCCTAGCACCCATCATCTTCTGGAGATTCTCAGTGATGATGGGGGAAAGTTATGGCAAGGGCCTTTTACATAAAGAGCTGAAAGCTGTTTAGAGTCTACAGATGGGAGAGTACCTTTTACTGATAGGTAAGGAAGGATCTTGTGTAAAATGTACAGACAATCAGGACACTAGACAGCCACCAGTCTGCTCGGCATTGGCTCTGATGAGTCCTTGACTTTGTAGGTGACAAAGGGGAGGTGGTGTGGAAAACAACTCCAAGGAATAGACGGAATTACTTCATTCACTGGTCTGCAGATGTCCTGAATGACTTAGATTTGAAGCCCAGGTAAAGGGGCTGTTTGGAAATGTGCAGCAGTCACTTGAAGTGAGAAGATCTCCTTGGGAGGAGGAGAAAACGACTGCCTCCCATGCTCTGTCCCTCCGTCCCCAGTGCCTCTCTACAGCTTTACCCCGCAGACTAATGCAAGGCTCTAGCCTAAATCCCTCAGCCCACTTTTCTCTGAGCTTTCTGTCTTTCTTACTCACACCATTCTGGGGTAGAGCGGTGGGAAGGGAGTTGAGTGAAAAGTGCATTTCAGTCATTGATGTTTCTTAGCTCATATTGGATCTGAGCAAATGGAGTCCTGAAGACAGCGGGGAGCTTAATTCCAGCACAGTGTGTGAGGCTGGGGTGTAGGTATAGCAGACAGGGAGAGAATGCCCCTCATACACTTCCTGAAGAAAATCCCTTGCAACTGACTCTTTGGATAAAGACCCCTCCTAAAGTCCCCTTCCTAAAGCGGCCATTAAGCAAAATGCCACAGAGAAGCATAGGATATGGTGTCAGCCATTAGCAGGACTTGGACTGTCACTTAAGAAAGGAAAAGGGAGACTGGAGAGATGGCTCAGCGGTTAAAGCCCTTGCCTCATAAGCAAAAGGACCTAAGTTCAGATCCCCAGATCCCACATAGAAATGCCAGGCAGATATGACAGCCTGCTTGTAATTCTATCCCTGGAAAACAGAGCCTGAGAATCCCAGAATAAGCTGACTAGCTAGACTATCCTTAATGATATGTTCTAGATTTAATTAGAGGCCCAGGCTTACAACAATAAGATAGAAGAGCAATGGAGGATGATTCTTGATATCACCATTGGACTTCCACAGGCACACATACTTAAGTGCACTTGAGTACTTATACCCACATGCAAATACACACACACACACACACACACACACACACACACACACACACACACGTTAAAGAAAGAGGGTGAGAAAGAAAGAAAGAAAGAAAGAAGGAAAGAAGGAAAGAAAGAGAAAAGGGAAGGAAAGAAATGGACTAGATAGCAAGATGAGTAAGACATGTGTTGGAGTCCTCCAACATGGAGGAGGTGTCTACAGACAGGGGAAGGAGAGAATGCTGAAAACTAGGGCAGCAGCATCCACAGATTCCAACCCCATCCATCCCACCAGCCTCGGGCATTTCTTCAAGAGGTGGCCCAGGATTTTGCACAAAAACAAGTATCCTTCAGGGCTCAGTATGGTTGGACACGGTACCTTTCTGTGTTGATTTTAAGCAAAGTCCCTTGTTTTGCCTATCGTTGGCCTGTGGTCCAGCTTAGCCTAAGCAGTGATTCTCTCGTCTGCTGGATGTGGAGGCATCCCATGAGCAATCCCACGAGCCAAGGACTCTTGAGCCCAGAGGAACTGGAAAATCGCTGGCAGTTTGCCCAGTACCACGTGCAGCACCCACCCCACCTTCAGAGCAAATGCAAGCTTTTACCACATGGCAAAGTACAGCGCAGGGCAGCTGGTGCTTGCCAAGCACCAATCCTGCCTCAGACTCGGGTACTGGCTGACCCAGCACTGCTATCTCTGTTATCCAAGGTGTCTCATTTTGATCAGCTGCATAAGTGATGGACACATGGGCATATGATTTTTCCAAAATTTTATTTTTTTCATTTTTATAAGAAAAGAACTTTCTCCTTATTATCCAGGGGGAGAGTACCAGCCCCCCCCCATTCCAGAGTGGATCATGAATGTGCTGACATATTAGGAGTTTTCCTATGAGCAAAAATTTCTTTTGATTCTTAACATTGACATATAACTGTACAAATTTAAGGGCTACACTGTGAACTTTCAGTGCATGTCTACCTTACGTAAGGTGAAGGGGCTTTTAAGAAAAATAATAGGGGTAGAAGCTCCACAGTAAACTGCCTGAGTTCCCACTTGGATTGTGTTATTCTGTTGTGTGACCTTGGGCAAGTTGCTTCACCAGTCTGAGCTTCTGTTTCCTCTTGTGTGGGAAAGGAGTGTGATGGTCGTTCTGCCTTATCAGCCTGAGGATTAGATGGATTATCAATGGGAAGGCTTTGGTGGGTGCTCAGAGTTGCTGTCACTGCTGCTGTGGTTACTACTGACTGCTGTTCTTGAGTGCTTACTATGTACCAGATGTCAGGCCAAGCTCCTTGCAAGGATCTTATTATCATCAGTACATTCATCAACCCTCTGAGGTAGGTATTCCTGTTATCTGTAATTCACCAATGAGGATTCAGAGGCCCATAAGGTCATATAACAAGCAAATTTCCTCTTCTCCAGCAGCATGACCTGTCTTTGTGCAGGCAGCTTCCAGTGCAGGACAGACAGTGGGGGTTCCTACATGGAGTCTTCCTAGTTGGTTAGAATGCATCCCATAGGTCTGCTCTACATCCAGGTACTATGGTTGCTAGGGAATACCTCCTTGCGAAGGCCACAAGCTAGCCAGCAGCCCTGCAGACTCTGTGCTGACCAGAGCCCTCTCTGCCCCCAGGACATCGAGAAGACCATGAGCACAGCTCTGCATGAGCTGAGGGAGCTTGAGAGACAGAACACTGTCAAGCAGGCGCCAGATGTGGTGCTGGACACCCTGGAGCCCCTGAAGAACCCGCCAGGCCCCATCAGCTCTGAGCCGGCCAGCCCCCTGCATACCATCGTCATTCGTGATCCCGACGCCGCCATGCGCCGCAGCAGCAGCTCCTCCACTGAGATGATGACCACCTTCAAGCCTGCCCTGTCTGCCCGTCTGGCTGGTGCCCAGCTGCGTCCACCCCCTATGCGTCCTGTCCGGCCGGTGGTCCAACATCGATCCAGCAGCAGCAGTAGTTCTGGTGTGGGCAGCCCGGCTGTGACACCCACAGAGAAGATGTACCCCAATAGCTCCACAGACAAGTCGGGCACCATGTGACCTGCAGGCTTGGTGGCACTGCCACGGCCCACTGTAGCACACCATGGTCTGGGGTCGCCTTGGTGGCTTCCAGTCGCTTCCTGGGGATCCTGGCCCTGGAGAGCCGAGCCCAGAAGGTTAACCTGGGAGGGTAGTGTGATTGTGGAGAGCGTAGGCCCAGGCATTTGTTAGCTGCAGCTCACACTCAACCATGTGATTTCCACAGACCTCTTGCGTGCAAAAGACAGGAATGCTGAAGCAGGACCGCAGTTCCAAGGACAGCAAGTCCTTAGATTGAGGCAAAATGCTAGCCGGCTTCTCCCGCATCTCATCACTGGAAAATGATTTTCTCAACTTTCTCTACATACGTATATATGTGTGTGTATATAAATATGCGCATATATATGCATATATGTGTACGTATGTGTCTGTAGGTGTGTGTGTATATATATTTATGCATCTATATACATATACTAGATCTGAACATACACACATGCTAATTGTATATAGGATCTTCTCTTTCTTTTTATGAAACTTAGATTTACCTCAGACCGATGCCACCAAACATCTCCCACTGAGTTCTTTGGTGGGATTTGCAGGGACTTTTCTGGGAGAACTTTGAGGTCCCACAGTAACTGCGAAAGAAGCAATACACCACTAACTTGCAGAAACACAAAACCGTGAACGGTCTCCCACGGTCTCCGGAGGTTGTGGCCTTCCAAAACAGGCTGCCCCTAAAGGAAGGGTGGGACAGAGAGTACCCCAAGCAGGCTGCTGCTAAAGGTGGGAAACCCTTCACAGAAAATCTTTCATCCACCCCAGAGAACCTGCCCTGCCAACCAGAGGTCAAAGGTCAACTGTATCCCCCAAAAGCACAGGGGAGGTTGGTAAGAAAGTACCCCCTGACCACAACATCCTTGGTTTTGTATAGATTTGTAATGGCAAAAAAAAAAAAAAAACATGCTCCATCGTGGTCAGAAAAAAAAAAAAAATCGATTCAGTGGTGTGGAGTACTTCAAATCCTAGAAATGTCGTAGGAATAAATCTGTGGTAACTATAGAAGTTTAACTTATATCATCTTCAAATGTTTAATTTTTTTCTTTTCCTCATCCTACTAATTATGCTGTGTCAGATTTGGAATGAAACAGGTGAGGAGGTGTCAGTCATGCCAGTTCCATGCACTGTGCTCTGCCCCCTGGAGCCATGAATGCCTCATCAGCCCACCCACCAGCCTTGGGAACTCATGAACTAGAAAACACCATGCTATGGTGGAGCTTTTATGCAAATGCAAGGCCTTCCTTTGCAGTCACTCTCTAGAGCATTTAACATAGACAAAAGCATGGTGTTAGAAATGAGGTGACTTGTAATCAAATGAGCTGGGAAAAGGCCTTCTGTGTTGCTGTCATCTGATTCTATCTCACTGCACCTTGACTGTCTCCATTTTCTGAATAATTGATCAGATCCCCATGGGACCACTTCTACTGCCCTTCCTCATACTAAGCCAAGAGTCGTTCCCCTATTGCTTTCCCTCTTCCCCCACCTGCCCTCTTGCTTAAGATCCAAAAGTTTCAGCGTTTTGCATCCCAGTCCTCACTATGTAGGAACTCTGTGTCCAAATGCACGTCATACCTCCTAATTGAGCCTTGAAATGAGACTGACAAAGGTCAGATGTAAGTGGACAAGCTGCTGCCTCTGGGCAGCACTGCGCCAACACCAAGGCTCCTATGATTGTGAGCACGGCAAGTCTGGTGGCTCCAGAAACACTCAGACCTGCTTTGGAAACCTCCTTACGGTACTTGAGAATGGGCAGTGGGATGTTCCCATCACCTTACTTTGAGTCCTGAAACCCTGCCCTATGGATGCATCGCCCATGGACAGTGCTGTCCTTAGCACTTCTGTCCACAGGAGTCACGTCTGCTCTTTCCTCTGGTCCTCTATTAACATCCCCAACTCCAACCCCAGGGAGAGAACCTAGTGAGTCACTGGTACCTGGGTGTGAAGAGGGTCCATCACCTGCCTGCCTGGAGGACCAATGAGACCACACTGTGGAAAGACTTAAGAACGGGAATGTCAGGGACAGGCCAATGACAGCTCTGACTTGAGCCACCAAGTCTCGTAGTTCCTGGTCAGGAAAGACACCCTGTCTTTGAACATGTAATGATATCCCCATTTTACAGTGGAGGAGAACAAGGCCATGGCAGACAACACAGGTTGCTCCTTTGCTGTCAAGGATGCTCTGCTGTCCAATTAGGAGATGACTTCTCTTTCTACTCCTAGTCTTGCCCCAGATTTCATATCCAATCACTCATCCCTCTCTTACCAACTCCACTCAGGCAAAAATGAAACATTTTCTGCCTGGTTGTCAGATAGAAGTAAATTTCTGAGTTTACCCTAATGCCAATTGTATTCCTCTAACATGACTCATTTCGTTTTCCCTTGCTGCCTTTCCCCGAATGACCTGCATGCAGGGCCTCAGCTGTCTTCTTAGAGCGTCTGTTCCTCCCATTGGCAAATGGCTGACAAGTTCACATTCAGGGAAGCGTGTGCACAGATGGCAGACGAGTCCCCAACTCCTCCAACTCCCAATCTGAGCCTTGGCACAGAACAAACGGAAAAACACTGTCTCCCTACCCCCTCCCTTCATACACACCCCCCACATCTTCATCTGGTCCACTGCATGTTCCAGTCACTCTGCGAGTCAGTCCCGCTGACATCCACTGAGCGTTGGCATTCTCCTTCAAACTCCTGCCTGTTTCAGTCCACTATATATTGCTGTATTTGCTTCAATGCTGGAAAGTAACTGTTAAAATGTGAAACTGTAATTTTTAAAAAGGCTACGATGAAATTATAGCCAATGCCACTCACCAAATCTTTGCACCTAGTAGCTAGATCAATGTAAAAACAAATACCAGAAACCTAACTGTACAGTGAGTGTGGGGGGGGGAGTAGTAACCTAGTTAGTAGTCCTCAATATAGCCAAGTGTACGAGGGGAAGTGGTGTCTACCCACTTATTCATCATCATTATTGAAAGCTGTGCTGATCAGTTAGTTGATAACGGGCATTTTTATTATGATTTTTGGCTTCATGGAATGATTTCTTAACCTCCGACTTACCCTGAAGTCAAGCCTTTTGTCCTTATATGTCACCAATGTTCAGTTCATTTAAAACTGACCAAAGACAATTACTTACTGGTCGGGTTTCTTGGATGCCCCACAGCTCAGCGGCCACTGAAGACCTTTCTCTGATAAATTTGAGAACAAGCTATTCTTCCCACCCACCTACCCTCTCTTCTCTTTTTCCTCATGAATTGCTGCTCTGAACTGTGGGATTCTATGAAAAATTCTTGCCTTTCCTTGTTTTCAGTGCTAATGATTTTTCACCTTGAAGCGCCTTTTGAGCCCCGGACAGAACCCAAGTGACTGGAGGGAACCGGGCTTGGGAATTAGACTTGGGAGTCTTTTCTCTGAAGGCACTCTTTGAAGTCATGATGGGACTGGATTCCCAAGGAACCGAAGGTTTCTGTTTAATGAAGAAATCACAGTGGGAAGAGACACAGGGAAATGGATCCATCTGTTGGCTGGAAGCAACGGTCCAGAGATCTACCTGATGAATCCTTAAAAACTGTTTGGTTGGTGGTATATGAAGGGGAGCCCCCAGGGAGACCCGCTTTTACCTGAGTGTCTTTCACTGGCATCCCCTGGAGTGCCTTGTTGGGTGTGTTTCTTTCTCATTCAGGAGGCATGGATGTAAGAGGACATCTTGTGGTCCTGGTACCTGGTCAAGGTTTGCCTCTCAGGGCTCATACACCTAACAGCTGACGGAGAACTACAGGACAAGCATAATGGTCCTCCCCCTCGGCCTTTCTATTTCTAACTTCTTATACTTCCAGATGGCTCTATACACTACAGCAGATGCCTCATTCTGCAGAGAAATTCAGAAGGAAGGGCTGGGGAGGGGGCCCCCTCCAGCCTGCAAGGTGGGCCCTCTTGGGTAGGGAAGGCGCGGTCAGGAGGAAAGGCAGGAAGGGCTGAGCTGAAGTGTTGCTTAGCTGATTTTTCTGCTATGCAGAGCTAATGCCGACATTCGCTGTCAACTTCCCTGGTTCTCCGGGATCTTTTCTCCGCTGGAATTCCGAGGGGAGAACTCCGCTCAGGGGAGCCGTCAGGAGGGGCTCTAGCATGAGCCAGGGCCCCCTCCTGCCCACCGCGGCCTCTCTGAGGTTGATCTGCCAGCATCTTGTCCTGTGCCCCGGGACTGGCCCAGTGCCGTCTCTGTCCTTTGCCCACACCTGCCCTCTGCGTGAACTTCCCAGGCAAATAACGAGGCCGCCAGTGCACTTTCCTTCCCCAGCGAAGTGGGTCCCGGCTGCGCGCTGCTGCCCGACCCTCGTTCCGGCAGTGTGACTGTTTACATGGTTTGGCAATAGGTTTGCTTCTGATGGCTTCAGAGTGGCTGGTCTATTTTGTTTCCTTTGCTTCCCTTCCTCCCCCAAACCGTGACAGGAAAAACAAACCGAATCCGCCCTAGGAATTTGCCGGTTGCCTGTCCCCCACGTGATGTCAACTGTGGCCCTTTTGCGGGTATCATTTCTCTACCTTATGACCAAACGCCCGTCCTATAGAGTGTCTGATTGGATCCTCCGTTGCGTATTCTGATGGTGCCTGCTGGTTTGACGTGGAGCTATCCTGTGAAATAAAACAGCTTAACTTTTCTCAATCACGTTTCCGTGGTTTTTGCAAGGGCCATGCTGCCCGGTGTGGGAATAAAGGTCTCTAACCTTGGTTCTACTCTGTCTGGCTCTTTCCCCGTCAAGCACTCTGGGAACAGCCTTTAACTTTAGCAAGTTGAAGGTTCCAAGTTCCAAGGATTGCTTCAAGATAGAGCTAATTGTGAAACAGCCCCTGGGAAAAACAGGGCTGGCTGGACACGGCACAGAAAGACCAGGAAGAAACAGGAGCCGTCTTTGGCAGAGGGTCTTTAAAAGGGGTTAAGACAACTTGCTGAAGGACAAATTTGATTTCTTTGGTCAAGATAAATGCAGTTTTAGCAATTGTTGTATGAGCACATGTGACACAGTCTCTGGACCTTTTCCTTTTACAGATCTGTGTGGGTGTGTGTGCACTGTTAGCACTGTTAATCATGGGGTTCCTACCACAGGGATTAGATGAAGCCTTCCCAAGCACTTTTTCTCAAAACAACCATTGCAAGTAAATGTCATGATCCCTTCCATCCTGCAGACACGTCTCTGAGAGATGCTTGCTTAACGTCAGTCTAGGAAGTGTAAGAGCTGGGGTTTGGACCACATGTCTGCCACAGCCGTGCTCTTTTTTTAAGCCTTTAATGTTCCCTCTAACCAAATGTTAGCTCCGATCTCATCTTGCTACTGCTTGCTGTGGTGCAGGAAGCCTGCAGGGCCCAAAGCGCCCTCTGGTGGATCTGTATGTAACAGCCTCTTTGCCAAGGAGAACAAGCATTTTCCAGCCCCCAGAGACTCTCATTCCCACCCAAATTAGTCACCACTTCGTCCATGGTGGCCTCTTGCTACATCCAGATGCCTTAGCTATGGAACCTTTTAGGAGCTACATTTTATACACACTCCACAGTTTGTTTGCTTCTTATAGCAATGGTGCTTACCCTAGACACTCGCCCGATCAGCAGGCTTTCATTCATTCGACAGACACCTTTTCCTGTGCTTTAGCCCCAAGGTGGCTGCTGGGGACCCAGTGTCTCCCCTCCAGCTGTCAAACGGCTCACAGAGTAATTGCACAAAACAATCGCCCAAATCAATTCTGACTCAATGGCCAACAGAACAGCATCTTTAACCAGAGGCACAAAGACAAGTTTTAGCAACAACCAAGTACAAACCATGGCTGGATTGTCTACTTCCTCATCCCACCTGTTCAAGGTATTTGAATTTGCAAATGAAAATGCTCCAAAACACAAGCATCCCTAAGCAGGAGAGAATATATTGCTTTTCACATCTGGAAACCCCAGGCTAAAATTGTCTTTGAGCTTGGAATGAGATAAGGATGTGAGGAGTGTTGTCTTGAACTACCTCTCATCTGTCAAGTTGGCTCATACAGCTGCCTCCAGTTGTGGCTACCTGATAGCAATAGATGCTACTATTGTCTGTACCTCCTTTGCCTCAAGAGAAGAAACGCCTTGGATCTGATTCTCCTCCGTCAGAAGCAAGTCACACAGGCCTATCCCTACAGTCACATTCTGCATGCAAAGCACTTCACATAACCTTCCTCCTTGCATCCTTACAAAGTGCCTGTGGAGGTAGAGTCCTACCTGCTATAATCCTACTTTCCAATGGCGCAATGCAAATCCATAATTCCATAGTGCTAGTTCTGCTTCCCTGCCAGTTATATGACAGAACTTAGGATCGTCCTCTGACTTAGCTTTTATAGACTAGCTAGGATTCTGTGATCCTCTAGGACCAGTTTGCTCGGAGGTCTGGTTGCCCTGACAAACCCTTGGGGATTAAGTCTGTCCCAACTTCTTCGAGGGACCTGTGATTTCTGTCATTCATGGACTTCATTTAAACCCCAAGACTGAGAATAGTAATTACCAATTCCTTGTGTTTGTGTCCTGTTGGTCTTTATGACTGAAAGAACATTTTCAATCTTCCCTCTCCACAGAATACCTGGGTTTATGCTAGAGGGAGAGAAAAGCCTCTGGCTGGGTTGGTGGGTAAAGGCAATTGCTGCCAAGTCTGATGACCTGAGTTTGAACCCTAGAATTCACATGGGCGAAGGAGAGAAATGATTCCCCTAAGTTGTCCTCTGACTTCCATATTTCATAGTATAGGTACATACACCCATGTAGACACACGATTAAATAAATGGAAAAAACTAAATAGAAAGATAGATGATCGTGGGCTTTCCTGGCTTTCCTACTTCTCCCACTCCCACCCCAGCCTGGTGTTCCTACCCTGGTGTTCTAAACTGCAGGAGGTTGACACTCTTCCATTGTGTGTATACAACATGCAAGGCCTCTGGGGTCACATAGACAGGAGTATGGATCCCAGCTCTGACTTGAAGCATCACTTGGCAAGAGACAAAAATCTCTCTGAAGCTCCCTTGGCTCAGAAGCATGAGGCTAATAGGAAGCTCCGTCTCACTGGGCCCTTTGGAAAGCATAAGCCATAACACGTCCAGCTGCTGCATTAGGCACTGGTGCTCAGAGGAACCAAAATGCAGGTTGCCGAGTGTTCAATGAGTGGTGAGATCAATAGAGTTTAAGGCAAAAGATTGTGTTCAAATTCTTCCGCTCACTGACTATCACTTGTAGTAAAGCACGTTCTCAGGCTGGGCCTCAGTCTAAGAGGAGCGGCTGGGGAAGCTGATCCGCTTCTTGCTCCGAGAGCTTGCTTGGTGCGTGGACAAAAGCTGCAGAACCACAGAAAGGATGTCAATCATCTCTACCCCGCCACATGCTTTGTGAAGGAATGACCCGATGCAACTTGGCTTTGGTGGCCAAGTGCATCGGACACTAGTGCTTTATATTAGAGACTTCCAGAGAGGATGAGGGTATCTAGAGAGACAAAAAGCCCCTCCTAGGAATACAAACCAATGGTGGTCCCCTATCCCGAAACAGGAAGGTCTGAAAGTGACCTTGAGCCCTGGCGGTTGCTCACAGCTGTGGAAACCTGCGTGGAGTGACCATAGGAAGAGCGTGCGCAGGGAGCGCAGGAAGAGGAGACCAAGGATAGTAGTAGCAGAGGTTTGTTTGAGAACACGGATTCCAAGGGGTGCTCCGGGGATCATGCTAAGCCTTGGACCTTAAGCTCCCAGAGAGCCCAATGACATCACAAAACAAGAAATACCAGAGATGTGGGAGGACAGATAAGGCGTTCTGCTCTAAACTGAGAGGTTGAGACTGGGAAACTCGAGTTGGAAACAAAGACCCCAATAAAGTCTCCATGGAAAGGGGTGAGGGTAGGGTTGGAAAGATGAATAAGCAGGTCAAAGTTGACAGGCCAGAAAGGGAAGGCTCACTGGGTAAAAGTGCTCACTGTCAAGTATAAAGACCTGAGTTCCAATCCCCAGGACCTACTTCAAAGCAGGATGCATTTACAGTGTCTTATTCCAATGTTCCTACAGGAGGTGGAAGGTCAGAGACAAGAGAATCCTCAGAAGGGGTCAGGCCAGCTGACCTGGAGTACACATCAAAAAACAAACAAGCAAACAAACAAACAACAACAACAAACAACAATAGAAGATTCTGCCTCAAACAGGATCAAAAGCAAGAAATGACTCCCCAGAGGTGTTCTCTGAACCCTACACTTGTACGGTGGCATACACGTGGCTACATTCACACACCCCAAACAGTTAAATGAGAAGATGGCGGGCTGGGGAGAGAGCTCAGGTGGTAAGGTGCCTGCTTGCAAAACTGGCCACCTGTTTGATCCCGTAAAGCCCATGTGGTAGAAGGAAAGAACAGACCTCTGAAAGTTGTTCTTTCTCCTTTCTTTTAAATAAATAAGTCATGTTTAAGACAAGACAAACAATAAATGGCTTGTGCATGAGTGGGATGATTGATTACCTGCCTCTTCCCCTAAGCGTGAGCGTATGTCCTGTCTAACGTGATACTCTGCTGCCCTCATGTGGTTATTTATGAGATGGCAAACAGGGAAAAGTTCCTTGCATCGTGAAGAAAAATTTCAAAAACACAAAGCAATACAGGGAATAGTATAGTTAACTCATTATATCGATCACATATATCTTAAAACTACATCTTACTTTTTGATGTCTGAGTTTCAAATAAGTTGCTGATATGTTCCGTCCTGAAATCCATGTACTCGAGTCTCTAAAAATATTATTTCTTGTATAACGACAATCCTCTTATCACAGAGTAAAGCAAGTAATCATTTCATGATATGATAATTATTCCATATTCAAATTTCCTTGTTTCAAAATTTTTTAAAGTGAGTTTATTCATATCAGGAGTCAAACAAGTACCACAATTCTTTGATCTCTTTCTAGAACCTAGCCACTTCTAGAACTCTGGCTTATGTAGTTATCTATCTGACTGCTTCCACAAACTGCTAATCCATCTCTCTGGTGAGTTTTTGTTCTTTTTCTGGAGTTGCATTTGGTGACAGTGAACTTCTAAAGAGAACTATTGCTCCTGCTGCTGTGGGCAGCTGCTTCCTCGGGTCACATGGTCTCTGGGGCACCTTCTAGCATTTAACACAAAATGACCTAGCTATTGGGCATGGTGAAGCCGGCATGTGTTCCCCACAAGCTAAAGCAGGACTTTCAGGCCAAGATAAGCTATAGCATGAGACTCTGTCTCAAAAAGCAATGTACACCAGATTATGACACTACCCAACTCAAATTCCCCATGAGCTCCCCTCCCTCAGCTCAGAGCTATGTTGTGATCATTACAGCTGATGCCTGCACAGGGCTTATCGCGAGCAAAGACTGTTGAAGACATTCAAATAACCCATTTGGTTCTTAAAACTCCCTCTAAAACAAACATAATCATCACCTCCATTTTGCAGATGAGAAAACTTGCCCAAGTTAGTATGCACTAAAGCCAGACATTTTACCAAGACTGAAACTTCCCCAGGCTGGGTCTTTACATGACCACCTGTATCTTTTTCATTGGGTCTCCACACATCGCCTTGTATAAGAGACTTCCCACTTCGCCCAATTTATGGTGTCATCTACTCTATCAGATCATTCGTTTTCATGTCATGTGTTGCTTTATGAAGTTCACAGTCATTCCTACTTACATTCTCCCTGTTACTGTCCTGGTTCTATTCTCCCCTGCCCACCAGGATGTCAACTCCTTAAGAACAGAAACTATGGGGCTGGATAGGTGGCTCAGGGGTTAAGCCTCTGCCTTGCAGGCAGAAGGTCCTGAATTCGGATCCTAGACCCCACATATAGATGCCAGGAGGAAGCGGGGGCGACCTGCGTTTCTGGTCCCTGTAGGGCGGAGCCTGTGAATCCTGGGGCAGAGTAAACAAGGAGGAGGTAGAGGCGATCCATGGTGGTTCCTGAATTCGTCCGTGGTTCTACATACACATACATGCACACACATACATACTCACATGCACACACACATATATGCACAATTGAATAAATAATAAATAAAAAAATAAAAAAAGAATGCAAATCCTTTAATAAAAAAAAAGAACAGAAACTATGTTTGATGGGACCACGTCTGATTGGTTCACCTCTGAATGAATGGAAGGCTGGTGCTATGGTCTCTACAGCCTGTGACCTCAGCACTGGGGAAGTAAAGACAGAGAGCTAAGGCTACAAAGCAAGACCTTGTTTTAACAGCCAAAGGCTGGGGATGTGGCTCAGAGGCAGAGTGCTTGCCCAGCATGCTCAAGACCCTGGGCTCTATCCCTAGAACTGCAAATAAAAAAACAACAACAAAGGTCTAAGATAAAACAAAAATAAGCCTAACCAGGAACAAAAATGGGAGAAAGGAAGGAGAGAGAAAAGAAAGGAGGAGGAAAGAAGGGGGCAAGGCTCTGAGCACGTCAATAGAATGAAGAAGTATGTCTTAGAGGACAGAGAATGGAGGATAATGAGAAAAAACAAGATCTAAAGAGGCCCTTGGCAGGAGTTCAGGGGCTGAGTATTTCCAGGGTGAGATGAGGCCAGGCTCAGCTAGGAAAACATGGTTCTGATTGAGTTTGTCAGATTTGTCAAATAAAAATGCAGGGTGCCCAGTTTTAAAATTTTTATTTCAGATGAACAAATATTTTTATTTTAATATGAGTCTGTTGTGTGTGATATTATACTTAAATTTATTTGTTCATAGTGACTTGGTACCCTTCTTGGTACCCCCTTCTTTCCTTTCTTCCTTCCCTCCTTCCCTCTTTCCTTCCTCCTTCCCTCTTCCCTTCCTCCCTCCCTGCCTCCCTCCTTCCTTCCATCCTTCCTTCCCTCCCTCCTTCCTTCCTCCCTTCCTTCCTTCCTTCCTTCCTTCCTTCCTTCCTTCCTTCCTTCCTTCCTTCCTTCCTTCCTTCCTTCCTTCCTTCCTTCCTTCCTTCTTTCCACCAACTATTCTACCCTGGTCCTCACTTGGTGCTAAGTGTCCTGGGAGATTCTGCTGACACTAGTCTGCTTTTAAAATACAGAACATTTTGTTTTTGCTACTGAATGAGAAAGCACAATCTCTTTATTGATCTGAAACAAGGAGATAGTCTTAGGAGACAGACTGAAGCTTGTTGAAGAATGGCTGCAGTGACTGACTGGGTGGGGATGGGGTCGGGGAATGAGGAGGGGGAGAATGAGGAGGGTCGCTTCATTTACAGTGACCTTCTAGAACCTGCTTTGTACCCAGGACTTTTCCTTCATGGGTTCAGGGGCGGGTTGGAGCGGTGTCTCTGCTCCCTGGGCAGTGCAGAACAGAAAGAGAAGCTCATGGAAGAAAAGATTCACAGACTTGTGAGTTTATTTGGCGATTCCTCCATTCATGGAACCTCACCCAGCAACTGGGAAGGCAAGAACTTGAATGGTCTGGGCGTGGCTTGGAGGCTAGGGATAGAGAGGAATTTGTCTTCGTGGCTGAATGAGGAGAATGTCTCCCCCCTCCCTCCGCCTTCTTTCTTCTTCCTTTCCTAGTCTTACTGTTTTCTTTTCCCAGCTATTTGTCACTTTAAACTTATGACCACGAAAGAATCGTTGCTAGCACTACACTACCTACCCAGCTGCCGCAGGATCCAGAACCGTATTCTACTGTGCTCAGAGGTGATTTGCATATTCTTCTCTGATTGATACTGATTCGCCCAGGCACCTACTCTCCACTCGGTTTCCATTTGTTCACCCGGTTGATTGAGCATTTTAGGATGCTTGGACTTGGCTCTGCCCGATGTGACCTTGTCTACTCAGTGTAGTGTGTCTCCCTGTGTTGAAATTAAAACAACAGCAACAACAAAACACACACACACACACACACACACACACACACACACACACACACACACACACTGAACCAAATGCCAAAGACAAAATGGAATAACCTTGAATGGATTCTTTCACCATTCTGAGACTCACGTCTGTAAGTGGGTATAATCCTGTTGATTAGATTCTAACATGAACGGTCGGATGCGAACTGATGTTCTCAGAATAAAAGAAATAAAAAGAAGAAAGAAAAAAGTATACCTATCTTAAAGACAAAAAAAGAACATAACTTTGAGGTTAGGGAGAGTTAAGATGTTGTACAACAAAACCAAATTACCTGTGGTTCTTTTCTTTTTTTTTTCCGAGCTCTATTTTTAATTTGTGTGTGTGTGTGTGTGTATCAGAGGGCACTGTGTGTCTTTGTGGAGGAACAAGGGTGACTTTGGGAAACACCCTAGATTGCTTCTACCTCCATTTTGTTTCACTCTAGGTTTTCCCAGGCTCTGCCCACCAAGGCTGGAAATGCAGGCTGTCACCTTTTCCACCTGGGATTTTACATGGGACATGGAATTTGAACTTGGGACCTTCAGCTTGCAAGCCATCTCTCCAGCCCCTACCTTTGATTATTTTCAACCCCTTTGGAAGCTATTCATTGTCCACCCGTATCACGTAGTACCCTTGTGACTATCAAAACCTTTTTGGCAAGCTGCTAGTTTTTACCAGTCCAAAAGGTTCAAAATGTCAACAGATAGCATCTAAAACCTATGACAGAATCCCCACCCCCAGTTTGCCATTCAGAAAACACTTTGGTTGTTTATGACTTCTTTGATCTGTAACTAATCTTATGTAATCACTTCCACTATGTAACATGGAATTTGTATCAATCTGAATTTGTCTGAGTTCTTGGGTCATCATCACTCATATTTGGGCCGAGAATAAACTGCACACTATTTTTTGAGGTAAGAATGACTTTTATGTTGATACTGTGGTAATTAATATAGGTGTTAAGCCAAACTGCTTGAGCCCACATGTCACTTAAGCTTATCTGTAGCATGCTCTGGGCTGGTTTCTATTTGCTCTGAATAATAAGTAGACTGAATTTAGTGCACAGGTACACAGACACTTAGACGATGGCTATATTTACCACTATGCCACCAGTGTGTGTGTGGGGGAGGAGGCTATACAGACTCAGAGTAGTGCATTGCACATGAGTGGCTAATACATGCTAACCATTACTGAAATAGACAAAAATCTATTGTTCAACTACTGTTAATATTACTGTATTCATATTTGGGTATAAACTGGGAAAATTAATTAGGTTTTACACTTGTTCGGGTGCCAGAGGTCCCATGATGATTGCTAAAAGGAACGAAGCCCTAACCTGTTAGCCCTCAGTCTTCGTATTTGTAGAGGGGCATGAGCAACCTCGCCTCTGCCTGCTTCCCAAGAGAGCGCATGTGCTGGGTGCACTGTAAGATTTCAAAAGATGCAGGAGGAATGAATGAATGATGAATGAATGTGTGGGTCACACAGGCATCAGGGACATGGCAAACTACAGGGCTCTGTCCTGGGCACATCTGGGCTCACTTACTGTCTGTGAGACCTGATACAGTGGAGGCCCATGAAAGGCAGAAATTGATGCCAGTCAACCACACAGATTGGCTGTGTGCTGGCCAGCATTTCATATCCAGATAATTGGAACTATCATATTGTTGGTGAGAGTACCGATGTGTTGATACAGCACTTCAGATGAGCATAGCTGTCACATGTTTTCAAAGGGTATACTTATTGACCTAGTAGTTCTATTGACAGACGATCATCCCCCAAATATCTTGGCTTATAGAGATGGCATGTTTTGTTGCAGATCTCTGACACAGGGAAAAGCTAAAAATAACCTAAATATTCCCTAAAATGTGTGGAAAACTACATCATGGACTTTGTAGGCATTAAAAAAAATAAGGAAGGAAAACTTTATGTGTGACAGGTATGGGAACCCACTGCAGTGAGGTCTTATGCGTGGGCACAGGTGTGGTGGGCTTAGCTTTAAGTACAGTATGGGCAAGGGGAACTCTTTGGCCTATTGAATAGGTCAAGGAGTACAATAGGGGCAGGCAGACCTAAGAAAATAACTGAAAGGAAACATCAAGAGGAAGATGAGATTCTGGCTAGACTGCCCTAATTCTTGCTGAGGACAAGATGAGGTGATTACATATTATCTGAGAGATGGCAGAGGATGAGGAACCTATCAGACATTCAGGGTGACCAGATACCAAAAAGTCAGTTTTTTTGTTCAGTAAGGCTCTTTACTAAAACTGGACTTTATAAAGAAGTACATGGATTGGCTTTGGAGGCAGTTCAAGTTTGACCAAGCAAAGACTGTCTGTCAGTCTGCATGGGAAATATCTCATAGTTAGATGTCAATAATGCAGATAGACACAGACATCTAAATAAAATCAAGAATTCCAATTTATAAGCCTGCAGACCCTTTGTGGAGACTGGTCAATGCCATTTAACTCAAGGAAGAGAGTCATTTTCTTTACATTGACATTGATAAGCATTTGCCTCCCTGAGTTATGATATGTAGATGTGATTTTAGGTATGTTCCCCATTGCCTACTTAAATCAGGACAGACTATTATAATAGTCACGGAATGCAGCTGACGGAACAGGCCTGAGCTTAGAACTTGAAATACCTAGCAAGGTGTGAGGTTCTTTTCATTCCTGATTGTCTTTTCCTTAATGTTCAACTCTTTTGGGGAATTTATTATTATTAATTTTTCTTGAGACAGAGTTTCGGCATGCAGCGCAATCTGCCTTGAACTCCCAACTATCCTGCTGCTGTCTTCATCTCCTTGTCGAGTGCTGGGATTCCAGCCTTCCTCCTCCACACCTGGCTGGGCCCTGAGACTTTTCATCTCCCTTTCCCCTCCTTGGCAGAGCCTCAGAGGCCCGGCGCGCGGGGACTACAGTTCCCTGGGTGCCGCGCGCCTGCCGCGAGCGCGTCGCGGACTGCTGACGTAGCGCCGTAGCGCGGGGAATTTCGAGTGGTGGAGCTGCGCGGGAGGCCAGTGGCGGGCGGCCCCCCCTCCCCTCCCCCGGCGTCCTTAGACACGGCCATGGAGACCTTGACAGAGCCGCGCTGGCCTCCGGGGCTGGCCGCCATGAAGGTGAGTGTGGCGCGAAGGCCGGGACTCCACGGAAACCGCCGCGCCGAGCAGCCGGAAAGACCCGGCGCCGGTGCGAGCTGGCGGCGTCCCGCCCCCGCCCTCGCGCTCTCGGCGCCGCCTTGCTCCTTGCGGGCCGCGGGGTTCGCGGGCCTGTCCTCGCCGAGGAGGCCCGGGACGGGCTTCCGGGGCTGGAGATCCGGGCGGGCGGTCGGAGCGAGCCGGGTGTCTTGGGGCGCAGTCACGGTCGCTGTCCTTAGCGCCCCCAGACAGCCCGATGGCCGGTGCGCCCGGGAACCGGCTGCGCCCGGCGCCGTGCGGACTGCGCGTCCGCGCGAGGCTGCAGGTGACGCTGAGCGAGTGGCATTGTCGATCGCGCAGCACAGCGGGCGCCGCTCGCAGCGCTCGTCGTGTTTCCGGGGCGATCCGGCCGCCTAGTGATGCCGGCAGCGAACCCGCGGCCCGCGGTCCCCCGTGATGTCACCGCGCCCGCTGCAGGCTGCCGGGGCTCGCGTCTCTGAACGCGCTGGGACCCGCTCCCGGCGCCAGTCCTGCGGGTCCCCCGCTCCCCGCTCCCGGCGCCAGTCTCGCGGGTACCACGCTCCCCGCTCCCGGCGCCAGTCCTGGGGGTCTCCCGCTCCCGGCTCCCGGCGCCAGTCCCGCGGGTACCCCGCTTCCGGCGCCAGTATCGCGGGTTCCCCGCACCCCGCTCCCGGCGCCAGTCCTGCGTGTCACCCGCACCAGTCCTGTGTGTCACCCGCACCAGTCCTGCGTGTCACCCGCTCTCAGCAGTAGTCCTGCGTGTCACTGAGCTGTTTCACTAAGTGACATTCGTTGGATGTCCCGCCCCCCCTTTTCTCCAAACCAGGCATCACTATGTAACTTTGTTATCTTTACCTCCGGGAGGGTTTGACGGCTTTTAAAAACAATGTATCCTTATAACTTGAACATTTTCCTGTGGCATCCATTACCTTTGAAAACATCTTTTTAAGGTCCACATAGTACTTCTTCATAGGGATTATTAATATTTTTTCTTTTTTAAGACAGTATTTATATGTAGTCTAGACTGGCTGGGAACTTGCTGCAGAGCACAAGCTGGCTGGATCTCCTGATCCTCCTGCTGTTCCTGCCTCTCAAATGCTAGAATTGCAAGTGTGTACCACTACCTGTGTATTTTTTTTTAAGTTCAGTAACAGATTTACAGTTCAAAAATACATAAAATGGAAAACTTAATCCCTACCACCATGTCTTTCATTTTCCAGTTCTCTGATTCCTAGTAAACATGATTTATTACTTTGTTGTATATCTTTTCAGAATTTAATATATATGATAAAATAGAATGTGTTCTATATTCTAACTCCTCCCCTTGTGTGTGTGTGTGTGTGTGACCTCATGTGCATTGGTAGTGTCAGAAACTGGGTCCACATGTATGGTAGACAAGGTACATGTATGGTAGACAAGGTCTCTGTCCTTGAGTTACCTTGTCAGTTCCTCACACTTCTCTAAAGAAAAGTTGCCCATCACATGTACTATCTGTACCTTTCTTAAGCAGTTTAAAAGATTTTTAAGTTGTAAGAATAAGTCCTGTCCTGTTTCACTTGTGTTTCAAGTCGATACACATGAGTCTGACTTTTTTTATAAGTTTTTTTATTATTTATTCAATTGTGCATGTGTGTGCATGTGTGTGCGTGTGTGTAGAATCACGGATGAATTCAGGAACCATCATGGCCCTCTTCTACCTTCTCCCTGTTTACTTTGCCCTGGGATTCACAGGCTCCGCCCTACCAGGACCAGAAATGCAGGCCACCCCTGCTTCCATGTGGCTGCTTCAATACGTGGGGAGTAGGATCTGAACTCAGGACCTTCCGCCTGCAAGGCAGGGGCTTAACCCCTGAGCCACCTCTCCAGGCCCGAGTCTGACTTTTTTAATCATTTACTTTTTCACCTCTGTTTGCTGTCACTGACCTGAGCTAGCTGTTTCCAGGACTTCGTTCTTTGGCTGTTCTGTGACATACTATGCAGACAGCTTTAGGCTGCCAGAAGGAAGACGGATATTTTTCTCTTGGCCTGACTCAGTTGCCCAGTATTAGATGCCTATCTTAGGTGTGTTTCTTCATTGTGAAAGAAAAGTCGTAATTAGATAGTGTATATCTGACCTTCTTATGCACTACTGAGATTACAGGTGTTAACATATCCTATTTTAATAGTTTTCAATTTGCTTCTTAAGCTATGTGGTGATTATCACTATTGACATCTTTTGCCCAGTGGTGACCATGGGCCAGAGGTCTGAAGAGGGCATTGGAATAAGAGCTGGAAGCACATAGAACGGGAATGTAGGAGCCTTTTTGTGAAGAGCTGACAGAATGGCTCAGGATTCTGAAGCACCAATGTTGTCCAAAGCATTTGGGAACCTTGAGATTTGAATATTGAGAGTTATAAGGGAGAGGTGTTGCTGTTTGCCTGGAGTTAGATATTATACATGTTAAGTTTACAAGCAAATATTACTGAATTATTTGGGGAGGAAAAGAGAAATCCTTCTGGGTCAAATGTTCTAGTAATCGATTGTCTCTGATAGGTACCTATGTGCTTTTTGCATTTCAGACAATAGATGACTTGCTGCGGTGTGGAATTTGCTTTGAGTATTTCAATATTGCCATGATAATTCCTCAGTGCTCACATAATTGTAAGTATATTTTATTTTTGTGAGTTAGTAAAAACAGGAAGTGGTTTTAATTTAAACTCTAGATTTTTACATATTTCTCTTACCTTTAGTTCCTCTGTGGTGCAGTGTTAAAGTCTGTTCTGTTACCTCTTCTTGGCTATGTAGTTGTTTGTTGAATTCTTTTGAATGTTAGACTTCATAATGTTGTGGGATAATAATGACAGATAAGGGATCAACCAAATTGTTTTTGGTGTGGAATTTCAAATTGTGAGCTTTAAAACAAGAGGAATGTAGATGCTTCTCCATCTGTAATGGGTTTATAGAAACCCATCGTAAACTAGAAGTGTTGTTAAGTTGATGGGCCAGTAAGATGGCTCAACTGATAAAAGGCCCTGTGTGCAAATCCGGCAACCTGTTTAGTCATGCTGGGAGCAGAGAACTGACTTCCAAAAACTGTTCTCTGACCTCAGGCAATGATTTGCATGTGCCCCTCTCTCAGACCAATCAATTTTCAGATTGATTTGTCTTCAAAATTAAAGATTAGTTAAGTTTTGCTTGAAAGGATTTTTCTTGGGAATTAGCTTTGGTGACAACTTCTGAAGACGGTATAATAAGAGGACACAGAGATAGCAATGTGGGTTTTGTAAAGACATCTAGACTTGGTTCTCGAATACCACTCACTAAAGTGGATGGGTTTGCAGTCACCCAACATGGCTCCAAATGTAAAAGTCTCTCGAGTAAATTCCACTTAAGATGGTGGTTCTGAGAATTACATATGCAGCATTCGGAGAGGGTTCAGTGTGTGAAATGCCTGCTGTGCAAGCATGAGGACCTGAGATTGGGCAGACACAGGAGATCTTGGGGGCTCACTGGCCAGTCAGTCTAGCTAAAAAAGCAGTGAGTTCAGGGTTCCTTGAGAGATCCTTTCTCAGAAAATAAGATAATTGAGAAGATACCTGGCATCAACCTCTGACTTCCATACAGGAATGCATGGGCAAGTCCACTTGCACATATACTCATGTGCATATACCATACTTTACTTAACTCTATATCCCCAAATATGGAACTTGGGTTTTGGGCCATTATGGGTCTTTAAAGATATTAGTTTCTTTCCAAATAGATTCATATTTAATAACGAAGATAAAGTTTTGGAATTGCTTCCAAATGTATTTTAACATCATTTTCACTTATTAATAGTAAAATAAATATATTAAAGTGCTCAAGTTCCAGTGACTTTTGACAGATATTGATGAATTTTACCAGGAGATAAAATTCCACCATTTCAGTTAATATGAAGTAGTTGTCAATGAATGAAAGATAGATCTGGAGACAGTTGTGGTGTGGTCTGCATTGATTAGAATTGATGGTTCAGAATCTTATCCTAGCTATTTGTTGCTACTTCTTAGATACTTAGGATTCTTAGTTTTAAATCTTAGGTTTAAGTTTTTGTTTGGCTCTATTATTTAGAAACAAGTAATGAATACTACATTTGCAACTGCTGAAGTCTGAGTAAGTTAGGAATGTTATTTCAGCTGACCCAGATTCATGTTTTCAAAGTACTTCGGAGGGCGATCTGGGTGTACACCAGTCCTTAAGACTCATTAAATGAAAAATGGTCTATTTAGTGGTCTGTGCTCAAAATGCCACTTTATATTTGTACAATTAAATTTTTTCTATTATCTTTGTATATGGGTGTGTGTGGGATATGAATGTGGGTGCACAAGTGCCATGGCATGTTGCAGAGGTTTAAGAGCAACTTCAGCGCTGGTCTTTGCCTTTCAGCTTGTTTAAAATAGGGTCTCTTGTTTGCCCCTGTGTGCGGTAGGCTAGCTGGCCTCAGAACTTCCGTGATTTTCCTGTCTTCACCTCTCATCTTGCCATATGAGTGCTGGGAGTCTAGATGTGCACTGTTATGTCTACTTGACGTGGGCTCCGGGAATCCGAATTCAAGCACGACAAGCACTTTATCCACTGAGACATATCCCTAGCCCTTTTATAATTTTTTTGATTTGAAAATGGAAGGTGCTTAAAATATTTACTCCTAGATTAAGTCATGAGTTTATAAGCACCTTTGTTCAAAGTTAGCTAGCACTCATCTTTTTCCTTTTGTGAATTTGATTAAAAAATTAATCAAAGCTTGTATAGGATCAATCAGCAATTTCATCTCATCTTTTAAAAAAGGTGAAGTATGGAATGTTTCATTCGTTAGTCTTTGCTCAATCAAGAACTAAACAAGGTTCTGTCAAGCAGGTAATCAATTTTTTTCTCTTCATTTGTATTCTCATGAAGTTACTCTGTGAACTAATAGGCATACAGATAGAAGGGTATAACGTTGTGAAGAGCTGTGTTTTGTCAATCTGGAGTTGGAGGGATGTTCTATTATCAGCTAAAAATGTTACTATTTTGTTGAGTGAGTATCACTTATTGTGATGCAATTTTTCTGATGGAAATCCAGTGTGGTTCAACTGAACTGCGCATACTGCTTGAGAAACTAAATTCAAGCTAGTACTCACTGTAGGTGGCTCTGCCAAGTATTATAGAATTGCCTCAAAGACTTCTTACTGTGTGTGTGTGTGACCAGAACGACACTGGTGACTGAGATTGTGAGTGGGGAGAAGAATTTTGTCTTATATGGGTCATGCCTCCAGACTCACTATGTCTGATTTAGGTGATTTTGGGATGAAACTTTGGACTTCAGACTTTAGAATTGCTCCAGATGTGATGAATGTGTTTTCAATGTGAGAAAGACATGAATTTTGGGGTAGCAAGTACTAGAATGCTATGGACCAAATCACGCCCACCCCTATTCATATATTGGAACTGTGACCCCAGTGTGCTAGTCTTCAGAGGCGAGATCTTTAGAAGATAATTTGATGTAGATGAGGTCAGAAGAGTGGGGTTCTCTTGATGGGAGTAGTAACTTTGTAAGAAGAGCCTCCCTTGAGAGTTTGTGGTCTCTCTGTCCTGCTCACAGAGTGAGCAGATTGTTTTCTGTAATCCAGGAAGAGAGCCCTCAACAGAAGCTGACCATACTGGCATCTTGATCTTGGACTTCTAGCTTGCCCAGTTGTGAGAAAATAAGCTTGTGTGTGTGTGTGTGTGTGTGTGTGTGAGAGAGAGAGAGAGAGAGAGAGAGAGAGAGAGAGAGAGAGAGAGAGAGAGAGAAGGGGGCACTGTGTGTACCTTTGGAGGCTCAAGAGCGACATCAGGAATCATTCTGGATTGATCAACCTCCTTTTTGCTTTGCTTTGGGGTTTCCAGGCTCCTCCTCCCAGGATGGGAAGTGCAGGCTGCTGTCATTTTCTCTTGGTGTCTTTATGTGGGAACTGGGATCTAAACTCAGGTCCTTCTGCTTATGAGGCAGAGGCTTAATCCCTGAGCTATCTTTCCAGCCTGAGAAAACAAGTTTTTGTTGTTTATTGTAATACTTGGCAGTCTGATGTGACTGATATAAGAATATATGATGTTGCAGTTCACCTGCATGGTTGCTGATAAATGACCATCAAATGGCTTAAGAGGGAACAAGGGGTTTATTTCCTCTTATGCTTCTTGGTTACAGTTCTCAGTCTAGCTTGACAGGAGAACTCATGCCAATACCAGGGCCAGGAACTGGCCACACCATCTCTATGTAATGGCTGAGAGAGGGCCGATCCTTACTTGTCAGATCAGCATGTCTGGCCAAGTGTACACAAGGATACCAACTTCCTCAATCAACTCTCTGAATTTAATCACCTGTTCAGAACCTAGTCCCACCCACCATGGGCTGGTCTATCCCATCAACTAGACAATCTCCTTTAGGTTCTTTCTGGGTTTAACTCAACTACCATTTCTCTACAAATGTGCCCAGAGTTCAAACCCTCAACCATCAAGTTGACACCTGATATATGGTGACTTCATTTTGCTTATTCGTAACCATGATTAGCTTGCATACATACAGAACCCTAAATGTCTATAACTGAATACTTGGTTGCTATTATTTTATACAATTAGGATAAGGGATAAAAACAAAAATTGCAGTTTTTATTTTAGTCTGACATTCTTCTTCCAGAGTTGTTCTGTTTTTGACCTAAAATGTTTTCCTTCTCTCTGCAAATCAACTTTTTGATTGTGTCTTGTAGGCAGGTTTACTGGGAACTAATTCCCTTAATCTTTATTTGTCTGAGAAAGTCTTCACTTCCTTTTCACTAGAGTTCTAAGCTAGTAGTGTTTCTTTGGACACTTTAAATATCTCATTGTGTTCTCTTCTTGCTTATGGAGTTTGTAAGGAAAAGTCTGTAGGTAAGGTGTTCTGTCTCTGTCTCGTCCCCTGCCTTTCTTCCAGAATCTTTTTTTTATTTTTGACTTTCTGTAATTTAAATATGATTCATGGATTTAATTGTCAATTTGATTGGGCCGAGAAGTACTTATACCTTAGTAAAGTAAACCTCTGGGCACTTCCATAGAGGAATAAGGTGGGAAATGCCATCCTGAATGTGGATGGCATTATCTCATGGGGGTAGAGAGGGTGGTAGGCATATGTAGTAGTAAAAAGAAGAAGGGAAAACACCACTCAGTTCAGGCGCACTGGGTCTCTGCTCCTTGGCCACCAGATTTGAGAGGCCCTATCTTGCCACAGTGGGCTAAGACCTCTGGAGCGGTGCATAAAATAAATCTCTTGATTTCTGTCAGATACTTTGTCATAGCGATGCAGGATACCTAACAGAGTGGTTTAATTTTTTTTTTTTTCATTTATCCTGCTGTTTATTCTGGCCACCTAGAGAAGTGGTTAAATACTCAATATTAATTTGGAGAAATTTTCAGTCATTACTGCTGCCAATTTTTTTTTCCTTTCCATCTTTTCTTTATCATTATGTGTATGTTGCAGTTATTGTATGTTCTGTTCCTTCTTTTCTCATTCTGTGGTGTTGGGATTAAACCCAGGGTCTCATGCATGTTAGGTATGTGTTCTGCTACTCAGCTCTATCCCAAATCATGTCCATTTCTTCTCTAGGTTTTTGGAGGTTTATATTGAGATACTTTTCTTAGGTGCATCCAGTCTACTTCAAACGCAGTCTTCATTTCTGTCAGGGTATTTCATTTTTAATCCCTTGGCTTTTAGAATGTTTGCCTCTCTAATGCTGTCCTTGTGTTCTCCTATTCCCAAGCTCCTGAGCATATTGGTAATAACCTTAGATATTCTATTCCAATATTTCCAGCACTCCTTTGCTGTCTGTCTCTGGTTCTGAAGTTTGCTCGGTTTCTTCCAACTGTGATTTGCTTTTTTAGCTTGCCTTACAGATTTTCTTACTGGTGGAAAATGGCATACTAGGTAATAGTGGGCTTTGAATGATGAGTGACCAGTGTGTGTGTGTGTCTGGGGGGGGGTTCCACTCCTGTGATCATAGCCTCAGCCTCAGGTGAACCCAATCCTGAACCCAAACCCACAGGTGCTTCTGCCTTTTCCTTCTTGTGCTGGGACCAGATTCCCAGAAAGGACCCAAGGTGAGAATTTCCCTTCCACCAGGTCCTGTGGCTCTAGCCCCCAGCTTGTTAGGTTCTGCTGAGATGTTTGATTTCTCCCAAGGACAGGCTTTGCCATGTTACAATGCTCTGGCTGATCCCAGAGAGGCTGCTTTGACTTCCCTCTGGAGGAATCATGGAGAGTCATTCTAAGAACTTAGTTGGACTCCTGGAGCTAAAACCCACAAAAGCATGGTAGGGGTCCCCCGAGTTCTTTATGTTCAGTTACAGTTGAGGTCTTGCTATTTGCCTGGTTCCAGCACAGGGCTCTTGTGTGTTCTCCTCCTTAAATGGTGTTCTGTATCTCCCTGTCTGTTTTGTATTCTGGGCCCGTACTATGGCTAGTTTAGATCGGGGTCCTCTATGGCCTTGCTTTTCTGATGCATCGAGGACAGTTGCTAGCGTTGCAGGTTCATCTTCGTTTGGCAGAAGAATTGAGCATGTGGCCTGTCTTATAGATGGCACAATACATCCCTTTGCTTTTCCTCCTGGTGTGCAGAGCATCCAAGCCAACACAACCTGTTTATTTTTGAATCCCTGCACTTTCAAAGTCATGCTGCATCCACTTCAGCTAAATAGATTCCTTTTAACAGGCACCTTCACTGAGCTGGATTTGGGCTACAAGTGAAGCAGTTGCCAGCAAGATACCACTCCGTTAGCCCTGTCAGTTCTTCCTTTGGGAGCACATGTACATTGCCTCTCAGCTTATGGTCTTTCCTGCTTACTTGGCTCACTCGGAATTGCACAGTCATTACCTTACTAGTTTGTTAGCTCCTTGGGGAAAGAACTCCCAAAGTACTTGCTGAATGCAGAGTGATGGGTCACCTGTAGTTTGGGTGCAGAAATTCCTAATTTGATAACGGATATGTTTTATTTTTTAATGTTACTTGTATCTTATTTCCAAATTTATATTTTCAGTTGGCAGGCACTAGAGATGAGTGGTATGTTTGTCTAATTTCCCGCCCAGGTCTCACTGGTGTTTCCTATGCTTTGCAGATGAAGAAAGGAGAGAGCAGCTGTCCATGTGGTTTCTGGAGTCATGGTATTCTCAGCACTCTTGGGTTTTCCTTTCCTAAGAGTGAGAACGTACTAGAAACTTAAGATTATAATGCTATACCTTAGATGATGGAAATACCCCAGGCTATAGTCAAGATTTGTTTAAAATTAGATTCCCATTACTCACATGACTTAACATTGTGTTGTATTTTGTGTTTTTGCAGATTGTTCTCTTTGTATAAGAAAATTTTTATCCTATAAAACTCAGTGTCCAACTTGTTGTGTGGTGAGTTTCAATTTTCTTTTTAAAAAAAATTGGTTAGAACAAATATTTTTGTTTGGCAAATACACAAAAATCCATGGAAAGATAATATGCTTACTGATTAAACCATGTAAAAGACATTTTCTTCAGAAAGGATCTCTAAAATATATGTAAGGAGACCTGGATTTCATTCAATTTTTCATTAGGATTTCTGATGATCTTAATGTATTTTAGGAAGTAAAAACTAATTTTAAAATCAAGACGTAGCACTCTTTGATTCCTGTGAGCTCTATTTTTATGGTACCAAATTAGAAAAGGTAATTTTTCTCTTTTGGCAGAAACTGATGACGGAATTCTTCATTTGCTATGGGATGATGCATGCATGTAACAGAAGGAAGAGAGATTCATGATATCTGGGCTTAACAAAGCCTGACTGGTCTCTTACCTCCTTCCCATTTCAGACCTTCAGGAAAACATTAGCCAATTGTTAAAGTTCCTGAAACCTTTCACAGTCATGAAAGGTAGATTGAAAGGGAAATTGGAAGTCAGTCAGGAGACTCAAAGGAGAGGCAGTGAGAGCCAGGGAACAGGCAGACCAGTTGAAAGCTTGGTTAGTGCAGCCTCACTGGTAGGTGCACAGCAGCAGGAACTTGTCTGAACTTTTATTCCATGGTAGAAAAAGAGGAGCACTTTGGCTCCTAGGGTTAAGATCTTTGTCTCTGTACTGTACTCACGGCCTTGGTTAAGCTGGTCTCATCACTGAAGTATACTTTTTGCCGTCTATGCTAAAGTATCGGATTTGTCATTTTTCTCTTGTGTTCCTGAATTTATTTTTAGCACTCTTTAATGCTCTCTCAGTGTTACTACTGAGAAGAAAAATTCTCTTCTGCTCATGAGTGATTTTGAGAAAGCTGAGTGCTGGCATTTTGCAGGAAAATTCTTGCTCATATTAGGTTTTGTCTTCAGAGAGAGTAAATACTATATGATTTTAGCAGATGATTTTTAGAACTTTCACCAGACTTCCCGTTAACAGGTACTGATTCACTGTTTTAAAATTCCGTGTTGGTATAGATAAATTAACTTCATGTAGAGAGTTTCCTGGAAGCCTAGCAGGATGGAGAGCCTCAAGAGATGGGTCAGATGTTTTCAAAAACAAGATTAGGACAAGTTAATTATTGTTTTTGACCTTTTTCCATCTGCTGTTTTTCTTTTCTAGGCAGTTACAGAACCAGACCTGAGAAATAACCGCCTTCTAGATGAATTGGTAAAAAGCATGAATTTTGCACGGTATGATTATATTTTGTGACTAACTTCTAACCACTTGGCTTTTTCTGTGTGTCTCCTCTGTGCCCTTTTTCAGTTAGGGGATGCAGGGTTATAGTTCTACAGTAAAAGAAGGGAAGTGGCAGTACTCACGGTTCACATGTGTGCAGTAAAAGGATCTTCTGTATTTAATAGCAATTCTTCAGAAGCATTATGAAGAGTTGAAGTGCAGATTTGAGGACTTCTTTACTTTTGGGTGCTATGAAGATACTTCTAGTTCATCTTGTAGTTTCTGCCCCAGCTCTAGTATCAGCTGTTTCTCTGAGGAGCCCTGGTTGCTTTTGTTAAAGGCTAGGATCTGGTGCTGAGTGTGCTGTTAGCGCTGGGGTGTTGGTACTCCTAGGCGTTTTAGTAGACAGAGCTGGATAATACATGGTCTGTGCATTTGTATATACTAACCCATTTACGTACACACATTTGTAATTGGTCTGTTTGGTGTTAACCTATTAATCTTCAGTCTGACTTACTCAGCATGTATAACATGAGGTTCCATGCGATATGATTGCATGAGAAGTGATCAAACTCATCTTAATTGTCAAATGCATGAGTGTGTGAAAGTGAGTTTGATCACCCAGAGTGATATAGAAAGGCATGATTTACCAAAAAGATCTTGAATTATAATCAGTTCAGGTATCCATATACTTAAGTTACATGGCTTACTGGTTTTTTTTTTTTTTCTTTCCTCTGAGATTTCCAGGGCCAAAAGTTCAGGCCACCCTAGTTTCCACCTAGCATTTTTACATGGGACCTGAGTTTCGAATTCAAGACCTTCTGCTTGGGAGGCACAGTCTTAACCCTTGATGTATCTCTCTAGCCCTGATTTAACTGTTTGCTGAAATATTCTCAGTGGTACCTTACATTGCTTCTAAAAATGTAAACAAATTTCTAATGGAATTGTACATTTAGTCATAGATCTGCATCCTAAAAATGATCAACTTTGGTCCTCTTAACTCTTCTAATATGACATTCCAGTTATTGGCTGGTTAAATATTTCTTAAGTGAGGTCATGCAAAGATGGTATATTTTCCTAGATTAAGAAATTTGGAAATTCCGATTTTATTATTAAAATTACTGCTTTCTTACTGTAAAGTCCTTCATCAGTCTTCTATTTTCTTATGAATATATGCATGGGAATACATGCAGATGTGTATGTATGTGTATGCATGTGTCTGAATGTACGTGTGTGGTGCAGGTGCTTGTGGAGACCCAAAATGAATGTCAAGAAACATCCTTTAATGAATGAATGAATGAATGAACGAATGATTGAATTCATTCATTCCCAATCATACAAGCTTAATAGGTACCCTCCCCCCTTTTCCCCTTTCTTTCACCCCCTTCCTCCCTTATTCCCAGTGTCACCCCCTGTCCCCCCTCCCATCCCCTGGAGCATCCTTTAGTGTGAGTGTCAAACTTCCTTTGAACCCTCCACTCTAATGAGGTGTAAGGACTCAGTGGCATTGGGCTATTGCCCAGAGCCCTTTTTGGGCTCCCCTTCAGTATGGGAACATTATTATGACTGTTAATCCCTTGCTTCTAAGGATCCTATTGTCTGTGATCCACGCTAGACTTTGGGGGGGTCAGTGACATGTCAGTCATTGTGCAGGTCATGCAAAGTCCGATTATGGCTACTACTGCAGCCCTAATTTGTGTGGAGTGTCTTACGTATATTGTTGCTCCTCCCCATCTTTAGGCTCTTACAATCTTACTTCCCCCTCTTCCGCAAGTTTTCCTGAGCTTTAGGATGGGAAGAGATTTGGTTGGTCTGGTTCCAGGTGATTAATGTAGGGTCTCTGATGTTCTGAATTATGGTTTGTTGTTGTTTTCAGTTTTGCTGTTCCTGCACTGCCCTTTGCTCCATCCTGATTGGTATTGGAGGTCACTTTCTAACTCGAGATAAAAGGCTGTTTAAATACAAATACAAATGGAGTCTTACTGTAAGAGTAGATTCAAAGGTAGATGGATTCGGAGAAGAAACATCCTTGATTGCTCTTCCAACTTATTTTTTTGAGACATGGTCTCTAATCAAATCCAAAACTCAAAAATAGAACTAGTTGACTATCCAGCTTGCTGTGGGTATTCCCAGTCTCTGCCTTCTGAGACTGGAATTACAGGTGGGCCACCACATTCAACCAGGATTTTACATGAGATCTGGGGATCTATAGTTTGGTCCTTTGGTTTGTGTAGTGAGTGTTTTAACTGCTGAGTCAACGCTATTTGTTTTTTGAGGTAGGGGCTTGCTGTGTATATGGCTGACTTCAAATTTGTGGTGATCCTCTTGCCTCTGTCTCCAAAGTGGTAGGGTTACAAATGTGTACTACCACACCCTGCCTTGGTCAGTCAGTTTTAACCTATGTCTTTTTTCCTTTCAAATAGTGCTGGGGATTGAACCTAGCACTTCCTTTATGCCTCTACCAACTGAGCTATAGTCCTAGCCCTATCTGTTGGTTTTCAGATGAGCAGACTGATATTTTGTGATTCTCATGATTAAATTCGTATTTTGCTCATATTTTGTAAAGTCCTTCCTCGGCTAGCTTCTGAAGTCTTTGGGAGAATGGAGCTGTGGGGCTACTTTGACTTTGTCTGAGGCAGTAAGATTGTTGAGACTCTCTTCTTTTTCCTCAGAGGGTACTGAAGCACAGTAGTCTCCTGCCTGGGAAAAGAGGAGGGGATGTGTTCAGTGTGTCTGGTTCACAGACCTCTTCCAACTTCAGGGCAAGCCTGGCAGTGCCTATGCCTTCTCTCTGCCCCTCGTCCAAAGGGTACATCAGAGGGGGGCATTCTTATGGAGTCCCAATAGATTATGCTGTTTCCTTCTGTGTTCACTGTGTTTGAATTATCATTCTTAACTAGCTTCGTCCTTGAGATGAACTTTTCTTGGACATTCATCATGTGCAGAGGACTGTGATGCGTCATCTATAAAATTAGTAGAGATGAGATGAGATTCAAGCTAATCAATATCATTACTTGTTTGAGCTCTGGTTTAAGACTGATGAGGAGGGAAGTTTAATCTTATGACTAAAATGTAAGGTATTTGTATTGTTTGTTGATTTTATTTCTTGCCTTTCTCATCTGCCATTGCCATTTTATATGCCATTCTAATTTTTAAAAAATTGATATTCTAAATTGAATAATGAAAAGATATGGGAAATAATTTTGGAGGTTTTCAGATACAAAGATGACATGCATCTTTTACCTCCCCCCCTTTTTTTTGACCTTTGCTTTTTTTTTCAAAGAGTATGCTTTTTTCCCCCCCTTTGGCTCAGTTTTATTTAATGTTCTTAGGCGTAGGCAGATTTACAATCCCAGGATTCTGGAGGCTGAGACAGGAGAATCACATGTCTTAGGCCAGCTTGGGCTCCTTACAAAAAGAAATTCTTACGCATCTCTTGTGTTGAATAAAAAATTAGTTTGGATTTTTTTCTCTTTTTTTGTAAATAATGAAGCATTTCCTTGTTTTTGCATGGTGGCCAGTCTCGATCAATATCATTAGTTTTATAGATTGCTTCAGTTTATCTACTGTTAGGTAGGATTTTTTCCCCCATATATTCCAAGTTAAGAATTTAATAGACTTGGTGGTTATAGCCCTTACCTTGAAAGCAAAGGGACCTGAATTTACATTCCTGGATCCCATGTGAAAATGCCAGGCGAATATAGTGGCCCCCCTGTAATTCCAGCTCTGGAAGGCAGAGCCTGGGAATCTCCAGAGCAAGCTGGCTAGCTAGACTAGCCCTAATGGTGTGCTCTGGGTTTATGGGAGACCTAGGTTCATGACAGTAAGATGGAAGAGGGATGGAGGATGATTCCTTATGCCACCCTCGGGCCTGCACAGAAACATGTTGAAGTGCACTCATGTACATCCGTCCATTCATGTATTCCCACTCACATGCAGAAAAGCACACACAAGCATACCCCCATATACACACATATATGAAAGAAAAAAAATAATTTAAGCATTTTAGGCAACAGTTGTAGCAGATGATTCTGTCAGTATCTCACAGATAGAATGTGAGTTCTCTGTGGCTGTGGTTGTGGTATCATTTAAAGCACACTAGCTTTGAAGTTAGGAGCACTGGGCTCCAGGCCTAGTTCTCTAATTATATGATGTAACCATTCTGACTGACTTTTGCTTCCTTATCTGACAAAGTATTGTCGATGAGATTAGAAATGAAGATAACTCTTCATTTATATTAAAAGATATTTGAGGTAATACCTAGGAGAGGAGAATTTAGAACAAGATTTTGCCTGTATTTAATATCGTGTTGCCAGATGGTTCTATAAAGTCATTGACATGTTTCAATGAGAAGAAGTATCACAGGACTTAGTGCTCATTTAACTGAATTCATTACATGGCTTTAATGACTTTCCATGTACCCATCATGGTTTGAATGTGGATTGTCCCTCATAGGTTCATTTGTTTGCATTCTTAGCTGGTGTTAAGGTTCAGGAAGAGAATGGAACCTTTGAGAGGGGGAGCCTTACTGGAGGAAGGCACATCACAAGGGCCTTGAGGTTGGGTAGCCCCACCCAGCTTCTATTAGTGATCTGCTCTGGCAGCTTGTCTCTCAGCCTCCATAAAGGATGTGACTTGAGCTGCCTCCAGCTTCTGTTGCTCACCATGCCTTTCCCACCGTAATGGACTCTATCTCTCCTCTGCAACTGTAAGCCAAACAAATCTCCCTTTCTCCCCTTAAGTTGCTTGATTCTGAGTGTTGTCTTACAGCAGCAGAAAGAGTAAATGTGACAATACCTAAAGAACTACCTGTGTGTCATAAGCCTTGCCATAAAGGTTATTTGTACAGTTAAAGAATAGGCAAGATTTTTCTATCCTTTACTAACATTTATTTATTCATTGAGACCAAGAAACCCTGTAGAGGCAAATGACTGGATATTAAGTATGTGCACTGTAATTATTGTATGCTTTCTAATCAGATGCTTTCGAGCAAATCAGTAAAACTTTTTTGGGACTTCATTCATTTGTCTATGCAAATGAATGCATTGGGTTCTCTGTAACATTCTTTCCAGCTCTGGAAATCTGACATATTTGAGCGCCTGTGAGCGCTGGTAGGCTTTGCAGTACCAAGTTGCTTGGATATATCCATGGTGGTGATAGAAACTAAGGGGAAATTAGGAAATCCATTTCACTGCAAGCATCAGTTTAGAAATGTATATTTTCACCTGACTTACTGTAAGGTCCACAAGTTACAAAAGTCTCTTCGTTTTAAATGCCAGTTGCACATTCATGTCTTTCCAGTATGTATCTGCATCCAGATTTCTTCCCACAACTTCAGGCACATATCCAAAACTCACATCTCTCCTTGAACTTCCCAAGAGGAGTTGATGCTTAGCGAGTCCCAAAGGAGAATTCTACTTCCCTGTATTGTGTCCCCCATTCCAAAACCACTGCTGACACAGTCTCCTCTGAACAGCAGTACTGTTTTTTAGTTACTCTGTCTAAAAGCCTTGAATCTCTTCTGAACTCTCTCTTTTCTGCTGCCTAATCTGTTATCCATTAGTGAAGCATGTTTGCTCTATTTTTAGAATGCTTCCCAGGTCTGAGTGCTTTTTATCCACCCATCATCATCATTCAGAATCTAGTTCAAGCCAGTCATTCTGCTTGATGGTGATTGCTTACTAGTAGTCTCCCTGTATTGCTCTCCTGAAATTCTTCCTGCTAACAGCAACCAGACAGAAATCCAGGTTGTCTTAAAATCTGCTAGTGTTGTCTTTACCACTTAGCTTCTTCCGTCACTGTGATGTAACTTTCATGACTACAGACTTGGTTTGGAGTCCTATTATGTTTCTGTGGATGAGTACATGTTACTTGGATAAATTAGTGGATTTTAGTTTTAGCCCTGGGAATAGATGTATCATGGTATCAGTGCTATTGTCTGTCATGTTCTTTTTTGATATGCATTGAAGTAAGAGAGCCAATCAGATTCAACTTACCTGAATTGTAGAATAAAGGCAAAAAGTTATCTTTAAGACACTTAAAGGACTGTCCCTCTGTAGCATGATAGTCAGCATTCCATCACTGTAGTTTTGTCTGTTAGTTGAAGACTGAACTTTCCTGTCATAATGAGAAGAAAGCTTTTCTTAGAAGCTTCTTTGTACCAAATTCAGCTGCTTAAGTAGAGACTATTAATGATTACACTTCTCTACTTCTATTTCTGCTGCTTCTCCAAGACTGAGTCCTTAGGTGTTTCTGTTAACCTTCTGCCCACTACAGCTTCCCTTCCTTCAAATGGCAATCATTATATGAAGCAGGTCATCTAAATATAAGTAGGATTTTATAAGTTTCAATGAAGCTGTGAGGTGAGGCAGAAATAAAATTCTTATGTTCTCTTTCTCTCTCCCTCTCTCTCTCTCTCCCTCTCTGATTTTATGGACAGTGAAACAGCATGAGTATTAAGAGCATGAGTATTAAGAGAATGGTTCTACTGACCTTGGACTGATAGAGAAATGGAGAGCTAGTGAAATAATAGATCATTGTGGCAAACTCTTGGTCTTTTTCTGTACCTTCAATATATGTACTGTTTTTGTTTTGGCATGTATTTCTTTTATGCATGGTTGCACCTGTCGATTGCTGATCTGTAGGGTAGGCATTCATTCACTTATTGACATCTTTAAGGCTTGTTCCTAGATTGTTTAGAATTAGTTACACGCCACAGCAAAACAAGAGTCCTTGTTGCTCTATATTCTATTGGTATGCCTATCTATTTAGTTTTCACCATTCTGATTAGGATGTCAGGAGGGTCTTTAGATTATTTTCACTATTTCTTGATTTTTAAAAACATAAAATTTACTTATAATGGGCTACATACAGGAAATTGGGAATCTTCAGAGAGTGGAGTCTCTGAGATAGGGTCTCCTTAGCTCAGGCTGTCTTTAACATGCCGTGTAGCTGAGAATGACTGAGATCCTGACTCTATGTCCACCTCCCAGGGTTGGGGTTACAGGAGAGTGCCACCATGCTTGTTTTTTGTTGTTAGGTGGGTCTCATTATGTAGCACAGGCTGGCCTTGAACTTGTGATCATCCTGCCTCAGCCTCCTGATTGTTGAGATTACAGGCATATACCAGCGTGCCCCACAATTATTAATTTCTGATAAGTGCTTGGATCTGTGTTATTATCACAGTCAACAAATAGAATGTCTCTATTGCTTCAGAGTTCAGGTTTCTGTTACATGTTTTGCTTTTAAAACTTATTACCTGGAAGTATTCCTTAATTTTTAATTGTTGGCTACATTTTCCTGTATAAATATGTACAATGTATTGGGACAGCCTATCTGTGGAAGTGAAATGATATTCACTGAGGTTTCGATTTGTATTTCTTGATGAAACGTATCTCTTTCATGTGCTTATTGACTAATCTCATTTTTTCAAGTGTCTTTCAATTTTTTTTTGTTCAGTTTAAAAAATTGTTATTGATTTGGTTAGGAACTATTTAATGCATTTTAGGCAAAGATCCATATTACAATTTTTTTTTTACTTACTTTGTTGGCTGTGATAATTAATCTATTGTCAACTTGAATGAATTTAAACTCACCGTGGAGTGTCAGTGATGCTGTTTCCAGAAGGTTTAACTGAGGAGGCAGGATTGGCTCTGTGTGGGTGGCACACACATGGACTGGGGGTCCCAGACCAAATACAAAGGGCAAAGCAAGTGGGGCATCACCATGCATCTCCCTCTGTTTCTTGGGGTGGACGTGGTGTGGGACATGGGACAGACGCACAATATACTCCATCACCTGCTAGAGCCTGAGGGGTTTCCTTTCCCTGTAGAGATCTGAATTCAGGTAAAGCTGGGATTCCAGGAAGAAAAGAAAATCAGGGTGAGCTAATATGAAGTAGAGTTGGAGGCTTATTAGAAGATATTTTTATCATTAATACTAAGCACAGATGTTAATAAGAAGAGATTTACTAGGGACAGGATGAACATATTCAGGCATGGATTTGGGTTTCTTAAGGAAGAATTCTCAAGACTGCTGCCGTTCTAGAGTCTATGCTTCCATGTAGATTGCAGATTAATATATCATTTCTCCTCTCTAAAAATGACGTAAATGCTGTTTGCAATTGCACCACAAGGTAAATCACCATGAGGGAAAGTAGACATCCTGACATGGTTGAGCCTTTTAGTCTGTGGACATAGAATCATTGTCTATTTACTTGGGCTTGCCTTTATTTCTTTAAACAATATTTGGTATATTCAGGACATAGATTGTGCATATTTCCATTTAATTTAGTACTGCTTACTTAATATTTTGATAGTACTTTAAAATTTCATTTTCTGTTTGCTAATGTATAGGGACATTGGATTTTGTTTACTGACATAACATTACCTTAAAATTTACTCATTGATTCTAGTTTTCTAGTTTTTTACATATTCTTTAGTATTTTTGACTGTCCAATCATATCATCTGTAAACAATGTTTTCTTCTTCCCTCCCTCCCTCCCTCCCTTCCTTCCTTCCTTCCTTCCCTCCCTTCCTTC
This sequence comes from Typhlomys cinereus, assembly GCA_023101885.1. Taxonomy (NCBI): domain Eukaryota; kingdom Metazoa; phylum Chordata; class Mammalia; order Rodentia; family Platacanthomyidae; genus Typhlomys; species Typhlomys cinereus. The sequence goes on from JALPQD010000108.1 coordinate 2,967,996, forward strand.
TCTCCTTCCTCCCTCCCTGCCTTCCTTCCCTCTTTTCCTCCCTTCCCTTCCTCCCTTCCTTCCCTCCTTTCCTTCCTTTCCTTCCTCCCTTCCTTCCCTCCTTTCCTTCCTTTCCTTCCTCCCTTCCTTTCCTCCTTTCCTTCCTTCCTCCCTCCCTCCTCCTTCCTTCTTTCCCTTCCCTCCTTCCTCCCTCCCTCCCTTCCCTCCCTTATCTTCCTTTTTGCCTTACTATGGACCTTTTCTATACTTTAAAGAGTTGTGACCATAGTGAGCATCCTTATCTTGGTTCAGTTTAGGAACTAGATCTCATTAAGTATTTGACTAATGATTGGTGTGTGTGTGTGTGTATTTTCTTGTGTGCATGTGTGGTGGTGTGCATGTGTAGTCAGAAGACAATTATTGGAAGCTGATTTAGTATGATTTTTGTGTCTATATTTATTAGAATTTATTGGAATATGTTTCCTCTTCTATGATGTCCTTGTCTGGTTTTATCAAGGTTATGCTTCATTGTGTATTGGAAAGCATTTTCCCATTTGTATGTTGTAGCTGAGTTTATACAATATTCCCTCCCTCCCTCTCTCTCTCCCTTCCTTCCTGTTTTTGACAGGGTAGCTTCATACTCGTGGCCATTTTCTGCATTTGCCTCTGAATGTAGACTTGTGGACATGTTCCACTATACCTGACCTGAATTTGTGCAATGCTGTTGGTATTGAACATTAAATACTTAGAATTTACCAGTGAAGCTATCTGGGCCTGGAGTTTTCATTGTAGAAAGTTTTTACTTTATTTTTTCAATATTTTATTTATTTGAAGAGGGAAAGCGGGAAGGGGAGAGGAAGAGAGAAAGGGATACAGTGAAAGGGAAGAGAAGGAGACATGACACAGCACTTCTGGAAGTCAGTTTTCTATTTGTACCATTTTCTCTTCTATGCCCTTTTTCTATTTCACCTTCTGTTATTCTTCCTTTTCCTTTTTCAGTTTAATTTTCTGTTCATTTCCTAACCTTTTATGCTTAGAATATTGACTTTCAACTTACCTGTTTATCTATTAAAAATTTCCCTGTTGGAATATTTGGAAAACTCTCAGTGTGATCATTTAGTTCAGGTTACTTTCTAATTCATTGCTGATTGAGTAACTGGGCCCTTCAGAATTGTGGAGTTACTTTCTTAGCTTTTGAATTTCTAGTTATCTTTGCCTATGGAGTTTCATGTGGATCACATAGTGTAGACATCTATGGGCTGATATTTATTACATTTTCCTGATCAGTTTGCAAACTTCTCAGCTGTTGGTTTTTCTAATTTTCTTGTTTTCTGTGTTGTTTTTCTGTGACTCTAAATTCTATTTGTTTTCTATTGACTTGCATTCAGATTTACTCAGTATCTTAGAACCTTCCAATTTAAATATAGTAGTTTTCAATTGGAGAATGTTCATTGATTGTTTTTATAGATTTTTAATTCTTTCTCACAATGCACTATGTTTTTATCCATTTGTGTTTTGTTTTTCTTTAAGATATTTAGCATAGGTTTTTTTGAGATCTGTTAAATCCCCTCTGGATCACCTCTAGTCTACTGTCTGCTTCTATTGATTACTTTGTGCTTTGATCAGTGGCTGTTTTTTCTTGCCTTCTTTGCACATCTAGTAATATTTAAATGTGTGCTGAACATTGTTGATGAAATGTTGTAGAAGCTGTAAATTATCTTTCTTTGAAAGATGATTTGCTCTGACGAGCAGTTATATTACCAGCTCTTCATCTTTGTTCTATCAGGGCTTGGTATAGTGTGTTATTATGTTTAGTTTGTTAATTGTGCACACACATACACGTACAGTGTGGTTCCTTCTTTTACCTAAGGTCCATGATCTTCATGAGGGTCTCGCCATCTTGGCTGGGCTCAAACTCCATAACTTTCCACCACTGATCTTTGGCATCTTATTTCCCAGTATTTGCTTCCTACAGGGTCCCCCATGATCTTTCATGCTGGAGATGGTTGCAAATGCATGAGAACTTTTAGTTCATTTAGAAGGCGTTTCTTCTTATGACTCCCACACATTGAGCACTGTGCCCCAAGCCCTAACCACTTTTGACCAGAACTCTGTGCCCCCTAGCCAGTGAGATCATTTTTCCTTTTTGACTGTTAGATAATATCCAAATCCACACAAGTTAGGGCTGAAGCAATCATAATAGGACATTGCATGACCTGCGCAATGTCCAACACATTATTGACCCCACAAAGTCTAGCATGGACTAAAGGCACTAGGATCCTTGGAGACTAGGGACTGACAGTCACAGTAGTGTTCCTAAGCTTAAGGGGAACACAGGAAAGGGTTCTGGGAAATGCCCCTGGGTCCTTGCACCTCATTGGAGAGGAGGACCCAGAGGAGAGTTTGGCATCCACATTAAAGGATGCTCCAGGGATTGGAGGGGGGAGGCACTGGGGGGGAGAGGCACTGGGAGATGGGGAGGGATTAGGGAGGGGAGGGGGAAAGCAGAGGGGTCGGGGGGAGGTGGAGGGAGGGAGGGGACTGGTGTACCTGTTAAGTTTGTATGAGCGGAAATAATAATAATAAAATATATATATATATAAAATCCAAATCCCAGAAAATGTTTCCAGATTAAGATCTCAAGGGGATGTTGGATCAGTCATGTGTCTCTTCTCTCAGGTAGGGATCAAACTTGTGTAGTTATCACATGCCTGTGCCTATAGGTATTTTATCTTTTGTCTGGATTTTACTTAAAGATTATAAAGTTCAGTTTCACATCAGCTTTACTCAGCAACCAAAAATCCTTCCAGTTCCTTATATAGATTTAGTACCTATCTTTTAAGTCATATTTATTGCTTTGTGTGCTATTTCAGAAGAAATACTTTTGGTTTAGTTGTGATTACGGCATAAATTCTGTGTTCCTGAGAAATAAGTGTTGATTGGGAAAATCTCTTCTTTTAGTCAGTGTATTATCTAAGTCATTTAATATCTTACTTCTGTTGTTTGTGTGTGTGTTTAAGGAATCACCTGTTGCAGTTTGCTTTAGAGTCACCACCCATATCTCCTGTGTCTTCTACCTCGAAGAAAGTTGCTGTCAAAGTGCACACTCCTGGAGCCCTCAGGCATCCTGGCAAACAGGGGAGCAGGTTAATGGACAAGTTCTTGATCAGAGAAGCTGGTAATGGTACCTCAGAATTATCAATCAGAGAAAATGACAGTATATTCAGCCCTCAAAAAGAAGCAAGCACTTCTACTGAGACTAAAGAGACAGCTTTCGAAGGAAAGATGTGGTCTGCTTCCTCAGATGCTAATGGTTCTGAGACACCATCTACATCCTCGGTGAAACCAGGTACTAAAGGTAGGAGTTTTCATATGTGTGTTTTTGTACTGATGGGAATTCTATCCATGTGACGGAAGAATTAATAGGCAATATTTTTGAGGGAGAAAAAGTAGGAAAGAATAGAACATCTTTTACCTTATTGCAGTCTCAGACTTTGTATTCAGTGCTTAGAGGTATGTTTGTATCTCTCTCTCTCTCTCTCTCTCTCTCTCTCTCTCTCTCTCTCACACACACACACACACTTAGAGAGAATAGAAATCACCATGATTTCTGTGACAATGAAACTTTAATTAGGTTATATGTCCAGTATAGAAGTAACTTTATATTAGCTTGAAATCCCCTCTCCCTTCATCCAATTCCAGTCTTTGCTGTTTTTTTTTTTTTTTTTTTTTCCTGGCATTTAAAGCCTTTGGACGGCTAGTCCACACCTACCTTGTTTCCTTCCTCTCCCTGTTAGACTCTGTTCTGGCCAAGCTGTTACCCATTCTTCCTGTGGTGCACTCAGGGACTAACAGACTGTAAGTGACAGGCCGAGTCTGGTGTGCTACCTATGTTGGTAAATAGAGGTTTCCCAAATAACAGCCACCCATATCTGTTCATATACTGTTTCTAATACTTTCCTGCTGCAGTGGGACAGTGGCCTGGTGGTGACAGAGCCCAGCATCATGGTGTGAATGGTGACCCGGAAAGCACATATACTGTGTGACCCCCTCTTTGGTAAAGGTGGTTGTTTTTAATAAATTCACAGACCCCACAGCTCAGTGACATAGTATTTATTAAACTTAAAAAGTCAGCCAGTTTATTAGTACTTGTTATTTATAGTTCTTACATTTGTTTCCTGCTATGTCTCAATCTTGATCGGTCTTCCCACCAATTGACAATTTTTACTGTTGTGTTTTTAGTGTGATAATTAACCTTTTTTTAAAAAACCTCTGATAACTTTTTTTAACCACATAAAATCTAGGGTAAACAATAACATAGATAGAATTTTTCATGCTGTTAAAAGGCACATCACTGTGCCTCAACCCTCCCACCTCCTATTGCTTACTGCTTTTTATCTGTGGAGGGATCTGAACCCTGAGTGGAGCCACAGTCTGCAGCTCCAGGACAAAGCTATATAAGATATACCTGGCCTGTGAGCAGGTGTCACTGGACCAAAACAATCCAGCCAAATCTTGATTTTTGCCAGTAGTTGTAATTTTATTAGAATTACTATGATTGCTTCTATATTACACAAGGGTGGCTTCTAAGGCTTGGGAAAACTTAGACCAGTTTTATGATTTAGTGATACTGTAGTAGAAAAGATTTATTCAAAACATTTTCTAATTGACTACTTCCCAAATTTCTTTTGGTTTCTAGGATTCTGATTATGTGACACCCCCCTCCCATTTAGCTATTGCCTGGGTCATTCTTTCTATCTTCTGCTTTTCTGAATGTATGTTAAGTTGGGATTCTGTTTATAGTAATTGTTGAAAGAAGCCAGTTTATGTTCTTTTTGCCTTTTCTATAGTTAATAAAGTCTCTTTCGTTTTAAAAACTGCAGTGGCTTGTCCTGTTTGCGGAGTTAACATTCCAGAAAATCACATTAATAAGCATTTAGACAACTGTTTATGTCGTGAAGAGAAGAAGGAAAGCCTCAGAAGGTGAGAAAGTTGAGGTGCTGCTGTACCTTGTAAACCTGATGAAAAACACCAAGTTCCTTTTCTGTCATTGTCACTTGAGCTTTTCCTTGATTCCTGTGTCCACCTCCCACTCCTTACCTCTCACCCTTTCCTTGACTCATGCTTTGGCAAATATTAAGTCTACTTAATGTTCATGGTATCTACTGTATTTTGACTTACAGAAATTAGTGATTATAATTTAATTCTTTTTAGATTGCTTCTTCCTTAGAATTTTAGAACTACTGTGAAAAGGCTTTGGCTTTAAGAAAGCAAGGTTAACTTGAATTCTAGAATGTATAATAAAATACTTATTTGGTTCTTAGAATGTTTTAATATTTTAAATGTTAATTTAAATAAAATTTGCTGCAAGAAAAAGGGCTTACTAAAACCATCCTTTAAATTAAGCTTTTTCAAAATGTTTTTCTTTACAAAATTAACTTATTTATTTTGTTTGTGTGTGCGCATGTGCATATGGAGGTCAAAGGACAACTTACGGGAGTAACTTCTCCCCTTCTACCACGTGGGCTCCAGGGATTGAACTTGGGTTGTCAGTCTCAGTCTTGTTTGAGCACCTTTACTTGATAAGCCTTCTTTCTGCCCCCCAACTTAACTTTTTGATTAGGTAGTTATATATAACATCTTACAGAAATGGTACAAGAGAGTATTTTTAATCTAATGTGGATCAGGAGTTCAAGGACAGCCTGGACCGTATAACAAACTCAGGGGTCAACATTGGTCACATGGTGAGATTCTGTTACCTTCCCTTTCTGCCATCCCCAAGAGAATGTACGAAGTTTAATGGCCTTCCCTCCAAACCACTGGGTGATCTAAGTTGTGAGGTAGTTTACATGCAGACTACTATTCCATTCTGCCTCTTTTATAGATCATTACAATTTCTTAAACTAACCTACTGTTGTTAAACATACAAGTTCAAAGAATAAGATTTTGATTGATACAAGTTCAAAGAATAAGATTTTGATTGAAGCTAAATTGCAAGAAATTCAGAATCAGTGGCTGATGAAGACAATAAGGAAGCAGAAGTTGCCAGTTCAGTGAGCCTAGTGATGTAGAAAGAGGTGTGGTTAGAGAAAGTCTGGAGCAGCAAGACCAAGGGAAGATGTATTGGTAAAATTTGAATCAAACCTTTGGTCTCACCTGCCTCTTCGAGATAATAAATGGAAGAACGGTGAGCACAGCACTCCAGAATCTGAGGATGTGCTTTTCTGGGTGTGCTGAAGGCTCTTCATATGGGAGGAATAGGGAGAGAAGGTGAGAATTCAGAGGACTTTGGGAAGGAGGTGGCTGAGGGGGATCTGGGAAGTAGAGATGAGAAAGATGACTGGCTTTGCATTCAATTTGACATGAGGAGGTGAAAGAGTATTTTTGAAAAATCATGTTAGTAAGGCAAGACTGCCTTAATGTTTTTAATAGTTAAAGTGGTGCCGTTTAAGTTTCATGAGTAAATTTGAAGTGAATTCAGGCTCTAAGGGACAGACTTGAATTGTTACAACTTACAGAGGCTAATATTGAAGTACCCTGATGCATTAATAACTCACAGCAAGATCATACTTGATTGTAATTTGGAGTACTTTTGGGTACCTAGTATTCCCTCCTAGTGGGTAGGTTTGTTGGTGATACTAAAATTTACCTTTTAGCATGGCTTAGTTGGAGAACTTGGAGTAAATACAATTGGATAGTTCCAAGGATTGTTTCTTGTAATCCATCAGAGTCTGATGACCCACTTTTCTCTTCTAAATGTTTCTCCTCTAAGAATGAATTGGAAACAAAAGCTGAGTGTTTTCTTCTTGAAGAATAAGAAATCAGTATTGTTCATCTCATTTGGATTGTTCTTTCTCTAGATGTAGCTATTAACTTTCTTCTAATATATTTAGTTCTATTCATTTATCCAAAGACTACTGTCCATGTGTATGCAAGTGTAAATTTCAACAGTGGTTCCACATTTGGCTCTACAAAAGACTTGGGTGTCCCTAGTGCAACTTAGAGTCAGCACATACTGTCACCTTGGTAGTTTGAAGGTCCTGAGAAGGCCTATGCTAAAGGTAACCACTGATTAGTAATTCCAAGGTTTGACTGGAATTATTCCAAGTCTTTTTGTCCTTGATTCAATTTCTTACAAAACTCCTCATTCACTCTTAGGGAAACATTGAGTTGTATCCTTTTAGTCCTGGCCTGGGGTTTGGCCGCACAAGAGGCTATATACTTTTCAGTTTTGCCACACTCAAAAGGTCATCTGGATGTGGATAATATCCGTAGCCCATTGTATATAAAATTGTCTCATAGTTGATTAAAACATACTTCTTTCATTGACATCCTCAGATTCCGAGGCCTTTAAATGTGGTACTCAGTTTCAGTTTCATGTACAAAAGATCAATGTCACTCTTGTGTTTGGAGAAATGTTTGGCTGTATAGTTTTAAATTCTTTGTGCAAATTGTTGATCTCTGGAGGTGTTTTTCATTGTAAATGCCAGTGAACACTAAAACTCTTATTAGAATTTCATGGTTATAAATTCAGTCATCTTTCCTTGATAAGATAAATATTTTAGAAAGCAACTTAATGAATTGGTCCTCCCTTTACTTGTAAATGTCTGCAAAGTGATCGAATTGCTACTTACTGAGATTTTATTTTACCAGAATTTTATCAGTTTTATAGAGTTGAATTATCTGCCATAAGAAGAACAGTTTTGGAAAAAATGTACTGTGTTGAGGTTTGCAGGTCCTTTTACGTTCAGGAATTATTTCTGGCTTTCAGACTTTACTAATAGAACATGAAAGAGATAATTTAGCCAGCAAATGGCACTAGTGGTTAATAGAGACTTTCTTGCCTGTCTTGATAGTAATTGTTTCTCTAAGTCTGATTTTGACTGTTGCATTGGATTTGTTCTGGGGCACCTCATGAAAAGTAAAGATTCTTGGTTTGTACTTTCAGCTTAAATCATAGTAAAGGGATCCTGTGGAGAGAGGAGAGACTGAGAATCTGAATTTAAAATGAGCTTACGAGGTCGTTCTGAGGGTCTCTGCAGTCTTTGTGAACTCATTTGGTGCACACCTTTTGTGAAATCTTTCCTGTTTAGTTATTTTTTTAGCCTGTTTTGAATTTCTATTGCTTTTCTCATGAACTTTTGCTGTTGCTGTTTTGCGATTACATATAAAGAGCACCTAAAAGCATAGTTATTGTATATCTAATTGTCCATAGAGTTGAACTACCAGCTGGTATGCTTAGGACAGTTCTCCTCTTCCCTGGGTGCCTGTTTATTTGAATGTGTGTGTGGTATGCACAGGTGCAAGTATGTGTGCACTTGTGCTCACACTGGTGGAGGCCAGAGGTCAGCCTTGGGTGTTCCTCAGTCTTGTTTTTTGAGATAGCATCTCTCATTAGGACTTCGGTTTTGCTGGTTAGGTAGGCTGGCCTCAGTGGTCCTCTTGTCTTTACCTCCATGGAGATGGGCACAGGAGAGTGAACTCAGGCATCTGCTTGAGCTTTCTCAAGCTTTTTGTCTTCATATCTCTACTGTCCTTTTAACCATTCTGATGTTAAATCACTGTTTTATATTGAAATGCTCCATAATTCACAATAATCCTCAGAGATCTTATTTTCCTTCCTTCAGTTCTGCTCACAAAAGGAAGCTGCTGCCCAAAACTGTGTATAACTTGCTTTCTGACCGTGATTTAAAGAAAAAGCTAAAGCAGCATGGATTATCTACTCAAGGAAATAAGCAGCAGCTTATTAAAAGGCACCAGGAATTTGTACACATGTACAATGCCCAGTGTGATGCTCTACATCCTAAATCAGGTAAAGTAATAAAAGTGAGTTGTGCTTATCCTCAGAGACTGCAAGCCATAGCACTAAATTTTAATAAATACCTTATAAGATACGCGAATATAGTCCTTGGAAAGGTACTTACAGAGAGTACCATTTGCTCAGCCAGCTTCCTGTCAACTGTTCCTCAGAATCCAGTCCCCCTCACGGGGCATTACATTCTTATGTACCTGTCTGGAGATGGCATGGCAGTGAAGAGGGACTCTAGGGTCTCTCGGCTCCAGTTGTGTCTGTGTCAAGTCACTTTCTTTCTGTACTCTCATAGATGTGGAGGTCAGAGGACAACTTTCAGAAGTCCGTTCTCTTCTTTTACCATGTCAGCTCTGGAGGTTGAGAGCAGGTCGCCAGGTTTCCGTGCTAGTGCCTTTGCCTACTGAGCTGTCCTGCTGCCCCTGCATCTGCAGTTTGATGGTGATGGGTATCATGAGTTAGCTATGGAATTTTCTGCATGTGGAGACTTGAAAACTCCTAAATTTTAGAACATAACAAGTACCAGATTTTTAGATTGGAGATAATCAACTTACATTTGATTATTGATATTGATATTAACTTCAGTTTAATCCCATGGTGGCCATATAAACTGTTCTGTGTAATGTCAGAACTTTTATACTTACTGAATCTGTATTTCATAACTCAGTAGTTATTCTTCCTAAAGAATATTACAGAAGTTCTTGAAAAATTTGCTTTTTGAGCTGCAGAATTGGCTCAGGGGTTAAACCTCTGCCTTGCAAGCAGAAGGTCCTGAGTTCAGATACTCAATCCTATCGAAAAATGCCAGGTGGAAATGGCCGTGGCCTGTGCTTCTGGCCTTGGTGGGCAGAGCCTGGGAAATCCCAGAGCAAAGCAAAAAGGAGATAGAAACAATCCAGGATGATTTCTGAAGTCATCCTTGCTCCTCCACAGGGACACACAGACCTCTAAGACCAACAGACAGACACACACACACACCAAAAAAAAAAAAAAAAAGACCTATCAATGCTAGTTATTTTATGCTTGCTTGATAGTGTTCTCAAGTCCTTTATACCCTTATACTGTTTTATTTACTGAGTCCTTTAATTATTGAGAGATTTTTGAAATCTGAAACTATGTAGATTTTCATTTTCCATGCGTTTTGAATCCTTGCAACAAAAATATGTAAATTTAATACTCATTATATCTTTAGTATGTGGCCCAGGCTGACCTCCAAGTCAAAATCTTCCTGTTCCTCCTGTATCTGCCTTCTGAATTTTGAGATTACAGATGTGACTGGCACTTATAATGTCTCCTTGAAAAATCAACTTACTTGTTAGTGTGAAACTCCCTTACCTCCATAATACTCATTGTCTACATGAGTGTTGATCTTGATCTTGGTATAACCTCATTTATTTCAGTTCATTTATTTTCTATTTTTTTTAAAATTATTCATTTATTGTGCGTGTGTGCGTGCGTGCATGTGTGCATATCAGAGGGCACTGTATGTCCCTATGGAGAATCAAGGGTGACTTCAGGAATCATCCCGGATTGCTTCTTCTCCTTTTTCTTTTGCTCTGAGATTTCTCAGGGTCTGCCTGCCATGGCCAGAAGTACATGTCACCATTTCTGCCTGACAGTTTTTACATAGGACCTGGGGTCCTTCTGCTTGGTAGACAGAATCTTAACCCCTGAGCCATCTCTCCAGCCCTCATTTATTTGCCTTAGTATTGCTAGAATTACTGAATTATAATAGTAGTCAATTTTTTTTTAGATGCAGTGTGTGATTTGAAATTGTTGGATTTCAATTGTTTTCATTTCTTGTATTCTGTTTGGTTGTGTCTACTATCTTGTTCTCTGCTCTTTTCTTTCCCTCTAGCCCAGGCTGGCCTGGATCTAATTATGTAACACTGACTGGCCTCAAACTCTCATTTCTCTTGCCTCAGCTTTGAGTGCTGGGATTACAGGCCTGTTCTACCACACTGAGCTGCTCCTCATTTTCTTTTGTCATATACATTCTGTTTTTGTTTTTCTTTTTCTCCTTCCTTTGAGTATTTTTTATATTATCTGTACTATTAGCTTAACTATATTTACATATTTTATATACATGTATGCTTGTTTCTTTCATTCCTGGCTCACAGCTTTTACGACTTTTAAGAGTGTCTTTTGTAAAAATAGGCTTTTGTTGTTGATTTCTGGAACAATGCTGAAATAGCTCCAGAGAGATCAAACTTAAAAACAGTCTTCATTATTTTCTTTCAGCCAACATCTTAGTGTGTTAATGAAGCAGTGTTTGGAAAATCCCTGGATAACCACTGGACTGTTTGCTAAGTGAAGAAGCCTTGAGCTCAGAGGGTTGGAATAGCTTCACCTGCTCTGTAGAGTAGAGTTTGAAGGTTGGGCACCAGTGGGCAGTCATGTAATCTGTCATGGCTGTTAATGAAGTTCTATAGAACTCCAAGAGGACTGGCTTTGGATAACTTGCAGAAAGATGAGCATGAACAAAGTCATATGCCAGGGAAGTAACACAACTTAGCCCCTCCTGTGCATCTCATCACTGACTGTTCATTTACATTATTTAAAATACTCTTTGTAACAAATTGGTACATGCGACTATGTATTTCCTTGCATTGTGTGAGTTGTGCTATCAAATTGAATGGAAGAAAGTGTGAAAGAAACCCATTCTGCAGCCAGTTCGTCAGCACCATTGTTGAGGATAAAGCCTGGGAGGTCACAAAGATAAACCAGATTAAAGGCTGGCATGGTGGTTCACATCTATAATTTTGCACTTGAAACAGGAGAATTGCTATTATTTCAAGGTCAGCATGGGCTATATATCACAAGACGCTGTCTCAAGAAAAACAAAAAACAAAACAAAACACAGATTGGCCTTCTATCCAGTGTTTGCAGGTTCTCGTTACCATCAGATAAAGAATTTAAAGATAAAACAAAGTAAAGAAATAGAAAATTTTAGTACAGAGTGTAAATATTCAAGGGGAAGTGGAGGGCTTTTCAAAACAGTGGCATATGCCACAGAGATTGCTCCTCTTTTGGGTAAACTTTACCAGGAGTGAGTAGTCAGGTATTCAGAATTTTGCTGGAATAGGGTTTTCTCACTGTTTTGTCCTATGTGGGATTTAGTAGATGTGCTGTGGTGTCTGATGGTGGGAGCATTGTAAGGCTGATGGTAGACAGGCCTTCGCAGTGCCACAGAGATCAGTTTGCATTCACTCAGTTGGCCTTGTTGGTCCCAGCAGGATTTGGATAGTCTTGTTTGAGTGCAGATGAGCTGTATTGCTGTCTGCCTCAGCATGATCCTCTAGCTTTTGTTGCTACCTGTTGGCCCATCTCAGAGGCACAAGTAAAACAACCCTCGGCACATAATTGGCATTAGAAGTGGGAGGTGGCCTCGTGGGGCCAAATCCCTAGCCTGTAGGAGAGTCTGAGATTGTCTTTGCAAACTATAGCTTCTGCATGTGTGCGATTGCTCATTTTACTTTGGTAGTCTACCTTCAAATACTGTCCTATTATATTATATTGTAAGGAAGGATTCTGTGACCACCCTTCATTTTACTGTCGATGCCATTTATATTTTTTCTGGGTATGTTTGAAACTTCCTTAAAACCTTGACATTTGAAAAATAAATTTTTATTTATTTATTCATTTTGTGTGTGTTCGTGTATGTGTGTGTCAGAGGGCGCTGTGTGTCCCTGTGGAGAACAAAGGATGACTTTAGGAATCATCCTGAATTGCTTCTACCTCCGGTTTGCTTTGCTCTAGGATTTCCCAGGTTCCACCCACCAGGTCCAGAAGTGCAGACTGCCTGGTATTTTTCCATGGGATCAAGGATCTGAACTTAGGACCGTCTGCTTGCAAGGCAGAGTCTTAACCTCTGAGCCATCTCTCCAGCCCAAAACCGTGACATTTTTTGTCTTAAAATGTTAATTTTGTTTTAAAGTGGGAAGCAGAAAAGAAACTCCGTCGACCTACACATTTATTTGCTCTTCCAGCTTTGCTCATTTCTCTGTGGAAAGCTTTCCATCTGGTGTCATTTTCTTTTCCCTGAAAAAAAAAATCTTTATTCAGTTTTTCTTATAGTACAGATGTGTTGCAAGACAGTCTGTCAGTTTCTTTTTGTCTGAAAAAGTCTTTATTTTTCATCTGTAAAAAAGTTTTATTCCGAAATGCTTTCAACTTATAGGAAAGCAGAGATTATCAAGAAGAATTCATAAAAATTCATAAATACTTTTTTCATGATTACCCAATTGTTGACATTTTACCCATTTTCTTTGAAAATTACTGCTGCTGTTTTTTCTCCTCTAAATTTGTATGTGTGTATATATATACATATTTATTGTTGGGAATTGACTGATTCTAGTTAGGAGCTGAACTTGGTTTAGATTGTATGGTTGTCCTATAATAAATACTTTTTTTTGGAGAATTCTTTTGGGTTTGGGTTGCAGCTATTTGTCTAACAGTGAGCCTGTGCCTTACAGAGTGTCTGTCCATGTTCATTTCTCCTCAGTGGTAGCTTGATGTTACTCGGTACCAGTATGCTTTTCACAGTTGTACGGCAGGGATGAAGGTACCCTCTCTGTTGTTCTGATTAAGCCCTGGCAGGTTCTTGAGTAAGTCTGTGGCAGTTTTCTAGTCTAGGTCCACGGTGGCATCTTGACCCTGTTGCCTGGGTGGAGTTTTTATCACGGGGCTTTGTTATGTTCAGAACAGTGGTTGTGTGACCTTCTTGAGTGGCTTAATGCTACTGTTTCTTTGGGGTAAAGATTTGGTGGACTTGATGTCCTCTTCTTTCTATGGCTTGATCTAGAGTCTCTCTCTAGTGCTGTCCTGCCCTAGTACTTAGAGGCTATTTACTGTCATAAGTACTGAAAATTTACAGAAAACAGCTTGCAGTGACATGTGATGCTTCTTGTGCTTAAGCCTCCCAGGGTTTTTGTACTTTTTTTTTTTAATAGCATACATATGGCTATTTACAGTTTTTTAGAAAGTTTAGCTAAACATCTGAAAAGATGGTTTAGATGGTTTACTGGGGAAAGTGTTCACTGTACAAGTAGGAGGAGGACTCAACATTGTTTTTCAGCACTCAGGTGTCCATTCAGGTGTGAGGGTGTGCTCCTGTAACTCCAGCATTGGGAGCCAGAGACAGATGGATCTAGTAGTCAGCCAGCCTAGCCAAAAAGGCAGGCTCCAGCTCAACGAGAAACTATCAAAAAAAATAAGGTGAAGAGTGATAGGAGTGGTAGTGGAAAATATAAGACCCTGACCTCTGGCTTCCACATGCACACTCATGGATGAGCACAACTTCAGATCACCCCCCCCACTCGCATATACACTCACATGCGCACAAACACAGGTGAGATTTTTACTCTGTGCTCATTATTCCTCGAAATCCTGCCTCCTGCTTCTAGGTGTCAGGATAGTTGGTTGCAGTCTGACTTTAGCTTGGTCTGACAGGTTATTAGCTTTTTCTTGTTGTTTGGGTAAAAGTGATACTATTTCTAGCACTCACAATCTCAACAGAATCAGAAGTCTCTCTGAAAATATCTCAAAGCAGTTTAAGCTCTTCAATTGTACCCAGTCTTGATAGAATTTTCCTAATGTTGTAGAGCATGCCAGTTGTTCTCCACCTTGAATGGTACTCGTGCTAATGGATTGGACAGAATGCAAGTGTTTCTTTGCTTTCCTGTTATGTCAGGACTCAGTGAGTTTGGAAAGAGAGAAGTGATAGCCATTTATGCTGCAGAGCACTTTTTATTAATCTCCCTCTGTATGTGTTAAAATTAATTTTACTGAGGTCATTTCTAATTCAAAGAAATCACGTTGTATAATGAAAGTTTTTGTTTTCCAAGCACTGAGAAGTCCCTTTCCCTCTTTAATATTGTGAAACCAGTAGAAATAATGTAAACAAGTAAAAGTGCATTTTTCCCTTACAGGTACTCTATGACTTGAACAATTGTTAAACTATCCCCATTTTTAAATTCTCCCATGGAATATTCTGAAGTAAATCCAAGACCTAAAATTTTTTTCATACATTATCATCTATAGAAAATTATAATCTTATATTTGATATCTCATGTATTTTAATAGGTTGGCTTTGGATATAGGATGGTAGCATTTGCAAGTTGTATGTTGTTTGCATTCAAAGGCATTTAATGTGTGACAGAATATGTGCCAGGTTGTTACAGTTTGCCTGCATGATTGCTGGTAAATGACCATCAAACAGCTTAAGGGAACAAGGGGTTTATTTCCTTACCACAGTCCAGTTACAATTCTCAGCCCAGGTTGACAGAAGAGCACATGCCAACACCAGGGCCGAGGGAACTGGCCACACCATCACCACATAACAGCTGAGAGATGAACGATCCTTACTTGCCAGACCAGCATGTCTGGCCAAGTGAACAGAAGGATGCCAACTCTCTCAACCAGCTCTCCGTGATTTATTCCAGGGCCTAATTCCACCCACCATGGGTTGGACCTTCACCGTCAGCTAGACAATCTCTTACAGGTTTGCCCAAGCACTAATTCTCTACAAATGTGCCCAGAGCTCAAACCAACAGTCAAGTTGACACCTGTGCTTAACTATGACACAGGTCTTCTGGATGTATGTGGTAGGAAACAAAGTTGGAGGCAAAAATATTGCCCTGGGTACTTGGAGACCCTTCTTTCTCCTAGACAAGTTCTACTACATTTGATATATTGAGTATGAGCAGATATCTCTTAAGAATTGAACGCATACTAATAAGCCAATTGTCATATTTTATTGGGATTGTGGCTTAAATGTATATATTCAGAGAAGGCGGCAAAATAACTTAGTATTTATTTTGTTGTATTTTGTACTGTGTACACACAGAATAGTTCAATGTTATAACTCCATATTCTTGTTTCAACATGTTTTGAAATATTTTTGTTAGACTTATAGACAAATTGTAAAAATAGAACAGGAATTCACATGACTCTACCACCTATCTTTCTCTACTGTTAACAGCTCATATAAGCATAGCATTGTGATCAAAACCATGTAATTAACAGTGTTTTTATGATCTTATTTTAACAGCTTCTGAAATCGTTCAAGAAATTGAAAACATGGAAAAGACCAGGATACGTCTTGAAGCCAGTAGACTCAATGAAAGTGTATGTTGACGGTCTCTTTCAGTATCTACATAGAAATCAGGAAAGAAAAGTTTAATTGTGCTCTTAAAATTAAAAGGCAATCATGTAAATTCCATTTAGTAGCAAAAGTGCTAGAACACATTCTGTTTAGAATATTAGGATTTCCTTGCAGCTCATTTTCAGGACAGTGTGTGTGTATTTGTGTGTATTGCCCTGGGTACTTGGAGACCCTTCTTTCTCCTAGACAAGTTCTACTACATTTGATATATTGAGTATGAGCAGATATCTCTTAAGAATTGAACTCATACTCCTAAGAAAGACATACAGGGCAATACACACAATACAGCACAAACGGCATTCTTTTTTTTTTAATTTAATACATTTTTTATTATTATTTCAGCTCATACAAACTTAATAGGTACACCAGTTCCCTCCCTCCCTTCTCCTCCCCCCAAACTTAGAGCTTGTTCATGAGTCGGAGTCCTATAGAAAAAGTTGGTCTCCTCTTGCACTCTCTTGCCGCCATATCACTCTGACCAAGTACCTGGGGGCAACCTCCCATGGTTGCAACACTCTGAGCCAGCACATGAACTCCCAGACAGAGCACTTCACCAGGATGTAGGAAACAACCAAAGGAAAAGGAAAAAGTAAAGCTATTTTAATAAAGATAGCCAGTTTTGTGAAAGAACAGCTAGACTAGCAATCCAGAATGTTTTCATTTTTCATAGGCACTCATGCACAATCTTTGGACGTTTTAAAAATGAGACCTTAATGTATTTTGCTTTCTTGATGACTTATCATGGCTCCTAAGAAAGACATACAGGGCCAGGATTCTCATTCAGCAACACATCTTTGACTTTTGTGCTGCTTTTTTCCTTCATTTTAATCATGGGCAAATCTTTAATAATCTGACTTCAAGACATGGGTAATTATGCAGCTACACTACAATTTTGTACCACCTAAGAAATTGTAATATAATATTCTTAATACAAAAACACAACTTAATTGATGAACTGAAAGAATTAGAAGTTCACCCAAATTTTAAAGCAGAAAAAAGGAAATGACATATACAGTTGACTGGCCAGGAATTTTATCTTTGTTTTTTTAAATTATTTTAATTAATTGATTAATTTTGCACATGTGTATCAAAGGGCACTGTGTGTGCCTGGGTAGGGGTGGGGGTGGAGTGGGGTGGTAGTGGTGGTCCAAGGGTAGGAATCACCTGGGATTGCTTCTATCTCCTATTTGCTTTGATCTGGAGTTTCCCAGTCTCTGTTTTCCAGGACTGGAAATAACAGGCTGCTGCCATTTCTACCTGGTGTTTTTACATGGGATCTGGGATACAAACTCAGGACTTTCTGCTTGCAAAGTAAAGATTTAACCCATGAACCATCTCTCTGGCTCTAATTGAAAAATTTTAGTAGTCGTACAACTAATAGGTTTCTTTATATTTCTTACATATATACTCTTGTGCTTTGTTCATTTTATCCCCCATCATCCCCCTTCTCGTTCCCTTTCCCTACTCCCATCAATTCCCTTCTTCCCCCTAGTTAAGGGTAGTTAATGCCCCATTTTGTCCATATCTGACTTGTGCTTTGTTGGCTGTTGACCTCGAGTGTCTACTAATTGTTAATCACTATGTGAACTCACCTTGATGGTGTCTTCAGTGCTGTTAACTATACTAATCTATCTTTGTTTTCACATTTGCATGATCAGCCTGCAGCTTTTCCTTGGCATATTTAACTCTCACAGCCACCAAAATGTACCCATAGTCTTGGTCACTGTTGCAATCAGTCTGCATGGTTGCTGATAAATGATCATCAACAGCTTAAGGGAACAAGGGGTTTATTTTCTTACTGATAGTCCAGTTTCATTCTGTCTAGCTTGACGGGAGAGCATGCACCAATACCAGTGCTGAGGGAACGGGCCACACCATCACCACATAATGGCTGAGAGACAGACAATCCTTCCTTGCCAGACCAGTATGTCTGGCCAAGTATACATAAGGAGGCCAACTCCCTCAACCATCTCTCTGTATTTTATTCCAGGGCCTAATCCCATTCATCATAGGCTGGGCCCTTCCCATCAGCTAGACAATCTCCTTCAGGGTTGCTCTGGGCTCAACTCAACCACTTATTCTCCACAAATGTACCCAGAACTCAAACCCTCAAATATCAAGTTGACACCTGTGCCTAACTGTGACAGTCACTTTATATTTAGCTCCTTGTCTTGCAATGATCTGGTGTAGTCTGCTAGGTGGAAGCTTCTTTTTGAAACCATCTTTACTTACAGTTAAGTCTCTTACAGTGTACTGCTTTAGTAACAAGGATCTATGAAAGAAGAATTTGGGATTGGGCTGGTTAGCTGAGCTGCCGTCACAGGCTGAGATCCGGTCTTTCCTCCTGTCTGGTGGTTTGGTTAGCTCATACCTATTCACCTTCCTCATGTTTCACACTCTGCTGTTTGAGCCCTTAATCTTTCCATCCATCCATCCATCCATCCATCCATCCATCCATCCATCCATCCATCCATCCATCCATCCATCTATCTATCTGTGTGTGTGTGTGTATGTACAAGAGTGCATGGTGAGTGTATGTGCCTGTGGAGGCCCAAGGGTGACATAGAGAATGATCCAGGATTGTTCTACCTCCTTATTACTTTGCTTTGGTGTTTCCCAAGCTCCACCTTCCAGGGCTGGAATTGCATTCTGCCACCATAACTGCCTGGCATTTTTTGCATGGGCTCTGGGATCCTAACTCTGATCTTTTTGCTTATGAGGCAAAGGCTTTAACCCCTGAGGCATCTTCTTATTCTCCTTAGTCTTTCTTTTAATGCCAGCCTCTGTTCTTACTGCAACACATGTGAGCAACCTGCAGTTTTCACCAGGGGCCTTTTTCCTTATCTACCATGAGCTATTCCTTCCTCATACTAAATGATTGTAAGAATTTATGAGATTTAAATATTCTGCAGGGGGTTTAAGAGACCTACAATTCTCTGTTGCCTTGTAGCTTGGTAGTCTAAAATTTCAGGAAAGGGTTCCAAAGCAGATTTCCTATGACAAGTGGTTTGTGCTCTCCCAAGTAGACACCCTAACCCATAAGATCCTTGTTTGTAAAGAACACAACAAATAGGGAAGTAAGTTTATATAGTAGTGACTTTGTTGTTACCTATGTGCTAACTGTGATATGGACCCATAGTTAGGTTGTGTAAGCAGTTTCTGATTGAAATTTAAATCTGGGATTAAGGAAAGAAGAATTAGAATTTAAAGAAAAAGAATTAGAATTTTAGCACACTTTATTTGCTCTTCATATGATTTTCCTGACATGACCTGGAGAAGCTAGGTTAGAAAGTCTTAATAATCTTCTAAATGTCTTCCATGTCTTCAGTCTTTTTGTTAAAAACAATTCTTGTAACATTAACAAATATGAAAACTGAGATATTGAAACGAGAAAGTTGATAATCATTGTGTTAACACCTCATGCAATATACCCAATGTTGCATTTTCTACTGATGAGGAAAAGGCAATGAGTAAAATATATAATATTTATGATTAGCAGAGGAACTCCGGAGGAGTTTTTCTTCCTAGGTCTATAGAAAACAGATTATTTTCCTCTGTTTTAAACAGTTATATTTAGATTTTGAATTTTTTGGTATTTTATTTTTGATGCAATTTTAAAGATTTTTCTTGATTATTTTAGGTCATGGTTTTTACAAAGGACCAAACAGAGAAAGAAATAGATGAAATTCACACCAAATACCGTAAGTGTGCAATGTTTTTCTTATTTTCAGAGAACTTGGTTTGCTGTTTTACATCTTAAGTAATGAAAAGAAAGTCGCATATTAATTTTCAGCATAAACTTTTATTAGTATTACTTCAGAGATTCAGTTTTAGTTGCATGTTGACTCAGATTGACTTTTTTGTATTCTTTGTGCCTGTTTTATAAAATTTTATGACTAACATTCTACTTCAAGCTTGTCAGTAAGCACTTCCCAAATATTGATTAGTTCTCAGAAAGCACTTCTGTTAGACAAAGATGGGATTAACATGGAGACATTCTGGATTCCACCTGTCCCCATGCCCTGCATAACAATTCTTCCGTGATGAGCTTCAACACTTCTGTAGCAGCAAAATACTTTTCATTCTACTGTTACCAATCTTTCAGGCTTCTCACTTTAATTTCCTTAAGTTTTTCATATCTGTCTTTCCCAAGAAAACATCTTGCTGTGTAAACTGGCTGTTACTTCTTGTTTGGTTGGTTTTTAATTTTTATTGTATTTTTTGCAGTGCTGGGGGTGGAATCCAGGGCCTTATACATGCTAGACAAGCACTGTAGAACTGAGTCATAGCTCAAACACCAAACTTAAATGAGGCTTGCATTTCTTTATTACTTTTGGACTTAGATTATCTTTCTTTTTTTTAACTTTTTTTTATTTTTTATTTTTTTATTTCTACTCATACAAACTTAACAGGTACACTGGTCCCCTCCCTCCCTCCAACCTCCCACCGCCCTGTGCTCCCCTCTCCTCTGCCCTCCCTCCCCATCCCCCAGTGCCTCTCCCTCCCATCCCCGGAGCATCCTTTAATGTGCATGCCAAACTCTCCTCTGGGTCTTCTTCTCCGATGAGGTGCAAGGACCCAGTGGCATTTCCCAGAACCCTTTCCTGTGTTCCCCTTAAGCATAGGAACACTACTGTGGCTGTCAATCCTTTGCCTCCAAGGATCCTAGTGCCTTTAGCAAATGCTAGACTTTGTGGGGTCAATAGTGTGTTGGACATTGCACAGGGCATGCAAAGTCCAATTATGATTGCTTCAGCCCTAACTTGTGTGGAGTATCTTGCAAATCATTGCTCCTCGCATCCTTGTGCTCTTACAATCTTACCGCCCCCTCTTCCGCAAATTATCCTGAGCTTCAGGATGGGGAGAGATTAGGCTGGCCTAGTTCTAGGTGGTTGATATAGAGTCTCTGAAGTTCTGGATTATAGTTTGTTGATTTTTTTTTTTTTTTTTCAGTTTTGCTGCTCCTGCAATGCCCTTCACTCCATCCTGATGGGTATTGGATGTCACCCCCTGGCCAAAGATAAAAAGCTGTTAAACTAGAGTCTTGTTATAAGAGTATATTCAAAGATAAATGTAATAAAAGTAGGAAACTGCAGTGAGGGAGGTTAGTTGCAAAATGGTTAGTTTTTATCTGCCAGACTATATGCCCTCCCCTTCTGGTGAGATCATACCCCATCAGTTGTAAATGATCAGGAACGAAAGTCTGTGAACTTAACCAGATGTCTCATTACTTATTTGCAGTCCTTGATGGTGGCCTATTTTCTCTGCTGTAACATGGTCCCCTATCTCCTTGTTTCTGGTGTGGCCCTCCTACCCCATCCCTCCTGTTCATAATCCTTGCAATTACTGTAAGTATTACAGAGATTTATCCTTGAATGTCTCTAAGTGGGTTTGGAACTAGGAGCCACCTATTAAGGGAGTACATACCGCGCTTAATTTTCAGTGTCTGGGATTCCATCCGTTTCCCGGCAAATTCCATTAATTCATCATTTTTGATGGCTGAGTAGTACTCCATTGTATAGATGTACCACATTTTCCTTATCCACTCGTCAACTGTTGGACATTTGGGTTGATTCCATGACTTTGCTATTGTAAACATTGCTGCTCTGAACATGGTCGTGCTTGTGCTATCGAGGTGAACCTCTGCTGTATGGGGGGTTATTCCCAAAAGTGGAATCGCAGGGTCATATGGCACTTCAATTTTTAATTTCTTTAAGAATCTCCAGACGGCTCGCCAGAGTGGCTGTATGAGCCTGCATTCCCACCAGCAATGTAGGAGAGTTCCCTTCTTGCCACATTTTCTCTAGCATTTGGTTTGTATTGTGGATTTTTGCCATCCTGACCGGGGTGAGATGATATCTCAGGGAAGTTTTGATTTGCATTTCCCTGATGGTGAAGGAAGTGGAGCATTTTTTAAGATATTTGTTAGACATTTTAATTTCATCCCTGGTAAAGTTTCATTTAAGTTCCAGGGCCCATTTTTTAATTGGGCCATTAGTTTCCTTGGTGTTTAGTTTTCTAAGTTCTTTGTGCACTCTGGATAATAGAGCTCTATCAGATATGTGGTTACTGAAGATTTTCTCCCATTCTGTGGATTGCCTTTGTGCTCAGGTTACAATCTCTTTATCTGAACAGAAGCTCTTTAATTTCACAAGGTTCCATCTGTTGAGAGTTGGTAGCAGTGACTGTGCCATTGGATGTCCGTTTAGGAACTGTTGGCCTAGTCCAATCAGCTCGAGGGAGTTCCCTATACTTTCAACTATGGTTTTTATAGTCTCAGCCTTATATTGAGGTCCTTGATCCATTTGGAATTAATTCTTGTACATGGTGACAAGTACAGGTTCCGTTTTAATCTTCTGCATGTGGAGATCCAGTTTTGCCAGCACCATTTGTTGAAGATGCTATTCTTTTTCCATTGGATTTTTTGGGCCGTAATGGTCTGATATGGCACAGGCTAGAATTTCAACTTTCCTGTATATGTGTAGATTCATTTTGTGGCCCAATATGTGATCTATTTTGGAGAAAGTTCCGTGTGCTGCTGAGAAAAATGTGTATTCTTTGGTGCGTGGATGAAAAGTTCGATAGAGATCTGTAAGGTCCATTTCTTTCAGGGTTTGATTAAGTTCCAAAGTGTCTCTGTTAAGCTTTTGACCTGTTGATCTATTCCATGTTGAGAGGGTGGTGTTGAAATCCCCAAGAATTATCGTTCGGGGGTTGATTTCTTGCTTTAGACGCTGTAGGGTTTTCTTAATGAATGTGGAGGGGCCTGTATTGGGTGTATATATGTTCAGTATTGTGAAGTCGTCTTGGTGAATTGTACCTGTGACTAAAATGTAGTATCCATCTTTGTGTCTCTTATGATTTTTTTTGGTTTGAAGTCCACTTTGTCCGAAAGCATAATGGCTACCCCTGCCTGTTTCCTAGTTCCATTAGCTTGCAAAATTTTGGACCAGCCTTTCATTTTCAGGATGTGCCTATCTTTTGTGGTGAGATGAGTTTCTTGAAGGCAGCAGATTGATCGGTTGTGGTTTTTAATCCAAGTTTGTAATCTGTGTCTCTTGATCGGTGAGTTAATACCATTGACATTTAATGTTATAATGGAGAAATTATTTTTAATTCTGGACATTTTTTATGTTTAGTGGATTTTGTAAGTGTATTGTTTGACATTTATGTTTTGGTGGTATTATACTTCCCTTCTGTCCTCCTGGATACACTTGTCTTTTTTTCTTCAAGTTTGCGTATCATTTCTAGCATTTTTTGAAGGCCTGGTTTGGTAGACATGTATCCCTTCAAGTTGTCTTTGTGCTGGAAAACTTTTCTTTCTCCCTCAATCATGACAGATAGTTTTGCCGGGTGTATCAGTCTGGGTTGGCATTTTTTCTCATTTAATACTTGAAGTACATCTCTCCAAGCTGTTCTTGCTTTTACTGTTTCCATTGAGAAGTCATTTGTTATTTTAATAGGTTTGCCTTTAAAAGTGACTTGCTTTTTTTCTCTTGAAGCTCTCAGCACCTTTTCTTTGTTTTGAATGTGGAGTGTTTTGACTATTATTTGTCCTGGCGATTTTCTATTTTAGTCATATCTGTTTGGAGTGCAAAATGCCTCTTGGGCCTCTCATTCTTTAGTTGAGGAAAGTTTTCATTTATGATAATTTGAAAAATTTCCTCAGGTATGGTATTTTGGGATTCTTGCTCTGGTATTCCATGAATGTGCATGTTAGGCTTCTTCAGGGTATCCCATATCTCTTGAATGTTCCTCTCAAGTATCTTTTTGGCTTTAACAATCTCTTCCATTGAGCTGGTTAATTCTCCCACTTTGTCTTCAAGGTCTGAAATTCTATTTTCTGCTTCGTTAGTTCTGCTGATAAGACTCTCTGTTGAGTTTTGGGTTGAAGATAACTTGTCTTTTAGTTCGATTTTAAACTCTGCCTGAGACTGTTTTAACTGCTCTATGCCTATTTTTGTTTCCTGAACTGTTTTTCTCAACTCCTCCAAGTACCTGTTGTGTTCCCGTTCAAAGTTGTTGATGCAGTTGTTTAACTCCTCTCGCATTTCCTCTTTCATAGTATTAATCAGGGTAATGATCATACTATCAAAGTCGTTACCTTGGGTCTGGCTTTCTTGGATATTTTCTGTGAATTTGTTCTGGTTGGAATCCATCATTATGGGGTTAATTCTTTCGGTGGAAGATTGGTCTTGGGATTTGCTTCTCATGGATCTGCACTTTGACTTGGGCATTGTTGTTTTGTTTCTTAGGACTTTTCAGTTTCTGTGTGTTTTTTTAAAAATTTTTTTATTATTATTATTTATTCAATTGTGCGTGTGTGTATATATGTGCACACGTGTGTGTGTGTCTGTGTGTGTGTAGAACCACGGACGAATTCGGGAACCACCATGAACCGCCTCCATCTCCTTGTTTACTCTGCTTGGGGATTCACAGGCTCCGCCCTACCAGGACCAGAAGCGCAGGCCGACCCTACTTCTGCCTGGCATCTATACGTGGGATCTGGGATCCGAACTCAGGACCTTCCGCCTGCAGGGCAGAGGCTTAACCCCTGAGCCACCTCTCCAGCCCCCAGTTTCTGTGTGTTTTTGACTGAACTGATTTAGTTGGTATTATTACACTTGGGCAGTTATTACTAGTGCTTGCCTTGGATTGGGAATGTTTGTCTTTTGTTATTGTTATTTCCTAGATGAGGGTATTAGGCTGTTAGTACATCAGTTAAGTCAGGTTAAGTAAACAGGGGGTGAATATTAGTTCGGTAGTGCACTTTTACGATTTAGTATCTTGGTGATATGTGAGGGTGAGTAATGTACTCCCTGGAGTTGTAATATGTTTTTGGGGTGGCTGTATGGAAAAGTTGATCTACAGTGATTAATACTAGAAAGGAACAGTAAGGTGAAAAAAAGGAGGTTTACTTATCTTTGGGCTGGATGTGAAGAATCTCTCCCATGTGATAGGATGATTGTAGAGGCTTCAGATGTATGGCCTTTGTCCCTTAGAGTTTTGCTTGAGTTTCCTTTGGACTCTATTGAATTCTGTGTAGCAGTGTGTCTTCTGTGGACCACGTGCTTGGGTCCCCAGTGGGCCAGAGAGGCAGAGGGACTGATGTTGATGGCAGAATTCTTCATCTGGGACCTGGGACTTGGCTTAGTGGCCCACCCAAGCTCCAGGGATGGAGGAATGTGAGAGCGAGTCCTGTCCGGTCGGGCGGACAGGCAGGCGGGAGGAAGCAAGGGGCTGGGGCCCGGGGCGTGGTCGAGGCAGAAACTGGAGGCAGCCTGGGTGCCGTTGGGACACGGGGCCACCTGGGGGGCTGGGCGAACTCACCTGGGATGGAGGAATTACTAGGATCAGTCTGTATCTAAGGACATGTTTGCAGGTAATCTTTGGAACTTCCATGAGAGAAGGGTCATGTGCAGCAGGAGCTGCTGCTGGGACATCACTGATGGCATCTAGGACTTTGTGGGACTTGAAGCAGACAGTTCCAGAGGGGAAATACAGTCTTTCATGGTAGAAACAGCATGGCTGGCTGGCAGTAACTAGAGACAGAATGTGTCTAGATTATCTTTCAATACCGTTCGTTTTGAATGTTTGCCATGTGCCATACACAGT
Organism: Typhlomys cinereus; assembly: GCA_023101885.1. Classification (NCBI taxonomy): domain Eukaryota; kingdom Metazoa; phylum Chordata; class Mammalia; order Rodentia; family Platacanthomyidae; genus Typhlomys; species Typhlomys cinereus. Next base: position 2,993,564 of record JALPQD010000108.1, read on the forward strand.
GCTTAGGTGTTAGGGATAAAGGTACATATAGGAATGGAAAAAGAAAAAAATGGGCTGGAAATGATGGTTTAGAATATAAAGTAAGAAACAGTATGAGAATGTTTAGATTTGGTAAGACTCTCATAGCCATTATTGTACAGTTAATTGATTTTGTATTATTTTTAATTATGTGGTTACATACTGATTATATGTCAGGACTGCCATAACAAAGTACCACAAATAATAGAAATTTGTCTTGCAAATGTGAGGCTGAAAGCCCAACATTAAGGTCTTGGCAGGGCTGGTTCCTTCTGAGGACCAAAAAAGAGGATACATTCTAGACCTCTGTCCATTAGCTAGTGGACTAGATGGCCATCTTCTTGGTCTCTCTGCATGGTCTTTTTTTGAGACACATCTCTATCTGAATTTTCTTTCATTGCAAACTTAGCAGTCATGTTGGATTAGAATTCTTACCCCAGAGTAAGATTACGTCTATAAAGGCCATATTTCCAAATGAGGCCGCCATTTTGAGATACCAGACCTCAGAACTTCGTAAGTGAATTTTGGGGCATACATAGGTCAAACATGACTGCTTTCTAGCATTTCTTCCTGTTTGGAACCGTGAGTTCTACAGTAGAGGAAACATTTTCATTTTGTTTATTGCTTGACAAATAGTAGTTATAAAGTAGATCTGGCACATGAGTAAGACTCAGTATATTTGACCTAGTGAAGGAGCAGATGACTGAGAGAACACTGTAACAAGCCCATAAGAAGTGGGGCCAGAGAACCCAGGCACATGCCTCACTACGAATTGTCTTTACGTTTGAGACACTGTGCTTTGTGTTCCAAAGTGAGGTATTCGTCATGCCTCACCATTTTCACCTCTCTTTTGCAGACTTTCCTTTTACTCATTTCTGCTCTGTTGTTTGTTTGGTTTGGGCTTTGTTTTTATTTTAAACTTTATTCATTCATTTAATTTGTGTGTGTGTGTGTGTGTGTGTGTGTGTGTATTTATGTATGTGTGTATCAGAGGACACATGTATCCCTGTGGAGGATCAAAAGTGACTTCGGGAATCATCCTGGATTGCTTCTACCTCCTTTTTGCTTCCAGGGCCATAAGTACAGGCCACCACCATTTCTGCCTGGCATTTTTACGTGGGACCTGGGATCTGAACTCAGGAATTTCTGCTTATGAGGCAGTGTTTTAACCCTGGAGCCATCTCTCCAGCCCTGGGCTTTGTTTTTATAATGGAAAAAAAGCACAGGAAGGCAGAAAGTCACAGTTATTGAACATAGATATTCTGTGCCAAAAATTTCATATGTTATTTCAGTAATCTCCCAAACAACTTTGTAAAGCAAATATTCTAAGTTTCAGGAACAATGGGTAAATTACCCATTCATATAGTAACAGGTAGAACTGGTAACTAAACCTGAGTTCAGTAGACATTCATCTGACTTCTTTGTCACACTGTATCATGCTTTGAATCTGAGTGAATAATATGTTAGGAGCTAAAGTTTTTGGATTAAAGTTTTAGTTTCAGTTTATAGTATTTAAAAACAGAATACTTTTTTTTTTTTTAATGACTAAAGGCTTACTTTCCTTCAGTGACTTCTGAGATCACTGAGGCCACTACGTATAGATATGACAGGGGAGATATTTCTTGGACTTTTCTTTTTGGGCAGTGTGTGTTTGTGGGTACATGTTATTTGCACAGGAACATATGCTCATATGTGTGCATGTATGCAGGGGCCAGAAGTAGCTGTTGCGTGTCTTCAATTGCTTTTCCACCTTATTTATTTGTTTATTGGCTAAATAATAAAATACTTTATTAATGCAATATATGCAAACTATAAAGGAATAAGAAATTTAAATGTCTAGATCATAACAAACATGTGGCAATTCAATATCCAGAGGACAGACTCCTGGAAGGAGACTGTCACAGATTAGATTTTCAAGGTGGAAAGGATATGTATATTCATAGGTGAAGGGGCAGAGGTGGGGGGGTGGTCCAGGTGCAACACCTTTTCAAGTCTTTTTTCCTTATGGAGGGTCATGAGAGGTATTGTGTTCAAGGGGAGGCGTGCAATCTGTCAGGTTGGAACTTTCAAAATTTAGAGGATTATAGGGAAACAATTTTTCTGTTTGTGGACCAGCGTCATCAGAAGCAGAGACAGAGCTCCTTGCTTTCAGTCATCTCAGTGGTCTTTTTCACAGTAGAACTTGTTTGAGAGGTCTGTTAGTCTTCGCTGTTTTTTGTTTTATTTTGTTTAGCTCTGTTGACAGTTCCCAAAGCCTTTCTGAAGTATTTGACTTGGAATTACTGTAAGAGTCAGAAAATTTGAAAGGGACCAATGAACGGGAAAGTGGGAAGGAAAGGAAAGGAAAGCCAAATACTTAAATCAAGAAATCAATGGTATAATAGGACTTTGCATGGCCTTTGCAATGACTGACATATCATTGACCCCCCCCCCCAAGTCTAACGTGGATCACAGGCACTAGGATCCTTAGAGGCAAGGGACTAACAGCCACAATAGTGTTCTTATACTAAAGGGGAACACAAGAAAGGGCTCTAAGCAATGCTACTGAGTCTTTACACCTCATCAGAGGACCTAGAGGGAAGTTTGACATTCATACTAAAGGATGCTCCAGGGATGGGGGATGGGGGGCACTGGGAGAAAGGGAGGAAGAAAGGGGAAAAGAAGGGGGAGGGACCAAGGGGATCGGGGAGGTTGGAAGGAGGGGCAGGACCGGAGTACCTATTAAGTTTGTATGAGTGGGAAAAAAAAAAAGAAATTAATGCTAGCATCCACATATAAGAGAGAACATATGGAGTAAGAATGTTGTATGTAAGTAAAGAAGAGGCCCTAGAGTAGAGAAACAAAAGGTAGTACAGCTAGCTATAAAGTAGTGTCTGTTGGATAGATAATAAAGAGGAAGAAACAGTAAGAAAATCAGTGTGTAGCTTGACTTTTCCAGAAGGTCATATTATTATAGTTAGAATGTCATATAGTCATACCTTGTCAAACCATCTGATTGGTTCCTTTCATTTCATAAAATGCATTTAAGATTCCTCTGGGACTTAATTATGCTTTACTATTTTTATTGTTGTTAATGTGCTAGTGACTGAATATAGGGCTTTCCACATGTTAGCTAAGTACCACTGAATTCTGCCTCTGTTCCACTTTGTTCTATTTTTTATTGCTGAATAATATTCCATGATTCTAATTATGTATAGTTAAATCAGTTTGAAGGATATCATGACTGTTTTTTATGTTTTATCAGTTATGAGTAAAATTGCTATAGTAAAATTTGTGTGCAGACTTTTGTGTGGTCATGCATGTGTGTGTGTGTGTGTGTGTGTGTGTGCCCGCGTGTATGTGTATACACATATTTTTCACCTCAAAGGTGTTTGTGGATGCCATGGTGTCCTTAGTTTTGCAAAAAAATTGCCCAATTTTCTCCCACAGTGATGGTACCATTTTGCATTTCCCCTAGCAATAAAAGCAGAGCTCTGTTGTTTAGCATCTGCCACTATACTTGATGTTTTTAGTGCTTTGGGTTTTGGCCGTTCTTGGTTGTGGTTGCTGTTGTTGCTTTTGAGACGGTCTCACTGTGTAGCTTAGGCTGACTTGGCACATGCAGTTCACACTTGACTGCCTATTCCTCCCAAGTGCTGTGTTGCAGCCCGTGCCACATCACCGATGGGATTTTCATCATTCTTGGTCATTCACAATGGTATGTTTCAGTTTTCCATTCCTTCATAGTGTATATTAAGCATCTTTTAATATGGTTGTTTGCAATCTGTGTCTCTTTTTTAGTGAGACATCTCGATTTTTTGCCCTTTTTGAAACTGGGTTGTTATTTTCTTCTCATTATATTTTCTGAATTTATATATTTTTGATAGCAGATTTTTTTAAAAATCAGGAACATGCTTTGAAAATATTTTCCTCAAGTAAAGGGATATACGAGGAGCCAGTAACTGACAATGCTTAATGGTGAAATTATGGCCACTTTTCCTCTGTTAGAAACAAGTCATAGATGTTGGTTCTTTCCATTTTCTTTATTTTTATTTTTTATTCAATTATGCGTGTGTGTGTGTGTGTGTGTGTGTGTGTGTGTGTGTGTGTGTGTGTGTAGAACACCACAGGCGAATTTGAGAACCACCAGACGCCTCCACCTCCTCCTTGTTTACTCTGTCCCGGGATTCACAGGCTCCACCCTACCAGGACCAGAAACACAGGCCGCCCCCACTTCTGCCCGGTGTCTATACGTGGGGTCTAGGATCCAAACTCAGGACCTTCTGCCTGCAAGGCAGAAGCTTAACCCCTGAGCTACCTCTTCAGCCCCAGGTTCTTTCCATTTTCATCTAACAGTGTACTATAGATAATCAACCAATGTGATAAGGCAAGAAAGAAATAATATAGAGATTTTAAAAAGGAAAACAGTAAAACTTTTGAATCAGAGATTACATCATTATCCTTCACAAATACTGTGGATCCTAAAAGAAAATGTGACAACTTAGATCATGAAAACTTAAGATATGTTCTCTTGAAAAGACAAGGAAAAAAAAAGATTGGGAGAAAATATTAGTAAAAGTTAAATCAAAGTTTTGGTACTCTTATTGTGTACCTCTATAGTGTATAACTCTAAAAATTCATTAATAAAGTAATGCCATATTCTTTGAAAAATGTGCAAAAATTTGAATACTTTTAAACTGAAGAAGGTATTCAGGTGCCAATATAACTGCAAAAGATGTTTTGGTCATTAATCTATAGTAAAATAAAAATTAAAGTTATAATGAGATAGTATGTCATATTTACTTGAAATGGAGTAAAAAATAAGAACAGTACCATGTGCAGGCCAGGATATGAACAAGCATCTGTAAACATATATAATAGAAAGATACTCAGCTGAGAAAAAGAATGACCTTGCAGTGTATCAAACATCATATAAAGTAAATTGAAAGAACAGGTCTATAATTCAATTTGTGTAAAATTCTAGAAGAAATAAAAATATAGTGACAGAAGTAGATTGGTGCTATGAAGGCCTAGAATTGGGAGATGTGTAGTAACTTTGAAGGGGCATGAGGATTTAAATCTTCTATTTTAGGTTTGCATAGAGGTTACCTGAGTATAATTCTTTAAATTCATCAAATTGTTTACCGTAGTAAGTTTCATGTGTAATATATTAACAAGTCTTCTTTTAATGTCAGCCCTGAAGGTGACAGATTCTCATATTTTCTTTTGCATTTAATCTTTTCCATATGTTCTTTCAGATAATGTATAGGGAAAACATTAGCTCCATAAAAAGAGAACTACAAAAATCAAGCATTCTATTGATTTTTCTATAAGTAGATTATGGATTCTTTTTGATACTGCACTAAGATTTAGTAAATCTTAGAAAAGTTATAGTAGCATTTGAGATCATGTTGAATATGTTTTTTTTTAACCCTATTTCATTAAAATCCCTTGGACTGCTATGCTTTTCCCTAGATTTTTGTGTCTGTTCATGATTTTGTAAACTCATTTGTTAATTATTTGAAACATATTAGTGCATCAAGTTCTAAATATTTGCAAGTTTTATTTGTATTATATAATTTGAAGCATTAATATTCTACCAGTGTCATCAGAAAAGCTAGCTATTAGGAGGTAATTTCACTCACAGTAGCTTCTGTAAGTTTTATAAGATTCTCATATGTATTTAAAACTCTTAATGTTTTATGTTTGGCAAGAAATAGGTGTCATTTACTTCCTTTGAAATGACTCAGTCCTATCACTCATTTTTGAGAATGTACTGCCAAACATCTCATTCTAAACAACCATACTTAGTTGTGCTTTGACTTAAAAATAGTGTCCCAAAGCCAAGGGTAATGATAAACATCTGAAATCTCATTAGTTTGTAGCCTGCTACATTGCATTAAGATCCTGCCAAAGAGAGGGGTAGAGGAAGGAGGAAGAGGAAGAAAAGAACAAGAAAGTAGAGATTTTTACGACGACATACCATGTGTTTAATCAAATTGATAATTTTTTCTTGTTACTGTATCTTTGACTTCTACCTATTTATCTATTTGGAGGAGTGAGGATGGTGACTTTTTTGTTGTTGTTTTAAGTGGTGAATCCATTTGTATAATTTCCTTGATGCGTGCTGAGGCACCAGCAATTTTATCCACCATTGCTACTGCTCTGTTACTGTGTCCTGTTGATGTAATGAAAATGACAGATAACTTCTTGTTGTAATTATGACAATATGTTTTACCTCATAGCCTATGAAGGAGTCTCAGGGATCACTAGCCACAGTACACAGTGCATCTTGTTTTAGAGCATAGATGATGGCATAGGAAGGAGGAACCTATGAAGAAAACTATCCAGTTATGAACTTAGTGCCGGAGGAAAACATGGTAATGTAGTATTAGAAAAAGCTGTAAGAAGAAATCATGAATTGTGTCCAAATGTTGCTGGTAGGTTATGTAAGAGGGACCAGTTGATTTCACAGCTTGAAGGTGGCAAATCTTGACAAGAATGGTTTCCTCTAGAATGATTTCTTTTGAGGAGAGGCATCAGATGAGTTGAGGGGACCAAATTGGAAGAAGTGAGATACTGTGAGTAAAATAATCTGCTCTTTGGAAAAATATTACTACATCAGAGAGAGCAGAAAAATAAGGTAGCTGGAGATGAGTTTCAGTCAATGAATTTTTGATAGATTCTGTTTGTATGTTACGAGTTGGGAAATATTTAATGACTTTCAGACTTTTCAAATCCAAGTCATAACAAAAAAGCATGCATTGTCTATTACCACTCAGTTTGTACATGTATTATCAAAACTATTTCACAAAATAATATTTTCCTTTTTCAGTGTGTGTGTGTGTGTGTGTGTGTGTGTGTGTGTGGTTGCGTGGATGTATACTTTCACATTTGAATGTGTGTGTGGGTGAATGTGTACACATGTGTGCATGCATGTGGAGAACCAAGGTTGATACCAGGAACCATATTTGATCACTTTTCTACCTTATTCATTTCAAGACAAGGTCCTGATCAAACCCAGAGTGGACTGATAGGGTTAGTTTTACCAGCCAGCTTGCTCTGGGGATTTCTAGTCTCTACCTTGAAGGCTGGAATTACAGATGGGCCATCATACCCATCCAGGATTTTAGTGAGAACTGGACTCCAAACTGTAGCAGGAAGTGTCTTTTTCCATTTTGAATGTTTATGTGTATACTCTATTCTTTTGTTTCATTAATAAATAATAGTTTCTGAATCCATTCAGTTGTTTTCACAATTCATAGTCTTGGCTTCAAAGAGTCTGCATCTAAGAGGTCTTCTTGATGGGAGTCAGAGCTGAAGTTAAGGGTTGCTCTTTAGTTGTGGCACGCATGGCTGTCTAGTGCTAATGACAAGGAAGATAGAGTATATGCACTCAGATATGGAGTGCTGGTGTTTGGAAGATGGAGTTCTTATTCAAAACAAGTCTGTATTTTTCAGAATTCTGTGAGACCAAGTGGGACTGGGTTGGAGGTTTGAATGAGAGCAAGAAAGTGTGCTATAGTCATTTTGAGTTGGAGGAATATGGACTTACTCATTAGTTCCCCACAACTAGTTGAGTCACTTAAAACTTTTAAGAGGTAAATTTAATACATAAAGCTAGAAAAACTGAGATTTTTGGACTCTGGAGAAATTCTGCCAAATGGCAGGTCTCCCAAGGTGGAGTGGGAAATGAGTGGGAGCTTCTCAGCCTCATCTACGAGCATTGTTCATGGTCTCAGCAGCATGCTGGACTTCTTGTGCCACAGCCAGCCTTACCAGGGAGTAGTTAGATTAAATAAGAGGAGCTGTTATAAATCTGTATTTCATTTCTTCAGGAGCTAAAGTCATTAAGTCTTTTTAATTCAACCCAACTACTTTAGTAAGTTTTTTTTTTTTTTTTTTTTTTTGAGCAAATGTATTTCCTAATGACCTAGGGGGAGAAATGGAAGAATTTAGAAAGATGGCTTAGACTTGGCTTGATTAAATGACAACAGCATAGCATCTATGGCATTCATTCTAGGGAGCTAAGAAAGTAGATTAAGTACTTCTCTGCACATTCATAGAATCAGATACGACTGCCCTTGCATATAGAGGCTCACTGCCTCTAAAGAGATAACTTTTTCTAATAATCTTGGTCAGTTTATAATTTCTTTTTCTGAAATTTTAATATTTCATTATTTTATTTTAAATTAATTTTTATAGACTCTCATTTATTTCTAAAGAACTAATTTTTTTTCCTGCTGAAAGTTTAACCTCTTATTTGAAATTTCCCTGTTGTTTTACACCCTACCACTAGTTTCCCTGGAAGTTTTTGTTAGCATTAGGAGTGTCTCTCTGTATTAGAATTAGGAGTGTTTCTCTGAATGTCTGTGCAGTACCTGTCAATGTTCATATACAGGACTGAGCTTGATTTCATTTGTTGTGCTTCGGAACTTGTTCTCTTTCATTGTGTTGAAGCATGATTTTTCAAGCAAGCCTAGTTATTCTCTTATGGAATCCTCTCATGACTATAAAATGTTTTCATTAGAGATGCAAAACCCCTGTTTATTAGAGAACAGATTGAAAAGACTATTATGAGCCATCCAAGAAGAGTCAGTGAAATAAGTGCATCTGTTCCACTGTAGATGAGGAACATTGAGACAAATTTGCAAGGGAGACAAAACTGACTACTTCCATGCTGGGTGGGGAATGTCAGCAGAGAATCATTTCCTATAGCTGTTAGTTTCCTACAACTCGTAGAGTTGTTTTGTCACTCAAAGGCAGTGATGGCTGGAATCTGGAAGGATGGATGTAGGTGCTATGTATAGAATTCACTCTTCCTCAGTACACCTCTGCATGGTGCCACAAGTACAAGAAAACAAGTTTTTAAAAATCATTGTTGGGGGCTGGAGAGATGGCTCAGGAGTTAAGAATCCTAGGTCCCACCTAAAAACACTAATGAATACAGCTGTACTTCCAGTCTTGGAGGGCAGAGCCTGGGAAATCCGAGAGCAAAGCAAGAAGGAGGTAGAAGCAATGCAGGGTGATTTCTGAAGTCACCTTTGGTCCTTCACAGGGACACACAGTGCCCTTTTTTACACACACACCCACCCACACACACACACACACACACACACACACACACACACACACACAGAAAAAAATCATTGTTAGCTATTGTATGAAAAAATTCTCAAAATTTTGAACCACTTATATGAATCTTTCTAAGAATTTTTATAGTATTATGATAATTATGTTGAACCACGGCCCAAGTACTTAAAAGTAGCTCCAAGTAGGAAAATTACAACCGTAGCCACTTGAAACCTGGTTTTTAATCACAAATAGATGTCCTAATCTTCATACTTTGACAGTGATGGTGTGCTCTACTGAGTATATTGCTAATGTATAGCGGTAACTTGAGATGAAGATTATGAAATTTCTTCAGAAGTGTTAAAGTAGTAGTAAAGATTGGTGTTAGACATCCTAAGTAAGGAGACGTTGGTGAGCTGAGACTCAAATTGTTAAAAGGGAAACAAATAAGGAATGTTGGTTACAAAAGAAGGAGAATTATAGCTCCACTTCTCTAGAGCCTTCTAGGTTTTTTTTCAGTTTCCCTTTGTGTCTTGGAAGTGAGAAACACATCCTTTGGGGTGGCGACACATGCCTGTAATCCCAGTACTTGGGAGACCGCAGCAGGAGATTGTGAGTGTGAAGTCAACCTAGATTACAACGTGAGCTCCAGGGCAGCCTAGGCTACATGGTCAAACTGTCTCAAGAAGGAAAACAAAGGAAAACATGAAGGAAGTAGAAAAGGGGAATCTAGTGAGTGAGGAGAGAAGGAAGGAAGGAATCTTTCATGTTTTGTAGGTTTACGAAGAAACCCAAGTGCAAATGAAAGCATGTGGCCATGTTTGTTTTGAGGAAGGGAAAAGACAAGGAGAAACTTCCAAGATGCCTCTAGCCCACTTCTGCTTCGTGCTGTTGCAGCGTGGGGCACCTTGGACTGCTTGTGGCTGCTTGCATATCTTCCCATATGTACCTTGTCACTGAATGGTTCACACTCACATGGCTACCTTCACTAAGCTGTTTTACATTTCAGGTAAAAAGCATCAAAGCGAATTTCAGCTTCTGGTGGACCAGGCCAGAAAAGGATACAAGAAAGCTGGTGGAATGTCAAAAACCAAAGGAACGAATGAAGATGAACCTGTAGAAAAACTGTTTGCTGTGTGTGTGGGTAAGAGACTTACTAACCTTGTAACATGCGGAATGTTATCTCTTACTTTTAATACAAAGAAAAACAAAGCCAGAGAAATGGATTCACAGTTGTTAGGTGTTTGAGGTGGGGAAATGCTTAGATGAATGGCCAGAAGAGTGTCCTGAAGACATAGTCTCCAAGATCTGTCTTCCTTTTCAGTAATGAGAAACCATGTGTTCCTAGTTGTTTAAATGGAAGATTTATTGCTGAAGAGTCTGAGCTAACCTGTAACCAGGATGAATTGTTTTCCTTAGAAAACTGTTTTCTTTGGATGAGATGCTCTGATAAGCTGCTAAGACTAATGCACTTGGCATGTCAAAACATTTAGCATATTACTTAATTTTGATCCAGTTTTTAAATTTGAGACTAATGTATTGTCAGGGCTTCAAGCCAGGGAACAAAAGAATCATAGTGGGGAGGGTATACCAGGAAATAATTATTTGTTCTTTAATGCTATAAATGCACATAGTAACATGTATCTTTTTAACTACTAGTAAATGCACAGTTGGCTTAAATAACTTTTGTGGTACTGTGTAAACATCAGTACTATCTATACCAGAAAATGTTCAGCACCCCTAATACAATACTGTGTAGAAACTCTCTCTTTTCTCCCACAGGACTTTGGTAGTCTCTCTTCTGCTTTCTGTAACTAAATTTGCCTCCTTTAGGTACCTAATATAAGTGAAATTATAAAATATTAATCTTGTTGCACTGGTTTATTTTTCTAACCATATTTGCATTGTCTACTAATATGGTACCACATATTAAAAAGTTTTTTCTCTTTTCTGACTTTAGTAATATTTCATAGTACGTATATGTTGTTTCATTCATGTATTTTCTGGAGTTATTTCTTCCTTTTGACTGTTGTATGTAATGCTTCTGTGTGCATTGGTTCTTACACATCTTCTCGAGAGTCTGCTTTCAATTCTTTTGAATGTATGTCTTAAGTGTATGTTTAATCTTGAATGTGTGTGTGTATGTACATGAGATCCCCTAACCGTGTATATCTGTGAAGGCCCAAGGTTGACATTGGGAATCATCCTCGATTGCTTTTCTTCCTTATTGCTTTGTTCTGGAGCTTCTTAAGCTCTTAGTTCCAGAATTGGAATTGAGGTCCTTTTTCTTTTGAGACAAAGTCTTTTTTTTTTTTTAATTTTTCGTGTGTGTGTGTGTGTGTGTGTGTGTGTGTGTGTGTGTGTGTGTGTGTACTGTGTGTCCCTGTGAAGGCCTAAGAGTGACTTTGGGAATCATCCTGGATTGCTTTTACCTCTTTTTTGCTTTGCTTTGGAATTTCCCCGACTCCGCCTACTAAGACCAAATATGAGGTCACTGCTCTTTCTGCCTGCCCTTTCTGTCTGGTGTTTTTACATGGAATCTGGGATCCAAACTCAGGTACTTCTGCTTGTAAGACTGAGACTTGGGGGTTGGAGAGGTGGCTCAGGGGTTAAGCCTCCGCCTTGCAGGCAGAAGGTCCTGAGTTCGGATCCTAGACCCCACGTGTAGACACCGGGCAGAAGCAGGGGCGGCCTGTGTTTCTGGTCCTGGTAGGGTGGAGCCTGTGAATCCCAGGGCAAAGTAAACAAGGAGGTGGAGGCGGCCCATGGTGGTTCCCGAATTCGTCCGTGGTTCTACACACACATACATGTGCACACACTCACAACTGAATACATACATACATATGCATGCACATGCACAACTGAATAAAAAAAAAAAAGACTGAGACTTAACACATGAGCCATTTCTCTAGCTCGAGGTAAAGGCTTTACCCACTGAACCATCTCCCCATGTTTAATTTTTTCGAGAAACCAAAACTACCCATTGTTTTCTACAGCGGCTGCATCCTTTTCCATTCCCATTAGCAGCACATAGGAGCTCTTTCTCCACATCCTTATCAGTGTTGGTTATTTTTCCTGGTTTGGAGACATCTTACTAGCTGTAAAGTGACTTTACTTTGCAGTTCTCTAGTGATTAATTATATAGAGCACCTTTTCATATGTATTGGCCATTTTTACCTTTTTAAAAAAATATTCTTTTTTTGGTTTAGTTTTAGGAGTTCCTTCTTGTGACTAGTGATTTACAAATATGTGCAAACACTCTCCGAATTGCCTTTTGCTTTCTTGGCAGCATCATTTCATGCACAAAAGTTCTTCACTTTATAGTTAGTCCAGTTTATTTTTCCTTCTATTGCTTGTGCGTTTGGTGTTAGAGCCATGAAGTCATTGCCAGATTCAGCAATGTCCAGATTCTTCCCTCCATGGTTCTTCCAAGTACTTTATAGTTTCAATCCTTATGTTGAAGTCTCAGATCTGTGTTGCACTGATTTTCACATTTGGTGTTAGGGAAGCACCCAACTTGATGCTTTTGCTTGTGGATATCCAGTTTTCTAAGCTCCATTTTTTGGGATCTCTTCTCTCTTTGAACACTCTTGATAATCCTATCTAGAACCAACTGATTTTTTTTAAATTTTTTTTATTAAAAATTTAATTATACATTTAAAAATTTTTTTTACCAGTTCCCTCCCTCCCCCCTCCTCCCTCCGAACCCCCTCCTTCCCCTCCTCTCCCTCCTCATTCCCCAGTGCCTCCCCCCCAATTCCCAGAGAATCCTTTATTGTGTACGCCTAACTCTCCACTGGGTCCTCCTCTCCGATGACATATAAGGACCCAGTGGCCTTTCCATAAGCCCTTTCTCTTGTTCCCCTTAAGCATAAGATCACTACTATGGCTGTCAATCCCTTGCCTCCAGGGGTCTCGGTGCCCTTAACAGATGCTAGACTTTATGAGGGCAACAGTGCGCTGGACATTGCGCAGGGCATGCAAAGTTCCATTATGATCGCTTTGGCCCCAACTATTGTTGAGAATCTTGCAAATCGTTGCTCCTCCCATCCTTTTGCTCTTACAATCTTACCGCCCCCTCTTCCGCAAATGTCCCTGAGCTCCAGGATGGGGAGAGATTAGGCTGTCCTAGTTCTAGGTGATTGATATAGAGTCTCTGAAGTTCTGGATTGTAGAACCAACTGATCTTGACTGGGCATGGTGGCATGTGATTCGAATCCCAGCACTCCTCACAAAGTGGAGGCAGAAGGATTGTGGATTGGGACAGTCTTGTCTACAGAGCAAGAATGGGTCTCCAAACAAACAAAGAAAAACAAATTAAAAACTGCTACTTATTATAGAAAGGTTTATTTCTGTAGCCTTTGTTCTAGTTTGTTGGTCTACATATCTGTCTTATGTGGGTTTTAATTATTGCAATTTCATAGTAAATTTTGAAACTAGTGAATGTGAGTCCTTCATCCTTAATTTTTTTTTTTTTAATTACATGGCTGTTGATTGCCCCTTGAGGTTCCATTTGCATTTTAGGATGGATTTTTTTTCTTTTCAATAACCCATGTTGAATGTTTCACTGTTGTTGCTGTTCGATTACGTTGAATCTCTAGGTAGCATTAATATCTTTTAACATTATTAAACATTGTAGTTCATGAACATGAGTTGTCTTTTCACTTAATTATATCTTCCTTAATGTCTCTTAGCAATTTCACAACTTTCGTTAGTCATATATTTTGTTTTTAATATGTTTAGCTAGGTTTACGCCTGTGTTTTATTCTTTTGGGTACTATTGTACTCCTTATTGATGTCCTCAGTTCTCCTGGGGCCTTTGAAAATTGATTGCTGCCTCAGTATATATACCTCATGCATGATCTTTGAACAACTTGAATATGTTCATGCAGTTGCTAAAGACTGTTCTTAGAAACTATATTAATTCTGAAGAAACTGACTCAGGATTTCTCAGTAGGAAAATATTTCCTGTTTAGTAGTAGAATCTCTTGAATATAATTGGTTGCTTGTGCTTAGGGCTGAAGTACCGCATGTGCATATGCACATGAGTACTGCTGTCTCTGGGCTTAGAATGATGATTGCATCAAACATAATTGGTTGTTTGTGCTTAGAAGTAAATATTGTGTGCATGTGCACGTGAATGCTTTTGTCTCTAGGTGATTGCTTTGCCTTGCATGAGTGGAAATATCCAAAGTGACTGATGTGAAAGTGGAAGGCCAGTTGGAAGATGGATTTTTTTGTAGCTTCAACAATGAGTGTAGCTGATGTTCTTTGGAATAAATGTTGAAGTGTCAAGGGAAAGCCTAACCTATTTTGTTGCACACCTTAGGGCATCTTTATGTCTGAGCCTCATGTTTGGGCTCCAAGGTATAAGACAGACAGGAAGAATGATTGACTTTTAGTGCCCACAAATTGTTGAATGCTTGTCTTTAACAGGATTTTATCTTTTTGAAGCTACTATAAGAGGAGAAGGAGTAGTTAATGTACAAAATGTAAAATAAAAGTTGGTTTTAAGTCCCAGACCTGCCACCTTGGTTGCCTTCTCCCTATCTGTTGAGTGATAAATTACATGGGCATGCACAGGTTCCTGGGTCCCTGATTCCCAATGTGTTTAGAGGAGATTCTGGGCTTTCTGGAAGGTCACGTGGTTAGTGCCCTTCCTCTCTGTTGTAGTTAGATACAGATGTCAACTTGAAGGTTGAGGGCTCAGAGCTCTGGGCACAATTGTGAAGAATTGGTAGTTGAGATAAGCAATGAGCAAGCCAGCATCTGATGGATGGGGAGGCCCAGTCCATGGTGGATGAGTCTAGTCCTTAGGCAGATGGATAAAAATGGAGGGAACTAGGTGAGAAAATTGGCATCCTTTGATATACTTACTTGCCCAGACATGCTGGTCTGGCAAGGGAGAGCTGTCCCTCTCAACAGTCCTGTGGATTTCGTGTGACCTAGTCCCTTGGCCTTTGTTGTCGATGTGTGCTCTCCTGCCAAGTTGGACAAGGAGCTATAACCAAGAATTGCAAGCCAGAATAAAGTCCCTCATTTCCTTAAGCCTTTGAATTGTGAATTTATCAGTAACAATGCAGAGTAACTAGCTGTGATACTCTCCTTCCCTCAGAAACATTAGAGGGGTGCTTAATTTTGGTAATGATGACTTATTGGTAGGTAGGTGACATTAGAAGCTTATGTTCTTGTTCTAGGATAGCAAAACCAAAGGTCATTTCTGGAAAAATCTCGGGAGTATGAATTTGTCAAAGTTTTTTTCCTTTTTCCGTAAGATTTCTCTGATAACAAAAGCTTACCAGTTGTCTTTGTTCATTTATTCTCTCACTTTCTGAGTCTTGAAAATTCCAGCAGAACTGAGATGTGTGTGTAGGGAGAGGCCTAGGCAGTAAAGGCTTGCACAGTGAGTGTGCTGTGTACTTACATCTTCAGACATATGACCATGTCTTCCTTGCAAGTACCCTGAGGCTCCCTGTGATTTATCTATAAAAAGAACTGCAAAGCCATGTGACAAAGATGTATAGAAATGTGACAGGTATTAAAGTAAATGGAAATATTATGTTTGATTTTTCTTTTTCATAATGGATTTTATGTCATAGATTCATATCATTTAGTAGTGGCAATGCGTACTTGATTCTATTTATTACTTGACTCTTTAGGGTTTTTTGTCATTTGTCAATATTCTCTGATCTAGGAAATATACAATTATTCCTTAGTAATCTGTTAATAAAAATCTCATTAGAGTTACAATGTTTTTCGACTTTAAAGAAATTTTTATTTTTAAAAGAATTGATCTTGGAAAAGCAAAGTGGAAAGGAAAATAGGTAGTAGCATTTGCATGTTGAATCTTTTCTGTTTCAATATTGCATGTACCTCTGTTTTATAAAATTCAAATAGCAACATTGTTTCAGAAATAACAGCAATGAGTTGGTTGTGCATTTCAAGGTATTTTTTAAAAGTTTGCTACTTTTAAAAATTTTATTTTCCTTTTTAGGACAGGAAGATGATAAAATGAAACTCTCAGATACAGACTCAGTAACAAACCACTTCCCTCAGTCAAAGCTGGACTCCCCGGAGCAGTCGGAGCCAGAGAGACCAGACGATTCTTCTAGTTGTACTGATATTCTTTTTTCATCAGAGTCAGATTCATGCAATAGGTAAGAACTGTGTGGATACTTCCTTTGTCTGCTTCATACACAGATGTAAGTTATATACAGAAATAAGTAAGAGATAATTTTCATGGTGAAGTTTGTTGGTTTTCTTCCCTTTCAGTCTCTGAGTACTGGCAGGTCATCTTCAGAGTGATAGCAAGTCAGGATGTGGAGTCTAGTGCAGTGACCAGACACAAGCCTTTTTTATAGATCTTAGAGTTGGGAGAAAAAAGCATGGTAGACAGTGAAATTTTTGGCAAGAAAATGCATAAAGCAATTGATCGGAAAGATAATGCGTAGGAAAATAAATTAAGAAGAAGCTTAGCTGAGTGGATAAAATAGATTAGGAGAAGCTTTAAAAATTAGCAATTTGATGATGAGTCATTGTGAAAAGTTTTTTTTTTTTAAATTTTTTTTTCAGTACTAGGAATTGAACGCAGAGCCCTGCACATGTGAGGCAATTGCTCCACCACTGAGCTTGGAAAAGTATTTTCAGACATGATTGTATTAGTTACTTATTGCTATTTCAAAATATCTGAAAAAAATAAGGAAAGAAGTGTTTGTTTTGTCTGATGGTTTAAGGGCATATTCCATTATGACATCAAAGTATAGCAAGAGGCTGTTGTTTCCTTTGCATCCGCAATCAGGAAGCAGAGACCCTAGTCTATAGGATGGTTACACCCATATTCAGAATAGTCCTTTCATCTAAGTTATACCTCCCTAGAAATGCCCTCATAGACATGTCCAGCTTTTGTCTCTTATGTGATTCCATCCAGTCAAGCTCAGAGTCAAGACCAACTATCACAGTGCTATATTACATAAAGGTGACACAAGTTGTATGCACACAAAAAGCATGTGTGCATGCATACAGAGCTTTGTGCCATTTGTGTTCTGTTAATTGACTTTACATCATAGGTTGAATATCTTAAATTCAAAATCTGAAATAATCTAAAATTGATATTTTTTGAGTATCTGGTACATTTAGGAACATTTTAGACTTAGCATTTTTGGATTGAGGATTATCTATGTAAATATCCCCAAATATGGAAAGCTCCAAAGTCACAAATACTCCTGGTCCTAAGCATTTCAGATAAGGACTACTTTCTCTGTATATAATATATATTACTTACATTTCTCCCACTTGTTTCTACCTGCTGCTTATAACTTGATAGTCTTAAGTTATGTTTCTATATTCTACTTAGATCTCCGCATTGCTCAGTTGTAGTGTCTGTGTTCCCATGACGGACTAACGCCTTTCCTTTTGCTTCTGTTGAGTTCCTTTTACTTTATCTGTTAAGCCATCACACCAGACTCCAGCTTTCTGTTACTGTACGAAACACTTCAGTCAATTTATAAAAAGAAAGGTTATTTTGGCTCAGACTTACAGAGGTTCCACTGCATGATCAATTGACTCCATTGTTTTGGCCCATTGGTAAGTCAGCATACACAATAGTAACACATGGTAGAGCAAAGTCACCCACTTCATGTCAAGTAAGAGGAGGAGGAGGCGAAGCCTAGCATTGTTAGGGTCTCAGATTTTTCTTTAGTGGCACACTGTCAGTGACTTCTTCCATGATTTGAAGCCCTTTTACAAGGCCCTGCCTTCTAAAGGTTCTACCTCCTAGTAACTCACCCTAGAGCTTCCACCCAATAGGCCAACCTATAACACATGTGATTTTAGGGGACAATCAAGATCCAGAATATAGCTGAACATTTAGTGAAATCAATTTAGTTCAAAGTCTGGTTGTTGTGAATCATTGCTCATGCAAAAGCCTGAAAAGTGATTTTACACCTGTCAGCCACATGCTATTCCTGCTGGATTAATCTTTCTGTTTATTTACCTTTCTACCGACTAAGACTCCAGGTAATGTTACAGACAGTTCTTATCCATTCTTAATACTTTCCTCTTGCTAAAGGTTGATAGGGTTATCCTTATAAGATGTTTTGAAAAGAAAATTGTTATAATTCAAAATAAGTATGATGATGCTAGATTAGCCTTCTGTCTGGAGGGTCTAAAATTCAGTCTATCATTCATTCATTCAACAAGTTTGTGTTGTATGTCAAACACTATTCTTAGGTGCTGCAATGATCAAACCATTCAAAAAGTTTTTAATAATGTTTTAAACATTTTAAAAACATTCATGTCATATTATAGTTGGTCTTGCATATGTATATGTCTTTATACGAACATGTGCATCCCCACATATCCACTGAGAGTAAGTAAAAATTGTTTTTACCAGATTTACCAATGTAGTTCACATGTCACACAATTCAAATACTTAAATATACAATTCTGTGATTTTTTTTTTTTTTAAGTACATTCAGAGTCATTGTATATCAGCACAATTCTGGAACAATTTTATTTTCTACCCACATACCTATGAGTTCCATTTGCAGAATGGGTGTCAGTAACTTGGGTGAAATATCTGGAGACAAGAGTTAAGAACTTTTGAGAATGCTGAACCTCTGGTATCGTCTTGGTACTTCAGAGATTTGATCTTGTGTGAAAAACACAAATGTTATACATGCTGAGCAAAACCTGAAGAAGAGTCAGATTTGAAAATAATTTAGGAACACTTTAGCTAGTTTCCATTGCATCTTTATATATGCACAGTAATGGCATTCAGAGTCTATGTTTACTTGAGTTCAAAAGAGCTCAGATGAATATAAATTAAATTTCTAAGTAAGAAGGTATTATAGCTAAGTTGATTTCAATTTTTTCTCCAATTAACATTGCCTTAGACATTGAAATGCAGCATCTGAATATGAATGGGGCCCCTGACTCACTTCAAAAATAATTTTCATCATCTAATTGGAAACTATAAATGCTGGTTGATAGTGGTTTGGCAGAAGGCTGTCAGAGTGTAATGACTCACCTAACTCATGCCAGTATTATATAGTCACTCCAAAACATAAATATCCCATTTGACTAGCATAATTATTACCATAGAACTCAAAATTTGAAGTGAGAAGGAATCAACCAAAATCCAATTTCTCTACAAAAAATCAGAGAATGTCAGAAGTATGGAGTTTTATGTATTTTGTCATCTTTTATTTTTTATGACATCAGGCACTAAAGGAAAGGGAGATAAGTTGCTAAGTGGGTTTGTTTAACTCTTCTGCATCTCTAAAATTGTATAATCCTATTATTTTGACATTAATGTTAATTTGCCAGGTGGCCAGTACAAATCGTAAGTAAATACAGAATTTTTTTCATTCATTTTGTGATTTTATTATTTTCATTGTAAAGCTCTCAATTTTCAAAAATGCTTTTAACAATATGTATTATGTGTGGAAATGAGTTCCCAGAAAGATTCACTCACTGAACCATACAGGCTGATCCTACTGATTGGAATTTCATATCTGTGGAGAGGATTGGAATGTTACAAACTCAGAACCTAATTAAGCATTTATCTTGGGTGATCTTTATACCCCATTGTTAGCCGCCTCTTGCCCTTCTTCTGTATCTGTGGTAACATTCTGTGAGTAATGCATTAACTTAGCAGACCACTAGCCTCCACCAAGAAAAGGCCAAGAATGTCATTAGATAGCATCTATAGCCTGTAAGAGAGACCTCCCAGGCATCTCCCTGCTCTGCTGTAACTTGCCTACCTGATGCTTTACCAATGTGTTTGAAAAGTGTTTTAATATGATTAGAAAACCCCAAGAAACTTTTACCACAATAGAACATGGGGCAACTTGAATTATTCTCCAGGCTATAGTCATTTATATTTAGCTCCAAAATAAATTACCTTTTGTCCCTTTGGGCGAGAGTTGTGACTTTTCTGTTTATATGTGTGTTTATTATTGAAACTGGAGTTTTTGAGGTTCTTGTGTCCCTTGCTTGAAGTTGAAACCAGAGCAAGTGGACATAGAGGTACACAGGTGATAATTTTTTTAACAGGATCATATTATTTGTTATTTGTGTGTATGTGATGTATGCACACATGGTGTGCAGATACATGCATCCTTCTCCCCCCCATGCACAGAGATCAAAGGATGGTGTTCCGTGCCTTATTTTATCACTCGTGGCCCAATTCCCTGGAGACAGGGTCTCTCACCGAACTTGTAGCTAGGTTGGTAGCCAGCAAGCCCCAGCTGTCCTACATTCTCTGCCCCCCATAGCACTGGAGTTATTACAGGCTGGTATGCCACTGTGTCTATCTTTTTAGGTGGCTCTGGGATTCAATTCAGGACTTCTTGCTTGCTCAGCAAGCACTCTTGGCCCTCTGAATTATCTCCCAAATCCTTATTTCTTTTATTTCCTAAAGTTTTGTAGGGAAAAGTCGTGTTGGTATAGGTAATGTGAGCAAAAGTATTTTGTGATTTGCTTCTTTCATGTCTTGCTGTCCTAAGACAATACTTAATACTCTTAGAATTTGCATTGTTGATACTATATTGCTATTCTCTTGCCAGTCTGAGAATAGATGGTAAACAATGAGAATTTTGCATTTTTTTTAATTTTTTTTTTTTTTTGACTAGATGGTTTCTGGGAATTCAAGAGACTTGTCCAAATTTCTGTAAATTAACTTATTGTTCTTATTAATCAAAAAGAGAGTGCTTTTGTTTGCCAAGTTTGGCAAGCTGAGGACACTTGAGGGCTAAATTAGAAGAAAGATGCTATTGATTATGAACCTGGATCGGAGACTTTATCTTCATGAGGGAATGAATTGTGAATTGTGTCATGCTTTTTCTTGGAAGAATTTTTAGGTCATTATTTCGAATACATAATTTAATTAAAAGAGGCACTATCTTTTGTTATCACTGGGTAGATAAGTTTTCTAGATTAGATTCTGTTACAGTGACAATGTTCACTTTCTTGATTTTGATAATTTTATGATTCCAGTTAGTGTATGGACTTGTTTTTAAGAAATGCACATTGAAAGATTATAGAACAATGGTTGCAATTTACCTCTTTGGTTGTAGGAACAACTTTTTGCATATGTGTAATAGCATACACACTTATAGATAGGTGGAAAATCTGGGTGACTTGGAAGTTTGACATTACTAAAATTTTGAAAGCTTCCCGAAAAAATTTTTGTCCATGGCGAAAGAATTTCGCTTGTTATACTCTAAGAGAAATAGCCAGCTTTGTGCATATAAAGCATTATCTAAACAGTAAGATTTATGTTTAAAATATATTGACAAAATGGTAGCCAGGGCTGTATATAAAATGGTGAATGTGATTTTTCATTTTATTTTGGTCAACTTAATCAGACCTACCATAAATAGCTATCTGAGCTTTAGTATGTTAAAGGGGCTACTTTGATTTTTTTCTTTTAACACGTTATTAGCTACTGCAGTATAGACCCTAGCTACAGCTGCCTTAATCCTGCCTCTCCCCTCCCCGACCCTGAGTCAGACCTTCCCTGGAGCTGCTCTCTTGGCTGCCTGGGCCACTGGAACTCCTGCTGCAGCTGAGCAGGGCCCCCCTCTGTTGCTCCAAGTGCTCTCGAAGCTGGGATTCATATCATTTAGTTTTAGCTGTGATTTGGTCCAGCCTCTTTCCAAGACACTAGTGGCCCTAGCTTCTCCCAGCTCCTGTTTGACCAGCACAGGTTTAAAGACCATGTTGGATCCATCCAGCAAGGTCAGTTCCTCCTGTCCAATGTTATTTTCTGTTAGTTGAACTTCAGGCTTCTGTCTCCTGGACGCAGACTTACTCAGGTCCCTTTGTGACTGCTGGTATTTCTCCATCTCTCCCTGAAGCTTCTTTTCCATCAGCTCAGCCATGGCGAGGGTGAAAGGTAGGGGTAGGGGGTGGTGGGTCTCGAGCTCGTTCCCATGCCCAGTGCTACTCATGTTCCCCCTTCTGTATTGCAACTTTGATTTTTAATGCTCATAAAAATCAACTTATAATTTCATGACTTTCTGGCCAAGTAAGAGTCCTGCCTCTAACCCAGATGAGCCTTTCCATAGATGGGGAGGCTAGATTTTTAAAAGAATCTGAGTCAGTTAATATGCGAGTGAATAAAGCAGAAGTGTTTGCAGCTTCTAGTCAAGGTGGTCACTTGTTTGTTGGTTCGAGATGAGGAGCAGCTCTCGTGAAGGCACTTCTTCTGCACAGGCACAGCAGGCCAGGCCCCTGGCCAGACTGCACAGCTGTTGCTCTGCACTTTCTGGGTTTTCTTAGTATGTTTCCTCATTTTTCAGTGATTCTTTTTCTTGTAATTTTAAATTTTTTATTATATGTGTCATTCTGATGTATGTGAGGATGTTTGTGTGCCACAACTCAACAGCATGTTGTTGAATAACTTTGTAGAGTATATTCCGTCACTCCTGCCTATGTGAACTCAGATCATCAGGCTTTGGAGCAAGCACATTTACCCACGGAACCTTCTTGCTGGCCCATTTCTCAGCAATTTTCTTAAAGAGCTAACTGGAAAACTTAAGAGTTATAGAAAAACAAAAATATAAGGTTAAAATAATCTTGATTACTACCTTTTGGAAAATGTTAACCAGTGTTATATAGTTACTCCAAAACATAAATATCCACAAATACCCATTTGATTAGCATAATTATTACCATAGAACTCAAAATTTGAAGTGAGAAGGAATCAACCAAAATCTTTTATAGTCTTAGCCATTGTTAAGGAATGCCTGGAGTTACTAGGGAAATGAAGTGTAAAGACGGAAGGGGTGGTAAGGGGTGGTTCCCACAGGACCAGACATTTCTTGCTATGCTATGCTAGCTGTCAAATAGAATATTCTGTTATTATGAAAAAGAAAATTTGAGTTAAAAAGATAAAATTTCATGATTTAGTTAGCTCCAAATAAATTAACACTAATGTATTCATAAAATGCCTTTTTTTTTTTTTACAGGTAGAGAGGTTTACTGGCATGAATTAAGTGGGTCATTACACTCTGACAGCCTTCTGCCAACTACCATCAACCAGCATTTATGGTTTCCAATTAGATGATGAAAATGTTAAAAGTGAAATTTCATTCTCTTCTAAATTCTGAGTGAATTAATGCTTTATAAGCTTCTCCATAAAATGGAGATATTTTAAAGATAGTAAACTAGATGATGTTCATGTAAGGAATGTGTGATGCTGGTCCCATGAGTCTATAGATAAGAGAGGTACTGTCTAAGTAGTCATGGTACTTGCTGGAGAACACAGCTGGGTGATAGACTTCAGATAAGTCTTTGGGACGCCAGAGTGAGGACTGAATATACCTAATAGTTGGGATGGTGAGTATAAGAGGAGGAGGAGGATTTTGAGATGTGTTCAGAATCCTGTGGTATGTCCCTTGGTACTTTATGTTGAAAAACTAATAGGTCTTTCAAAAATCTTTTGAAATTAAGAGTAAAGTAGCCCATAATTTTTGTTTTCCTTTTGAATAGTTAAGTTATAGTGACCAAGATATAGATGCCAAAACCTTGTTTACTTGGCTGTGAGCTGCGTGGGTTTCAACAGATACTACTATGATGCTATAGAGTCCATGAGATGTGTGATTAATTCCTTGGAAGTGTAGAAATGAAAAGTCAGGGGAGTCATAGTAAACATAGTAGGCAAACTGGCAGAACAGTTTTGAAGCTAGCTTACTTTAAGCACCCACATTCTCCTAGTTGATATGCTGTAGTGGGCAAGCAACTGAGCTTTTCACACTCTCCAAAGAATAGAGAGATACACAGTTAGTAAAGTAACTGAGTGTCCTGTGAAGGCAGACAGACCCTGAAACATGAATTCCAGGGTATTTATTTTCCACTCAGATAGGAATGGGAAAGTGAGGCAGGAAGGGAAGACAGCCTTTAAGGGTGCATGGTCTCACAGTAGATACTGTTCTCTGACTGCCCTTCCATCCTCCTGGAGAAGCTGAGGACTAGTCTGAAATCCTGACCCGAGTTCTCACCAGGGCTAAGGGAACTTGTGTCAGCATTACCTGGAGCTGTCCATTCAGTGCTTGCAGCCATCATGCTGGGCAGAGTAGGCTGAGAGCGAGGAATCATCCTTAGGTGAGGATACCAATGGGTGGAGATCCAGCCTGAGGGGAAGGGGCACAAGCATGGGGACAGGGTACCAAGAGATTCATCAACTAGAGATAGGAAGACAGTGTGGTTTCAGGCTGCCTTACGATGAGTACAGATGGGGCTCTGGAAGCCTAAGTGGTCTTCAGCCTACAAACGCAAGAATGAAGGTGGACTTTTCAGAACTGCTTGTAGCTCTGTACACCTACCCTTCTGCACAGTTGTCTTTGCTGCCAGGAAGGGGAGGTGTAGAGATGCCTGGGGGCTGTTGAAGTCACAGAAGTGACAGGGAACAAAGGACAGTTTACCCCAGAAAGCTCTGCGCCAAACAGGTCTACAGATTGAAGAGAGAAAAATGAATTTGTTGCTGAGAAACAATTTGCTGTTTGATTCCACATCGTAATAAACTCAAGTGCAAACTAATCCATCACCAAATGAGCTTATCAGTGTGTAAATTAAAATCTCTTGACTTGAGGTAGAAAATCATGTGTAGAATTGGGAGTTCTTGGGTTGCCTAGGCCTATTCCTTATTGTCCTGCATTGTTTTTTGAAGTGTTTGTTTTCTTTTGTTTGATTTGCAGTGATGTATGGAGCTTAAGTATTTCAAATATGTACTCAGCAATGTTTTTCTTTAACTTGTCCTTTCAGAAGACTTTCCCTTAATTCCATGTAACTATAGTTTAGTGTGGTTTTTTGCAGCATTCTGTTTCTTCCTGAAAGCAAATTTCGTCCTGGGATGCAGGTTTCTGTTGGGTTAGGAGGTTACAAACAAATAAGACTTAAACATCCTTGTAGTACTGGATTAGAATTGCAGTCCTTAATAAGAACTTGTGTTTGATTTAATTAGCTGGGAATGGAATATTCATAAATCATGTTACATACAAACTAGTGTACACAGATAGATGTTCTTGCTTTGTCAGCTGTGAGGGCCTCATAAGCATCCTACAGTGGCAGTCAGCACACCCAGAGCGCTTACCTGGTTTCTAATTGCCCTGCAAGAGGCTACAGTGATTCTTTTTTTTTTTTTTTTATAACATTTTTTATTATTATTTCTGCTCATACAAACTTAGTAGGTACACCGGTTCCCTCCCTCGGCTACAGTGATTCTTGGGGAATGTCTGTTCCAGCACTGATGCTGAGCAATGCAAGGTAAGCCTGGAACATTTTTTAATGCCAAGAAGCATGGAAGTCAAAGAAGAAGAAAAAGAGGGAGAGGCAAGAAAACAGAGGAGGAAAACTGAACAGATAAACTTCAACATGACAGTTGATGTATGGGAATGGACACAGGAACTACTCTAAGTCTTCAGTGTCCAAAAGTAGGACAATTTAGTCAATAGCATAAATAATGTCATATCAGATTAACCCCAAGTATCAAATGAGTGTTCATGAGTTCATTTTGTAGTGATAAAATACAATGATAAATGTGGGCTAGGGATTCAAAGTAACTGACTTGGATGCTTTCCCTCAGAGAGCTGCAGCACAGCCTTAGGCATCAGTGGGGGCTGCACACAATGATCTCTTTTCAGAGAATTCAGGTGCAGAGAGAAAGAATACTTTACAGTAGAGAAACCTGGAAAGCTCCTTAGGCAAGTGATCAAAGTCAGCATCA